>CAWUFW010002702.1:0-1200000 GCA_963921515.1 Calotriton arnoldi | reverse complement strand
GGTGTTTACACACCGCTTGTAGGTTTTCAAAACACATAAATAAAATGCATTGCAATTTACAATGCCAATTGCTCAAACTCTCGCAAATGCGAGATCAATTGCATTGCAAATGCTTGTTGTATCTTGCTGCACTGAAATGAACTGTCTGCACCTTTGATGCTTGGGTGCCATGAAGAAGTATTTAATAGCCCAACTATTAACACCAAAGGCATGTGGCATTTACGCAACACAAAAGTCTAATCCTATATAAAATGTGTTTAGTAGAGTCAATGAAAATATCCTAACAATTATAGTGACAAAAAAGAAATGAAAACAAAAAAAGTAAATTCCTTTTTAAGAAGATTTTGAAGAGTATTTATTAAAACAAAGCAAACATTCCCTGGACAGAAAGAGGGAAGTGCAGTGCCCTATGTAATGTAGCCATGGGAAGAGAAGAAACGAAGGAGTAAGTATTTCTGTGAAGGGGACTCGTGAGGCAGCCAAGCGAAGGAAGCAGAAGCGGTTGCTCTGGCATCAGTGGTGGAAAACAGTGGAGCCCTGGTAGAAGTGACACACCAAACGTACAAACAAGTAATGCGGTGGAGTTACACAAGATGTGCCCTCAGCTGAGATCGACTGAACTGAAGCGGCCCTGGTCATTGAGCTCTCCACTCCTCCTTTTCTTGAGCGATCGAAGCTATCCCTATTTAGATGAACATTTCAGAACCAATTCAGAATAAACCTCACACAAAACTGTCTCACTCTTGTGGACCAATGGGGAGTCCTCGATGGAGGACAACAAACCAGGTAGGTCATGGTCCATCTCCATCCCACGTTACTGTTTGTGTTTCAGATACCTTACTTCAAGTTTCATGAAGCACCTGGTCCTTTCTCTTGAGATTCCTAAAATTGCATTATGTTCAGGTGGGTCTTTTCCATATTAGAGAATTCCGTCTGGAGCATGTCAACTTGGCTGATTCCTGCAAATGTATTAACACTGACGTGCCAGGATGCAGAGTACACATGGCTAGCTCATAAGGCATGCAGCAAAGCGGATGTGCTCCCACCATCATTACTAATGCAGTGAGTTCTTATAAACTAGATTCACGCTTTTCCTGGTGGTTTGTTGCTCTAATTTAGGGGGGGAAATTATCTTGCTCCTCCAGTGTGCCAATTCATTGAATAATCAACACCAGTACATGACTTTAAACATATATGCCTTTGATTAGATAGAATAAATCTATGTAGAAACATATGGGCATATTTACAAGGAGCTTGCACCACTGCTGCGCCATTTTTTTTTTACGCAGCGGCAACGCTTTCTTTGCTCCATATTTACAAGGTGACGCATCTAGGCAGATGTGTCACTTTTCATCGGCCTGCGTTGGTTTTTTCCTTCTTCGGAATCTGCTGCATCACATTAGTTTTACTATATGCATGGTAGTCATTCCCAGCGGAAATTCCCCGTAAAACGGATGCAGTGGTATTTATGACTTTTTCCCAAAATTACACATCTTCGGGAGGCGGGTCGCTGAGCTTGAGAGGTGTTATAATTCCTACTCCTCTAAAACCCAGGCGTAGGAATCACACATTGGCTGTTTCAGAGGAATTTGAACAGCTGAAGTGACTTGTAGCAGTGTAATCTGCAATCAACAGGTAAGTGCACACATAAGGTAGGTAACACAGTAAATAACACAGTACACACCATTAATGACTTATGTCACACATGCGTAGGCATCTTGGTACACATACGTTTACTATGCCCACTTGTGTGCGTGACATCCAGGCCCAATGCAAGGTGAGTTTTTCACCTTTTGAATCTCTGTTACATTGGTCCCCATACAGTAGGCTACTTGCATCTGTCAAAAATGACACATCATCTCTGTTTTTTTATGCATTGCTGTAGTTGAGTCAGTTTTATGACCAACTACAGCAATGTGCCACTTTTGAGCAGGTTGCCTTGCGGCATTGTTCCCACGGATACGTCAGAATTTCTGACGCATACTTGGGACCTTGCGCCATGGAGCACTGTATTGTAAATAGGGCTCATCCATGGTGTCATGAGGATTTTTCACGCAGGCGCAAGAATTTTCGACGCATCATTGCCTGGGTGCAGCGATGAGTAATTTCTTGTTAATATGTCTCATAGTTTACTTGTCTTTTTCATCCTATATAAATCAGAGAAAGCACAGGGAACGAATGACTCTACAAGCTTTATAAAAAACCTCTTTACATATTTCCTTCAATGTTTTAGAAAGTTCATTCCCAAGTCTGTGCTCCACTGGTAAAGCATCACACTTTACCATTATGTAGTGTTTAAAAACTTCAAATTTTCCCAGCAGCTTACTCACAAGTTACCAAACACTCCCATCAACAGAGACAGCGAACACCTGCTGCTTGCACCCCCGCTTAAGTATCATGATAAACTCTTGTCAGTGCTTCCAGCCCAAAATAGTCACTCTCTTCCTGGCTACATGAACTTT
This sequence comes from Calotriton arnoldi, assembly GCA_963921515.1. Classification (NCBI taxonomy): domain Eukaryota; kingdom Metazoa; phylum Chordata; class Amphibia; order Caudata; family Salamandridae; genus Calotriton; species Calotriton arnoldi. The sequence continues at coordinate 1,197,538 of CAWUFW010002702.1, read as the reverse complement.
CCTCTAAAAGTTTGTTTAATGTTAATACAGATGAAATAAACCCAAGGGGTGCAATCTTAAAGCCTTCCTAAGCTGCAGGTGAAGCATATAAGTCAGTAGCAATGATTCCCCATAAATCTTTTTTTGGTAAAATATAGTGCCATGAGACCCTGAATCTACCAATAGAACCCAATGTCAAATACATTAACTATCAGATCCCAATACAGAGTGACATCCGTGTCTGTCCCTCCACATGTCATGCCCAGTGGCGGATAGCAATATTAACATATGCTGGGGCGCAATGGTGCCAAACTCACCATACATGCGGCTCCCCCGATGCGACTCTCCCGGTGCGGTCCTTCTTCCCTGGCATCCACAAGCAGGAATAAAAAGACTTCTTCCTGCCCAGTGGAGCACCAATCCAACCAATCCTGGAGCTGCTCTCATCAGCATGAGAGCAGATCCAGGATTGGTGGGAGCAGGCTAACCCAACACTCATTTTGAGCTGATATTTCCAGCTGTATCACAGCGAGGGATTGCTGGATCTACAGTTCGCATGTCGGGCTGGCCGTAGCACGACAGCCAGCCAACCCAACATGTGCACTACAGGGGCAGGTGTAATCCTGCAAACACAGGATTCAGCCCCGCCCACTGCCCTCACTCGCGCGAGCCAGCGCAAAATAAAATAGCATGGCAATAAAATGGCATTTATCAACAAAAATAGATCCCTCTTGTGCATCCTATATATAATTATATACTTCACACCTCTCTTACTCCACGGGAATCGTTTACTCAACAATATTTCATCTTTCCAACCATGCAGTGAGACTCACAGAAGACTCGATCGGCGAGAAAAGATTGTTACATGTAATCAAACACGAGGGCAGAAAGAAGATTTAAACGCCCCGCATAGCACAAAATCAGAAAAATAGAAGGAAAAAGTTAATAAAACTCCTTTTCTGAAGAGCAACAGCTAATAATTGACAAGTGGCTCCTATACCTCATATCCCCAAGGAATGAGTCTATGGGCACAAAATTTGCTTTGGGTGCCAAGTCCGTGTGAGAGGAATTGTTTGTGAATCAAGAGCAAGATACAAAGGTGATCCTCAAGAAATAATCCCAGTGGACGTATACATCGTTTAAAGAGTAATTGGAAAAGAACACCATTGTTTTTAACACTTTGTCCTGAAGAAGGTGGGGTAAACCAACTATATACCACCGAAAGGCCGCGTCCACAACTTGGAATATTGAATTTTCGAATTTATGTACTAGGTTTTGGTATTTTGTATTTATTTGTCTTGATACACTTCTGAAATAATAATGAATTATATGTTTTTTTTTTAAATTACATTTAGTAAAACATATTGACACATGAATATATTGACAAAGGTATCAAGAACAGAAGAGGGTTGCTTTTAATATGAAATGATGATGATTGTTTATACTGCGAACTGTATTTGACGGTATTTAATGTGATGAATTTTTAGATTGTTGATGAGATATTATTGTATTTTTATTTTCTCGATATTAAGAATTGTACTATTTTAATAAAGGACAGATATTTTTGCATTAAACAGGTCTCACTGCATGGTTGGAAGGATGAAAGATTGTTGAGTAAACGATTCCCGTGGAGTAGGAGGTGTGAAATATGTAATTCTATATAGGATACCCAAGAGGGATCTATTTTTGTTGATGAGTATCTTAACCCTGTCCCTTTTGTTAGAAGGGTTGCTCTCGCATTCATTTTTTAATAAAATGGCATTGCCATGCCATTTTATTTGTTTATGTGTGCCTGATGCGCTTGCAGCAGGCGGGGCGACGCTCCTCTGTCTAGAGGAGGAGCCGCCGCTATTCATGCCATGATCTCCATCCCTTCTTCCACTTCTCTGATATCAGCACACACATTACTCACATGGGTGCATTTTTCTCTCATTTACATATCAGACAAATTCCCAGATTTTCCACTTCACATATGCTGTTTGTATATAGTGGAAGAATTCAACTGCTTAACAAAATGCCTTTGGGACCCTCATCTGCAACTTGTCAGTTTATCTTATTTAGAACTTTCCAGACCACTGGCATTCTTTGCCACATGTTTCTCAAATGCACACTTATTATCACTTCTTTCTGTCATACTCTTACATTGTCTCAGGCTGTTGAGTACTGTCTGTACCTTTGATGGTCTCATGTAGCTTTATTTGAATAGCCTCCTGAGTACTTTTTTTTACATCTAACAATGATTTGGCCTCTGAGTGCTGATGGGTATCACACAACCCACAATGCCTCGTGAAAGAACTAATGTTTCTTTCTTCCTTTGAGTTAAAACTTTATGGCATCCATCGCTACCACTTCCACTTTAGGGCTGGGGTTGGGGCAAACCTTAATTATGCCCGAATATTTGTGTGAAAGCAGGAAAAGTCAGCCTTGGTGAAGTTGGGTGAAGCTTCCAAACTTTACCTGATTCGGTGTCAGGACCTTGCTGCCCCTGGCAGCCCCTTCCATCAGGAGAAATGTTTCTCACTGCAGCAAAGTGTTAACTCACAAGCTCACAAAAATCAAACAACATAAAGGAAGTTGTGAGCTGGAAGGTGTAGAACTTCACTCACCACTAACTCAGGGTTTTAAACCATGGCTGCTCTTTGGTGCACACTTTGCAGTTACTGACATCCTTGCCAGTCTGTAATAAATACCATCTAAGTAATTGCACATACAAACGTACGTATGAGCCTTATTCCATTAGTATGATTCATATAACAAGTAGAAGGCATGAGCTGACCTATTTAAATTATGCCCGGAGGCATGAATCAAAAGCGAGAAGGGGCGAAACATATCGGTATGCATGTCTAGAGAGCTACATAGCAAGAACATGCCTCCAATGCAACAAGTGCTGTATGAAGGAGGCGACAGACGAGAAGAGTTAAAAGTTGAGATCCATCATCCAGGGATTTTACGCATGGATGAAGTATCACCTGAAGAAGAGGAGGGTCTTCAGTTCCCTCTTGACAAGGATACATAAGGAAGCGTGCCTGATCTGAGAGGGGAGTGATGAGTGAGGCTCAGATCCCATTGCAAGGAATGGCTTGGTATCTTTTCTCCTCACACCTGAATTCTTCTTGCCTCAAACCGGATGTGGTTGCTGCTACAATTGTTGCATAGCCCACTATAAACAATAAATACATACTTTCTTCACACCTTATATCCCACACCAACACCTTGTACACAGTTTCTATTCTCAAAGCATTCTCTCATGCAATAAACACAAGATTTCTGAAAGTGCTGACAAACAAATAAGCACTGGTAAGTCCAACAGCTTTTTCCCTGGCAGGCTTGTTTGTTCGGAAACAATCTTTTAAAATGGTTAGCGCAGCATATGAAACGAAAATAAGAAGAAACAAGAAAACATGCCTCCTCCAAAACCTGGAGACCATGTGCTGACAATTAACATTTTAATTAAAACAAACAACCATAACGTATAAATTTAATATAAGCATGAGGGTGCTTGCTAATAGGCAGACACACTTAGAATAGGTATATAAGCCCCTTAATGCTCATCCGAGAAAAATATGTTTGTTATTGGTGCAAATAAAGGGTACATATGGATGGCTTAAAAAATAAAAAGTGGAAGGAATTGAAAGAAAAAGGCATTGAAAAAATTAAGGATTGGTCCACCAGCCATGGCATTCAGGGGCACAGGAGAAAAAAGAGATTTATGCACTTACAGTGCAAGAGGGCTGACCCGTTCTGCAAGCTGTGGGGGGCGTAGCCAAATGTGAATGACAGTTGAAATGACAAATAGGTGACGAGGGCAAAATCAAAGCCCAGCTTTGTAAGCATATGTATGTGCTTTTTATTTATCTAGATTTTGGTTACATGAGGCTTCAAAAATACCTAATTCTGTCTTTATGGAAGACCTAAAACGTATCCCAACGCAACGGATATATTGGCCTTGTTTGCCAGCCATGGTGCAGTGCTGGTGTTAAGCAGATTTTAGGTGATGCAGCAGACTATGAAGGTGACGTGAGCTGGTTGATGGAGCCTCGTGAGCTCTTTGAGGGTGGATGAGGTTCTGTCCGGACGATGTTCATTCATCTCAGCACTCCCGCACCATCCTCGCGGGATGCAGAGCTGGCGGACCACAGCCTGTGTCCTCGCGCAACCCTCGACATTCCAACCAATCATCTCACGGTGTACCCTCTCTGCAGTCAGCACTCGTATCCAATCACCGCGCAGACTACCACAAGCCGCACATGTCTATGTGAATCAACATACTTTTTAATCACAATCGCCCTGAACAAACAAACATCAGTAGATAACTTTCATTTCATTGCACCATGTAATGTACTGACACCACGCCTCGGTGCACAGCTAATCGTGCAAACGTCTGACGTGTCTCGTGCTGTTGTCTGCTGGCACGGTGACTGTGCTCCGGCAGGAGGGGGGTTCTGCGCAAGCGGCACTGAAATAGTTCTATAGTCCTTTAATAATACGGAGGGTGTTAAATGAAGGGGCTGCAGAGGGGCGGGGCAGTGAAATAGCAATTCTGCCATGGACCACAATGCAAGCATAGAAAATGTGCCCACTGCTCGCATGCTGATTAATAAAAAAACACCCATAACTGGCGAGCAGAGGGATCTCCTAAAAGCGCTCGGCCCTGGTACCACTGCACCTACTGTGTCATTGACAGGTGCAACCCTGGGCAAGAGCTGCCAGCGCATATTACCAAAACTAATGGGTGACTTGTGCAGGTACGATTTCCCTGCCTGAAGAGTCCTTTTCAATCGCCATCGCCTCTGTACATGGGGGCAGCGACACATTCTGCCCCACCCTCTTACAAGGTCAATTTTCAAGACTTATTTTGTATTCCGATTCGGGCACTGTCAGGGTGAGGGCAAACACGTCCTCCTCGACTTTGTCTAAGTGTTTGTTAGTGGCCCCAAGCTGTATCTTCCCTCAAAGACGGGGCCAAAACTGCCCCTTTCCCGGGGGGAAACAGCCCCTTCTACCTAGCAGAGACATTTCTGCCAGGTATTCCTGCGGAGTGCCAGGTGAAAATGGCAAGGCCAGTGGAAAAAACATTTTTGTGCCCTTTATCCTGTCTGCCATATGGAGAACAATAATTTTATGTGCTTCACTACTTGGCAATGTTTCTGGTACTTGCCACACATCATTAAACAACAGTGAGCCTGACGTACCCAAGGTCTGTTCTTTGGCGAAGACTGCACTGCGCAAAGTAATAGTTTTTACAACGAAAAAGGGGGGCAGATTTACAAGCACTTGCACCAACTTTACGCCGCCGTTGCATTACTTCTGTGACGCAGCGGCGTCGTAAGCAATGTGCCACGATGCAACATATTTACAACGTGATGCATCTAGGGAGATGCGTCACGTTGTAAAGCCCTGCGCTACATTATACCTGCGTCAGGTATAATGTATGCAGGGTGGGCGTTCCGTCGCAAGGAAGCCTCGTAAAAGTGACTCAGTGAAATCTACAAGGTTTCACTGAGTGACTTTTACGACGCCGCTGCGTCAAAACCTTGCGCCTGCTTGAAGCAGGCGTAAGGAGTGACGCAGCATGGTCGGAATAGGCATTCCTGACCATTGCTGGAGTTGCGTCGTGCTTACGACACGACTCCAGCAATGCGTTGCCTTTCCGACAAAAGATGCGTCACGCACCTGTCTGTCCTTGCGCCACGGTGCGCCGCATTGTAAATGCGGCGCATCCATGGTGTCGCACGGCTATTTTTCCGTCACGCAAATGAACTGGCGCATCTCTGCAAATATGCAGAGATGCACCAGTTCTTGTAATTCTGCCCCAGGGTCAGGTTGTTTTTGTTAGCGTAATGCAGCGCGGCAGTCAAAGTGTCTGCACTGAGTTACACCACGAGGAGAGAGCAGCAGAGTGCCATACTGAGGGGCATACGTATTAGCCCCGTGCGCCACCATAGCGTCACCTTTTGTGATACTTCAGAAGGACAAACCGTGAAATCATATCTATGAGGTCATGCAAAGCCACTATATGTGACCTCATAGATATGGAGTATGGCAAGGCAGCGCAAATCGATGCGTCGCCTTACTCCGCGCTCAGGAGGTGTTCCAAGGCCGTTGCGGTGGGTGTTCTGATGCAACACCCATGGATTTTGATGCTTCACTCGATTTACAAGACCATGTAAGCCTGGTGATGCGCCAAAACCTTACACCTCCCAAGGGGAGGCGTAATGAGAGGAAATAACTTTATTTCTCCTTGTTTATACTTCTTTCTTTGTGTGCTGCATTCTGTAGCACACATTGAAAGAGGAGCACGCCTCAATGGATATTTCTGTGCAGGAAAGTGCCACTTTCTGCACAAAAAGAATCCTGCCAACTGCACAGGCACCCTTGCACCACACTCTTGCACCATGGTGCAAGGGTGCCTACGTTGGCATTAGGGTGCCGAAACAGCACTAGCGCAGGGGGAAAGGACAGGAATGCACCATATTGGATAAATACTGTAAATTCCTGTCCTTTCACTTTGACGTGGGGCAGCGCACAAACATGCCTTGCTGCGCTGCCCTATGCCAGGTCCTCATAAATGAGGCCCCAAGTTAGATATGGTCCAGCTGCAGTCTTCCCCAGACCTGCGGCAGGAACAGGCTACCTAGCGTCACACTCCCTCTTTTGTGCCATAGTGCAAAGAATAGGGTATATCCTAGTGAAAAAGTGTGTGTGTGATGTCGAGTCTGCGTCTTCTGCTGGAAGGGTACCCTTCCAGTGCAAAACAGGTGCTCTACCAACTTAGATGTAAAGTAGAGCAAAGTGCTCTTCGCATTACTTTTAGGGCAGCATTTCGGCGCAAACAAGTTTTGCCCTGGGAAGCACGCATTTATCAATACTTTGTGCTGGTCTGCATCCCTTTGTGTGACATTCATCCCACACAAAGTTTTGATCAATCTGCCCCATAGTATGAACACTCATTACATGTCGCAATTGTGTAGTTTCCACTCCCTTTTATTGCAAGTCACAAGGGAGTCTATCAATGGCTTGGCTGCTCCTCCTGTACCTGCCTGCCTTGTCAGCCGCAGCCATTTGCAAAGTGGCAGCTGCACGTGAGGGGCTTTCAGAGAGTGCCGCTGAAGACCACTCCAAGCTCCCTTCATGCCCCTTTCGGAATGTTCCAAACATTATTTTTTATTGAGGACAGGGAACAGTTGCCTTAATGCTAGAGCGTTGCGAGAGAGAATCTGGAAGTCTGCTATCCCTTGCAGGCCACCGTCTCTGCATTACCAGGTGCTCCCAAAGATTTGCATAAGGAACCCCGCCCCCTGAATATTGATTATGTAGGATTTCTGTAATTCCTAGCTTCTTCCAGCTTTGCTTGTTATTTTATTTTTGTACTTTTTGCCCCCAGTTTTTATATAGCGCGAACTCGACCTAAAGGTATTAGAGCGCTTTACAATTTATTTGGTACATATCGCGCGGCACAATAAATTGACAGGATGTCACAGCAGTGCAAAGCAGCTTGTCCAACAACACTTCCGGCCATAGAGGTCCAGAGCCGGAAAGAATGCTCCAGGCACCCAATAGGACTTTTAAACATTCCACAGCTGGAGAGGAGCCCTTCACTTCATAGGCCCAGTAGGGCTCTGGTGGAAGCAAAACCATTTGTCTAATTTATTCCAAATTAGCATTCTCAGCCGCTTCCAGTGCCTTCTCTGCCAGGAGATAAGCTGTTTGATTAACAGCTAGATTAATTAAAGCAGATCCTTTTGTATGCGGCTTGCAACAGTTTCTCAATGCGAAAACACAGACAAACATGCCTTGGCAGCACCAGGAAGGTGGCACAATTGACATTCGCCGAACAGTGCATGGACAGAATTCAGAGGGTTTGACTTAGCTTGTCGCTAACGTGGCTATTAGGTTTTCATGTTCGGATTAATTTGCCTGTCATTTCAGCCTCCGCGGCTGACACATCAAGCGGCGGTGACATATTTGTAGACATTTCGTCTATTTAAAGGATGCAAGCGATTAGGAGTTACCAGGGAAACTAACAGAGGGAAGGTGCCATTCTCCAAGAATTCCGCCTGCGCGATAACAATGACCCCTGATTGCGGCGCGCTCGATCATGGTATTTCAGGGGTTCGTGGCACATGTGGGTGGAGGTCTGCGGCTTGTGTTAGCACAGCTGCATTCAAGCAAGCTGCAGAGGTAAGTAGAGTTCTGAAAGTCTTCAAGGAGGAAGACTTCAGTCAGGGGCAGGTATGCACAAACCATGGATCAGCCATTGTTAAGTTTAAAACCCTGTGGGCTCTGGATTACTGTGCTGCCAAGGTGCAGCGTGCAAGAGTTGTCTAGCGGATTACTGACAGAATATCGTAAACAGAAATATTGTGTGGACAAAATGTTGTGTCAAAAATATCCAGGAGCTAAATATCGAGAAGGTAAGTGCAAATAGGTAAGTATAGATTAACTATATAAAATAAAAAAGAATCCATATTTGTAAAGCACGAACATATCACCCCTAAAGGTTTCAAGGCGCTGGGGGCTGTCAGGGAGATTAAGTGAGCTATTGCCCAGAGTCACATGATGCTGAGATGAGCTGCCGCCGGCGCCAGCGATGGAACCGTAAGCCCCATGCTCCGGAGTCAGTTGCTTTGGCCGCTCCGCCACACCTCTCCCTATCATCAAGGTACATATATGTGGAGTTATATATAGTAAATCTTTGCTTACCTATAGAAACTTACCTTCACTAAATTTTGTCCTCGATATTCTTGACACAATATTTTGTCCCACGATATTTCTGTTTACGATATTCTGTCTAAACAAAGTTTCTAGTGCTGCGCGAGGTCACAAAATATTCCATAAGAGCATCCTCTGATCATCATACACTAAACCAAAACACCTACCCAGAAGGCCACACTAAAACCCACCCTCTACCAGTCATTCACAGTGACGTCATATAACCAGAGGTGGCCAATCTCTCACTTGCCACGTAGGCCACACTCTACCAACCAAGCACAACCAACTGAGCAGCGTGCTAAGCGCCCAGTGAAAGCGCTAATGGCATCACAAAAGTTATGAGATGCTACACCATAGCAACTACAATACAATAAATGTATTAATATATGTATGTTTGTATGTGTTTATGTATTTATTCAACAGAGCAGCATTCTCCAAAATGTTATCTAGGCACTAGGACAGCGAGGAAAGAGTAGAACAAAGAGATTGATTGCTACAGGCAGTCTTTTAAGACAGTATATACATTCTGAGAGCTCTCTTAAAGCTTGGAAAGTCAGAGCTCAGATGCAGCTGTACAGGGAAATAGTTCCATAACTTGAGGCTAAGGGCCCGAAAGGACTCTCTGCCACCCATGGAACTTACAGAGGGAAATAAGTTACAGACTACAGGTTTCTGCCTGGCCCACAGGCTATCACCAGATCTCTCAAAAGAAGAGGCTCCGAGTGACAGGATGCTGTCTGAATAAAACAGGGCACCATGTTTTACTGGAACTCAACTTAGAAAGTAGAAAGCGAAGCACATCTGAAGATTTCAGGTTTCCAGGGCCCACAAGTTTCATGTAACACTATATTCAGAAGCTTTTTTTTCACAACAGATTTTATTGGGTTTTCTGCCATGATATGGCCCGGAGGGCCCAACACAGATACACACAGGCTATCACATAATGACATGGCATTATTATCAACGTCTGCGGGTAACAGGAAAGAAATACTAGTCAACAAAATAACAGAGTTTGCTATATCCCAACTGTGCTCCCCACATCCAGCCCGCCTGTGCCTCAAACTCCACCACATATATGAATTGTAAGGCAGTTTACAAGACCAGTTCAGCTTATCTAGGTTCATTGTCCATTTGTTTGTCCACGGAGGTCAGAGGCTCCAAGATCAGGCCTTGATAATCGGCCTAGCGTTGCCAGATTTTAGGGTGTTTCTGACGGCATCCCTGTGCCTTGAATATCAGTATCTCTAAGCCCATGCAAAAGTCTATACCCCACTTCAATATGCCCAGTAGGGGGGGCAGAATCAGCCCTCCAGAGCCTAGCTATGTCTCGCTAAGCCAGGGTAAGACCAAGGAACAGTAAGTGGCGTTTAAACCTATTACCCCCAATCTCGTCAGTGGTGTGCAAAAGGATTAATTTTGGGGACATGGGAAGATCCCAGGCCAAGACCTCGGTCAAGCATGTCATAACCCCTCTCCAGAACCTGCCAAGAGCACTGCAAGCCCATACTGTATGGAGAAAGGCACCTTTGCCATTACCACTTTGAAGGCAGATGGAAGAGCGCATAAGTCCCATTTTCCAGAGCCTGTGTCGAGTATAGTATGCACGATGAAGGTATTTAAATTGGATAAGACGCAGGCGTGAGGGGATTGCAGCGCCACGTGGGGAAGTCTAATGCCTTGGCCTAATCGTTGTCGTCAATCTGGCCTAGATCGTTTTGCCAAGCAGCTCGAAGGGCATCTAATGTCGGGGAGAGGAGTTGGCCTAACGGCTAGGGTGGTCGACCTCGAATCTGGGGAACTGGGTTCGAGTCTCGGCAATGACACTGAACATCCTGTGATTCTGGGCAAATCACTTAATTTCCCCGTGCCTAACAAAAATGAATGTGTCCTTGTGTAATGCAACTGGTTCTATGTAAAGTGCTCTGGTACCCGATTCGGGTCAAGTTCGCGCTATATAAAATTCTGTACAAAAAAAAAAAAAAAAGTGGTAGTGCTATTGGTGATTAGGGATTGGTTTATTTTATGATCTCCTAGATCTCCCATGCTTAATTTACCTTCTAACGGGTTAAACTCCGGAAGAGCAGCAAGGTTTTTTAGATATGGGGTCAGGGCATGGCGGAATTGCAGATATTTGTAGAATTGACTTCGGGGCATGGAAAATTCATCCTGGAGGTCTTGGAAAGATTTAAGGGTCAGGCCATGCATGACTACTGCTAATGAGGAAATGCCGATATTATCCCATCCTGAAACCCAGAGAGATTAGCCACCTGGGGGAGGAGTCCATTCTGCCACAATGGAGTCTCTTGCGTAAGGCGGCCCCACCACCCCATCCGGCGCAGCGATTGCCTCCACACCTGAATCACCACCATTGCCGCGGGCGGCAAGGCTCGAAACTCTGATTGGCTATAAAGATCGGAGTGAAGGGAGGTGTGACCCATCATCCATCGCTCCACCGTGTAGGCAGGGTCGTTAAGCACCTGCAGGTGTGAGGCTGCATGGTAGGACTGAATGTCAGCGGCCGCTATGCTTCCACAATAGATGGATTGGAAGCAGGTGCGTAGGGCCACCCGAGTAGCACCACCTCCCCATAAGAACAGACCCAAAAGTGCATTAATCTGCCGGAACAATGCTGTGGGAATCAGGTATGGTGATTCTATGGTTGATAGAGAAGGCAGGGGAGGGAAACCATCTTGCAAATGGCAGATTGGCCATAGAGCGACAGGGGCAGATGCGACCATGTTCTTAACTCCACCTTAACTTGTTCCGTCAACGGGGCCAAATTGCGATCCCAGGAGATGGGTTGAGAGCTGGATAGGAAGATACCCAAGCATCGCAACCCATCAGCTGCGATGGTCAAGTCAGCCGCCCACATACCAGATTCTGAGAGCCCCCGCAATGGCCAAAGGGCAGACTTGCCAACATTCATGTGTAAGCCCGTCGTTTCACCAAAGACTTGTATAATTCAAGGGATCCTGAGACCAGATCTGTGTGGGTTATGAGAAAGAACAAGACGTCATTGGCGTATAGCGCGATGCGATCAAGCCCCGGATCAAAGCATCAATGCTAACCCAGGTGGCCAAGGGCTCCATGGCCTGGGCTGATAGAAGGGGGAGAGGGTGGTACCATGTCGAACAGCAAATGGGAGAGAGACTAAATCCGCCACACGTACCGATGCTGTAAGGTCTGTGTATAGCAGATGGATGCACGAGAGGAAGCAAGGGCCTATATTAATACATCGCAGGAGCACAAACAGATAGGTCCAACTGACTGAATTGAAGGCCTTGTCTATATCAGCTAGCAACAGGGTGGCCGGGAGAACCAGGCGGTCTACAGCAGCTAGGGCATTATGGGCTTGGCGGATATTATGGCGCGTTGCTTGACGGGGCATGAAGCCTGTTTGGTCTGGGTCAACAAGGTCAGTCATATGGGGCATTAGCCTGTTAGCCAGGGCCTTGGCCAGCAACTTGGCCTCTATGTTTAATAAGGAGATCGGGCGGTAGGAGGAGTGGCATTCCGGAGGTCGACCCGGCATGAGAAAAACCACGATCTCGGCGTGCCTCCAGTCCAGGGGCATACGCGCCACATCAAGAGCAGCCTTTATCGCCGCAAGGTAGTGTGCGCCCAACTACTGCTTATATGCCTTAAATAATTTGCAGGGGAATCCAATGGGACCTGGGCTTTACCTGGGAGCAAGTCTGCTAGGGCTATTGCTAATTCTTCCACTGTAAGGGGGCATCTAGTGAGGTACTCGCCGCAACTGATAGAGCCTTCGGGGGTCGATCATCTATAAACTTCGTGACCTGAGCAGCAGGTAGGGTATCTCTATTGGCATACAGGACTTGATAGTAGCCGGCAAAGCTATCGGTGATCGCCACGGGGTCTGTGAGCATTGCTCCATTTGTATCATGGATAGTATGAATTTGAACCGGCCTCAGCGCTTGCTGACACAGTCGATGTAGTAATTTTCCAGATTTGTCTCCCCATTGGTAGATCCGGCTTCGAGAGGCCAGCCACGCACATCTTACCTCCTCTAGAAGCACTTCTTGGTACTGCTGTTGCGCTAGGACCAATTGAGGACATGCCCGTTATTCCCCCTGCCCAAGCTGCTCAAGTGCCGGGGTATTAGCCTCCATCTGCAAGAGTTTGACCCGGTGCTGTTTGCGTTTCGCTGTGCAAAAAGCAATTTCAACACCACAAATAGTTGGCTTTATTGCCTCCTATAAAACCGTGCTAGAGGCGGCAGCCGCCGCAATGAAGGCAAAGTATTCGGTCAAGGCCTGGTGTACATGGGTTTTTTATAGTTGGTCTTGCAAGTACCTGCGGGAGAAGCGCCAGCGGAATGGAGGGCGGCTCTGGCCTACCCGGAGCCAGAGTGTCACCGGAGAATAATCTGAGTGTCCCCTAGGTAATATCACAGCATTAGAGACTCTGTGGATATGGCTAGCTGGTACAAAAACACAGTCGAGGTGGGAGAATGACCCATGGACTGGGGAGTAGTATGTATAACCCATTTCGGCCGGATGACGTGTCCTCCAGGCATCCACCCAGCCCATTGCATCAGCCAAGGGTCTCGGGCATGAATCACAAATCCCTCTTTCCTCCAGCGGCGCACCACCTATCTTAATTTGAATGCATGACATAACTCCAATCACCTCCAAGCGCAGCCAAACCCCTGGGCATAGTTCCCAATATGTCCATCACTCACTCCACTAAGGCCTGGGTAAGCGGTGGGGGGGGGCGTATACACTGCCCAAAACTACAGTTTCCCCATGGTTTGCTCCTGTCATGAAGACTTACCTGCCCTGTGTGTCCACCCAGGACTTCAGGAATTGAAAGGGAACTCTGCGATGAACCAAGATGGCCACCGCTCGGAGGCCTCTCGTGAAACCTGAGTGGAAGGTTTGGGTGTAGCCCTAGTGGGACAGGCAAGGAGTTTTAGAGCCCAGGAGGTGTGTCTCTTGTAGTAGCAATATATCTGCCCCTAAACGCTTAGCCTGTCGAAGCACTGCCCCTGCTTCACTTTGTCCAGAAATACCAGAACATTCCAACTTATAATTTGAAGCCTACCCTGTGGAACACTGACATCTACGTCAGCCATCTAGGCGAGTGGTTAACACATGGAGGACAAGCCATATGTGCAGCCATTGCAAGGAGAGCATTTAGATCGCACACAAAAAATACAACACAATGAACAACTGTACAACCCCAGCAACCCCTCGCTCTCCCTCCTCAATACCCCAAAACCATTGAAGCATCTGCTGTGGAGGGAACACCGCACCAACCCCAACGGCCAGAGATGGGGTCTGTCCAATGGATCCCCAAAAACCACCCCATTTGCTTTGAGTCTCTCTGGAAGAGTCAGGGTACACTTCTCCAGATGTGCAGCCCGTTGAAGATGCCATCGTGCTGAATGTCAGGGCAGAGAAATATGGCTTCACCTCTGCCAGTCAGCCAGTGTCCTCATAATACTGTGCATGTTGAGCTTCAACCCTGGAGGACATCCGTCCGCTCCTCGCTGCGGGCCCTGGAGCGACACGATGACCTCTATGTCGGCGCATCTCTTTAGGCTTGGACTGCCACCAGTGCAAATCACTAGATGAGGAGTCCGAGTTCAGACAAGGCAGCGTATTGGGTTTCAACCGTATCTCCTCATCTGTCCAGGCGAAGACCTCCTCAGGAGTGTCAAAGAGCGTACAGGAGTTATAAGTGACGCACAGGCCGGCTGGAAACAGGAGGGCAGGATATCTTGAGGTCTGAAGGCTAGCCTTCGCCACCGCGAAGGACTGACGCCGCTGCAGAACCAGTGTAGTATAATCTGGAAAAACCATGATTCGTTGGGACTCAAAGGAGAGGGATTCTTGCAGTTTGACATGTCAAAGGATAGTGTCCCAGTTATGTAAATTAAGGTCCTGGCGATGACAGGCTGAGGCTTGGCGCTGGGGGTTAACTCCTCACTAGGGCTCTGTGAGCACACTCAATTATGAAGCAAGGGGCGATAGTACCTGGCGGAATTCACTTCCCAATCCATTGGGTAAGGAACTTTCCTGCGTTGTCGCCCTCGCAGTCTTCCGGATAACCCATAAAGCGAATGTTATTTCTGCGGTTTCATCCTTCTGCATCTTCGACACGTGTAGCAAGACCCCTCGTAAGGGTCTCCAAGGTATCCACTTTCTTTTGCAGGGTAGGTACAACGTCTTCTATGCCAGACACTCTTGTCTCCGCCTCAGTGAGTCGCTCAACTGCATTAGAAAGATCCTGACGTATCAGTGTCACGTCCGAGCCAACAGCTCCAATCTTGGCATCCAACATGTTCCTGGACTGATGAGGGCAGCCAGTTGGGCCGCATTGTCTGGTGCTGCGCCTGCCAGCCCCCATGTCCGTGGCTGGGGCTCTCACCCCTGTGTTGCGTTCCATTGTGCTCTGTTTGGATGTGGAGCCCGAAGGTTTGTCGTGCGTCATTGTGGGGGCCTTGCAGCTGGGGGCCTCTAGAGTCTATCGGTAATGCAGTGGAGTCATGTCACTTCGAGCACCTCAGGTGGGAATGTTAGGCAAATGTGGGTGCCACAGGCGGTGTGTAGGCCTCCCCACCCGGGGTGACCCAGCTCCCTTGTGGATGTGAGGGGGGAGAGAGAGAGAGCCACCACCCCTGTCGTGTAAGACGTAGGCCAGGGGGGAGTAGGTGGCTGTGGTGATAGTCGTTCAGGATCGGGGTGAGGGCTGTGCTAATGGGGTCCCATCATTTGATAAAAACATGGTTGGGGCAGGGTCCAGGGTGCTCCAGAGTTCATGGACTGCATGGTCGGTGCTGTTTCCTGAGTGAGCCTGGAGGGCCAGGGTGGTCCTCTGGTTGTTGTTTGAGATGGGCAACAAGGCTGTGAGAGTGGAAGGGTCTGGTTGGGACTCGAAGTTGTTGTACATACTGGTGATCTTGTTGCTGAAGGATGAGGACAGCTTGGTGCAGGGTTCCTGAGCTGGGGTTATGCCGGTGGAGCTTGCTACCGGGAATGTGAAGTCTTTCACTATGGCGAAGATGTCTTTCGCACTATTGGTGCTGCTTTTGATGTGGTTGGTGAGCGCAAAACATTTGCTGGCTCATATTTGTTGATAGTAGTGTCGGAGGGTGGATTTGTAGTTGCTCCTGTCGGTGTTGTCCTGACTTTGTCTTCATCTGCATTCAGGTTGCTTTCAATGGCATTTGGTGAGCCTGAGCTCTTTCATGTATCAGCTTGCCTGCAATCTGGTTCTCGTGGCTTTGTTGGTTTTGAGAGGAGCCATGCTGTCTGCATAAGCGGTAATCCAAGCGTTGAAGTTGGAGATGGATTTGGAGATGTTGTTGTTGTGTCAAGGAAGTTGGACTAGGAGTTTGAAAGACCAGGATGCTTCTGAGATCTTGTTCCAGTCAGGTCTAAAGATTTGGCGACTGTGTTTTTGCAGTTTTGTGGGATGGCTATGCTCAATTTGATGAGAGCCTGTTCAGACCAGGTGATCGGTTAAGGCTTGTCTACTGCATTGTCACTGAAGCTGGTAAAGATGGGGTTCCAGTAGGCATTCTGCAGTGAGTGTGGGGCCTTCAAGTTGCTTGGTGCTTTTAAGGTTGGACTTGCCTTAAAGATTGGGCATGTTGGGATCTGTGAGGTCCGCCAAGTGGCAGTTGAGCTTGCCGAGGATGATGAAGGCACTGAAGCAGAGGATTACAGTGATGACAAAGTCTGGAATTGTGCTGCCAAAGTTGGCGCTTGGTCCAGGGGGCAGTAGACAAGGATGCCGCTCAGGGTGTATTTCTCCATAATGAGGAGTTTGAAGTTCAAGTGTTCTGTGTTGCTGATGGTGCTTTCCGAGGTGGAGGAGCATTGGATGGATTCTTTGAAGATGATAGTGATTCTGCCTTCGAGTCTCTTTGTCCTGTCCTGTCTTGCGATCTTATATCCAGCGGAATTTCTGTGGCGATGATGGGGGACGACAAGGGAGTTTGCCACATTTCGGTTAGGAAGAGAAGATCCCACATTTTGATGGTGTATTTAGTGAGGGAGCTAGTGTTGAGAAGCATGCAGGACAAGGAGGTGTACGGTGTCATGTGATCATGTGTGATAAGTGTGTTGGGTGTGTGAGGTGCGGTGGAAGTGAGGCGGGTGCAGAAGGGTGCAGGTGAAATGGTAATTGGCATGGGAGATCCCACCTTCAGTGTTCAGTGGGGAGGCAGAGCAACAGCGCTGGTAAATACAATTGCAATTGGGTTCAGGGTGTGTAGGGTTGTGGTGGGCTAGCAACAAAAGGCAGATGAAGGAGGAGAATACCAGTGGTCCTGGCGCTGGGAGTGGATGAGCACAGATGGACCTTGACCTTTTGTGGCACTTTGGCACACATGCAGTGCATCCACTGCACGTGTCTGCAGTGCACAATTGCTGCACGTCTGCGCTGGGTGCTGCCATTAAATAAATTCAGTTTTTGCAGGAACCCTCTGATGTTACTTCCTGTGGAGATGGATGATGGGAAATTCAATGATATCACTTCCTGTGCAGAAGGATGATGGAAAATCTAGTGATGTCACTTCCTGTGCAAAAGGAAGAAGGGAATCCAGCAATGTCACTTCTTGTGGAGATGAATGATGGGAGATGAGTCCTCTTTCCTGGTCTCTTATTTTAAAGACAGTTTTGGTGGGAAACCAGTGATGTCACTTCCTATGCAGATGGATGATGGGAAATCCAGTGACGTCACTTCCTGTACAGTTGCAACCAATGAGCTGCTGTCATTAGCTCTAATCTCAGCCAACCTTATTTCTCCCAAGGCGCTTTGTGCATGATGTTTTGTTTGTATACCATGAATAAATAATGTTATAATACAAGAGAACCTGAAATCCCTTTTTAAAAGCCCATCTCAGCAAGCAGCTGAGGTGAAAGGCACGTCACCGAACATCATCACAGCTGCAGCTTAAACAACAAAAAGAAAAAATTGCATTTTGTTCTTCTAATCTGTTTTCTATATAATGAACACTGATCAGCAGAGAGGAGACACGCACAGCAGCATATTTATTTTTTGCATGCTGTGGGTAATTACAGGAAAGATGGAATCACTACATGGTTCTACACATTTTGAGCTACAGCATTTTTTTTTAGATCTGACTTACACTGCCCTGATTCTAATATCTTTTGCAAGAAATTACTAACTTCTTTATGGTGTGGTTAATTTTACACTTGAATTCTACTTTTATTCTTCATGTCTGAAAAGATACTCTTTCTTCCATCTGGAAGAGCAACCCGCGAAGGATTTAAGAGGTTACTGAGGATGCTGCAGCCATGTATTATAAGAAATAAAGTCCTCCTGCCATACATTGTAAAGATACTGTAGGTCACCACAAAGTTCCCTGACCTAATGGAACTCGGTCATGGAACTTCACAGTGATTTGCAGTAGCCTTTTAATGTAGGGCACAGGTACTTTATTCCATATAAAACATTTAGAATGGTAGATGGATAGCCGTCAATGGTATGAATGTTTTTCTCATCAAATTTTATGACTGACAACATGAAGACTGCAAGAATCAGTCCACTGAGGTTTATGCGTGCTCAGTGAATGAACTTTCCACATCATGATGAACAAAATATTCAGCAACTTATAGAATTGTGATTGTGTAGCTATCAACAACATGGATTTCTTTCACCGTTGAGTTACATAATAGACAACATAAGGTACTCCCTTTGTCTATATTGTCAATCAAGGATAAGACCACTGGGAAGCGGTGTGGATTGCATTTCAAGTGCCGCATGAGGCGTGTGGATCCTGAAAATCAAAGACAGAATATTGTGGGACACTAATATTGTAGACAAAATATCAAGGTATATAGATGTGGAGTTAAGAATAGTGAAGTTTTAATTCTATGTGCGTCTTACCTTTTGATATTTTGTCTACAATATTAATGTGCCACAACATTCTTGTACTCGTTTATCCAGAGTACAATCTGCATGAGCAAAATATTCAATGACATATAGAACTGTGCGTTAGAAGTTGTTAGCGATGGAATGTCTTTCAGCGTAAGCGGCTCTCCATTCAATTAGAACAAGGCCGGACTGTCCGGATGGGGTATTGGGCATTTCCTTGTTAGGCTGGAAGGGTGGGGGGCCGTTTTTGTAACAGGGGGCTGTTTTTGTAGTAGTGCAGCTATTTTTAAAGCAACCGCTGCAGAGTTTCTTGTATATCCAATCGTTTCCAGGCAACAATAAAAGTGTCAAGATAACTCTGGTGATTAATGTTCTTCGTGGAGAGAGATGGAGTTTTGTCTCGTGGCAATTTGACTCACCTAAGGTAGCACAGAGGGTTAATACGCCTGCTGTAAAGAACGTGTACCATGCAGATCACAAAGTGCATATAATGTAAATAGGTCAGTGGGTTACTGCTTTTGTCATAGAGACACTTTTGTTACTGTGCAGTACATAAGTTACAATCATAATCTAGCAAAGTGAGCTATGAAATGTCATCAAAGAGCTGTATGCAATCTACATTGTTCAGGTTAAAAAGTTATGTCTTTTTCTGAGTCTTTCATTATCCTAAATTTGCTAAAAAGGATTTGTTTGGGTAGAAATAAATTCTTATTAGTAAAGAAAACCCTAACTACCGTGTTGTTGGGTTTGTGCTTCTACAGACCAAACACTCTTAAAAAATGCCTACCAGTATGGATGACATGAACCCTACACCTTGTACTCCCCTTTGTCTTTTGTAACATTTTCTATACACTGATTGACACATATGATTTATTGTCTCTGTATGTGTGTGTGATGGAAAGGGCTCCGACACCCTACACTGGTATGAGAGGCGCTATAAAACAAATGAATTACGTGAGAGAGGGGCTGTGGAGAGATGAGGGGCACTATTGGAGGGTGACAGTGAAGGAATCATCGAAGAGCAGGGCCGGACTGGCCGTAGCGGGCACTGGGCGTTTCCCCGGTGGGCCGTAAGGGTGGTGGGGGCAGTTTTTGTTACTGGGGGCTGATTTTGCAGCAGTGCTGCAATATTGGCCCCCTGTAACAAAAGCAGCAGCAGTGCATCTCACTAGCATCCCCCACCCCCAAGGCCGGTCCAACTGAATTGCCAGGGCTGGTTTGTGTTCCCAGTCTGGCCATGTTGAAGAGCCCTAATAAAGATTATTAAATCCTGGTGTACTGTAAGGCCATAATTTACTATGGTTTAAAAGCTAATACAATTGAATATAGAACAAAAAATGTGTTGTAGAATGCAGCATTTTGGGTCAAATTTTCTTGGGGGGAGAACCCCCCAAACCGTCCTTGTAGGTGACAGGCTCACTCAAAGCATTCACTATGCACCGTACAGGGGCTTGCTTGTCTGACTACATTTGCCTGAGCTGCTTTGAGTTTCCAGCCCGCCCTGAATCAAAATTCAATTGCTGTAGAGGAGCTGTGTGCTTTAAGTTGTTGAGTCACGTCTCACGTCTAACAGTGCACTTGTCATCATAAGGGAAGTTTCAATGGTGGCTCCTCTGCCAAGGCGGAGGAGCGTCGCCCCACTGCTTTATGCAGTGTAAAAAAATGAAAACTAAAATGATGATAACCAGCGTTATTATCATTTTAGTTTTCTGTTTCCTGGTGCGGTGCGGGGCTGAACTGCCAGAGCAGGGGCCAGGAGGAGAAGTGGTTGCTCCACTCTAAAGTGCACATAACTGTTTGGTCGGCCCTCTCAGGCCAACTGTAACAGTCATGCGCACTTTGCATGTTCCACCCAGGCTGCTATACATCCTGGGTGCAGAACATGTCCAGGCCCCCAATCCCCGTTTGAGCGCCGAATCACGGTGTTCATACCAATCACAACGCTGCTTTGCAGCGTCGTGATTGGCTAGGGAAGTCAAGAGTCAGGGTGCTTCCTTGTTCCTGCTTCCGAGAAGGGAGTGGCGGCCGGCTGGGTGGCGGGCCTGAAGGTAAGTGTTTTTTAAAATATTATTTATTATTTTAATTAACAACCCACCCCTCCTCCTCCCCTCGCCCCGTCAACCCCGGTAAATAGCGCCCACCACTGGGAAGTTTTTACCTCCGCTTTGTAAGTGACATCATGGGCAACAAGGACTTGCTCCTGCCAGCCATCTAAGATGCTGTGTTATAAACTCGTCACCGTTGCATATGTGTTTATCATCAACCACACCCTTTTCTTTTAAGCGGATAGTATAACGTTTTCAATATTATTAATATTTTTTGGGGAATATTAGTGATTTATTAATTATTAATTGCCGGCGTTCAGCTAATTGTTTATTTTTGCGAGGTGCCATTTTAATATACTTTTCCTTCTGTATACTTGAGATTCAAAAACCACTTTTCATTTGCAATCTCACAGTGCCTGTTTGTTTTTCAGAGCAGAGCTCGGCTGCAGGCGTCAGTTCTTGTTTTTTTTTTCTTCAATCTGACCCCTTTAGAGGACTTTGCTTTGGGACTCTGGTGACAACACTGCATTGAAAAGCCTTTAAGACCTTCACTCGTATATGAACTCTCCTATCTACAGACTACACCTGGGCTCCCTCGTCCACACGTGAACTCACTCACACACACTGGAGCTCCCTCACTCACTCCCCGATGAAATCTGTCACCCATTCCTGTACTCCTCCACTCATATATGAACTCTTCTATCCATACCTGAACTCCCTCGTCCGCCCCGGAACTCCCTCACCCACACTCGAGCTCCCTCACTCACCCATGAAATCTGTCACCCATTCCTTTACTCCTCCACTCATATATGAACTCTCCTATCTTCACCTGAACTCCCTCATCTGCACCTGAACTCCCTCACCCACACTGGAGCTCCCCCATGAAATCTGTCACCCATTCCTGTACTCCTCCACTCATATATGAACTCTCCTATCTACACCTGAACTCCCTCGTCCGCACCTGAACTCCCTCACCCACACTGGAGCTCCCTCACTCACCCATGAAATCTGTCACCCATTCCTGAACTCCTCCACTCATATATGAACTCTTCTATCCACACCTGAATTCCCTCATCCAGAGCGGAACTCCCTCAACCACACTGGAACTCCAGCACGCACACATCATATCCCTCACCCACCCCTAAACTCCCCCACTTACACTAGAAGTACCCCACCCATGCTTGGATGCAATAAAGTACTGGGTTGGGAAGTTGAACAATGGTCAGTGCTACTTGACACAGGAAGGCTTTTAAATATCTTCTGAGGAATACAAGAGAATGTTTGGTTCTCAAATCAACTGGCAGAGAAGTCCGGAAATCAGTGACCGCTCTAGAAAATGACAGATTTTGAGCTTGACCTGTCCTAAAGAGTTCCTGCTTTTGTCTCCGTCCTCTTTGCACACCTGTGATGGCGAGTAGATTAACCAGTGAGGTAGTCTTCTTCATATGCTTGGCTTTGTCAACTAGACAGCCCAATTTAAATTTATCTCATGCGTCAATGGGGTAAGAGATGTAAACCCTTGAGGATTAGGGTGGTGATGGGTAACCCATGTAAACCCTTGAGGATTAGGTTGGTCCTGGGTAACCTATGTAAACACTTGAGGATTAGGGTGGTCCGATGAAACCTTCTTGTTGAGCACAACAGTCCAGCTGTGACTGTGGAACAGATCTGAGGAGCATGAGTGCTACTTGAGGCCCCATCCTTGAAGGACATTGCTGAAATCCAACCTGGAAGGTGTCAAGGTGGGGACAGTCATTCTTAGGTGGAAAGGCTGCAGCACCCCCAAAATAAAAATGCTGGAGTTCAGAAGGTGAATGAGCAATAAAGATGCCTGTAAATTTTGTATTTCTCTTGTCACATTAGCTGTGTGTTCAAAGACAGAGATCAAATATCATGCTATGTCTTCTGAAAAGTTACTGTTTATTCTTTTAGCTAGAGATTGGTGTTTACGTTTCTTTGACGGCAAAGTGAGAGGATTGTGTTACATCATATGTGACAATCTTGCTGGGGTTCAGGGAGTATGAAAGGAAAGGCTGCAGAATGTCATTTTATCCCTAACTCACAACAGAATGAAAATACCTGTAAATGAATTATACAGCCATTCAAAAAGATATCAGCAATTAAGAAATGAGATGGAAAAAGAGATTTTAAGAGAATGAAAACAAATTAAAAAAATTAATTGGTGATGTGTAAATGATAAATGTTCATCGAAACCCGATTTCCACACATTATCTTTTGTGCACTCTATAGTGCTAATAGTAAAACTACATGTCTGTGCAAGGAAACTGCGCTGTCTGTACCTGACAGTGTGCTCCAAAATATATCACAAGCTACATTACACCCTCTCCTGCTGGATGTTCGCGGCTCATTTACTACTCTTTCTCTTTGTGTAATGCTTGCATTCATTCACAACCCTTATGAGTTTAGTGATGTAACATTGATGGCAGCACCCCCATTAAAAATTGTTCCAACACTAATGTTGTTTTGTGAGTGGAGGTGTACGTTGCTTATTTTCACTAATTTCTTTATGAGAGAAACCAGTGACAGAATGGAATCAATCAATCAATCAATCAGTCGATCTGTAGAGGGTTTCCAGGCGCTGGCAGGGTCGAGTTGATTAGCCAAATAGCCAGGTCTTCAGGAACTTTTTGAACTCTGGAAGAGATGGAGAGGTCCATAGATGAAAGAGTAGCTCGTTCCATGTCTTCTCTGCTACCTAGGAGAAGGAGTGACCTCCGCATTGGCTACGTCAGATACAGGGGTAAGGGTTAGAGAAAGGAACACGGAGTGGAGGTGTCTGGTTGGCTGATGGAAGTTCAGTTGGTGGTTCAAGTAGGTGGGTCCACAGTTGGGTAGGGCCTTGTATGCATGGGTCAGGAGCTTGAACTGGCATCGTTTCTGTACAGGGAGCCAGTGGAGTTCCCTGAGGTAAGGAGTGATGTGGGTTCATCTAGGGAGGTCCAGAACGAGACTGGCTGCAGTGTTCTGTATGGTCTGTACTCGCCTGAGGAGGTGAGCTGCAATCCCTGCTGAGAGGCCATTGCCATTGTCCAGTCGGCTGAAGATGAGGGCCTGGGTGATGGTGTATCTTCAGCTATGGGGTAGCCATTTGAATATCTTACGAAGCATGCAGAGGATAAAGAAGCAGGAGGAGGAGACGGAGTTGACCGGAATCATCATTGTTAGCTTGTTTTCCAGAATGATGCCTAGGTTCCTAGAATGGTCAGTGGGGGTAGGAGTAGGTCCAAGTTCTGAGGGCCACCAGGATGCATCCCATGGGGAGCTTTTGTTTCCAACAATCAGTACCTTTCTCTTGTCTGTGCTGAGCTTCAGGCAATTGTCCTCCATCCAGTTGGCGACGTCTGTCATACAGTTGTGGAAGTTGACATTGGTGTTGGTGGTGTCTTCAGAGAGGGAGAGGAAGAGAATGAGTTGTTTGTCGTCAGCGTAGGATATGATGTTGAGTTTGTGGGTTTTGGCGATGCTCGCCAGAGGTGTCATATAAGTGTTGAAGAGGGTGGGGCTGTGCAAGGATCCTTAGGGTACCTCACAGATGATTTCCTTGGGTTCTGAGGTGAAGAGGGGAAAGCGAAATTATTGCGTATTTCCGGTGAGGAAAGAGGTGATCCATCTGAGAGAGGCTCTTTGAGTGCCTATGATGTGTAGCCTTGTGATGAGTGTGTGGTGGAAGACCGTATTGAAGGCTGCCGAGAGGTCTAGGAGGATCATAGCTGCAGTCTATCCTTGGTCGAGTAGGGCTCAGATATCATCAGTAGCCGTGATGAGGGCTGTCTCAGTCCTGTGGTTGCTGCAGAATCCGGATTGGGAGGAGTCGAGTAGGAGGTTCCATTCCAGATGTGAGGAGAGTTGTTGGTTGATTGCTTTTTCTAATACTTTGGCCGGGAATTGGAGCAGGGAGATCTGTCTGTAGTTGTTGAGTTCGCTGGGGTCTGCTGATAGCTTCCAGAGTGAAGCCTAAAGATACCGCCGTAGAGGATAGGACAGGAATGAAATCTTTAACTTTGAGTTTGTTAAGTAGATTGTGGTCAAATTTGGTCTTGTATAGAGGGGTAATAAAAATGAACTTAGGGCCTGATTATGACTTTGGTGGTGCTGCGCTGGCTCTCTGCCGGCACAGCACTGACAAAGCCGCGCAAAGACCGCCTGTCTGATTGCGCGTTCAACATGTGCAGGTGGACGGTCCTTTTGCCTTTCCCACAGCAGTGCCCTGAAAAAGGGCACCGCAATGAGAACCGCAAAAATGTTCCAGCACAGCATGGACTGTGAAGTCCATGCCGTGCAGGAACTGGGGGTGCAAGCAGACAAAGGGGCACATGTTGTGCCCCCGTGAATGCATCCCCATGGCAGGGGGTATGTGGGTCCTGTAGGGCCACCTTTGTTGCCCCACCGCCAGCCTTTTCGTGGCGGGCTCACCGCCATGAAAAGGCTGGCGGTGGAGGGACTCGTAATATGCTCGGCGGGACTACGCCTGTCCCTCTCAGCATATTGCATTGCCCTTCTGCCGCGCCACCGCTACGGAGCTTCCGTTTCCTGGCGCAGCCAGCGGTCCACCGCCAGAACGACTCAAAGAGTCGTAATCCGACAGTCGTACCAACGTCACCGAGAGTCTGGTGGTCCATGGACCGCCAGACTCGTAATCAGACCCTAAGTTCTTTGGGGTTAAGCATCAGAATTTTGTCAGCTTTTCAATCTTGGAGCTTGACAAGTTTTGAAGTAGTTGAGTGTCATCTGCATATTGGTAGATGGTGATACCTGATCGATTGAATTTTGAGGTTCTGTGGCACCAGGTACACTGAGAAGGAACTTTGGGGTACACCACATGGCTGCAGCATCACATCAGAGATGGTTTCCCACATTTACTACCCAAGATCTGTTGGTTAAGAATGAGGAAAAGCAACTCAGCTTTAATCAGAGATTTGGAAAGTGGGCTTGAAGAGTAACTCAGGTGCAATCTGAGTGCTATCGAAGTTTAGGAGATGTAAACAGGTGAGCATTCATCGCAAAGTCAAAAGTAAGAAATTCCAAGCCAAACTAGTGAACTTGCGGCATTTTTTTGGGGAAAAGAATAGCTAAATTTCATCAGCATTAACAAAGTCTGGTTAATTTGGTGCCAAATTCGTGATCAGGAATATGCCAAAATGTGAACTTTGAATACTGTTACCACTGTGTGATGCAGCTGAGCTGGCATAATGAAGAATGTGGCCTAGTGAGAGTCTGATAGCAGGTGGGTGATTCTACTGCTTGCATTCAAGCTGCTGCATACTCAGGGATCCAATTGATCTAGAGTCACCAAGGATGCATGCAGGCAAAGGCACAGCTGAGTGACAACCAATGTGAAGCTGTGAACCAATCAACAGGAAAGTCCTAGGTCATTTGAGGAGCTCGGCTTGAGCGCCTGTCCTCTAGGAACTCCAGTTAGTGGAAAGGTAACAATCGTAGGATGGCTGAAGGCTAAGGAAGCCACAAGTCAGCAATCACCTTGTGCTGAGAGCAACAAACAGTGCCAAGTAGAAGAGGCAGCTACGTGATCATGAGTGTCTCCATGATCCAAGCACCATGAAACAGCACTGAGAAAGCAAGAACTCTATGAACCTTAGGCCCGATGTTGGCAGCTAGCAAAAGATGGATCTGAAACCTGGGACTCTGGACCCTCCACCAAAGAGTCCGTCCCAGGATTGCAGCCGGCCTGAGGGGTCCTCATATCATAGAGTACAATGGTGCAGAACAGTCAGTCCCAGGAGAAGTAGCCAGGCTGAGTTAGTGACTGTGACTAGGCATCTGGATTGAAGAGAGGGTAGGCTTAGATTTTATTTCTTTACTTATGGTTGTTTTTCCCTCTATTCTTGTCCGTTTGTGTGGAAAGAGAAAGACTGTATGTCTTATTTGCAGTAATGGCTGAGTGTTGGGTAAGATTTAATCTGAGAAGATGATGTAGGAGCTAAACATAAGTATTTCTCATCAGACGGCCATCTTAGCAGACATCCAAGGTGGTGAGGAATAGGTTAAACAGTTGGCTACCCGGGCAGAAAGCACACAAATCGAAGCAACAAATTAAAGTCCAAATTTCAATCCTGGATGTAATCTTCTCATTTTTATTCCAAATTTGCAAGATGTTTTTTCATAATATCCATCTTCTTAACAAAGTAAGTTCAAGCCATAGCCATGCCAACACATGTTTCGTCCATCCGGCTGTAAGCCATGGACTTCATCAGGGCAAATGACCAAAATTAAAGAACATCTTGTATTTCCCAATAGCATCAAGCATGCTTTCTTAAATCCTAAAATCCTAAGAGTCTCCACTCATCTGTGAGGTACGCGTATTTCGACGATCAAAAATACTGTAGTTAAAAGTGGTCACAATCAGCCACAGGTCCTGCGAGTGTCATCCTGCCCGTTCGGCGAGAAGTCCTCGTGTGAAATTACGGCGTGCATAGACAGGATATTCACTGGAGCTATTCTAATCACTTCTCCGCGCAGATTTCCCCTACTGCCTGTTCTGTTTGTGGTGAGGAATAGGCTCTAACAGTCCCAGAGTGGAGAGCAATGCATTAGGAACTTAGACCTACTTAGTCAGCTATAGGCTCTAACACCACTAGAATAGGTAGCAAAACATTGTGAACTTTGACCTAGGCATTCAGCAATATACTCTACCTGCACTAGGATGGAGTGCGATAGATTTTGAACTTTGATAAAGGGTTTGAGCAGTAGGCCCTAACAGCCTGGATGGAACCTCTAGGCTTTGAACTTTGAATAAACCCCTGTACACTCTGACCTGTGTAGAGCGTTTCTTTCTTTAAAACTCATTAGGAACTGTCTACCGACCCTAGTATGGATGGGTGTTTTTCAGTAACTGCTCATATACCCCCTTCAGTGCCCCTCCCAACAGTGACCTCTCTGTTGCCTGAGAAGGTCAGCTGCAGAGACACCGTGGTCCATAATGAGGTCTAAGGACATCTCCTCTAAGGTGTGTGGCCTACTGGCCAGAGCTGCCAACTTTGGTGTCAGCTCAACATCCTGTTTCTGGGCAAATCACATAAAAAAATCTGACCTTGTGTAATGTAATCTGGTGCTTTTGTAAAGCGCTCTCAAGTCTTTGGGACAAATTCATGCTATATAATAAAAAGTGCAAAAAATCAGTGGCCGCCATGCCTGTGATGCAGCTCTGTCACCTCAGAAAGCCTGGGGCTGTCATATTTCACTTTTCTCCACTGGCGCTCCAGGGCCGGGCAGGAAACCAAAATCAGCCCTAGCAAACATGTTCAAAGGCTGGGACTAGAAAGTGGCGATGGGGCATGGTTGGGTCATGGCAGCTGATCCTTTTCTGAAAGCAGTCCCCTAGCTGCAGCTTATGGGGAAACGCCGGAGTGGCAGAGTAGCCTGTCCGGCCCTTCTCCAGTGGCTTTCACACCAACAACTAGAAGGTAGAGATATGTCAACATCACAACCTGGATAAGGCTCCCAAACGCTTAATGTATATCTGAAACATAGGGACTAATTGAATGCAGAGTCTCCTCTTTACCCTTATTGCTTGTGGAATACTGAGAAATCAAGAGCATGTTAAGGCGACAGTAAACACAACAATAAATATATCATAAAGTGCTGACACAACACATGCCTGCCGCTGTTTAGAACAGTGTTAGAGAGCTTGTGCTGGGCTAATACCATTGAGCGTCATCTCACACGCGCACACACATTTCACCCCATGGACCGGTTCAGTGTTTCATGGTTGCTTGTATTCCCATTTTAACAGTCGCGTCTCCTGGAGGGAGTGCAGCGGGGCGGGGCGGGGGAGGGGGAGGAGGGGGGTAGTAAACAACATTTGGCGTTGCAGCGCATGCAATGTAATTCGTTTTATTTATTTATTTATGTACTTACCTCAGTTCGGCCGTATGCCAGAGTTTACTACCCCCCACCCTACCCTCCCCCGCCCCACCGCCCCGCAGCACTCCCTCCAGGAGCCGCGACTGCATTTTACTCCAATGACATCACATAAGTCCTCGCACGATCCTTGGCAAGAAGCCAAGAAACTCTTCTAAAGTGTTGTAAAACTAGGAAGCACATTCGTTCACCCATCACCTTTCCCTACAGACCAGCTTTTATCAATCCTCGGATCTCCTCCATCAGTTATCCCTCCTTCTCCCTTCCCCATTTCCCCTCTTGCTTTTCGAGGGCTGTATAGAGTTCACCATATTTACTGGAGACTCACTTTGGTAAAAGCCTACTATAGCCTCCTCCTACTACTATTTTTTAGTTTGTTGAATAAAATTAAAAAAGTTAATGAAAATTAAGCTAGGATTATCCAGTTGCTTCGACGAGACTCCATTATTTGCTCCTGTTTCAAAATGCCCACCTGTATTTCTCCTGTATGTACAACCTGGATTAATAAAACCTTAATTGCAATAACTCATTCCCGGACTTACCCTTACAAGGTCAGCCATCAGGTGGGCAGTCAAAATATCGAAAATAAAATATCGAGATACCATAATATCAAAGTTTAAATATCGAAGGGACAGAATATCGATGGGACAGAATATCGATGGACAGAATATCGACTCTAAGGTAAGTAATATCGAATTACTTAATATCGATGTCAATATTATCGAAGTTAGTAATATCGAAATCAAATATATCGATGTTACTAATATCGATGTTACTAATATCGATATTTGTATTATTGTTATGTATTTTGTTATGTTTTTAATATGTATGTGTTATATGTGTTTTTGTTAAGTGTTTTAATTGTTTAAAAATATATGTATACAATTTTTATATGTTAATAAATTTATTTTTTAAGTCATTTTTTTTTTTTTGTACTGTAGCGGGTTGTGGGTTTATAGGGGAATAGGGTGGGAAGTAATTTAATTATACTAAATTAATTATTAATTTTTAGGAATTATAAATTAATTTTAATTATTTTTTGCGTTTAAGTTCTGTAGCGGGTTGTGGGTTTATAGGGGAATAGGGTGGAAAGTAATTTAATTGTAATTAAGTTATAATTTATTTTAATTAATTGGTATTGATAATTATATTATTGTTAATTAATTAATAATTGGTAATTAATTTTTATTAATTGGTTATTAATTTTTATTAATTGATTACTTGATTATCATGTAATTTAAATGTAATTAAGTTATAATTTATTTTAATTAATTGTTATTGATAATTATATAATTGTTAATTAATCAATAATTGGTAATTAATTTTAATTGATTGGTGATTAATTTTTATTAATTGATTAATTAATCATCATGTAATTTAAATGCAATTAATTTATAATTTATTTTAATTAATTGGTATTGATAATTATATTATTGTTAATTAATTGATAATTGGTAATCAATTATTAATTGGTAATTAATTTTTATGAATTAGTTATTAATTTTTATTAATTGATTAATTGCTCATTATGTTAAGTGTATTTTATCATTGGAGTGTGTTGTGCGTTTATAGGGGAATACTTTTGGAAGTAATTGAAATCTAATTAAGTAATTATTAAATTTATTTTTGGGTATTGATAATTTATTGGATATTAATTATTAATAGGTAATTTTTTAAATTACACATTTTTAGTTCTAAAAATTAATTTATTCATAAGTATGTTATTTGTCACTTCTACGCTATCCAACACTTTCCCTACTGTTGCACTCCCTGGAGTGGGAATAGTAATTTCTACCCCTACGCTATCCAACACTTTCCCTACTGTTGCACTCCCTGGAGTGGGAATAGTAATTTCTACCCCTACGCTATCCAACACTTTCCCTACTGTTGCACTCCCTGGAGTGGGAATAGTAATTTCTACCCCTACGCTACCCAACACTTTCCCTACTGTTGCACTCTCTGGAGTTGGAATAGTAATTTTTACCCCTACGCTATCCAACACTTTCCCTACTGTTGCACTCTCTGGAGTGGGAATAGTAATTTTTACCCTTACGCTATCCAACACTTTCCCTACTGTTGCACTCACTGGAGTTGGAATAGTAATTTTTACCCCTACGCTATCCAACACTTTCCCTACTGTTGCACTCTCTGGAGTGGGAATAGTAATTTTTACCCCTACGCTATCCAACATTTTTCTTAGTGTTGTTTTTTGGGGAGTTGTAATAGTAGTTTTATTCCCTACGCTATTTAATATTTTTTGTATTATTTTAGTTAATATAGTATATAATTAATTAAAAAAATATTAAAAGTAAATTTAATTTTTTAATTTGTTATACATAATTATTTAATTTTTATTTATGTTATTGTTTTATGTGTATAGATGTATTTGTAATTTATAATATTTTTTAATAATTTATAATTTATTAAAATAATTATTCAAACTTATTATTAAGTAAGTATATATATTATATATTAGATGTATATGTTTAATTAATGTTTTATTTAATTATATATGTTACTTATTAATTTTAAATATTATCAAATATTTTTAACTATGTTTATTTTAATTCTAAGTATTATTTAGTTTATTTTACATATTATTTTTAACAAAAAAAAACGATATTTTTGATAACGATATTTTTGACATCGATATTTTTTTCGATATTTTTGTACTTACCATGTTGTAGATAGGATGTCGATATTATTGACATCGATATTTTTGTTGCGATATTTTTGTAGGTCGATTTTTTGACCTTCGATATTTTGTCAGTGATTCACCCCATCACCGGGGAAAACTAGTATCTCGACAGAGCTAGTAAGTACCTCGATATACAATCTTTTCAATATGGCCCCAGTGCACAAGGTGACGTGAACAAAACATCTGTGATGTCGCAAACGGGCCGAATCGCAGAATTGGCCCATTTGCAACCGCAAAAAATGTACAAATGGCACATTGCGATCTGTAACTTGTTACCAAACCACAATTTGCTTTAGTCATTTGGTATTTGGAAGAGGAGTGTTTAGGGCGTTCCTTCCAACTTCCAAAGCTCAGTAGTATGTATTAATGTTTTGCAACTAAATTATGGTCATAAAACATTCATTTTTTACCGACTA
Source organism: Calotriton arnoldi (assembly GCA_963921515.1). NCBI lineage: Eukaryota > Metazoa > Chordata > Amphibia > Caudata > Salamandridae > Calotriton > Calotriton arnoldi. The sequence continues at coordinate 1,165,916 of CAWUFW010002702.1, read as the reverse complement.
CTAAAAGGTATTATTTTCTATTTTTAAATGCATCCAGGTTTCCTTTAAGGAAAACGGAGTGCATAAAAAAAGATTGCTTTATTAAAAGCAATCACAGACATGGTGGTCTGCTGACCCCAGCAGGCCATCGCCCCTGTGATGGCTATCATTACTAATATGTCACAAACTACGACCTACCTCGTTATTATTTAGGAGGTAGGTCGATTTTCGACCTACGCGGAATCGCTATTTAGTAGATGTAAGGTTTTTACGTTAGGGCTTGCGATTTCCTATTTACGATTAGGTAAGACTCACAATTTAAGAAATAGAAATTCTTCATTATTGTACGTATGGTCCAAGATTGTTTAGACTGGAAAAGGGACAGTAAATAACCAAGTTAAGGACATTGCGGACGACGTAATGGTAGAGACCGTGACATGACAGTGAGGTGGTGCCGTGTAAGTCACACACTATGACTGGATTTCTAGCCATTACTCGCCAATTCCATTCATTCAGTGGGTACATTCTTTATGCAGCTTGTTCAAACTATAAAAGATGCACAACAAATATAATTACGATAATTAGAGAAATAAAATACATTTTCAAAGAGCTCTTAATTCTAAACACATAATCCCCACTCATCAAAACTGGCCAACGACGGGCTAGTGTAAACCCTTCCATTATCTAATTGCACTCAGAACAAAATTAATTAAAGCAAAACAAATAGCTTTAGAAGGCAGACATTGTTAAAAAACAGAATTGCAGGTCTGCACTGAATGATATTTAAAGTGCTAAGCAATGTGACCAAGGCCACTTCCTAGGTGCTAAATAAAATTTATAAAAACAGATAAACGAAGAATGCACTGAAAAGAATGACCATCACAGGGGCAACACTGAAGCTCCACGACCGATAATCTACACTTAGGAAAAGAACTAAAGTATGTACAGTATTAAGCTGAAAATGAGTTGTAGGAGTTATTTTCTGATTATAAATATATGTACTTGTGAATATGAGTCATTTGCAATTATAACAAAAAGGCTGCGATTTTTAGAACATTGTGTTCCATGTTTAGGCTAACTAAGCCTCAATTAGGCCTCAGCTCCATTTTTAATGTAATGGCTGCAGTTTCATAATATTCTTTGTGTGTTTATATTTCTCGTTGACACCTCATGCAGCAAAATGTACATTGTTTATTGGGTAAGACATGTTGAGCTTGAAGAACTCCAGCTGAAGCCTTTGGTCACTTTAAAGGCTCTTCCTGCTTGGACACGGTACTGCATTTATTCATGAGTCTTTCATTGTTCATGGAACTAGTTTGTTCTCTGACTCCCTATGACATTAGGTCTCAAGGGGCAAATTATTATTCATATATTGGAATAGAGTTTGGATAGTGGGATTCTATGACTTTTTTATAATGATGAAATGTGATTGGTTCAAATATGGATACTTTTGCTAACACCATGCTAACATTAATTGTTTTATCATTTCCTATGGTGAAATTCATTATAAAAGACCCTCAAACTGGGGGTGAGCTATACCTTTTTGGGTCTATACTAGGGGTGATGCCCATTTCTATGCAGATTTGCTGCATATTAAGAATTTTATTATTTTTTAGGTTTTGCTTATTGTTGCATCTATTTAAACTTTCCTTCATGGCAGCTCATTTTTATGTCTTTCTAATGCTCTATTGAGATTGCTATCTTTTACCTTACTCTATTGTACTGTAATATTGCAATAAACCTTCATGGTTTTTCTAACTTACTGATCTCAAACTCACTTTTTGGGTCTATTCTTACTTATTGATTGTATTTTCAAATTCTGTTTAAATCTTGTTTTTAGGGACATATTACCTCATCTATTCTTGAGGACAACACAATCCCTGACTGCACAATGGATGCTGTGACTATCACACTCTTTAAGAAATAGCGCCCATAGGGGGATATTCACAAGAACGTGCGATAAACCGCCAAAATAGGCTAACGCAATTTCTCATATCGCCGTCTATCGCGGGGAAATAACCCCGTGTCAATGTCGTATTCACAACATGGCGTTAACATGCGATAGTTCCCCGATAACGCCTCAAATGTCCGCTGATACAACTACCGCGACGGCGATAAAAAAGGAAACATGAACGCGAAAAAAGTTGCGATGGGCCCAACCGCGATAGAAAAATCGTCGACAAGCAGCGCCAGGCTTGCAATTCCCACGTCAGGCGGGAAAAATCACCATAAAAGCAGCAAACAATTTTTTAAAAAAAACACATAACAACTGCGAAGCACATTGGAGGCAGCCGGAGCAAGTACAGAGGACAACCCGAACCCCACAAGCCCCACGGAGGACCAGCCTGGGACCTCGGGGTCAGGGAAGGGCAAAGAGAAGAAGAAGAGGAAGGCGCGGTTCAGTCCGCAGGAAAACAGGATCCTGATTACGGAGGTGACAGAACACCATCAACAACTGTTCGTCACCTCCACTGTGTCATTGGCAACTAAAAATGGAATATGGCAGTCCATCGTGGACAAGGTGAATGCAGTCGGAGTGCTGAGGAGGACAATGGAAGAGCTCAAGAGGCGCTGGAATTATGTGAAGCGCAAAACCAAGCTGAAACTCGCAAACAACCGCAAAGCAGCAATGCAGACTGGGGGTGGGAGTCCTGCGCCACAGGAGGAGCTGGATGAAATGGAGGAAATGGTGTCCACAGTCATCAGTGTGGAGACGGTGGCAGGAGTCGGGGGACCGGACACTGCTCAACATGACCTGACACAACAGCAACAGGGTGACGAACCACCAGGGACTGGGGGGACGGGGGAGATGGGCACAATGGCACACATGCACAAGTAAGTACAGCACATCTGCGGACAAACCATGCCCAAGAGTCACAACTTCGACCAAGAGCCCAATTTACCCAAGTCTGCAACAGCTCAGCACTGTAGAAGCACAGAAGTGAAAGGCACACCGCCTGAAAGGGAGAAGGGCCAGCCAAATCAGAGCTGAAGGGGAAAATCACCCACAATGCAGCACACACACATAACACTCAGAGCACCTCAACATTTACAACAAAGTGGACCAAACTGCAACACTTTCACAACAGAACAGAGGACACAACTGCTGCCGCTTGTGTGTAGAAAATGGCCATTCGCATTTGGCATAGCAGGAAACTGTGAGATGATAATGGACAAATACAACCTCACATCCGTGATGGTGGCGAAATGTCAACTGTCCAGCATTAAATAGGCATCTCCACACAAACAGTCACAATGTACATTGACATGCAGTCTGTTTGTAAACTTGGCCAATGCGTCAACATACATGTGAACACAATGTCAAACTGCATCTCCCCTTCACATTGCAGAGGGCAAATCATCACCTCCTGCAGAGCAGACCGTACTCCTCATCACCGATGATGAAGAGGACCTACATACCATCAACCCCGACGCCCTCCAACAGCTCATGGACACCCTCAGCACCCCACCGCAGGAGCAGGGCAGCCCAGCTGCATCGAGGAGAACCCACCCCCTGCATAGACCACACAGCAGGAAGCAACCACCACCACGGCCGTCTCCCAGGATCCCCACGAGCAACACATGGCATTCCAACGCCGTGTGTCGCAGGGCCAGAAGGGGATGGCAGAGCAGGTGCGGGTGGGGTTCGACCTCATGGCAGACAAACTAGATGCCATACGTGGGTGTCCAAGTCCCATCAGGGACCACCTACAGGCCCTAATGGACACCCACAGTCTGCTCCATGGTCTCCAACAATCCATGGCTGACATCGCCGGAGTCATGACTCGTAGACTAGAACAACTGCCTAGTCAGAGTGGCTCCAGCGATCTCAGCCGTGAGTTGGCCAACATGGGGAGGAACATGGAGAACATGGAGCGGATGCAGGCGGGAAGAATGGCTGCCACGGCTGCACACCAGCGAGATGTAGCAGGGATCTACCATGCCCTGCAAATCATCATCATGGCAGTGCAGCCACAAGGCCTGGCGCAGATGAATGCTGCTGCCACTACTCCCTCCACATCACCGCCCCCTGATGTGTCAGTGCCTCACAGTGCGGCTGACAATCCACCTCTGGCCCCTGATGTGTCACTGCCACAGAGTGTCGCAGACAAAACATCACCACCCACATGTGAGGCACATCACACATAGGAGGACGATGATGAGGATGAATCTGCCGGTGGGCTAAGTAGGAAGCGGTAGCATACATCTTCGCCATATGGCCTCTTTCTGCTTGGTTCTGCCCTCTGAATCATGCCCAGGAATAACACCCTCCACTGTCCCCCTTAACACTCTGCGACACTCACCTTGGCCCCGACATGGACTGCTACATTTGTTTAGGCAACCAATGACACAGAAATCAGACTGCGGACTGAACTCCCTCTCCTACGATGTACATTTCCCTCCCCAAAGGACCCTGGCTGGCCCTCCACGGGGCAACATTGTAAAGTAGCATGTGTATGGCCAGGTACTGGTCCACCTTCACCACTCCACCGAATGTGATTAAGACATTCAAATTCACACAGATAAGTCATATCCATGAGCAAGCAAGTATGAAAGTATGGATGTATTTAGGGGCAGTGATTCCAAACAACGGTGCTCCCTGGGAACTGATTTCAATGCGCATGTATGTCCGTGACCCAGATAGGCAGTGAGATGACTGGGAATGTGTGAACTAGCTGTGGCCTCATTGCTCCAAAACAACAATCTCGCTATTTCCAAACTTAGCCCCACGTCAATGTATGAAATAGGGCTGTGTGTCACAAAGGCAAAGTCAAAGTTATGTGGAATCCACAGCTCGGAGCAATGATTGGTTTGAGTGTGGAGCGCTTGGACTCCTGGGATGGTCGGTGCTTAAGTGTGAAGGTCATACTATGCAAGAGAACTACGAGCAAGGACTCCTGTGTGTGGGGTGTGTATACATTGGTCTCTGGTTAGCGCTGTGCGTAGTGTGGGAGCCATCAGCAGCTGCTATGGTATCGCTCAGGGGGTGCCGGGCGCATGCATTCCCAAGGTCAGAGATGCAGATGTGCTACCGCCTTCTAGTTCAGACAGAGGGGCTGTCATCCACAATGTCAGTTTGTCATCTGCTTGCACTCTGGAAATGTGATGGGGATTGGGTGGGGGGGATGTCACTGCTTCGCCTTCCGGCATGGTTGAACCTTCACCAGCCATGTACGTGCCCTCACGGTCAGTATTGCATGCTCTGATGTAGCAGTGTTGTTTTGCTGCAGTCTGACAGTGATGGGTGCAGGTAGCTGTGAGGAGGCGGTTGACCACTCACCTTGCACCTATTATCTGGCACTGATCACTCCTCTTGATGGATGAAGTCTGTGTACACATGTGACCTGTACATGGCACATTTGACCAGGGGACACCTTGGTGTGTTCCTCGCAAGGTGGACCTGCTGGCTTCTAGGCTGGTGTGCATCTCCCAATGTTGCTGAGGTGTCCACTGTGCCCACATCCCCCTTACGGCCATGTTGTTTATGTTGTGGGACTCAACACACAGGGTGTATATTTGCATCAGGCAGGTACATCTCTGACCACAAATGGCACCCTGTTGTCTTTTCCTGAACACCAATGACGGCCGTCATGTCATGTTCATGTACACGTGGGACGCTGATGAGTGGCATGACGTACTACATGTGACACCCTGATATGGCATATCGAATACGTGACGCCCTAAACAGCCTCTCGGTACAGAGGTGACATACACACCATCTCTTCTTGCAACATATGCGAATGTTAGTACTCAATGTTGCACTTACACCCGTCAGAGTAATGTGCTAATGCAGAGGACTGACATGCACACGGGGAATGTGTGTTGCTAGGATTTTATTTGCACATGCTGGTCATGTGGTCATCTTGTACTGTGCCATGATTGCTGTGGACAGTCACAATGTGACGTGCTCATGCGAAGAAATTGTTGATGATTATGTTCCTTCGGGCTATTCCTGCTGCGGCTGCAGTGGGGTGTGGTCCACCTGCATCATCTTCCTCATCATTGTCCGGTGCTTCCGGGACTTGGATCCATGGGGCATTGGTGCGTACACATATGTTGTGCAATACACAACATGCAGTGATCATCTTGCACACTATTTCTGGGCTGTACAAGAATCTTCCACCGGTGATGAACAGGCACCTGAAACGTGATTTCAACACGCCAAATGTGCGTTCAACAATGCCCCTGGTGCGTTTGTGGGCCACATTGTACTGCCTCTGGGCCGGGGTGTTTGGGTCTCGGAGGGGTGTCATCATCCACGGGCAGAGTGCATATCCTTGATCACCTGTGAGAGGTAAGTGAGATTAGTGTTAAGTGGGTGTTCTGCATGCTGTGTTGGCAGACATACAAGTTTAGTGGTGTGTGATTTGTGCGACCTTGGGATTCATGTTAGCCATGTATTGCTGCTGGCAAATGTGGTAGGACAATGTGTATTACGTAGCCTCACAGCTGCTCCTCCTTCCCACCGAGCCTATTTACTTGTGTGTGCTGCGCGGTTGCATCACTTGCACTCCTACGGCACACCATTGTCATGCCTGTCTGCGCATGTCTGCAGGACTGACAGCAAGACTGTAATGTTGGCCGTTGAAGGTGGGCGGCCAAGTGTGTGTAGGCCTATGGTAAGGATGGGGTGGACACAGATGTGGAGTTCTGGCCTGGCTGTACTCGCGCTGATATTGAGGCTGGGCCTCCGGGTTCAGGCTGCGGCAATGTAGATACACACACAACAGTTGGCATGTATGAGCCGAGACCCCGAGCGGTCTCGCACTCTTTTATTAATCCATTCGGGCGAGGCCGCCCTCCTGGTGCATGCTACATTGCAACATTGTCGATTACAGGTCGGGTGGCGCAGACACTACTATGGAGACACACGCCATAGTCACCTTTGTGGCCAGGCCGGAACTGAACCACGCCCAGAGCCCAGAACTGAACCACGCCCAGAGCCCCGGGCCATTTCTCCGCACTCCTCACACGCGTGCGCCGCCCCCGCGGCACTGGGATGTTGTGCGCTTCGGAGTACGTCTCCAGACGATCTACCCAGGCTTACCGGCGGCCTGCCTGGGACGGGGGTGGCCCCGTGACTGTGAAGGGCTCCAGTGGCGTTACCGAGGACATGCTGTTGGCTACTGGAGGCGGACTTGTGGGGTAGCCCCTCGGGACAATGACTTGCGATGCACTGAGTTCGGCCCACCGGAAGAGATGAGCAGGTGTGCAGCCTGCGATGATGCAGCAGGCCTGGTGGCTGGACGGTGACTTGTGGTGCACTGAGTTAGTGGCACCTGAGGCCCTGCGTCCGGCACGGGTCAACCGCCACGTGGCGATGACTTGCGGTGCACTGAGGTAGGCCCACCGGAAGAGCTGAGCGGGTGTGCAGCCTGAGATGATGCAGCAGGCCTGGAGGGGCGGACTGGAAAGGATGTGTCTGTTACTTGCTGTACCGCAGTGTGGTCAGATGGCAGCAGTAGCCAACTTGCAACTCCGCGGTGCGGTGCCGCTGGGTGCGCTGGGGGCCTGTTGCGCAGAATCCAGCAAGCGGCTGAGGAGGCTGCCAAGCTCCCGGAGCCCGGCCTTGAAGATTGCACCGGCACGTGGTGGGCCCTCTTGGAGGGACGCCGGTGGCGGCAGGTGAGCAGTGAGGCCTGGGTGCGCAGGGGCGGGCATTCACCGCTGGGCGCAGGTCGGGTCTTGGGATCAGCGGGCTGCTGCGGCAGGCGCACATGATCACGCAGGCACCACCGGTCATGACGGCGGCCTCGTGGCAGGGTGAGGGACACCGCCCTGGCAGACACACCACTGCAGGCAATGACGAGATGTGCGCCGGGTGGCGTGGGACGTAGCCACCTCGTCGCCGGTGTGACTTTGCCCGTTGTAGGTGGTCGTCCACGTGTGTGTAGGCCTATGGTCAGGATATGGCAGACACAGAGCCACATGCAGTAGTTACTTCGTTGGCCGTCCAGGAAGTGAACCACTCCCTGAGCCCCGGCCTATTTAGTCAGTCCCCTATCCTGGACTGGCGTGCGCCGGCCCTACACACTATGCTTATGCTTACAGGGGGGCCGACATGGCTACTTGTCCAAGGTGTTCCCCACTGCCTGTGATGACATGGTTGCATCCACGACACTACAGACTCCAGCAGTATGTGTCCACATGGACATGTCTGTGCTCTGCATACTCAAGACTGTCCAGCACATCACCGCCACACTTGCCATTGTGTACATTGTTATTCATAGGTCTATTGCCTCCTTCGCACAATCGTGGTTCCCACCTTTCCCTACATTCTGCACATGTGTGGCAGTGGGGCTATGCCTTAGTGTATGGTTTGTCCACATTTCTGGCCCCTCTTACCACGGTTACTTGTGTTGTCGTGTCTGGCAGGTGTGCATGTTGGTTGGCATGTTGATTGTGATTTAGTTACGTGTCCATTCCCACAGTTGTGCATTGTGTGATTGTGGAATTGAGGTGTGTGGTGTGTTCCGTTGGTACTTACCAACGAGCAGTGCATTTCCATAGGTGCCATCCTGAAAGCGCTGGTTGATGACGGCCTGTCGGAAGATGTATGAATCATGCACACTGCCTGGGAAGTTGGCGACGACATTGGTGAACAGTCCCTGGTGGTCCACTATTGCCTGCACATTGATGGAATGCGTGTGCTTCCTGTTGCGGTAATTGTGTGCAGTGTCGGCAGGGGGCACAAGTAGGACATGTGTGCAGTCGATTGCCCCCAACACGTGCGGGAATCCAGCTATGGCGTAGAAGCTTTGCTTGGTCTCCAGCTGTTCCTGCGCAGTGTGGGGGAAGTGAAGGTGCTGGGGTATGAAGCTGATGATGGCATCCAAGACAGGTGTGAGGAACTTTGATAGGGCTGGCTGTGAGACTCCTCCGACTCTGGCAGTTGTTGGTTGGAAGGTAGCAGAGGCCAACAGGTGCAGCACAGCCAGCAGCTTTGTCTGTGGAGGGATGTTGGTTGTCCGCTGTGTTGGTACCGTCAGCCTGTGGGCAATGTGGATCATGATGTGGAGGATGGTTGTCCTTTTGAGCCTGTAGTGGGCAATGACATCCTCTGGCGTTAAGTCTGTGAGGCTGATGCGTTTTCGGAAGGTCCGCTGTCTTGTTCTGCGCTGCCTCGGTGGTGGTCCGGGGGGGGGGATTCCTGGGGGTGGGGGTGGTCCTGGGGGTGGTGGCGGTGGGTGTTGTGGCCCTCTTGGGTCTCCAAGCTGCATGATTAGTAGCTTCATGGCATCTGTTGGTCTTCAGATGTGGCTCTGGCCTGGGCTCCTTTGTACTGCAGGTTTTCGTCCTACTTAAGACCAGTAAAAGCAGGTGTTAAGTCCCTGCTGCTAACGCGCCTTATCGCCTGTTTTTGTCCGGCATCGCAGATCTGGCTGGTCGTTGAGAATATCACGAAGTGGTTTTTTCGTGTGTTTTTGCACGGGAACGCCTACTCTGCATATCATTAGCGTTAATTGTCGCTCTCATCCGTGGCGATGTGTTTTGCGGCAGCTATCGCGGGAAAATTGGCGATGTCGGCAGTTTGCACCAGCTTGAGAATAGGGCGATAAATCTATCGCCACTTTTGCGGCGCTAAAGTGCCGCTAAATCGGCGATAAGTCCTTGAGAAAATGCCCCATAGTTTTTGGTGGCCCATACGGGCAAGAGTAAAGATAAGATAAATCTACCCTGAGATAAATTTTTTCCCCATTCTGAAATCTATCTGCATACTCTGAGTTTCATGACCAGACTTAAATTGAACTATTTGTTGTGTTTCAATGTTCCAGAGCTGTTCCTGAGCGGTGGAATGCATTGCGAGTGACTGTGGCACTTTGCTAGTGTGCTGTGGTATCTGTAGTTTGAGAGTGCAGATGTGTGTGTGTCATGAATTACACGGTGTGTGAGATTTTAGATTATACACTTTTGATTTGCGGTTCATTAGGTGGTTTAATTACTGTGATTTTGATGATTTTGTCATATTTTTGAGTTAGAAGGTTAGTGGTTGTCACTGAGTTTGTTTAAGTGAAAAGGGACTGGTTTTAGGTTTCGCTTGCTTGTGAAATCTATTGTTTTTAATATAAACTTAAAAGGGGCTTACATCCCGCCCCCTCTCTTTCCTTGCTTTTCATCGGTTCCTGTGCTTGTCACTTTCTTTTACTCTATTTCTGTTGGCTGTCGCATATTTTCCTGCAAAACGTACCTCTCCTCACATCCAGCCCCCCCTTACCTCCATACTAGCAGGGATGATGCATTGGCTAATGAGGACAGCTGTTCGGTGCAGATAGGGCCAGTCCGCTGGAGGAAGGTGTCAATCGATGCCTCCGTCGTGAGCTCTGTGGCATAATCAGCCGCCAGGAGTTTTCCTTAAAAAATTCAATAATTGCAGGTAGCGCTTAAGGTCTTCTTGTGTGCCCTTGTGTGGCAATCCAATTTACATTCTCCCAGCTTTTTTGCCAGTATTTGGGTTTCTTCTTCGAAGAGAACAATTCCGACCCTCGCTTCCACAGCACCGTTAACAGACATTGGGCTGACACCACCTACAGATACTTTCATAGAGGCCTAAAAATTATGAGTAGTTTTCTAAATCGGGGGAGAGCGACGCCCGACAGAGAAGAACCGCACCCCTGGCAAGCAGCGCCATGTCGCAGTACACAGGTATCCTTTGCAACTACCCCTTCTCCTAGTACTGCACCGGCACTACAGCGACTACACCCCATTCAGTGCAGTCACTGTTCCATGTTTGCAGCCCAGCTACTGCACAGTCACTGCGCTACTCACTGCTTCCAACCTCTATATCGCAGAAACAGCACAGTAACTTGACCCAACCCACTTCACAGTCATCGCTGTCCGCTACTGCTCCACAGTCACTTCTTGAGCTACTCACGGCCATGGCTGAGACTGTCACCTATCCCCGCCAGTCAACGCAGCTCTTCCCCGGTGACTACTGCAGTCGCTGTATCCCAAGCCAGTGCATTCATTGACCCCCCATGTCTAGACAGTCATCCCCCATTCCCTCCACAGGCTGCACACTGGCCCTCTTGGCTGTGCATTCACATGTCCCGACTACATTACGGGATGTTATGCCCAAGGCTGCGATTTAACTTCCTCCACATACTGCACAACAACGACTTCGCTGTTTATCATCTACATTGTTGGCCGCCACTTGCCCTCCTCCCCCAGTAACAGAGCAGCATGTAGTATTCTATGTGCCCCATTCCCTGAATGAAGGAGCTAATGTCTGCAATGCAGAGAGTGAAAAACTTAATAGAATATTGGTGTGTGATCTGAAGTGGGTGAAGGGTTGGTTTTTGGTACAGGGAGCTGGGCTTATGCACAGGGCTCCAGTCTTCATCAGGCGCATAGCGCGGGCTACATTAAGATCATGAAAACAACTGCTTCCCTGTCACTTGGCTCCAATGACACAGTTCAAAATGCTTTCAAACGCTGTTTAACCTGCTGCAGGCACTGTTTTTAATAAGCCCCATTCCTTGCCCTCCGATCTACCTTACCACCACACATCACACATCCTCACCAAACAACTTGGCACCAGCATAATGGATCTCTGCAGTAAGTGATTTGGTTGAGTTGGGGAGATATGTTTTTAGAGGCCAGTCACTGCTCTGTTGCAATCAGTGAGGGACTGGCCAGAGAACACAAATAGGGTCCCCAGTTGCCTCATTTTTATTAAACAGCAGCAGCTAAGACACCAATTTTGTTTCTGTCCAGGGCACTGTCTGAGCAAGGTCTGGCACTGAGTGGGAGCTAAGAGAGTGTTGCAGTTGATGGGAGAATGGAGCCCTGATAGAATCTACCTGGTGTTGCTTGAACCTAAGGTCCTTACATGAAATAAAGAATTTGCTTCTACTTGAGTGACTCCAGACTCTTGTATAAAAACCTTCCCCTTACACTTCAACACTGCCTCTGCTGGGACTGAGCAGCCTGTTGACCCACCCTCTGTGACTGAGCAGCTGATTGACTCACCCCTGCGACTGAGCAGCCGCTTGACCCACCCCTGCGATTGAGCAGCTGATTGACCCTTACCTCTGCAACTGAGCAGCCGCTTGACCCACCCTCTGCGACTGAGCAGCCGCTTGACCCACCCTCTGCGACTGAGCAGCCGCTTGACCCACCCCTGCGATTGAGCAGCTGATTGACCCGTACCTCTGCAACTGAGCAGCCGCTTGACCCACCCTCTGTGACTGAGCAGCCGCTTGACCCGTACCTCTGCGACTGAGCAGCCACGTGCCACTTCCGTTTCTGGCTCCAACATTTGTACGGACACTGTCCCAAACCATTATAGTCATTACACAGAACACTCTGCACACCCTCAGATACTAATTCAAATGCTACAAGTAGTCTGGGTAAATTCATACCCCATTGTGTTTGGTTTGTGCAGTCACCCTTTGTCTGCCCCCCCTCTGCTGCACTGTTGCTGTCCCTCTTGTAATTTTGGTGTTGCACCCTTTCCCCACCTACACGATACACATCACCCTCTTATCCCCCAATGCAAATTCTTGCAAATTGTGCAACTCCGGTTTTGCATATTCTTGCAGCACATTAAAAAAACTTGTATTTTAATGTTTCTTATCTGTGGGTATACCTCTGTGCTGCACCCTCCTCTAGATTGTTTTGTGTTTAGCGTTTGTATAGCGCTTCATACCACTGATGTCTTCGCAGTATGGTTAGAGTGTGCAGCGTGTTATTCATGGATAGTAGAGGATATGTTTTTAGTGTGAGCCATGTGGGAAATGTTAGGTGTTGAGCCTGTGTCCGCTCCATTTGAGTTTCTGTGGATTTGGCATTGTGTTTGCACACATCTAACAGACTCACATGTCTACCGCTCAAATTAATTTCATATTTCCCTATACTAATTCATCATTAATCCTGTTTGGGTTCCCTAGTAGCGTGCTAGTCGCTGAAAAGCGCTTTGATGTTTCATCAGGGGTACTAAGCGCTATATAAATGAAAACCCCTCCCTCTTCCATCCATCCACTATCCTTTTCAACCCAAATAACAGACTCACATGTCCACCGCTCAAATTAATTTCATATTTCCCTATACTAATTCTCCACAAATCCTTTTTGGTTTCCGGAGTAATATGCTACTCGCCACAAAGCTCTTCAACGCCTCGTCAGGGGTAGTTAGCGCTATATAAATGCAATTAAAATTACAATTACAATTATACTAGCTTCCCTGCACCCACGTTTTCATCCATTGATTTAATAAAAGGATACTTATTTAGCATGGATTTTTTTGTTTTTAAATGCTTTCTGTTGATTGTAAAAAAGAAAGCGCAGGAAAGTCAATGCCTATAAACTTTTTGGTTTCGCCTGCACAGCGCTTGCACTGTGCTTGTGAAATCTATTGTTTTTAATATAAACTTAAAAGGGGCTTACATCCTACCCCATCTCTTTCCTGGCTTTTCATTGGTTCCTGTGCCTGCCACTTTTTTTTACTCTATTTCTATTGTCTGTCCCATATTTTCCTGCGCTTACCAATGCTTGTTTCTCGTCTGCTTCACTTTCCAGTTTCCCATAGCCGAAATACTGTTAACATCTGCTTTGGTGGAACTATGTTTTCATAATGTTTTGCCTCTTTCTGCTTTTTTATCTTGCAGCAGATTTATATCGCGCAATTTATCACCTGGGGAGATTAAGGGGCAGATGTATCAAGGATTGCATTTGCGATTCCTTAAGGCCAAATTGCACTTTTTTGGTGCTTCTTACATTGGATTTAAGGAATCGCAATTTGCGATTCCTTAAATGCAATCGCATATTTTGCGATTCCTTATTTTGCGAGGCAGTTTTGCCTTAATACATACCACTAAGCAAAATTGCGTTCGCAAACGCCGAAATTCTGCGAATTTCGGCGTTTGCGAACGCAATTTTGCTTGGTACATCTGGCCCAAAGTGATTTGCTCACAATCACAAGATGTTGCGCCGCTGAGACTCCAACTGGGATCCCCATCGCTCAAGTTGGCAGCTATAACCACTGTGCCACATCCTCTCCACTCCTGTGATACTTGTCAGGGAGCTCTTTCCTTTGTCCCGGACGGTGATTGATAAAAACAGCTCACAGGCCAAACCAATGCATTACCAATGCTTGCTTTATTTACGTTGAGGAAAATATTTGTTTTTATGGTTTTGTTGGTTAAGGTAATCAGATTCAGCATAATTTAAGATCTCAAGATATTTTATTGAACTGTTTGTGAAAAATGATCGTTCTCTTCCTTCTTCTTATTTAGGTTGAGCAGATGTTTTATTTTGTTTGCATGAATGTGACTGAAGGCATTGTGTTGATTTATGTTCACAGAGAAGTCGTGCTGCAATTGGTTAAACATCACCAGAGATGTGCGCAAAGATTGGTGAGGTGCAAATGAGTTGTGCTGTCATTGGTTAGTTGCTGTTGTAGGCCACTGAGTGATTGGCAGACCTTTGCCATAGCTATCCTGTAATTGGTTGGGTGTTCATTTGTTTATTTTTGCGTGTTTGAGTGTATTTCAATACAGAAGAATGGGTGCTGGATTGAAAAAGCCTAAAGATTCTGAAGTTCTTATTATGAAAGGTGAAAAGATTCCTCCTAAGGGTTCCCCTGCATTCGAAATGATGGAGGATGTGAGTTTTCATATGTGTATATGGATAAAAGACTGGCATGAGATTATGTCAAGTGATGAGAATGTCCAATTTGCCGTAAAGGGTACTTTCAAGATCAGAAAGCTAGATTACCTGAGGCATGTGAAAGAATGCCACAAGCTAGACCTACTCAATTTGAGGCATTAAATAAATGGGATTGGGTGGCCATTGAGAAGCAAAGAAAAAGAATGTCAATACAGTTTAGAAATTCAGTGAGTCAATGGTTAGAAACAAAATGGGGCATCCAGATAAAGTTATGGAGAGAAGACATGATGCTGGGAATGGGCATGTTTCCTGAAATAGTTAGTGAAGCAGACAAAAAGAAAACTGAGAATAAATCTGAGGATGTCCAAAATGAGAAATGAAAGAGAGACAAAGAAAATGATTTTGAAGAGGAGGAGGATTTCTTAAATGATGTTTTAGATTCTGGACCTCTTCTTTACACTGATGATACCCAACCACCCGGACCGTCACCACATGATATGGTTGCACGAGAGACAGATATGGGTATGCATTAAATACAAATTAAAATAAAGCACTTGGTACTGCAAGCGCTTCACCTGAAGTTGCTTTACCTGCTCCTAGTGGAATTATAGGTACTATTGATATGGTGGTCCCAGTGATTGGGGCTTTTGATACTACACCATGTGGAACTAGTAAGGAGAGAAATTAAAATTGCTAAATCTGAAAATTGAGTTTGGAGAATTTTTGCGGGTTTCAATCGATGCTAAGATATTTGATTTGAGAAGCAGCGAGGTGTGCGTGTAAAGCATTTGACATTTTTTAAAACTTAGCTGAAGAATATGACATTGATTTGTACAAAAACAGGAACTTACTTAAAAACTTTATAATTGAATTGAGTGAAGCTGAAATAGAAAACATGGGTCTACTGGCTCTGTGAGCTCATATCATGGAGATGATTAATTCTATAAAAGTCTGGGGAGATTTGAGAAAGTACAGGGACAAGCGGACGAAAAAGGAAAAAGATTGATACTGAAACGAAAGCGAATGTGGTCATGACTGAGCCTGAAATGGAAATGGTTGTGTCAGAATTTTCTTTCAGAGAAGTTCATGCTGGAGCATATCGGCATGTCCCCTGGACTGGGTCTGATCTCTAGGCATTTACAGCAAATTGTTCAAAACTGAGAGAGGGACCAGATCAATGGTACACAGAAGTTGAAGGATGTTAAAAGTGCTTTGTTTGAAATTATTGCTCCTAAAGATTTGTGGCCTGAGTACAAAGCTTCTGTATGTTGGCCAACAGATGAGCCTGCTAGAGTAAAACCTAATAATTGGTCCGCCTGCTCTTGTGACAGAGAAATACAAAGTAGCAATAGAGCATTTGAAGCAAAAAGTGCCAGAGAAAGAGTTGGATTGGGCAAAGATTATAAGAGCTGAAACAAGAACCATAAGAGTTAGTGAATATATACTATGAGAGACTCATTGTAATCTATGAATGCACAGTGGAATCAAAGATCCAGCAAGAGTGGACGTTAGCAGAGCGGCTTCTGCTTTGTATTTGCAGCTGGGGCTTAGTTCTCATATTCAGCAGAGTATTGATGAGATACTCAAGTATGACAAATATCGCAGTGATTGTTCTGATGCCAGGCAGAAAAAGAATAAGGAAAAGCTGATGGTTGCACAGACGAAACAGCTTCAGACAAGAAATAAAAATCAGATGGTGAATTCAGGTTGTGATTCTAGTTATGTTGATGGTGCAAATTTCAGTGCAAATTCGAATTTTGGGATGCAAGGAATGCAAGGAGTTGGTGTGCAAGGAAATAATATGTTGTCCACACAAGTAGGGAATGTGGCTCCTCAAGGCAGAAGGCTTGTGAATAGTTCTGAAATAAATGTGAACATCAACGTGCTTGAAAAGAGTACTGTTTGCCATTTCTGCTGGAAAATGTGTAATTGGAAGCATGAGTGCTGACAGAACCTAGATCGAATCCAAAATGATATTCTCCTCAGATGCAGCAAAATGTATGCCAGGCACATACAAAGTTTACTGCCTCGGCCCAACAGACACTGATGCATAATTTGCAAAATCATGGGTAATTCCTTACAAATGCCTGTAGCTCCAGTATTGCAACAAAACATGAGAAAGAAGATGCCCTAATACCAGAGTTCAGGATTTCAGCGCAATCTTTTGATAATAAAAAGTGAATTTTGCCAGTTTACACAGGATATGATCAATTCTGAATAACAGCGCAGAGGGAGAAGAAGGACTGCATGCTTGAGCAGTCCTAGAGGTAGACCAGAGTGGGTATGTAGACAGTAGGGTGAATGGCTGATATTACCCGCTCCCTGGTTCATTCCATGGAGGTCTCAAACCTACCACTCTTGGGAAGAGAAGTCCAAGTTGCATGGATTAAGAATAAACAGATTACTAATTAGTTTCAGCAAGTGTCCCTGTAAAAAGAGGTTCAATTCAAAATGATCACCAATTCATATTGTGTGATTCAAGTCATGTTAACTTACTTGTAAGGGATTTGTTATGCAAGATGAATTGTGTGATTTACTTTACATCGGATGTTGTTGCAATTCAGACTCAAGATGAGGATTTAGAATTCAAAATAAAATCACGAGAATCAAGGGTTCAGTTGTTTCCAGTTCATACAAAAGATGGCTTGCCTCTTGATGTAAGGCACACAGTGAAAGAAGAGGTATGGGACTTTGCAGATAAAGAGCGGGTTAAAAGGGCAGAGCCAGTGAAAATGATAGAAAAACCAGACGCAGTTTGCCCTCAAACTGTCACGAGAAGAAGAAGAAGGAAGAAACCCATCATAGAAATAATAATAGGACAGGAAATTTTAAGAGAGGTGATTGGTAGCCTTTACAACTCCCATGTGATGGATATTAAACTACTGAGGGCCCGATTCTGATGCGGGTTGGAAAAGCTTCCCGACCAAGGGCCTGATTCTGATGTGGTTAGGAAGGCCTCCTAACGGCATTTGCTCCTTCCAAATCGGATCGGGAACGTGTCTTCCCGACCGAGTGCCCAATTCTGATGCGGTTAGGAACAAATGTTCCCATTGAAGTCAATGGGAGTTCAACCAAATCGTATCTGGAAGCATCCGGATGCATCCTACTCCGCCGGTCGGACTTTCCCGATCCGAGTGGGTCGGACACCATTTCCCAACCTATTCGGTCGGGAAGCTTTTCCAACCCGCATCAGAATCGGCCCCTGAGTGTCAAATGAAGGGTGGCCCAAGATCTTCATAAATTAAATAAAACTGTAGTTCCATGTTGTACAGTGGTACTTGAATCCTGCTGTGATTTTTGTTTCAAATTACTGTGGTTACAGATTGGTGCACTCAGACAACACTCAGTGAGGTCAGAGAGCTTCAGGTGGAAGTAAAAGAGGTTGAAAAGGAAAGGTAGGAAACAACTGGTTGTAAGAACGATTACGGTGATATTTGGGTAACCCCAAAATACTAGTATGTACTTCCTGTTTCAGTGTTACAGAGTTTGGCTAAATTGATACACAGACAGACACATGCAGGGAGAGAGGAAATGGTGAGGATTTTTAAGATGTGTTGGAAAAATAGTCATTTCAGGGCTGTAGCAGAAGACATATGCCAAAGGTACATTACTTGTCAGAGGATGAATCAAGGAAAGAGAGCACTAGTGACAATGAGTCACATAGGCAAATATGATGGTCCTTTCACTAGAGTTCCAGCAGGTTATATTGAAATGCCTGTTTGTAATAGGCTTAGATATGCTTTAGTGGTAATTTGCTTATTTATTTGCTTATTTTCCAAATGGGTGGAACTATATCCAGTTAAAGGCGGTGACAGCGTGACTGAGCACAAACTATTGTGGTATTTAACACTACGATTTGGCATGCCTACTTCTATTGAGATGGAGAGAGGTACCCATTTTAAAAATGAGATCTTACAGCTATTATGTACAATTGGCCAAAAGGTCCACTATAGTTACAAACAAGAAGCATCAGGGGTGGTGGAAATGATAAATGGAGCAATAAAATGCAAACTAGCCAAGATGTGTGTCTCGTCGAGTCTAAAATGGCCAGACGCACTTCCATTTGTGCTGATGAGCATTAGAAGCACTCCAAACAAAAAGACTGGGGTCTCTCTATATTAAGCTTTGATGGGGAGGGCAATGAGAATCCCAGGTAGTCCTTCTGCAGCACTTGCATCAATAACTGAAGAGATCGTATTGGTCTATTGCGAAGGCCTGGCTGATGTGGTGAAATCTGTCTCCCATCAGATGAATGTGGCAAAACCATCAACAAAAGAAGACAAGTGGCATGCACTACAACCTGGTGAATGGGCACTGGTAAAGAAACATTTACAAGAATTGCTTGGATTCACGTTGGCGGCGCCACTTCAAGTGATTCTCATGACTAACACTGCTGTGAAGAGTGCTGGAATCCCTCTGTGGATCCATGCAGCTCACACAACAAGAGTGAAGACTGCAGATGAAGAAGTGGTGACAAAAACACCCATTCACAGTGTCAAGCTTGGATTTGCTGGGTAGATCCAGAGAGAGGAGAAGGAGAAGCTCCAGAGGCGGGTGAAGAAAACAAAACCAAAAATCAAGAAGCAGAATTGCAAAGTTTGTAAAGTCACAAACAGCAAAAAGATATTGAGGCTGGAACTCCATTTCGTGAGAAAGTAAATATGAAAATTTGAGTCTCAAAAACTCCCAAGGGAAAGCAGTTCATAGTGAGTCAACCTACTGATGCAGATTAAAGTGCAAATCCAGTTGCAAGTAAAGAAGATTCAGCAATAGTCACCAGAGAATTTGAAGATGAGAGGTACATGCATGCTGCTTGTCCTGAATTTGTTAGAAAGAGCAAAAGATTGCATTGGATGACATAAAAGCCAGAGTCAGACAGGAAAGAACCGAGGGGCATATTAGCAAGGGCATTATCGCCGCTTTAGCGGCACTTTTTGCCGATAAAGCAGCGATATTTTTATCGCCCTATTAGCAAGCTGTCGCTAACAGCTGTTAGCGACAGCTTAATGGCGATAGCGGCCGTTTTGTTGCCGCTTTGCATGTCAGCGATAATTATCGCTAATGACATGCAAAGTAGGCGTTCCCAACTAAAAGCAACTGCAAACAGTCGCAAACACAACTTCCCCCTATTAGCAATGCCCGCAAGCGATAAAAAACTTGTGCTTACCGCGATTATCGCTGGAATTTAACACCTGCTAAAAACTTGACTTAACCATCTTGTCAATGGGAGGTGGATTATAAGGTTAAGTCCTCACCTGCCTATTAGCAAGCTTTTCATTAGCGCAGTGAATTTATCGCTGGATTTCTCGCGCTATTGCTGGGTTTCGCCGCTATCGCTGGATTTTTTATCGCCTTGGAGATAAGCGTTGATAATAACGCGTTATCTCCGCGATGAAATCCAGCAATAGCCGGCGATAAAAAAAAAAAGCGCGATTTGCGATAATTATCGCAAATCCTTGGTAATATGCCCCCAGAGACCTTTGAAGTAAACTCTGACATCAGTGAAAGCGAATCACTTGCAACCAAAAGACTGTCAAGAGAGAGAATGCTGATTACAAAATACATACCACCTGAATGGACATTTTTAGCATCAGTCTCTGCAGATGAAGAAGGAGATGTGGAAGAATACGATTTGACAAATTGCTGTCAGTTCATTTTTTAGAAAGAATCTGAAGAACCACCATGAACTCAATTAAAATAGATTATTTGGGGTGAATTTTGAGCACTGGCCAAAGAAGAAAATTTATAATTGCTTTTGTTTTGTTTTTGTACCTTAGGTGTCCAGTCGAAAATAGTAGATTTTTTTTCTAGGAACTGAATATTTGAAGAAATTGAAGATCAATTCTTGATTTTGTGCCAGTTTTGTAAATTTGGTGTTCCCTGTTTTATTTTTATTTTCACTTAGTAGAAGGATGACTACCTGCAGAGAAAGGTGCTGCAAAATATCTAGTGTGTTTTAATTGATTATGACAACAAGCTTTTATGGCATCTAGTCACACATAACAGGCAAAGAGACTCAGCCCGTTCAGCCTGCCATATTGCACCTGAAAATTGGGCAAAACATTTCTCAACCCTTTATGGGGAGAAAAATGTATGCAATGGGTCTTTATAGACTTTGTCACTTCTCACTATAGAATCCCATAGGGAGAGATGAAGCCATTTAATTTAAAGGAAACTACTGATGCAATCCAGGCTCGTAAACTCTTTGTCAAACGCATTGATGGCAGGATCTCCGATTCCAAGTTCCTGTAAAGGTGCAGAAATAACCCCATTCATTAGAAGGGAGCTAAATCTTCACTGGGAAATTACAGACCCATAAGTCTGATTGATAATATTCAAAATGCTTATAGCATGCAAATCCTAGTTAGACAATGGGCCTGAATTTCCCAGGCCAAAGTGTTAACTCACTTACAGTCGGGATTAAGATCCGACGCTAGCACAATCGACCGGATTGTGTGGTTCTTGTCTATTAAGTGGAAGACAGTAGATATAGATAGGGGGCTGTTGTTTGTGGCCCTCGTGGACCTTCGAGCTGCGTTCGATCTCGTCCCAAGGGCAAAACTATGGGAGGTTCTGCATAGGATTGGTGTTCCATGGGGATTAATGTCCCTAATTCGGGCATCATACATTGAAAAGTTTGCAAGGGTTAGGTGGGGCCCTGCAGGGGAACTGATGGAAGAAATTCCCATCAAGAGAGGAGTAAGACAAGGGTGCATTTTGGCCCCTATGCTATTTCTTCTGTATATAAATGGCTGTATCCCCCTATTTTTTAAATTGCGAGAATGATTCCCGTAAGGTGAAGGATTACAGAATACTGTGTCTTTTCTTTGCAGATGATACTTTGTTATTTTTTAAAACACCTCGGGGTCTATCCATTCTTTTGGACAAATTTAACACACTCTGCACAGAGTATTGCGTGGAAAACAACAAAACAAGGTATATGGGGGCATATTAGCAACAACAGGCGAAAATTATCGCTAACCGCGCTTAGCGCGTATTTTTTTAACGCCGCCTATCGCTGGATATTATCGCGGAGATAACATGCTATTAGCAAGGTTTATCTCCAATGAGATAAAATATCCAGCGATAGCGGCGAAATGCAAAACAGCGTTCACATTGGATTATTCCTCTTTGAAGACTTCTAAGTTTTAGGGATCATCACTCAGCTCTTAGGGTATGCAAAACCAATAATAGAGACTGTGGGGCATATTCTCAAGGACTTATCGCCGAGTTAGCGGCACTTTATCGCAGCCAAAGTGGTGATAGATTTATCGCCCTATTCACAAGCTGGTGCTAACAGCCGATATCGCCAGTTTTCCTGCGATAGCAGCCGCAAAAAACATCGCCCCGGATGACACCGGCAACTAACGCTAATGAGATGCAGAGTAGGCGTTCCCGTGCAAAAACCCGCGACAACACCACTTCGCAACATTCTCAACGACCAGCCAGATCGGCGATAAGATCACAAAACATGCGATAAGGCGCGTTAGCAGCAGGGAATTAACACCTGCTCTTTCCTGGTATTAAGTCGGACGATAACCTGCACCAGAAATGGGAGCCCAGCCCACAGCCACACCAGAAGAACAACAGATGCCATGGAGCTACTGATCATGCAGCCGGACACCCAAGAGGGCCACAACACCCACCACCACCCACCCCCAGGACCCCCACCCCCGGGGCCCTACCCCGGACAAAGATATTTTACATCAACTTTACAAAATCATGAACAAAACAATTCGCCTGATGTCGCACAAGTGCAACAATTAACATTCATGTGTGGTCCGAAAAAGGAGAATCATTCATTCATCTCTGAATTTCCAAACAAATCATTTTATTCAAATTTAACTCAAAACAACTATTTGGAAGAGTCATGGCGGGTCTTCTCTGGACAATCTGTAAGTCACAGCCTGCAAGACAAAATTCAAGATAAGAAGGTGTGTCATGCGCTCATCAAAGGACAGAGAGAGAGAGAAAGAGAGAGAGAAAGAAAGGGAGAGAGAGAGTGAAAGAGAGGGAGAGACAGAAAGAGAGAGAAAGAGAGAGAAATAAAGAGAGAGAAAGAGAGGGAGAGAGAGAGAGAGAGACAGTGAAGGGAAGAGAGGGAGAGAGAGAGAAAGAGAGAGAGAGAGAGAGAGAAAGAGAGGGAGAGAGAGAGACAGTGAAAGGAAGGCTCTTGGCACATACATGCCAACTGTTGTGTGTGTATCGCTATTGGTGCACCATAAGCCTAAGGCCTAGCCCCAAATGCAGCGCGAAAGCCACATCACATTCCCAGAATGCAAGCAGTAGTCAGACTAGCATTAGGGATGAAAGCTCCTTTGTCTCAATACATAAGGCGGAAGGACATCTGCACCTCCGACCTTGGTCTTGCATGCGGCAGGCACCCCCTGAGAGAGATACCATAGCAGATGATGACGACTCCCACACTACGCACAGCCCGACGAAAGACCAACGTATACACACCCCACACACAGAAGTCCTTGCTCGAAGTTATCTTGCAAGGAATGGCCTTCACACTTACTCCCACATTAACCCAGGCGTACAACCGTTGCACACTAAAACAACTCATTGCTCCGAGCTGTGGCATTTCATCCACAGAACTGGCGCAGGTCAGAACAGTGCCGCTTCAGCCAGAGCCACCAACGCAATGGCAGAACATCCCGGGCACATGCACAACCCCTGTCATGTGGAACTGTACCGTGCACGTATGCTGCATTTGTTGGGGGCACTGCCACTGGCAGTGTTGCGCATCAGTTACCGTCTGAGCTTCTGTCTTGCGTACGTCACCTGCATCCAGCCCTGGTTCCACTGTCGATCATGCAGATTCGAGTGGCCCAAGGATGTCTGCCTATCCAACACAACAGTAGCTGAACTGGATTATGACTTGTGTGTGCGCCCCCTGTTGGCCCACGACCAGGTGTGTAACCGTGATACCCGTTCATGGGATGCCTTGATATTTGGCGTATGTGCTGGCAGTTGGGCATGGGAGATTGCACAAGTCCTCGTGTGCAGTGACCACATCTAAGCGCTCCCCTATTGGGCTGTGTTGCAGATTGGTGAAACGGCGTGGACGGAGCACATCTGTCCGGCCCAGTTAATGGATTGGCTCGCCCTCGTGTTCGTTGAAGTCGACAACGACGTACTCTTGGAACTGATTGCCCAGGAAGCTGCGCTCGCATTCATGGACGAGTAACTACGTTCCTGCAGCCACAACTGCTTGTAACCCAGAGCACAGGTCCCAACACCTTGTTGCATCTTAGAGAAATGGTCACATATCCCACCACAACAGTGGGCATGGCTGCATTCGCCTGGACTCAGAATGCATGTGCGGGCACCTACGCGTGTTGACACACACCTGTGCAAGGTGAGGCAGTCCCATGGGCGGAGCTGCACAGTGTTGCTTGGCAAGGTTCCTAACCCTGACATACTGCTGGAGGGAGAGTACACACATGGCAATGTAGTACTACATGTGACCTTGTTGGACCCTTTCACCTGCTCACTATCAGCAGAGCAGACAGTCTGCGCAGTCCGGTGGTACAGCACTATGCAGATCCCATGGGCTGTGAGTCGTGTCCCCTGACACGGGGCAATGAGCATACGCCAAACATCACATGACTCGTCCAGCAAGGCAAGGTGGGCTGAGACCGTTGCCATCCGTAATGATTGGTGTTCATTTTTGCCTCCCCATTTCTTGCACCTCTACATGTTCCCATGCTGCCTGTTAGGCTGATGACGGCTGAAATGCCAGAAACCGGTCCTAGGATGCTTGTTTCCGGTCCAGGGAAGACATGGCTTGGCAGTTCGGGCTGGACTGTTCCCATGAGGCACAGGGTCAGACTGATTTGCATATGGCCATGTCTGAACTGGGGTGGTGGAGTGAGCTAAAGAATGATGATGGATTAAACCCAGATCAGTTGACTGGGGGTGAGTGTTTGATTGGCTCAAACGTTCCGTCCATCATCCCCTTTTGTATCGGCCTGTTAGTGTCTGAAGCATTGGTCTGCATGTTGTGGCCCTTGTCTTGCCCGTACTGACACGCACATGGTAATAAAGTCTACGCCACTTCACTAGTGTTCAACTGTGATGAGTGTTGATTAGAATGACAAATCGTGTGCCTCAATGAGCATTGTCCGTACACAGGAAGGGACTGACTGACACATTTCACTTAGGGGTGAGTCCCTATTGCCAGCTCCACCTCTGTGAGCCAGACATTGTGGTTGGGATAGTTGCTGGTAGACCTGTGCTCTTACGTGTCTTCAGTAATGTGAGTATGGTGTCCAACTTCTTGCCATGTGGATCAATGTGATCCATCAAAACAGGCTGAGTCCACACAGTTGAGTGTGAGTAGGTATGCAAAGAGATGTTCTGTTGTCACATGTGATGGGGGACATTACTTTAGGCCTGCTACCGAATTAGACATTTTTACACACAGCCCCATTTAATACATGGACGTGGGGCTACGTTGGGGGGGTTGCGAGATTGTTGTTCATGAGCAATGAGGCCACAGCTAGTTCACCCCTTCACAGTCATCTAATTGGCCATGTGGGTCAGGGTCAAACATGCGCATTGATGTCATTTCCCAGGGTGTACCTTTTTGTGCAATCAATGTCCCTACATTCATCCATACTTTTATACTTGATTGAACATAGACATGACACATCTGTGTGATTTGGAATGTTTTATTCACATTCTGTGGAGTGTCGGAGCTGGAGCAGTACATGGCCATGCAAACCCCCCATTACATGGTTGCCCAGTGGAGGGCCAACCAGAGTCCTTTGGGGAATGACAATTTAATCGGAAGAGGAAGAGTTCAGTCCGCAGCCTGATTGCTGTGTCATTGGTAACCAGAGCAGATATGGCAGTCCATGTCGGGGTCCAGGTGAATGTCGCCGAGTGTTTCGGGGGACAGTGGAAGGTGTTGTTCCCGGGCATGATGCAGAGGGCTGAACCAAGCAGGAACAGGCCATATGGCGGGGATGAATGCTACAACCTCCTTTCTCACACAGAGTCATTGCCATCCACATCTTAGTCCTCTGATATGTCTTCTGTGTCAGGTGTGTCAGGTGTGTGTGGTGGTGTATTGGCTGCATCACTGTGTGCCACTGACACATCAGGTGGCGGAGGTGGTGTGGCTGCATCACTGTGTGCCACCGACACATCTGGGGTGGAGGTGGTATGGCTGCATCACTGTGTGCCACTGACACATCAGGTGGCGGAGGTGGTGTGGCTGCATCACTGTGTGCCACTGACACATCAGGGGGCAGAGGTGGTATGGCTGCATCACTGTGTGCCACTGACACATCAGGTGGCGGAGGTGGTATGGCTGCATCACTGTGTGCCACAGACACATCAGGGGGCTGAGGTGGTATGGCTGCATCACTGTGTGCCACTGACACATCAGGGGGGCGGAGATGTGTGTGTCGAAGTTCCTGCAGCAGTCATCTGGGACAAGCTCTGTGGCAGCAATGGCGAGATGAGGTTCTGCAGGGCATGGAAGATCCCAGCTACATCTCGCTGGTGTACAGCTGTGGCAACCATCCTTCCAGCCTGCATCCGCTCCATGTTCTCCATTGTCCTCCGCATCTGTGCCAACTCTGTGCTGTCATCGCTGGAGCCTGTCTGACTAGACAGTTCTTGTATCAGAGTAATTGCTCCAGCGAGGTCAGCCAAGGATTGTTGTAGAGCATGGAACGGACTGTGGGTGTCCGTTAGGGACTGTAAGTGGTCCCTGATGGGACTTATACATCCACGTATGGCATCAAGTTTGGCTGCCATGAGGTCGAAACCCACCCGCACCTGTTCAGCCAGCCCCCTCAGGCAGTCTAACACACGGCGTTGGAATGCCATGTGTCTTTCCGTGAGGTGCTGGGAGCCAGCCGTAGTGGTGGGTGCTTCCTGCTGTGTGGGCTGTGCGGGGGGTGGGGTCACCTCGATGCAGCTCGGCTGCCCTGCTCCTGGAGGTGGGGTGCGGAGGCTGTCCACGAGCCGATGGAGGGTGTCGGAGCAGATGGCCAGGGGGTTCTCCTCATCATCACTGAAGAGATGTCTGGTCTGCTCTGCAGGAGGTGTTGATTGTCCCTCTGCAATGTAAAGGGGAGATGCAGGTTAACAGTGTGTTCCATGTATGTTGACGCATTGTACATGTTTACATACAGACTGCATGACAATGTACATTGTGACTGTTTTGAATGAGCTGGCTATTTGATGGGAGACAGTGGAAATTTCGACTACATGACGGATGTGAGGTTGTACTCGTACATTATCATCTCACAGTTTCCTGCTATGCCAGATGCGATTGGCCAGTTTCTACGCACAAGCGGCACCAGTTGTGTCCTCTGTTCTGTAGTGAGAGTGTTGCACTTTGTACCACATTGTCATCAATGTTGATGTGCTGTGATTGCTATGTGTGTGTGCTGCATTATGGGTGAGTCGCCCCTGCAGCTCTGATTTAGCGGCCCCTTATCCCTTTGGGGCGGTGTGCCTTTGACTTGTGTGCTTTTAAGGTGCTGAGATGTTGGCGACTTGGGTCATTTGTGCTCTTGGACGGTTTTTGTACTCTTGTGCATTGTTTGTCTGCAGATGTGTTGTTGACGTCAGGGGTTTTATGTGCACGTGGATGTGTCAGAGTGTGACCTGCTCCTTTGAGGATGTGATCCACACTGGGCCACCTCAGTGTCGTGTCGTGCACCATGTCATGTATTTTGACTGCAGCCATGCTATTGGTCATGCAGTGTCACTTGCATTGTCAGTGTGGCTCACAGAGCCGCTGCTTTGCTGGATTCAGCACATGTGCATGGGTAGGTTGTGAGATTGGTGATAGGGAGGGGGGCCCCTTTGTGCACATAGTGGATGGGGGCCTACTTGGTGTTTCTATGTGTGCTGCAGTGTGCCAAGGGTATCAGGGACATGTTCCACAATCATTGTGGTTGTGCAGTGTGCTACACATAATTGTGCATGTGTGCCATTGTGCCCATCTCCCCCCGTCCCCCCGTCCCTGGTCGTTACTCACCCTGTTGCTGTTTTGTCAGGTCATGTTGACCAGTGTCCGGTCCCCCAACTCCTGCCACCGTCTCTACACTGATGACTGTGGCCACCATTTCCTCCAGCTCATCCAGCTCCTCCTGTGGCGCAGGACTCCCACCTCCAGTCGCCGTTGCTGCCTTCCGGTTGGCAGCGAGTTTCTGCTTGGTTTGGCTATTCACATCATGCCAGCGCCTCTTGACCTCCTCCACTGACCTCCTCAACACTCCGACCTCATTCACGTTGTTCACGATCGACTGCCATATTTCTGTTTGTGTTGCCAATGACACAGTGGAGGTGACGAACGGTTGTTGGTAGTGTTCTATCACCTCCGTGACGATGGTCCGGTTTTCCTGCGGACTGAACCCCGTCTTCCTCTTCCTCTTCTCCTTGCCCTTTCCCGACCCCGAGGTTCCTTGCTGGTCATCTGTGGGGCTTGTGGGGTTCGCGTTGTCCTCTGCACTCGGTCCGGGTGCATCCATTGTGCTACGCAGTTTGTTTTTTTTGGTCTTTTTTTATTTTCTGCTTTTATAGTGCATTTTCCCGCATGACGCGTGGGAATTGCAGGCCTGTCGCTGGTTATCGCTGATTTTTGTATCGCGATTTGGGGCATCACAACTTTTTTCGTGTTCGTATTACGTATTTTTTCGGCGTCGCGTTAATTTTAACGTGGTCATTTGGCGCGTTATCGTGAGACTATCGCATGGTGCCACCGGGTTGAGAATACAACGTTAACACGGAGTTATTTTCCCGCGATAGACTGCGATGTGCAAAGCTGCGTTAAGCTAATTTTGCGATAATTATCACACGTTCTTGAGAATATCCCCCTGTGTTGTGTACTCAATTGCGAGTTACCTCTTGGCTAGATGGTATATCAGGTTGAAAGCACTTATATAAAAAAGTAAGATTATTTTGTGCATATTTTTCATCCAATGTATTTTAAGGTTATTTTGATCGGTTTTGAATGTGATTTCCTTGTTATTCCATTTTTTACTTTTTTATGGGTTTTCACTTGACTTCTCGAAAGTCCCTTTAGCTGTGGGGTGTTTCTCTTTTAACAGCTTTCATCTTACGTTTTTATGGATTTGGAAACATGAAAAGATTTGCATTGTTGGATTGCAATCCTTAAAATGAGTTCTATTTTTTGTTTTAGAGCACTGTAATTTTCGAAAATGAATTTGTACGTTTTTATTGCATTTGTAATGTTTTATTCTGTACCTTTTATGGTTGTAGGGAGCCGAAATAAAGGAAATATGAGAATGTTATTAGTAATCTTAGTTAGCCTCTCGTTGTGGTTAATTTCTCCAGTTGGATATGCTCCACCATCACGAGCTGAGTTAACTACTACATGCAATGATATAGTGCACATGAGGTAACACGTAGGGATAGATCTATAGGTAATTAGAGGGATGATATATATTCAAACTTTTTAGATAAGTATATTAGCACCATGAATGTTAGGAACCGTTTTGTTTGCACATATCTACCTTCCTCAGTTGCAGAGGGTGCTCGATTGCCCTTCTCAAATGGATTGTCCCATAACATTTTCGTTAGTGTTTTCTGTAATAGCAAAGTTCTGTTGCCATATCTTTTGGACTTCAACACTTCATTGGAAGAACTTACTGCATCTGAAGGTCCTCTGAACTGTATAATGTTTTCCATATACTTAAAAATGATTGCACAATCTAACTTACAATCTAATCAAACTAAACATAGGTTGTATGAAATTTGAGTGATTGGGAGGGTGCGAGTGAGGTTAAATTGCAAATTGAGTCATAAGAGAAATTTAGAAATTCAAAGGTACATCCGAGGTTGAGAATGGAGCATGAGAGAAGAGGAATGCTATGTATGGTGCGTCAGAGGTCACAAGGCACTAGGCTACTGGATTTGGTTGGAGAAAGGATTTATGCTTTTAATGAGTTTCGATTGATTAAGAACCTAAATATAAGGGAATTTATTATGTTTGTGGTGAGACTGTCTATTTTGACCTGCCTCGTAGTTGGGTTGGAAGCTGCTACCTTGCATTGGTATTCTCTCTGGTTCACCGTGTGAATAAAATGAATGATGCTTCAGTTGCCCTATTAAATTGCTGCTGCTTGAGGATGCATAACTACTCCCAATGAAAAGCAAGAGCCAGGGGTTTCCCCAGGTATGTAAAAGAATGGACAAAGCTAATTGGTATACCACGAATAGTTTGAGAAGCGCTTTCACAGTTTTGGGCCAGCAAATCATTATAAAACTTTTGGTCAAATTTGTCATAAAGTCCCAACGATCCATAAGAAGATTGAAAGAGTCAAGTAAATTCTGAAGGCCATTGGCTGTCCTTGCCATCAGAACTGCATCGTCTGCGTAAAGTAGCACTGGAATTGGATGTGCACCCAGATGCCGCATATCCTGTCCAATGGCCACTTAAAATCTCTCTCTGAGCCTTAATATAGAGAGTAAAAATAAAATGTTGCCACCACACAACCCTGACGAGCACCTGATTTTAAAAGGTTCTGAAAATTCACCATTGGTGCCAAACCGGACCTTAGCAGAGACATTGGGCTGTATTTGTCTTAATAAACAAACAATTGGTTCACCCACCCCCATAGATGTTATAACGGACCACAAGTTTGTACCATTTACATAATCATAAGCACAGCTCAGGCTCCGCTCCATAAACAAGAGGTGTCAGGAACCTTTCTGTGTCACTATACTTGCCAGTTAGCAAATACAAGTTCTGGCACTGCTCACCGGTCCACAGTCCATGCCAAAAGCCATATTGTACATCTGATAAAACAGAATTCTCCTCAGCCCATCTCTCCAGACTCACCAGTAAAATTCTGTCCACTACTTTAACAATGGAATTCAATAGTGAAATAAGGCGATAGCACCTAAAATCAGTATAATTACTTGCTGCCAGAGACGCTGCGTGCTGGAGGTTGGACTCCAAAGCCAATAATCCATTCTTTGCTGGGGGCTGGGACTTCATCTTTTGCGCCAGGCAGACGTTTACATTCAAGCTCACCTGCCTGGCACTCTGTACTTGTAGCCAGAGACGCTGAGGGCTGGAGGCTGGACTCCAAATCCCAGAATCTATTCCTTACCAAGAGGGACTTCATCTTTTGCGCCCGGTGGACGGTCTAATTCACGCTCTGCTGCCCACAGTGCTGGACTTATTGCCAGAGACGCTGCGGACTGGAGGTTGGACTCCAAAGCCCAGAATACATTACTTGCTGGGAGGCGGGGACTTCATCTTCTTTGCCAGGCGGGTGCTTAAATTGACACTCAGATTGCCACAGTACATGACAAGGCGAAAACCTGGTGAAAAGTGGCCCGTCTGTGCCCATAATAGCCTAAAAGAGAACTCAAGGTTTTTTTTTCTTACAAGAACTTAAGGATCTATAGGTAACATGTTCATAGTTATAGTCTCTTCTCCCTGTTTTCAAGCTGTTCTATCAATTATGGAGAAGAGGAAAGTTAGGTCACTCATTAACAACAAGGGACATCATGCACCCATGAAGAAAACAATAACGAACTATTTGTCCTCAGTGATGCGGGCCATTAACACTGAAATAGGCCTGGTGGAGACAGGATAGACGCTGTTAAGAGGCAGTCCTCCCTATTAACTGTGGCTATCCTTGATGCACCTGAAAGCGATAGTTTGGAGCACAGGGGTATACCCGAAGCTATCAGCGTTGAGGCCTGTAATGCCAATGAGGTGGACCCTATAGTAAGGTCACGCATCCCTCTGAACAGGAATCCCTGTGTTGCTCAGCAACCCTTGCTGGATATTTCGGCTGTACATATCACCTTATCTGGGTCACCACCAATCAGAAGAAAAAGGAAGGAGCCAATCGCATCCCAAGTGGCGTAAGGAAATGAGAGTCACGGCCAAGGCTAAAGCAAGTTAAAGGCGGACCTTATAAGTTGGTGTAAGAAGAAGCCCAACAACGATAACTCTGGAAATGCAAACTCCCCTGAATGGTTAACACTAGAATCCTGGCTAATAGATCATTTTTCACAGAGTTTTAATAAATTGGAGACATTTTTTAAAGATTTTAGTGGGGAAACTTAAAGAATTGGAGGCCAAGCTAGAACTTATCCCCAAATCACTTACTCTCAAAAACAACAAATTCCAAACAAGCACTGCCAGTTGTGCACCGCAACAAACTGCGCAGACTCAAGTGGTGTAAGTTTCAAATGTGCCACATCACGACACAGGAACCTGGAATTCACCTACAGCAGGGAGCAATTCTGATCATTTAAAAGTGCTGGCGTTAGGGGAACCCGCAGAAAGATCAAGACCAGCCCGTCAACCCGACTGTGTTTATCCGCAGCTGCCTTCTAAATGTACACCTTAAGTTATAGTTCTAATGGACGTGCAGCTGCTAGACCTCTCCCAGAGGGAAGATCACCTTGTACGCAGAAATAAAACAGCGTTCTGGCTTAAAAAGAACGCGGGCTGGGCACACATCTATCTACTGAAATACTTTCTGTTAGAAGAACTGCATGGGTTGGAAATGTGGCAAAGGATTTTCAAGGTGACTGTGTGATCATTAATTTTAGAAGATCTTTTGTCGCAAGTTCCCTTCTTCAATGGATGCAGCCACAATCCCTGCTATCCGGTCTCATCAACGCCCTGCCACTGGGATACTTTTATAGACCACACTGTCAGGTTCTCGCGCCCTCCTTTGGTGAAAGACGATGATCAGGGTGAATTTGAACAGTGTGCTCAGGGAATTGAGAGAAAGGAAGAGATTTGAAGTACTTCTGTCAATGGAGCAGTCGATTGACTGCTTGTTAAGGCGTCACTGAAGAGTTCTCAGCAATCAAATCCCCAGGTGGTTTTGTTCGGAGCTTCCATAGCATGTGTCCCCGACAAATGGTTTATTGCCTCTTACCCCTTGTAAGACTGGTCCTAGAGAGAGTCCTAGGCTACTTTGTTGGAATGTGGCAGGTAAACAGATGAAGTTGAATAACCCAGACTAGATTTCCTTGGTACAGAATTATGACATTATCTGTTTTAAGGAAACATGGGCTATTGATTGTCTTTGTATAAATGGATATCACTCCTTGTATTCTTCAGCAATCCCCTCTAGGGTGAGTAGAACTAAAGGAGGTTTGGTTCTCTTGCTATCTGTTAATTTGTTCAAAGTGGGAGCCTTGGAAATTCACCCTACTCCTCCCTACCAAAGGCTATCACTTATTGTTCCTGAATTGTCGATTTGTTCTTGGTTAATCTCTATCATGATATTGTTAATGTTAGTGTTGCCCATGTGATAGAAGTGCTAGATGTACAGATTGCATAAACAGGAGCTTTTATTCCTCAGAGTAGGGAATTTCAATATTTGTTTATGTACCCTGGTATCTAAACGGCGTGTGGTCCCTTGGACCTTGGGCGACAGCGCTGACACATTTTAAGCATGTGCCCAGTGGAGAAGCCCTAAAGAACATCATAATGACTAGGATTTTGGTTTTTGGTAGATATTTTGAACCTCCTGGTTTGTCATTCCTTCCACCTTTAAGGGTAATGGAAGTTGTAGCACAATTGATTATGTGATCTTGTCTTCTGATTTGGCCCCTCTTCTATTAGAGTACAACGTAATTGCCAGCTGTTGTAGGGATCACAATCCGCTTACAGCTGTTTTTGGTTGAAATCTAATGGAAGCGAGCACTTTGTTTTACAAAATCTTAGTAAGGAGAACCAGAACCTTTTAACTATTACTACCATCTATGAGGAAGAACGGGGCCTCATTTGAGATGCTTTCAACTCGCTGTGTGTCTCCATTCCCTCTTCACTAACTGCACACAAGCGGGCTAAGAGTCCCCCACCTCAAGGGTAGCTTAGTCATGCCTGTACTGCTGCTCATAAAGGGGCATATTTACCAGCCAATGGCGCAGCGCGGTGCCGCAAGCAATTTTGCTGTGCTGAGCTGCGTCATTAGCAAAGTGCAGGGATGCATCGTATTTACAAGAATACAATGCATCCTATACTTACCATGCTCTGGTGCACAGTTGGCTGCCTAGCACCAGCGCAGACACCCTTGCACCATGACCAAGTATGCCTGCGTTGCAGGGATGATTGTTGTTGTGCAGGAAGGGACATTTTCCTGCACAAAAACAATCAATAATGGCATTTTACTCTTTCTATATGGGCTGCAGAATGCAGCACACATAGAAAGAAAAAAAACCGAGGAGAAATAAAAGTGTTCCTCCTCGTTGTGCCACCCTTCCGCCTCCCCTGGTGAGGTGTAAGTCTTTGCTGCTGCCTCAGAGTTACGATTCCTTGTAAATCTGAGGCAGCGTCAAAAAGCAATGGGTGTTTCTGGGAACGCCCAAAGTAAAACCCTCTGCACGCCCCTTTTATGCAGAAAACTGCATCAAAGGGAGCGATATTTATAAGGCTACGTTAAGCCACGCACAGTGGCTTAGCGCCACCCTGTAAATATGGAGCAGGGCACAGCGCCATCCGAGCGTCAGAAGATGTGAAGCTCCGGTGGCGCTGGGGACTTGTACATGAGGCCCATAGCTTTTAAAGTGGCATTAAGAAAACGTCCGCAAGTTGGGCCTGGATTCTTAGAGCTAGGAAAGCGTATAAGGGCGCACTGGAGACCAGGAAATCAGGGATAAGAACTAAAGCGTGCGCAGAGTCGCAGACCTTGAGAGGGCAGGGTCCCTTAAAGATAGTTCCGCTTTGTGGAAGGTTGTAACCACCCAGGGGCGTAACACAGGCTTCCGCAGTCCCCGCGGTGCGGGGGGGCCCCCGAGCTGCAGGGGGCCCCCTCATCACAGAATTCAGGCCTGAGAGCTCCGGATTAAATCTGGAGTGGGGGCCCCTCTGTGTACCTGGCAGGGGGGCCCCCTCAACTTTCGTTACGCCACTGTAACCACCCGTTTTCCCAGGGTACAAATATGTGTTATGCATTCTACAAACTTTTTTGACCCTGTCTGTCCTGAACCTTGCTCTTTGAGTGATGACGAGGTTATCGTTGTTAAGGGAACTGATGCTTTTTTTAGTCAAACTATTAGCCTAAAAGTTTGCTTTTTAAACCGAATAAAGCTGGCTTGACTGACTGGCTCTATCACCTCTCCATAGCCCAAAGAGCAATATTATTTTTTTTAAAAAGCATCCATAAGAGACTGTCGGGGCCAAGGGCCTTGCCATCTGGACTCTTGTCAATAGCTGTAATAGCAAATAAGTCATCAGAAGATATACCAATGTGGGCAGACACTAGAGACTCTGCCCCCACTTCAACCACAGGAGCATCAGAAGGCGGCGAAGCCCACCGAGAAAGAGAGTGGACACTACTTAAGTGACCCACCCACCTGGAGGCTGAAATCAAGGCTTCCAGGGCAAAGGTAGAGATTACATATAAGTGGGGTTTATGAAAAGCATAATTATTATTAGTGCCATCTGCTGCAATTAACCATGCCCAAGCTGCCTCCCTTATACACGCCTGTCTGTCCTGCAGGACCTTTTAATAGCCCAGTTGACAAGGATGAACTTCAGCGTGCATTCTGTAGTCTTTTTTAGGGCAGACATGATATGACTGTGTTCTCAAGAGCAGGCAGGATCAAACCCTCTTTTGTGCTTACCCCTAGAGGCAGTCAACAAAGACTTGATCGAACAACAGAGCAAATCAGAATGACTCATTATTGTGTCGGATGCTGCATCCACATCTAAGCAGGCAAGCACTCTATTTATAGAGAATAAATCAAACAACAGGCGAGTGAGACTTCCCACTGACCATTTCAGCATCACCACTTTGCACTCTCCATGTATCCTCTGGTACCCGGCTCTTGGAGCACGTGAGGGTTTAACACATACCTGGACACTGTCCTACCTGGCTTCCAGCTTAGAAACATCAGTTCTGGACCTGGACTCACAAATCTGAGAGATACAATTTATTTAAAACCAGATTTTCTGGTAGCACATTTCGGTTAATGTCTGAATTCTAGACGAATTTCACACATCTAATGCATTCTAGATTCTTTTTTACTTTTTTTAATACAGTGGACCTGTTTAAGAGTTTGGCCAACGTGTACGCCATCATAATGTGATTATTACAAGTACAATATATCCTAACCCATTAGGATATAACTAATTTTAATAAGGTGCACGGCTTATCCATCACACTTGTGATGCAGTACCCGTCTAACAAATTCTAAATCAGGCCCCATGTCTTTTTAACGATGTAAGCTTCCAGTTACATTTTTCTCCACCATGCTTTCATCCCCCTTTAGATTTTTTGTAACACATCCACATCGTTGTGAGGCCCTCCCTATTCTCCTGGATTTGGTCGCTTCATGGTTTGAGGTAATGTATGCACACCCGCGTCCTGGTTTGGTACAACCCTTGCACTCCTCGGCTCAAATTCCCCTGTGTTAGCAGATGTCTATTCCTAGAATGGTCTGTTCATGGCCCCTTCTCCACTGCAGCTCTTCCCATGCAGTTACCATGTAAACACCAAGTGGTATCCCACACGCTCTTCTGCGCAGCTCTTGTTCACATGTCCACTTGTCAGCCATCCCACTCGGTGCACAGACAGAATATTGAGTTTTAAATGTCAACATACACAAATATCGAGTTGGAAATATCGTGATGCAGAAATATCGACAGCAAGAATATCGTGGTCAAGACTATCAACTTGGAGGTAAGAAATATCGTTTTTGAAAATATCGAAGTCATTAATATCATTTGCAAAAATATAGTTGTTTAAAATATTGATGTTTTAATTTGTGATATCTATTTTACTATGTATTTCAAAAGTATGTGAACTATTTTTTTGTATAAGTGTTGCTTTTGATTTTTTAATATATGTGTTAAATTTTTAGTAGTTATTAATTTTATTTCAATTAAATTTTGCCTTTTTTAGTTCTGTAGCGGGTTGTGGGTTTATAGGGGAATAGGGTGGGAAGTATTTTAATTATAATACATTAATTATTATTTTTTATTTATTAGTATTTATTAAATTTCGATTTTATAGTGTTAATTGTGGGAATTAATTTATTATTAATTAATTATTAATTAGTTGTTAATAATTATAAAAATTAAATAATTGGTAATTATGTTAATTCTGTCATTTTTTAGGAGTGGGTTGTGGGTTTATAGGGGAATAGGGTGGAAAGTAATTAAATTATAATAAATGTATTAATATTTGTTATTTATTAATATTTATTTAATTTAAATGTTATAGTGTTAATTGTGGGAATTAATTTATTATTATTACTTATTAATTACTTGTTAATTATTATTTATTAATTATTTGGTAATTAATTATGTTAATTTTGTTATTTTTTAGGAGCGGGTGGTGGGGTTTATAGGGGAATAGGGTGGGAAGTAATTTATTTAGAATTAATTAATAATTATTTGTTAATGCTAATTAATTAATTAAAATTTAAATATGGCAATTGTTTAATTAATTTTAGATGTGAGTTGTGGGGTTTATAGTGGTAAAGGGTGGGAAGTAATATCTTTTAAATTAATTAATAAGTTGTTAATTGGTATTAATTTAGTAATGTTAAGTTAGTTATGGAAATTGTGTAATGATTTTTAGGTGTGGGTCGTGGTGTTTATTGGGGTAGAGGGTGGAAAGTTATTTATGTTTAATTAATTAATTAGTTGATCATTAATATTAATTCATCACTTCATAAATATTTATGGTAATTGTTTATTTTTATATTGTGTGTGGGTTTCGGTTTTAAAGGGGTAACGTTTGGGGAGTAAATTCATTTTTATGTGTTTTAATTTGTTTTTTAATTAATTATATTTCTTTAATTGATAATTAATTATGTTAATTATGGAGGTACATTTTTTTAAATTTAGATGTGTGTTGTGAATTGTGTGGTGTTATAGGGTAGGAAATAAAAAAGATTACATTTATGTAATAATTAATGTTTTTGATTATAAATAATTTCTATTAAAAATAGTTCTTTGTTTCTAAATTATTTTTAATTTAAAAAAAAAAAAATCTTTCTAGGTATTTGTTAGATCTTTTTAACATTATAATATGTTTTTATCTTTTGTAATTTTTTATACTTTATGTTTTTTTTGTTTTTTAAAATCTTTTGTGTTGTAGTTGATATTTTGTTTGTTTTAAATTAAGAAATGAATCCAATGGGAATATTAATTTTTACCCCTCTGCTATTCAACACTTTCCCTACTGTTGCACTCACTGGAGTGGGGATAGTAATTTTTACCCCTCCGCTATCCAACACTTTCCCTACGGTTGCACTCACTGGTGTGGGAATAGTAATTTTTACTCCTCTGCTATCCAACACTTTCCCTACTGTTGCACTCATTGGAGTGGGAATAGTAATTTTTACCCCTCCGCTATCCAACACTTTCCCTACTGTTGCACTCACTGGAGTGGGAATAGTAAGTTTTACCTTTCCGCTATCCAACACTTTCCCTACTCTTGCACTCACTGGAGTGGGAATAGTCATTTTTACCCCTCCGCTATCCAACATTTTACCTACTGTTGTACTCACTGGAGTGGGAATATTAAGTTTTACCCCTCCGCTATCCAACACTTTCCCTACTGTTGCACTCACTGGAGTGGGAATAGTAATTTTTACCCCTCCACTATCCAACACTTTCTCTACTGTTGCACTCACTGGAGTTGGAATAGTAATTTTAACCCCTACGCTATCCAACACTTTCCCTACTGTTGCACTCACTGGAGTGGAAATAGTAATTTTCACCCCTACGTTATCCAACACTTTCCCTACTGTTGCACTGACTGGAGTGGGAATAGTAATTTTTACCCCTCCGCTATCCAACACTTTCTGTACTGTTGCACTCCTTGGAGTGGGAATAATAATTTTTATTTCTCCCGTATCCAACACTTTCCCTACTGTTGCACTCACTGGAGTGGGAATAGTAATTTTTACCCCTCCGCTATCCAACACTTTCCCTACTGTTGCACTCACTGGAGTGGGAATAGTATTTTTTACCCCTTCGCTATCCAACATTTTCCCTAATGTTGCACTCACTGGAGTGGGAATAGTTATTTTTACCCCTCTGCTATCCAACACTTTCCCTACTGTTGCACTCAATGGATTGCAAAATTTAAGTTTAAAGACTATTAAATATTTTAATGTTTTAATTTATAATATAATGTTTTTTTAAATTAGATTTTATGTTATAGGTGTATGTATATATATATTTATTTGTAAATGTTTATATATTTATAAAATGTAAAAATAAATTAAAATTAATCATTTATCATTTGTTTTAAAGTAAATATATAGATATATTACATTTTATATATGTATGTTTAAATTTTTAAATTAAATTTATTTCTTATATTTGTTAAAATGTATATTAAATCCAAATACTTTTTTTAAAGTTAATTTTATCATTTAATATATTTAACATTATTTTCTACATATATTAAAAAAATTGATATTTTGTACATCGATATTTTTGACATCGATATATATATTTTTTTTATACTTACCATTATAAATATAGGATGTCGATATTTTTGACATCGATATTTATGACTCGATATTTGTGGGTGGGGATATTTTGGGCGTCGATATTCTATCAGTGAACCATCCCACTCGCCCACGCAAGGCTTCCCGGTCTGCATTATCCTCCATGATAAGCATAAAGCAGGGGTTTTGGCGCCCTGCACCTGCTTGATTTGGCACAGTGGCACAGTGCTTCATTTGTAAATAAGTAAGTGTTGGTCCCCAAAGCTTTTCTTACATGGCACAGCCCACGCCCATCTCGACCCAGCGTAGTTTAGTTCTAGTTCAATCTTTCTCTGTGACTAATAGAGCGCTCTGCTCTGACTGCAGTGCTTATCAAATGATGGTTAGGCCACAGCACCCTTCGAAAAGGGTGCTGTATGAGCCCTTTCCAAGTTTGGGTGACAATACTGGACCTCTCCCTGAGTTGGCCTACTGTCAGTACTCCTGGGACCTCCTCTCTTAGCAGCTGAAAACCCCGAGCTAGCCAGTTGACCAGAATGCATAAGGAACGCCCGAGCAGGCATTGTTAGAAGGCTGGCTTAGGGGTCCAGTGACACTAAAAGTTGCCAGTCACACTGCTTCTGATCACTCAACACCTCAAGGTAACAACTGACCAACCATGAACAGATTCAGAAAGCCACTGACAGGCTGTACTACTACCGGGGGCACCAGCCAGTGAGATGCCAGTGAGATGCCAGCAGGGCAGGTCCAGGGCAGCGTCACCCCAGCCGAAGCAGCTGAGCTAACTGAGACACACTGGTGCTGTGGCATAGGTGGTTTCTCAGAGGTTGGAAACATGGCCTGCTTCTCCTACCCAACCGCACCCCACCTCGCCTCGTCCAAAAGCCAGCAGCCAAAAATAGCCATCACGTGGGCCTGACCTCTGATGCTAGAAACATGGCCTTCTTGTCCCATCCCACCCACCTTGCTCTGCCCCAGAGACAGCAGTCACAAAATAGCCAACAACTAATATGACCAGAACTCAAGTATGTAACTTCAAATGTTTCTACAACCCTGCATAGGACCTGTGCCATCACTTGTGTGACAGGATGACATCATCAGCTTTGTCTGGTCATGCGTGGCGCTCTGTAGGAAAAATCTATTTTAATATTTACACGCCTCCTGCACATATCTTGAAAGACATGTGTGTGTGTGTGTGTGTGTGTATATGTGTATGAGTGTATGTGTGTGCTCTTGTGCACACGTGTTCATGTGAACATCAAACTGCAGCCCCATTTCCCCATGAGTTGTAAAGAGAAGGCCTCTTTTTAGGCCTCACCTGAGACAGCACATGTGCTGTCACCTGTGAAGGTCTTTTGATACTTAAAAAAACAAACTAAAAATGGATTTGGGTCATTGGTTGGCTTCATTGGCACTCTTATTTTCTTTCTTTTCGTTGGTGAGTATTTGTGAGAACTTGTTGGCTTTCAGTTTGTCTCCATGTGTTTGTTTCTTTTCTAGAGCATGGACCAAGTTGTGACTGATTTCTTGATTATTGTTCTTCTGCAATGCTTGCTCTCGGATTGTGTTTTTTTTTCTTTGTTTTCCTGTCAAGAAGGCTTGATTTTTTTGTTTGTTTTGGTTGCAAGATAACTTGATTACATATTGGTGATAACTTTGTAGCGTCACCTTCCCCTTCCTTTACCTCTACCCACGAACCCTAAAATCAACCTTACTTTTACACCCCCCAAACACTACCCACTCCTGAAACATAAAATCACCTTTACCTCCCTTTGCCTCTACTCAGCCTTGAACTCTAAAATCACCCTTACTTCCCTTTTCGTCTACCTACCCTTGAACTCTAAAATCAGCCTTCCCTCCCTTTACCTCTAACCATCCCTGAACCATAAAATCACCTGTACCTTCACTTACCGCTACCCACACATGAAGCATAAAAATCACCCTTACCTTCCTTTACCTC
The DNA here is from genome assembly GCA_963921515.1 of Calotriton arnoldi. Lineage (NCBI taxonomy): Eukaryota > Metazoa > Chordata > Amphibia > Caudata > Salamandridae > Calotriton > Calotriton arnoldi. The sequence continues at coordinate 1,124,924 of CAWUFW010002702.1, read as the reverse complement.
TACCCACCCCTAAATTCCCCCTTAATTTCCCTTATCCCTACCCTTACCTTCCCTTACCTCTACCTATTGCTAAACTCTAAATTCACCTTTTTTAAATAACATAATGTTATTAAAAAAAAAAAATTACTTGTGTGGTAAAGGTACAAATACTTAACTGAGTGATAAAGACTTAGGGGCCGATTCCGATCCGGGTCGGACAGCCCTCCGAGAGCTGACCGTAGCGTTTTCTTCCGGCCTACTCGTTCCGGGAGCCGGTCCTTCCGGACGAGGAAGTACGATGCACAAATGTGCCCAAATCCCGAACGACACGTACGCACCGAAACAAGCAACATTTTACGTACGAGCCGGAACCAGAAACGCAGAAATGGAGTCGTCCGGAAGCATTTAAACAGCAGTTTCCGGCCGGGCAAGTACGATGCGTACTTCCTACGCGCCGAACTGGTCGCCACTTACAGCACGTCTCAGCATCCGGAACAGCAGTATCTCCGCGTCGAATCGCGCAACAACACGATCCACGGCTACGAGCCGAACAAACCATGTATCCGATCACGCATGTCATCCCTGTACTGTACGTCTATGACCGAAACAACAACAGGAATCTACGCGTACCCCGCAGACGGTAAGTTCGACACCCATAGGGTGTAGATAGATATTATTGCCAGCAGTCTCAACCTACAGGGTGGTGGATGTCTATCACTACCAGCATTACCTAACCCATAGGGTGTGGGTGGCTTTCACTACCAGCAGCTCCATACTATAGGGGGGTAAATTCCTATCACTACCCGCAGTCCCATACCATAGGGGGGTGTATGCCTATCACTACCAGCAGTCTCAAACTATAGGGGGGTGGATGCCTATCACTACCAGCAGTCTCATACTATAGGGGGTGGATGCCTATCACTACCAGCATCATTAACCCATAGGGGGGTGTATGCCTATCACTACCAGCAGTCTCAAACTATAGGGGGGTGGATGCCTAACACTACCAGCAGTCTCATACCATAGGGGGGTGTATGCCTATCACTACCAGCAGTCCCATACTATAGGGAGGTGGATGCTTATCACTACCAGCATCATTAACCCATAGGGGGGTGTATGGCTATCACTACCAGCAGTCTCAAACTATAGGGGGGTGGATGCCTATCACTACCAGCAGTCTCATACTATAGGGAGGTGTATGCCTATCACTACCAGCAGTCTCAAACTATAGGGGAGTGGATGCCTAACACTACCAGCAGTCTCATAACATAGGGGGGTATATGGCTATCACTACCAGCAGTCTCATAACATAGGGGGGTGGCTGCCTATCACTACCAGCAGTCTCATACTATAGGGAGGTGGATGCCTATCACTACCAGCATCATTAACCCATAGGGGGGTGTATGCCTATCACTATCAGCAGTCTCAAACTATAGGGGGGTGGATGCCTATCACTACCAGCAGTCTCATACTATAGGGAGGTGGATGCCCATCACTACCAGCAGTCTCAAACTATAGGGGGGTGTATGCCTATCACTACCAGCAGTCTCAAACTATAGGGGGCTGGATGCCTAACACTACCAGCATCATTAACCCATAGGGGGGTGTATGCCTATCACTACCAGCAGTCTCAAACTATAGGGGGGTGGATGCCTAACACTACCAGCAGTCTCATACCATAGGGTGGTGTATGCCTATCACTACCAGCAGTCCCATACCATAGGAGGGTGGATGCCTATCACTACCAGCAGTCTCAAACTATAGGGGGCTGGATGCCTAACACTACCAGCATCATTAACCCATAGGGGGTTGTATGCTTATCACTACCAGCAGTCTCAAACTATAGGGGGGTGGATGCCTAACACTACCAGCAGTCTCATACCATAGGGGGTGTATGCCTATCACTACCAGCAGTCTCAAACTATAGGGGGGTATATGCCTATCACTACCAGCAGTCTCAAACTATAGGGGGGTGTATGCCTATCACTACCAGCAGTCCCATATTATAGGGAGGTGGATGCCTATCACTACCAGCATCATTAACCCATAGGGGGTGTATGCCTATCACTACCAGCAGTCTCAAACTATAGGGGGTGGATGCCTATCACTACCAGCATCATTAACCCATAGGGGGGTGTATGCCTATCACTACCAGCAGTCTCAAACTATAGGGGGGTGGATGCCTATCACTACCAGCAGTCCCATACTATAGGGGGGTGGATGCCTATCACTACCAGTAGTCCCTACGCATAGGGTGGGGAATGGCTAACACTACCAGTCATCCCCACCCATAGGGGATGTATGTCCACCACTCCCAGCATTGTCCAGCCCATAGGGGGCTTGATGGCTAGCACTGCCAGCAGTCCCACTCATAGGGGGGGTTACCAACACTACCAGCAGTCCCTACTACTAGGGGGTGATGGCTAACATCACTAGCATTCCCACCCATAGGGGTTGTAGGCCAAACACACCCCCCCTACCATCATGGAAAGATTGTGTATTGTGTGGGAACTGTCTGCAACAGTGACACTGAAAGGGAACACATACTGTAACTCCCATCACAGTTGTGACCAGAAGGTGAATGTGGGGCCCAAACACCAAGCATGTTGAGTAAAAGTGTGTCAATGTGGTTTAACCCCCACGCACTCCAGTGACCAAAATGTGAGTCTGTGGCCCAAAACACCAGCCTAACATGAACATTGTGGTAATGGTGTTTAATCCCCCCCCCCACTCCAGTGAACAAAAGCTCAGTTTGGGCTCCAAAACTCCAGCAAATCAGGATCATTGTCACAATGGGCTTAAACCCCACCTCACTTCAGTGAGCAATCGGTGATTGAGGACCCAAATTCCCCCACAACTGAAAACCACCATGTATGATTCCTGGTCGTAACACCACAAGCAATGTAGTGGCAAAGTAGTGGTTGGGTTGCAAACAAACATCGATCGGTTGAGTGTAAGATTTGTGTCGACTAAACATCCTCTGCCATGTGCAGAGAAGCCTTGCACATGGGGGTTGACAATGGCTCCAATGGCCACTTACACTATGTAGTGACCATCATAATGCATTCACACATATGCACAACAACAGACACACATACTAAGGATTCCTATGTAGACTTCAGCTTTTTGGTCATCAAGACCCATACCATGGCAGCAATGGTACACACAAACCATGATGAATGTGCAGACTGATGAGGTAGGAGTCCCAGGGACAGCATGAAAAAACATACACCCAACTCCCTGCCAATGGACCACAAAAGCTATACCAATGCATGTGTGCAGATGCACAAACACAACCAGTCAGCCTCACACTGCATATCAAACACAACTTGTGTGTGTGTCTCTCCATGTACCCAGGCTAGTACGATACACATGATGTGGGACTGATCTCCAATGAGACATATGTGTACACAGTGCAACCCAGAAGTTTGACAGGAATTGGGTACCTCTGTGGGCAATCAGGCATTGTCAGATGAGTGGGTTCACAACAGACTCATGTGACATAAGCTGCCTGGAACAGCAACCAAAACAGCAAGAGACAGACCCACTCCATCAGTACCCACAAGGACCCTACATTGTGGTGACAGTAGCCTGTATGATAATCCCTCTGTGATGACTGATTTTGATGTAACCCATACTGTGGAGCACAGTCACATGTGCGCACCTTGTCATATCGTGACAGACCAACCTACATCACACTCACACAGAAAACTCCCTGGCCATGGCCTGTAATTTAAGGTCACTATGTAGGTAGGGGTCTAGACATGAGAGAACTCACATATGCCCACTCTCAACACCACACACCTTGATCTGCAACAATGTGCATCAGCTAAGCCCACATGGACTGGTGACATTGCACATGCACCTATGACAATCCCAGGGGTGGAGGGAGGATCCAAGGTGTACAAACACATCACACATGGCCAGTCAACAACCCTTGTGAATGTTTTCCACACTGCATAGTATGAGTTACATGTGCATGACGTGCAACTTTTCAGACACATCGGGATCCCTGTCACAGTCCCAGACCAATGAAGAGCCCTAGGAGACCCACAAAGAACACATGTTGACATCATATGACATTGAAGGCTAGGATCTGATGACTGTGAGCAGTCACACACACATACAAGTGACCCTGTCACATAAAGACACCACATAGTGAAAACAACCTGATGTGTGAAACACAAATGTGCCGTTGTGAATCCTGAATATGTCCCATGTGTGTTTGCCCACATTCCAGGCCCTTACATCAAGATGACCCACGGATTACACCCGAATGACCAGTAGTCCACCATGCACCTACATCCCAGAAAACATACTCCAAAGGAGTTGGATAAACACAGGACAAATCAGCAAGCATCACAAACAGGAACATCTGCAGGGAATATAGGCTGTGTAGAAACAGGGAAGGTTACCCACAGAGACATGCTCACATATCACACCACATGGGCACAGTCAATGTCACGGAATAACACACTGCCATGAGGTGACTCCACTCATGTGTAAGGTCAGCTTTGTCAAACGTTGTCTGTGCAGGGCTAAGTCATGTCAGCATTAAACTTGGTCACTGAGACACCAATTACGACAGCCTGAAAGCTCTGGTCCCATCAGCCTGTGCACAACATCAGAACACATGTCTAGCATGTTGCACTGAAGACACACATCACTTGTCCAGCATTGAAGTGACAATCTGCATGTCCAGTGTAGATGATCCCACAGTCTGCAAAAAAGTACAATGGGCATGAATCCCAGCCCAACATATGTGCAACAGTGGAAGCCAAAGACGTGAAGTTGTGAAAAGAAGGTGCCACTCATTGTGCCAAGTACTTGGGATCATGACTACCTCAATCCTCAGCAAAGGATGATATGGCGACATACTGTAATAGGACACATATACCATGGACCACATGCAGTCCATCACATCACCAAATCACTTATTTCCAATTAAAAATCTAACAACAGCAACTGAATGACACTCATCAGCAACATCATGTACATTAAATGCAAAACTTGAGAAAAAAAGAACTTTAGCTTTATTCAGCTTCCGAAAAATGATCAGTTTCATCCGATGAACAATCCAAAGGCCAATGGCCAGTCCATTGCAAATCTTTGTTTTTGTGTGACATAGGACTACTCGTTACACAATGCTTGCCTGCACTGCTACAGCCAGGGGACATCTCCCCTTGGAGGGGCATACATAGGGGTAGTCCAGGCACCACAGGGACAGGATCAGGGCATATCAGTAGGGGGCAGGGTGGGTGCAGGAGTGTCAGTGGCCACTGCAGTGGATGTGTCTAATACAGTGGGCACCATCGCCACTGCAGTGTCCAAGTCAGACGGAGTGGAAGGGGTCTCCACTGCAGTGTCAATGTCCAAAGGTGTTGTCTGGGGCTCAGATGAAGTGTGAGCGTCAGATGGGGGGGACACGGTCTCCACAGCAGTCGTAGTAACAGGCTGAGGGGGTGAGGTTGGGGTGGAAGTGCATGTGGAAGGGGGGAGGGCCTAATAAACTTGGGGATGGTGTACCTGTGTGTGGGTGAACCGTGGGCAGGGTGTGGCATGGGAACCCAAGGAGTTGTGGCCTGGGTGCTGGATGACGGAGACCGTCTGGTGGGAGTGCGGGATTGTGGTGGGGTCTTGCTCTTCCTGGTCCTGGGTGATTTGCGGGTGGGGGCCTCAGTGTCCCTGCTCTTGGGGGAGGGTGTGTGGGGGTGGGTGGGTCCACCCTCTGGCTGTGTTGGCTTCCTCTTTCCCTTGTGAGTTGGACCTGATGTATCTGTGGGGAAGAGGCCAAGCTCACAAAGGAAGAGCTTCTGGGAATGAGGTGAGTGAGTCAGGGGAAGGGGTTTTGGAGGGAGAGGTATCTGAGGACTGCGGAGTGGTCGTGGATGCCTGTCTGTGTGTCTGTACCCTATCCCCTGTGTGTGTGCCATCAGTCCCCTGAGTATGGTGCTTGTGCGTTTCTGCTTTGGCTGACCTTGCCGTGTGCTGCTTGTGTCTGTTGTTGTGCGTGCAGGTGCCTGTGTGAGTGTGCGTTGGTCCGGTAGGGTAGTGGTGATTGTGGATGGGGCAGAGGTAGGTGGGGTGACAGACTGTTGTAGGAGGGACACTGCTGCCGTCAGTGAGGAGGCCATGGACTGACTGATCCGGTGTTGGGCAGACATGGTTGCTGAGATGCCCTCCATGAATGACACCAATTGGGTCAATAGACCAGTGTGAGCATGGAGGACACTCAGCATCGATGTCTGACCCACATGGATTTGCTTCAGCAAGTCCACAGACTCCACACTCAGGGCAGCAGGGGAGACAGGGGCAGGGGGTGCGGTGCCTGGACTGAAGGAGACATGCTCCCTAACACGGGAGGCTCCATGGACATCAGGGATGGGGGCAACTGTGAGGGTGGAGATGGTGGTGGTGGCGGGGACAGACTCACTATCTGTGGTCTGTGGTGTTGTGACACCCGCCTCCACAAGGCAGTCCTCACTGGAGCTGGAGCGGTCTTCAGCTGAGGTACTGGCTGCTGACTGGCCCTCAGTGTGGCTCCCCTCACCCTCCGTGCCACTGGGTCCATCCGAATCCTCCACATTGGAACCAGCCTGGCTCTGCGCCTCCTCTCGGTCTGTGGAGCTGTCCCCTGCAGTATCTGCTGATGATGCTGTGAACAAGGAGGAGAAACATATACACATCAGTCACCTGTATTCACTGAACACATGACCTTAAATGCAACACATCACTGTGCAAGCCCTGGCATCATTTAAAAGCCACATCTAACTGAATACACAATAGTGAACCTGGCACTTATCAGTCTGTTAGTAAACCATGCTTCGCGTACACATGCTGGCACTGGACCCATCACTCCATAGTCTGTATGATGTCAGTCATCACATGGGCAGCCATTCCCTGATTACCCAGTTGTCTGATCTGCAATGATGGTTACTGTCATGTGTTATTACACACATGTCTCATCTCAGGACACTGACTCTGCATTTGGGACAGCATTTGTGATGGTCTAACTCATTGTTGATATGATGAACATACTTCCATTCCCAGACACCATGATGGCCTCATGTCTTGAAACGCAAAGCTACAACAGTGTGGCTGCAGGACAACAGCCAAGTTACCAAACTGCATGCTCCAGATTTCATTGTGAAACACAAGGCCACAGGCCTGTCTGGCCAATAAGTCAGTACTGATTCCTGTCCCAGGGGCAGTGAATGCGGACTCCACAGTCAGCACCGTGCCACACTCATGTTTGCACTGTGATTTGAACTTCGGTAGTGGTCATGTGTACATGATCACCACATGCTACACCCATGTAAGAGAATCTGATGATGCCACGTAATAAAAATAACATATTACTGTTTGTGAGTCAACAACTCGGTCTACCTGTGCACATAAGGGCCTCACAGGAACATAGTAAGGCTGCTTACACATATCTGTTCAATCCACCATTATGCACAGTCGAGTGTCTACACACATATGTTTTGCCCGGTGTGCAGATCCACTAGCCCCATGTCAGATGTCTGTCCATGAGAAACATATAGCAGACTTCTGGAATACAAAAAACTATGCCAGTCCACCATGACACAGAGTCAGACACATGATAAATACGTTCACAATGGTCAAAGTGTCGGCTCACAACAAAGATTAGGAGGCCAGAGTGTCTCAGATGACCGGAGTAGGCATACCTGTCCATGGGCCATGTGATACATGGGATTACCAGGAGCACTATGCAGGTGACTATGCATTTGTTACACTCATACACATCGTTTGTCTGAGGCCTCAACATTGATCATGGCTGCTGCATGTGTGTGTAGTCAATACCTCACAGTCCTATGATGACCCACAACAGCAATTTGTGCATATATGTGGACCAGACACAGAGCACAGGTCAGTTATCAGTCAATGTGCTGATACATGTCACACAATAGCCTCACACATGATGCTAAATTTAATGCACCTGTTGCAGATGTGGCTCTCAACATTCCCTTGGACAACAGCAAATACACACAACCCAAGTGACACATGTCAAAGAGGGGAAGGGACACACCTGGTCATCAGATGAGAATAGTGCATCACCAAATTCAGCCACATGTTACTTGTCTGAGCAGACAGACAAACTGTGGGAGTGTAACAAGGCTGAAGGAGTACAAACTGCAGGTCATACACAATACACCAAAATACCATGGACTTACCCCCTCCTTGCTGCTGTCTGGCCTTCAACTGCCCATCCAGGTCTGGGAAGACCACCGCCAGAATCTGGAGCATGTGGGGGGTCAGGGTCCGGCGTCCGCCCCGTCTGTGTGGAGGCGACAGCTTCAGCTGGACTCTGGCTATCCTCCTGGTCCAGCCACGAAGGTCCTGCCACCTCTTCTGGCAGTGGCGGATGCGGCGTCTGAAGACCCCCACCGATCTTACTGCCCGGACGATGGTCTGCCAAATTTTATTTTTCTCATGGGCAGTAACCTGTGAGGATGACAAAGTGAGACACCATTACTACACATGCACCATGTTTCTCAATCACACAGTTGGACATACATGTTGAAATTAGCAGTGCATATGATGTATACAGGTAGTGCAACTATTGTCATGGGCAGTTGTCCTGTGTGCAAGGCTGCATTCACAACATGATACAGTGCCTTGAAAATCAAAGCTTGCAAAAATTACACAGATTCATCACTGTACAAGTACAGTACATGCATCTACACACTCTGAGACTTAAACTTACTGAGTGTGCATGCTTGCCCTTTGTGATCACAATGCTAGTAGTCCCAGTCAGTTAACATGTACAATTGAAAAGGCAGTGGACTCTACACTCACCTGCTCCCCTGCTTTCCCATACAGCTTGCAGTACTGTGGAAGGAGGCTGTCCAGCAGGGCCTGGCTCTCCTCCTCTGTGAATGATGGTGCTCTCTCCACAGTACGTGACATTGCATGACACAGGGGATGCAGAGACAGCAGCAGTGGTGTTCTGAGTTCCAATCCTGTAGAATGTAGTGCAGGCAAGTGAAGTCTCTGGGGAACAGAAAGCCTTATATCTGTGCTGCTGAGGCAGAATCTGTTTGATGCGGACATAGAGATAGGTCAGAGTTGTTCGCATTTTCTGAAATTGCCCAATCCATGCCATTGAACGCATCGGACACGCCTTCCGCGTTGTTCAAATATTCTGCAGCATCGCACCATTGACTTTGAAACATTGTTGCAGAGAGCCAATGGAATCTGTGTGCACACGAGTCGTAAACGTAGCAAACACACGTTCGTCTCCATGACAGTCAATAGCCAATGGGTGCGTACGCCTTGGTCCCTAGGTGTCCGACGCGTCTTTTGAATACCCACCCGTGTATGTGACCATTACATTCAGGGTCCAAGGCGTGCGCACGCCTTGGTCCCTAGGTATCCGCGTCTTTTGAAAACCCACCCGCGTATGTCACCATTACATTCAGGGTCCAAGGCGTGCACACGCCTTGGTCCCTAGGTGTCCGACGCGTCTTTTGAAAACCCACCCGCGTAAGTCACCATTACATTCAGGGTCCAAGGCGTGCGCACGCCTTGGTCCCTAGGTGTCTGGCGCGTCTTTTGAAAACCCACCCGCGTATGTCACCATTACATTCAGGGTCCAAGGCGTGCGCACGCCTTGGTCCCTAGGTGTCCGACGCGTCTTTTGAAAACCCACCCGCATATGTCACCATTACATTCAGGGTCCAAGGCGTGGGAACGCCTTGGTCCCTAGGTGTTCGACGCGTCTTTTGAATACCCACCCGCGTATGTCACCATTACCTTCAGGGTCCAAGGCATGCGCACGCCTTGGTCCCGCCTTGGTCCCTAGGTGTCCGACGCGTCTTTTGAATACCCACCCGCGTATGTCACCATTCCAGTCAATGGCCAAAGGATGCCAACAAAAAGATTTTTGACAGGGACTCAGGTGCTCTACAACACACTGACAGCCTGTCACACAGTACATGTAAGCACATTTCATGCTTCATTACATGTGTGGGTACATGTCTACACATTTCATATTGGATGTTGCACATTGTGGCACACACTACCAGGATGTGACATGTTACATGGTGACAAAAAGACATTCTGTCTGATGCACCTCACTACTGTCACTTAGAACTCTGCTAATCAACACACGTGGCCTGGGCACAGTGACAGGGGCACATAGTCTCATGACATGTTACATACACCCTAAATTGCACATGATATGTACTGTGTGTTACAGGGTGTTCCTGAGATGGCACTGTGGGGTACATCATGAGGATTTGTGTATTGTGCTACGCACATGGACCTAATTATATTTTGGAGATTTGAATCCTCTCCAACATCCATCAGATTTGGGCATGTGAGTTGCTGTTGTGTCTGTGTGTCACAGACATCCATGTCTGCCCTGCAAACAAGCCTGTTAGCACATCATGGGTGTTCAATAGTTGTGTTGGTACATGTACATCAGACGTTACATAATGACTGTGTCCATGTGGCAATACATGATCCCTGTGTGTGTGACTTACAAACACTTGTCACCTTGACAACACATCTATCCTCACTAGTCACTGAGGTGTGTGTTTGGTATGTGACATTTGTTCAGATGTACTGTGACAGAGCCCATAGATTGACAACAGCATAGCATAGCACTTGTTGTATCACCATATGGAGCAGAAATGTTATGTGAAAGGGCACATGGCTGGCATATGTGTCCATGATGAATAGCACACACCTTACTCAGCTGTGTCTTGATATGATGTAGCATGTGCCATTTTGCATGGTCATTACCACATGTGTAGGGGAACTGACAATCTTTCTTTGATTCCCTATATACTGCAGGAGGGCAAATGTCCACCGACCCTTCCCAGACCTTGCAACCATGCATGAACGTGAATGCATCCGACGTTACCGCTTCACAGGACCACTGATTGAGGATTTGGCGGAGCAGTTGGCCCCACATTTACAACCTGGACGGGCGTATCCTACTGCGCTGACCCCCAAGGTGAAGGTGATGGCAGCCCTACATTTCTTTGCCACAGGAACCTTCCAATACACTGTGGCTGGTGCTGGTGGGATGTCACAGACCATGTTCAGCCGTGTGCTACGTGATGTTTTGAATGCAATGTTGTGTCATCTGGACAGATACATCAAATTTCCGAATCCACAACAAATGCCTGGCATAAAGGCTGACTTCTATGCACTGGGAAGGATGCCACATGTTATAGGCTCAATTGATGGTACACATGTGGCTTTGGTACCACCACACGCACATGAGCAGACATACAGAAACAGGAAACATTTCCACTCCATTATTGCCCTGGTGGTATGTCTTCCGGACATGACAATATCACATGTCTGTGCCCGTTTCCCTGGTTCTGCACACGACGCCTACATCATGAGGAATAGCAGGATCCCACAGATGATGTCACAGCTGCAGAACCAGCGTGCCTGGCTTGTCGGTGTGTAATCTCTGTTTACCTTGTGATTTTTGGGTATTTTGAAATTTAACGCTCTTTCCTGACCCATGACATGTTTGTTTGTTTGTATGTAGGTGACTCTGGATAGCCCAACATGCCGTGGTTGCTGACACCTCTTAAAAACCCAGTCACAGCAGCGCAGCTACGTTACAATGAAGCACATGGGCGGACCAGGCGAGTGATAGAGCGGACATTTGGACTCCTGAAAAGCAGATTCCGCTACCTTGACAAGACAGGAGGGGCCCGCCAATATGCACCTGAAAAGGTGTGCAAGATATTTATTGTGTGTTGCATGCTACACAACATGGCGGTGAGGGAGGAGGTGCCTCTCATCGAAGATGATGACGACCATCAACCGCCAGCAGGGGAGGATCCAGGCCTGGGTCATGTAGCGAGTGACGATGAGGGTGAGGGGGATGTCCGGACTCAGCTCATCAACAACTTTTTCTCATAATTGTGAGTATGCAGTGATGAGTTGTCTACGTTTTTACCTTGCCTGATATGTTTTTGTGGTGCAATGTGGGTACATACGTGTGGCTGGATGCTACTTGACATGATCGTTGCAATAATGTGTCCTTCGAGTTAGTATGTTCTCCCAAACAGTGTTGACATGATTCATAGGTTTTTTTCACAAATCTTGGGAATTGTGTATGTAATGTGTATTGTAGATGTATGCAGTCATTTTGTGATAACAATACTGTTGTATGTCTGTCCTTCACAGGGTCCTTTGGCTGTTGCCTGGTGACATGTGACCTCCAAAACATACACAATCCAGTTACAGAGTGCAACCTTTCATGGAACCCGGATGCATCATCCCACACAAGCCAGTCCTGGCATGTCTGGCCCTCTGGGTTACTTTGTGCTCACTGTCATGTGAGGATACCTTGCATCTGTCAGTCAGTTCACTTGTTGTGTATGTGTAATAAAGGTGTGCACCACTTTGTGATGTGCTTCCTCTGTATCCACACATCTGACAATCTTTGGCATACTATACCTGTGGCCTGATTGCCACAGCCTCTGTATTTCTGTGTATTTTCAGTTCACAATGTTGGAGGCAATGAGTATGATGGGCATAGTGAATTAGTGTTGTGTTGACCTAGTAGTGTCTATCTCTCATATGTCTCACATCAACATGAGTCACAGAACTGTGTTGACATTGCTGTAGTAGTTTCCATGCACAGTCTTTCTTTAGCATTGCGTCATCTCCATGTGACAAACCCAGTTTAATTTACAACAGAGGCAAGTATTGTGTGTTTAACAATTTATTTACATACATGTGTGTGAATGGTATACGTGGTAGAAAGTGCTGCACAATGCAATAGAAATCCAAAGTTCACAGAGGAGTTGGTAGTGTTGGTAGATGAATTTTCCAGAGTGAAGTCCACAGTCATTTGATTCATTGATCCAACTTAGTCCCTCCATCACATGTGGGAGAGTTGGGTGACAGTCAACAAGGTGAACGGTTTGCACACAATGGGTGATATCAGGAGCTGGTGTTCACTTCCTGGGGGATGTGCATGGCCAGCTGGCTCTCACTTGTCCTTCTTTGGACGACCCCTCTTCTTCTTTTTAGGGGGACCCTCAGGTGCAGGCTGCGGCGGTTCTGTGGACTCTCCGCCAGAGTCCTCATCCCTCCCTGTGGCAGTTGCAGATGTTGTGGCAACAGATGCAGTGGGCACACAGGGAGGTGTGGACATGTTGGTTGCAATCTGGCGGAGGCATGTCAGTATGTCCCTATGCACTGCCGTGACGTCATCCAATTTGTCCATTTTGGACTCCATGCGGGACATGTGTGTCTCCACCCGGGACATGTGGGAGTCCAATCTGGCATGATGTTCAGCCTGCTGTTGTTTGATGTCCCTGAGGATCCCCACTACCTGGCCAAAGTCTCCGGTACTTTCCTGATAGGCTTGTATGATGCGTCCCAACTGTGGATCATCTTGCGGTGCAGCACCATGTTCAGGCCATGGCCTCAACCTGTCCCCACTCCCACCAGCCCTACCCACACGAACACGACCTGCCGTTGCAGGCACAGACGATACTGGGCCTCCTTCTGTGTTGTCCCTGGTGGTATTGCCCACCACCTCCAGGGTGCCCTGTGTTGCTGTGCCCTCGGTGTTATGCTGAGTTGGTGTGTCCGTGTTGGTAGGGGTCATCTGGGTGTTCACAGATGTAGCAGGAGTGGTGGCAGGGGGTGCTGATGTTACAACTGCTTGTGCTGCACGCTGATCCACACCGGAGGGACCAGGCCGTTCGTCGTCATCCGAAGAGGACTGAGAGGCATCCACGCCAGATAGCTCATTGTCAACCAGAGTCTGGGACTGGGATTCTTCTTCTTCTGTACGTGCAGTTTCCACATCTGCCCCTGTGGGTGGAAGAGACACACAATGTATGTTGTGGTTCAGCACACATCAACGTATCACACACATTAAAGTTGCTTCTGTGCTTCATGATGGGTGTATGTGCATTGCATTGTCCTCAATTGTCACAGACAGATGCCAATGTTGGTTTGGAACATTGTCATTAACACCTGATGGGTTTTTGTGTGCACGTAGAGCTGTGTGCATGAACAGCTCATGTATTGGTTACTTGAGTTACATGGAGAATGCGACGCAAGTGCACTCCTGTGCCTGACACAGGTGTGTTGTTTGTTGTTGTTGCGAGGGGTGTGTGTGACAGGGCCTGCTGGTAGATGTAGTCTGAGGTAACACTCTTCCTCCCCCCTGGAGCAGATAGACCAACATGGCCCATGCTTCCATGAAAGTGAGTCAAAGTTAATGTTCAAGTTGTCTGACAGTGGTGTCCTGTTGTTTGTTGGAGCCCAAGTCCCAGCAGGGCCTTGTGCTCCCCACAGCAGAGTGTCAGCCATCTTGGCAGTACTTTTCCACTCCCTGTGAGGTGAGCATGGTGCATGGGGGTATTCCTGGGCCATGTGGGATGAGGACTATTGGCTGTGACTACAACTCCCATCATGCTTTTGGCTACACCCACCTTCCCAGCAAACTCGAGCTTCCTTTCTGTGACTCAGCTTTCCTGGTGGTGAATTTGGGCAGACAAGATGGCTGCTGCATGTGATTGGTGTTTGGATCCCATTGCCTTGCTGTGAGTTTGTGCTGAGTTTAGTGACATTTGTGAATGGGGATCTTTCCTGTTACATTGCAGGTATGTTGTTAGTTACATTCTGCATTTGGACACAGATCCCACCATGGATTGGTGCTCCTCACCCCAGGACCCAGTGTCAGGCATCTTAGAAGTGGATTTACCTTGAGTCTCAGGTTGGTCTTAGTCCCAGGTGTGGTGTTTTGTGTTGGTGGGAGGGGTGTGTGTGTGACAGGGCCTGCTGGTGTATGTGGTTGGAGCTAGCACTCCTCCTCCCCCACAGCCCAGATAGGCCATCATGAACCATGGTCTATTACAGTGAGTCAGGCTTCACATTCAAGGTGTCAGACAGTGGTGTCCTGTTGTTTGTTGGAGCCCAAGTTCCAGCAGGGCCTTGTGCTCCCCACAGCAGAGCCCAGTGTCAGCCATCTTGGCATTACTTTTCCACTCCCTGTGAGGTGAGCATGGTGCATGGGGGTATTCCTGGGCCATGTGGGATGAGGACTATTGGCTGTGACTACAACTCCCATCATGCTTTTTGCTACACCCACCTTCCCAGCAAACCAGAATTTCCTTCCTGGGACTCTGCTTCCCTGAGAGTGGGTGATGCAGTGCTGGCAAGATGGCTGACGGTGGTGCCCTGTTGTTTGTTGGAGCCCAAGTCCCAACAGGGCCTTGTGCTCCCCACAGCAGAGCCCAGTGTCAGCCATCTTGGCAGTACTTTCCCACTCCCTGTGATGATGAGCATGGTGCATGGGGGTATTCCTGGGCCATGTGGGATGAGGACTATTGGCTGTGACTACAACTCCCATCATGCTTTTGGCTACACCCACCTTCCCAGCAAACTCGAGCTTCCTTTCTGTGACTCAGCTTTCCTGGTGGTGAATTTGGGCAGACAAGATGGCTGCTGCATGTGATTGGTGTTTGGATCCCATTGCCTTGCTGTGAGTTTGTGCTAAGTTTAGTGACATTTGTGAATGGGGATCTTTCCTGTTACATTGCAGGTATGTTGTTAGTTACATTCTGTATTTGGACACAGATCCCACCATGGATTGGTGCTCCTCACCCCAGGACCCAGTGTCAGGCATCTTGGAAGTGGATTTACCTTGAGTCTAAGGTTGGTCTTAGTCCCAGGTGTGGTGTTTTGTGTTGGTGGGAGGGGTGTGTGTGTGACAGGGCCTGCTGGTGCATGTGGTTGGAGCTAGCACTCCTCCTCTCCCACAGCCCAGATAGGCCATCATGAACCATGGTCTATTACAGTGAGTCAGGCTTCACATTCAAGGTGTCAGACAGTGGTGTCCTGTTGTTTGTTGGAGCCCAAGTCCCAGCCGGGCCTTGTGCTCCCCACAGCAGAGCCCAGTGTCAGCCATCTTGGCAGTACTTTTCCACTCCCTGTGAGGTGAGCATGGTGCATCGGGGTGTTCCTGGGCCATGTGGGATGAGGACTATTGGCTGTGACTACAACTCCCATCATGCTTTTGGCTACACCCACCTTCCCAGCAAACCAAACCTTCCTTCCTGGGACTCTGCTTCCCTGGGAGTGAGTGTAACTGTGCTAGAAAGATGGTTGACCGTGTTTGTTGTTTTTTAGGGCCAAATCCTTGCTGTGTTTGTCAGTACGTTTGTACATGTATTGGCATGGTTACATGTTACTGAGACATTACATGTATTGTGTTTATCTAATTGGCATACACATCACAGGATATTTAGCTTTGGGTTGATGTGGCTTGATGACAGTGAATGGTTTCACTGACCCCATGACATTGATGTCTGTGGGTGTGGATTGCTATTGCCTCACAATTTAGATTAGTTGTTTGTGTACTCACCAGGCTCTGGTAATCAGGATAATCTATGGATGCCCACCGGTGGGAGGATGGCCCGCACCTTCTCCTCCCAGGAAGTAAAATGCACAGGTTTGGCAGGAGGGCCACCGCCAGTACGCTGGCTCAGGGCATGGTCTTTGCCAATGAGCTTCTTGACCCTCCTGCGTATGTCGTACCACCTATTCCTGATGTTGTCCATTGTGCGCAGGCAAGCTGCTTGTGCGTTCACCTTGTCCACAATCCTCTCCCACATCTTGGTTTTCTGGGACAGGGGGGTCTGTTGGACCAATGCGCCAAATAACTGTGGCTCTACTCTGATGATTTCATCAACCATCACCTCCAACTCACTATTTGTGCACTTTGGATTCTTCTTTGGGGGCATGGTGGTGGGTGGTGGTGGAGATGGATGTGTGAGTGAGTGTGGAAGTGAGGGTGAGTGAGTGGGAGTGCAGCTGGGTGTTTGTGAGTGTGCTTCTTGAGAGGTGCTAGTGGTGTGAAGGTTGTGTAGTGGGTGGGTTGTGGATGTATGTCTCAGTGCAGTGTAGTGGTGTTCTCTGCTGGCAAGTCTGTTGAATTTGCAAAGGATCATGGTATGGATTTTGGCCCTATATATAGGTGGAGTTGTGGGTGTGTCTTAGTTTGAATTTTTTTTGGGGAGTTTGAATTTTTTTTGTTGCTTTTTGGCAAAGTTTGTTTGGCCTTTTTCTGTCTTTTTTTGTTGATTTCTTTTGAGCATGACGGAGACGTTCAGTTGACGGGAACGGGAGCGTGTGGCGTCAATTGCGGGGTGATCCAAGTCGGTCACACTCACATTGTGCTATGTTGCATCGTTCGCGTACGCGTCGGTCGCGACGGGCTCTTTTCATTGCTATTCTCTATGTTCCGTACGCTTCGGTTTTAAGTCTTGCTCTCCGTGCGAGTCGGTTTAATTTCACACGCATTGCATCGTACTTCGCCGGTCGTACAGCGCCTGTTCGTGTCGGTCGGAACTATTCCCGATCCGTGTCGGTGGGAAGGGTTCCGGGTCCGTTTACGGGCGAGTCGAAGTTTTACGTACGTTTCGGTCAAATTGAATGTTCTCCGTACGGAGCGTTTGTATTTTGTGAATGACGCATCGTACTTAGCCAGTCGTACGGCGCGTGTACATGTCGGTCGGAATTCGGTCCGGATCCGTGTCGGTCGGTACGGTTTACGACCCGGATCGGAATCGGCCCCTAAGTGGTAAAGGTTGTTTCCAGTCATGGAGGGCATATTCCTGCAGCCCTGCCAAGTACCATGCATCAGGGGTTAGACTAACGCATTTTATTGCTAGTGTCTGCATTAAAATGCGTTTGTCACGCATATATAACTCCCTCACACGCTTTGGGGTTCATGAGCCGCTTCAAACAAACAGCCTGATGTGTAGCATTTAATCTCTGCACTGTTTCCCTGTCTGCAAAGCAATTCACCCTGCAGGTGGGCCTGAAAGACTTGATGTTATGGTGACACGGCACGGGGGATACGTTGTATCATTCCTGTACACAAAAAACAATTGTTCTCCCTCTCTCAGCCCCGCCCGGCCTCTCTGAGACATGTGTGGCTGCTGGATCTTCTGTCACAGGCTAATTGTGAGTCAGTGAGTAAAAGGGGTGCGTTTCCTGTAGTGTCTGGCTGGCGAGGGCGACCGCTGAGTGCGCCAAAAATAATGCGATGTGTATTATTCACATAAAGTATTTAAATAATTAGTGCTTGTGCCACATGCCAGCCAAAGATACACTGCTTTAATCCAAGCTATGGTTCTATTTATTTGTTATGCTGACTCCTGAGAGGAGGGAGAGTCCTTCGTGAATTCAGCAGCGATTTTAGTAATTAAGAATGAGAATTACATTTAAGTAACTTTTTTCTGTATCATAGGCAGTACTTCATTTGTGGTAGTGGTTGCTGGTTGGTGCCACCAAAAGACAGTCCCGAAAGGCTGGCAGCAGCCCGTCCCGATAGACCACATGTTAAAACTTCTCAGAGGTTGGCATGCCTTCTTGTTGCCCTTGCCATGTGCAATGCTGCAGGCCCAGACAACTGCCTCTGAAGAACTTAATTACGCAACTTGCAGCAGCAGTAGAACACACTTGGACCAAATTTGTCAAAAGTTTGCGTCGCGCTTGCAACATACAATGGGGCGCAAGAACGACGAAACTCTTAAGTTAGATTTATTAAACCACGCAAGACCACCTTGCGTTACTTCATATTTATCAAGCCACGAAAGGCGACCTTGCATTTTTTTTTTTTTTTTTGAAGAGTTTTATATAAGCGCTGGCTAGACCCGGAGGTATCAGAGCGCTTTACATGAGGATCGTTGCGTTACAAGTTACAAATTACATCCGTTACAAGAGTATAGTAAGAACACAGGAAAAAGAACAAAGTTAACAGTAGTTCATCAGAGGGAGGGGGCGGAGGGAGACAAAAAGGTGAGACGAGGAGAACTATGCCTAATGTTCGGCTGGGTAGGTGATGGTCAAGGGGGTGAACCAGGGCCGATCTCCTCTATAGCTGTCTAGCAGCTCCACCGGGCATCAGCCATGTTGCTCAGGTTTCCACAGTAGGGAATAACAAAGATAACAGATTGGATTTGATTTGATTTGATTTGAATTGGATTTATACAGCGCGTAGCTGCCCCAGCAACGGGGCGTCCCAGCGCTACCCAGAGTACAGGTGACTAAAAATAACGCCCAGCCCGCATGAAGAAGTTATGCCGGGAAAAGCCAAGTCTTTACAGCTTTACGGAATGCCAGATGGTTCTGGAGCCCTCTGATGGAAACTGGGAGAGAGTTCCAGAGTTTAGCTGCCAAAACTTTGCTTACCACCCGCTCTCGCTCTTAAGATTCGAGGGGTACATATGAGTCCTTGATTGACTGAACGTAAAGAGCGACTCGGAACGTACGGCACCAATAAAGCTGCCTGGACCGGAGGTGCTTGTTGGGTCATTATTTTATGGGCAACACACAGTTACATTAGTTACAGTTGCATAATCAACCATAGGGGATCAGGACCCCAGTAGAGGAAGAAGGGAAGGGAGGGGAGAAAAAAAGAACAGGGGGGAAGCAGATCAGTTCTGGTAGACCGGCAGTGGAAGAAAAGTGTCTTATGGAGGCCCAAAAGTTAGAGCAAGCGGGACCAGAACCCAGGTGGGCCAACGTAGATACTCGGGCCAATGCCAATAAACAAACACCGCGCAGAGTCATCTCGGCATCTAATATGAGATTGTTTGAAAAATGGGTCCCAGGGGGGAAATCCATAAGATGCAGAGTCCAGGTGACATAGTTAAGGGAGGTTGAGGGTAGAGGACGGCGACTAATGAGTCTTTCGGCAGCTCCGGTGTAGCTCACAGATGATCGCATCACTCATCAAATACTCAGAGTTCCAAAACACAGGCACCATTCTAAGGTCAGGTTCATCGAGGTCCCCTTATTCCGGTGACCCCATGCCTACTGTAGGAAGTCCCGAGGAAGGGGTGGAGCTCTCTCCCCCCCCCGAGCTTCGGGTGGGCGCATGCAGGGACTCTCCCCCTCTACCAGTCAGCAGTCCCCTGCAGGCTGTTTCCCCCTTCCAGGGTGTCTCTCCCGCCTTGAGAATGGTCATGACAGGAATTAAATCCATGCAGTGCCTAGTAGGTTCGACTACCAAGCAGAGCCTCTGTGGTTGTGTGGGCTGCTTCTTGTACCTGGTGCTGTACTACTCCTCTTGGGAGTCCGCCATCTTTGGGTCAGGCACCTAAGGCTCCCAGGCGTCCCAGGCGTCTGCCTTGCCCAGCAAGTGATTCGGTCCCAGCCACTATACACCCTTTGGGCAGTTGCTCCTTCCTTGCCCGCTCCATCAGAGTTCGTAGTGCCTCAGGCTCGATCATCCCTCATCAGGGCGCCATTTTAGGGTCAGGCGCCTGGCAACAACGGGCCAGGCCGACCCTGAAGCTCCAATTGTCAGCCCCCACAGTTTCACCGGCAGCGGAGTAAACAGGTAGGGGGGGTCATCCAGTGGCACAGGTTTGGTGTATCAGGGCCACTCCTAACCAGCACAGAACGATTGTGTGCAGCCACGGGTCATTCACTGGGAACAGTAAGGGCTCCACGTCACTTAGGAGCTGCCCTAACGGTCCCCCTTGCAGTGTTAGTGCCTCCACAATGGGTCCTTTTCGCTTGTGAGGCAAGTGTGCACCCCCCCAGGTAGCGCTGCCAAGAGGGAAGTGTCAGGAGCCTGCGTTCAGCACCGGCCGCACAGGGGGGGGTGGAGGGATCACTTTACCTCCGACGGCGGAATGCCGCCAAACGATGCTTCTTGAGTCCCCCGCAACCACCGGCCAGGAACAGCGGTCCCGCTGAGCGCCCAGGCACCTTCGTTCAGCTCCCCGGGCGCCATTTTAGCATATTCACTGGCAGGGACATCACGGCAAATATCTCACCGATGCATGATCGGAGAAGGGCGAAATTGGTCTCCAGGTGCTCCGCCTGCTTTCCGGTTTCGGAATCATAGTTTTGGGTGGGAGAATCATGCGGCGGAGCGCATCTCAGGAGGCTGGAACGAGGGTTCATCACAGAGCATCAGCTCCGAGCGGCCATACTGGGAGCTGGCCCAGAGACCTTGCATTGCCTTTTGTGGCTTGATAAATCTAGAGTAATGCAGCGCAAATCACTTTGTTATGTTTTTCTGGCCCAGGCAGGCGTTCCATGGGTGGAGCGTGGGTATTCCCATGCATCCGCCCATGGATTTTGGCGCATTCCCAGATCTACTATTACCGGTTGACATGGGAATGCGTCAAAATGCTACGCCTCCCCAGGTGAAGCGTACGAGGACAAATAGCTTTAATTCTTCTCGTTACTTCTTCTTTCTATGTGTGCATTCTGCATTCTGCAGCACACATAGAGGAATTTGCCTCACGTGATTGTTTTTGTGCAGGAAGGTATCCCTTTCTGCACAAAAAACAATCCTCTTTCCAACGCAGGCACCCTTGCACCATGGTGCAAGTGTTCCTGCATTGGCGATAGGAAACACATTGTGCGACAGCGCAGGGAAAAGATAGGAATGCGCTGTTTAATGTAAAATAAGGCGCATTCCTGCCCTTTCCATATCACGCAAATATGTCCCACAGTGTCCTATTTACTGCATGCATGTAGTAGCCTGCCTCTGTGCACGAGCCCTTAGTGCTTGCCCACGTGGTTGGACTGCCCCACTCCGAGTCCACACTGTATGGCTGTAAGCAACTACTGATGCTGCAATGACTGTTGGTGTTCCACAGACTTATTGGTCTCATGAGACTCGGAGTCCCAGTGGTCGACACCCCACCCGGTTCCTGGTGGACCCTGTGTCCTGCTTTGACCCTTGCCCCCGGCCATGCGTTGCATGCACAAAGTACAGAGCAGGTACTTGGAACACAGCCGGGGACATATCAATGCGGTGCCAGATAGAACAAACCCAAAACTCCTGCTCAAGCCAGGTAGCTGCTATTAAATGCACACAAATATTTTCCACAAATTTGCTCTTTATTCACCAGTAAAAATGTAAAATTCTACGCTGTTAATTTTCACGATGTTCGCACTTTGGTGTACTTCCACTAGCTCTGGTTTGTTTTGGTTGTACTGCCGCATCATTTGTACATCGACTCCTTTAAATATTGGGTCTAAGGGCCTGATTTAGATCTCGGCGGAGGTTTTACTGCCTCATAACGGTGACGGATATCCTCTCCGCCGAGATCTAAACCAGGCCCTAAGTGGGCTCCTGGCATGAGAAGGGGGCACACATGTCAATCAATCAATCAATCAATCAATCAGGGGTTTGTTAAAGCGCGACTACTCACCCGTAAGGGTCAAGGCGCTAGGGGTGGGTGGGGGGTGCAGGTTCCATCCATCAAGGAGGGGGTCTGTCGAAGAGCCAGGTTTTGAGGTTTCATGCGAAGATGGGGAGCGATGTTGTCTGTCTGAGGTGGAGCGGAAGGGCGTTCCATGCTTTGGCCGCGAGGAAGGAGAAGGAGCGGCCTCCCGATCTGGTCTTTCTGGTGCGGGGGATGACGGCGTAGGAGAGCTGGGCTGATCGTAGGGTCCTTTGGGGTGCGTGGAATTTGAGTCGGCTGTTCAGGTATGCTGGTCCGGTGCCGTGGAGGGCCTTGTGTGCGTGGGTGAGCATCTTGAAGGTGATTCTCGCCTCGACAGGGAGCCAGTGGAGTGTGCGCAGGTGCTGGGAGATGTGGCAGTGTTTTGGCAGGTTGAGGACCAGTCTTGCGGCGGCGTTCTGGATGTTCTGTAGCTTGCGGGTGAGGTTTTTGGTTATTCTGGCGTAGAGTGCGTTGCCGTAGTCGAGTCTGCTGGTGACCAGGGCGTGAGTGACGGTCTTTCGGTGTTCGAGGGGGATCCATTTGAAGGTCTTACGAAGGAGGCGGAGGGTGTGGAAGCAGGAAGACGAGACAGAGTTGATCTGGCGGTCCATTTTGAGCTCGGAGTCCAGGATGATTCCCAGGTTGCGTGCGTGGTCCGTGGGGGTTGGCGGGTTTCCGAGGGCGGGGGTCCACCAGGTGTCGCTCCAGGCATCGGGGTTTGGGCCCATGATGAGTACTTCTGTTTTATTGGTGTTTAGTTGTAGGCAGCTGTTTTTCATCCATTTGGCGACGGCTTCCATGCCTTCTCGAAAGTTGCGTCTGGCGGTGTTGGGCTCGTTGGATAGGGAGAGGATGAGCTGGGTGTCCTCTGCGTATGACACGATGTTGAGTCCGTAGGTTCTGACGATGGGGGCGAGTGGAGCCATGTAGACGTTGAAGAGCGTCGGGCTGAGGGAGGAGCCCTAGGGGACTCCGCAGGTGGTAGGTGTGGGGTCCGAGAGGAAAGGGGGGAGTCTGACCCGCTGCGTCCTGCCGGAGTGGAAGGAGCGGATCCAGTCGAGGGCCTTGTCCTGGATTCCTGCGTCGTGGAGTCTGCGTATTAGGGTGCGGTGGGAGACTGTGTCGAACGCCGTTGATAGGTCGAGGAGGATGAGGGCTACTGTTTCTCCTTTGTCCAGTAGGGTGCGGATGTTGTCTGTTGCGGCGAGGAGGGCGGTTTCCGTACTGTGGTTTTTTCTGAAGCCGGATTGGGAGGAGTCGAGGATGTTGTGTTCTTCAATGAATGTGGCGAGTTGGCTGTTGATGGCTTTCTCGATGACTTTCACTGGGAGCGGGAGCAGGGAGATGGGTCTGTAGTTTTTGAGGTCGGTGGGGTCCGCTGAGGGTTTCTTTAGGAGGGGGTTGACCTCGGCGTGTTTCCAGTCGTCGAGGAACGAGGCGGTCGCCAGGGAGCGGTTGATGGTGTGGCGGAGCATGGGTGCGATGGTGTCGGCGGCTCTGTTGAAGATGTGGTGGGGGCAGGGGTCCGTGGGGGCCCCCGAGTGGATTGACTTCATTGTCTTCAGTGTGTCTTCGGTGGTGAGGGCTGTCCAGTCGTCAATCACTGGTTTCCGGGTGTCGGGGGTGGTTGGTGAGGGTTCAGTGTGTTGGTTGTCTTCGTCGAAGTTGTCGTAGATGCTCTTGATTTTGTGGTGGAAAAAGGTGCTGAGTTTGTCGCAGAGGTCTTGTGAGGGAGGGATGTCGGTAGACTCGCTAGTGGGTTGGGCGAACTCCTTGATGATGCTGAAGAGTTCCTTGCTATTGTGCGCGTGGGTGGAGATTCTGTCTTCAATCGCTTTTTCCTCGTTTCTCTGATGAGTTGATGGTGGGCGTTGGTGGCGGCTCTGAAGTTGTCGTGGGCTTCTGTGGATTTGGTGTTCCTCCAGGCCTTTTCGAGGCGGCGGCATGTTCTTCTGGACTCTCGAAGTTCGGTGGTAAACCATCTGGCTTTCTTGGCGCGGGTATTGTTGTTTTTCTTGAGGGGGGCTATGGTGTTGGTGCTGTCCGAGATCCATCTATGCAGGGTTCGGGCTGCGGTGTTCGGGTCGTCGTTTTCCGCGATGGTTGGGGTGGAGTTGTTGAGTGAGGAGGTGAGCTGGTCGTCGGTGATTTTGGTCCAGTTTCTTCGTGGAAGCAGGTGCTGGTGTCTGTGGATAATGGGTGTTCTGAAGGTGAAGTGGACGCAACGATGGTCGGTCCATGGGAGTTCGGTGGTGTGGCTGAAGGTGATGGAGTTTCCTGTAGTGAAGAGGGGGTCGAGGGTGTGTTCTGCTGAGTGCGTGGGCTCGGTCACGATCTGGCGCAGTCCAATGTTGTGGAGGTTGGCCAGGAGGGATGTGGTGTTGGGGTCCAGTTGGTTGTCGAGGTGGAAGTTGAGGTCTCCCAGCAGGGTGTAGTTGGTGGATGCGATGGCCTGCGGGGAGATAATGTCCGTGATGGAGTTGGCGAAGGGTCCGCAGGGTCCAGGGGGTCGGTAGATGAGGGTTCCTCGGAGGGTGGCGGTGGGGCTGGCCAGTATCTTGAAGTGAAGGTGTTCCATCAGTTCTGTGGGCTCGTCAGGGAGTGTGCTCAGGCGGAGGCTGAATTTGTGGACGATGGCGATTCCTCCTCCTGGGCGGGTGGGGCGGTCCTTCCTGGAGATCTTGTATCCTTGGGGGATGGCGATGGCGATGTCCGGTCCCGAGGTGGTGTTGGTCCAGGTTTCGGTGAAGAACGCTACGTCCGGGGTGGTGCTGTCGAGGAGGTCCCAGATGTCTGTGGCGTGTTTGTGGAGGGATCGGACGTTGAGGAGGATGCATTGCAGGGTCTTCGGTTCGGTTGTGGTCTTGTGGGCGGGTTGTGCTGGATCCGTGTTCTTGGCGGTGCTGCAGGTGTGCCGGCAGCGGTGACAGCTGAAGGGTCCGTGGGAGTCGGCTGGTGATGCTAGCTTGCAGTTGTTGTTGCGGCCTGGGTTGAGTGCGTGGAGTGCTGCTAGGTCGTAGCGTTGGCGGGCGGAGGTCCAGGGTTCCTGGCGCTGGTCGCGGTCGGGTCGCGGACGGGCGCAGACGGACTTGCCTTTGACGCGCCTTCGGCGCGCCAGCGGCGCGGCCGCGGCCGCTGCGCAGTGGCCGCCATTAAGTAGGGGTCGGGGAGGGCTGGACAGCTGGGAGGCGGGAGCGGGGAGGGGAGCTGGATTGGGCCGATCGCGCTGGGGGGGAGAGGCCGCGGGGGCAGCAGCGGCGGGGAAAGGTAAAGGGAGGAAATAAGGGATAAAGAAAAAAGGGAAAATAGGCAGAAATAAGGCACAAAAGAGCAGAGATGCAGAAAAGTGCAGAAAGGTGAAAGATAAAAGAGGGTAGAAAAACGAGTGAAAACGAGTGAAAGGGCAGAGTGAGAGGAAGGGAAAATGAGCAGAAATAAGGCACAAAAGAGCAGAGATGCAGATAAGTGCAGAAAGGTGAAAGATAGAAAAGGGTAGAAAAACGAGTGAAAGAGCAGAGTGAGAGGAAGGAGACAGAGGTCCACTGGACCACCAGGGATTAGGCGCAGGGAAACCTGCGGGTGGAGGAGGGCCTCGATCACCAACACTCGAGAGTGCAGGGGCAGGGGCAGGCCTCACTTAATGGTGGAGCTGCGAGAGTGGGAGAGCAATTTCACTGACAATGAGTCAGTGGTCTTGCTCGCCTGTCCCCGCAGTGGCCGCCATTAAGTAGGGGTCGGGGAGGGCTGGACAGCTGGGAGGCGGGAGCGGGGAGGGGAGCTGGATTGGGCCGGTCGCGCTGGGGGGAGGGGCCGCAGGGGCAGCAGCGGCGGGGAAAGGTAAAGGGAGGAAATAAGGGATAAAGAAAAAAGGGAAAATAGGCAGAAATAAGGCACAAAAGAGCAGAGATGCAGAAAAGTGCAGAAAGGTGAAAGATAAAAGAGGGTAGAAAAACGAGTGAAAGGGCAGAGCGAGAGGAAGGAAAATGAGCAGAAATAAGGCACAAAAGAGCAGAGATGCAGAAAAGTGCAGAAAGGTAAAAGATAGAAAAGGGTAGAAAAACGAGTGAAAGAGCAGAGTGAGAGGAAGGAGACTGAGGTCCACTGGACCACCAGGGATGAGGCGCAGGGAAACCTGTGGGTGGAGGAGGGCCTCGATCACCAGCACTCGAGAGTGCAGGGGCAGCGGCAGGCCTCACTTAATGGTGGAGCTGCAAGGCTGGGAGAGCAATTTCACTGACAACGAGTCAGTGGTCTTGCTCGCCTGTCCCCGCAGTGGCCGCCATTAAGTAGGGGTCGGGGAGGGCTGGACAGCTGGGAGGCGGTAGCGGGGAGGGGAGCTAGATTGGGCCGGTCGCGCTGGGGGGGAGGGGCCGCGGGGGCAGCAGCGGCGGGGAAAGGTAAAGGGAGGAATTAAGGGATAAAGAAAAAAGGGAAAATAGGCAGAAATAAGGCACAAAAGAGCAGAGATGCAGAAAAGTGCAGAAAGGTGAAAGATAGAAAAGGGTAGAAAAACGAGTGAAAGAGCAGAGTGAGAGGAAGGAGACAGAGGTCCACTGGACCACCAGGGATGAGGCGCAGGGAAACCTGCGGGTGGAGGAGGGCCTCGATCACCAACACTCGAGAGTGCAGGGGCAGGGGCAGGCCTCACTTAATGGTGGAGCTGCGAGGGTGGGAGAGCAATTTCACTGACAATGAGTCATGTGGGAAGCTTTGTAGGTTTCTGCCACAGCACCGGTGCTTTAAGTGCTAGGTAGGAAGTGTGTCACAGGGATGGTATGTTACACCGTGTGCTTGATCTGGATGACTGGCAGAAGGATGGGCTTTACATGGAAGTCAACTTGGGGTTCGAGCTCAGGGAGGGTTCTTTACATGGGCAGTTTTTAAAATGGGGGTGGTGCTTTGAGCGAGTGTATCTGGCTGAAGCAGTGCGTTACCACCAAGAGCCAGCCAAGTTGAAATATTTATGAGCGCCATACCTACGACTTTATCTCTGACGTGAAGCTCAGGATATTCAGGAGCTGGAAGAGAGGTGCAAGTTCAAACCTGCACTGACATTTGCAGACAGACTGGGATTAGATGATCTGAGAAATGCATGATATAAAGCTGCTACTGGTACTGTTCGATATTACTTTCATGATGTTAGTATACTATGTGGATATGTATTTGCCAACACTTCTTTCCTTAAAAAATTAAGCACTTTAAACTGATACAAGATATTTATTGCACGCCTTAAAAATGTAATCAATGGGGCGGTTGGTTAGCTTTTGCTTTGGTAAAAAAGAAGCTGACATTATCCATTTGTTCACCACCTGCTGCAAAATACAGGATTGGATTCTTATTTTAAAGGAATTGCAGTTTCAACACGATCTCCGTTAATCCTGCCACGTATCACGCATCAATCAATCAATCAAACAGCATTTATATAGCGCAGCTTATCACCCCTGGGGGTATCCAGGCAGTGGGGTCCCGTGTGCCTTTTTAGTCAAAGAGCCAGATCTGGAGTCCCTTCCTGAAGTCGGCGAGTGATGCTGAGGTTCAAAGGTGGAGGGGGAGGTCGTTCCAGGGCTTGGCGGTGAGGTAGGAAAAAAGAGCGACCTCCACTGTGGCTCCATCGGATGTAGGGGACATGTGTGAGGATGAAAGAGGCGGAGCGGAGTTGTTCGGCGGGTTGCTGGAAAATCAGGCGGTGGTTGATGTAGGTAGGTCCGATGTTGTGGAGGGCTTTGTAGGCGTGGGTTAGCAGCTTGAACTGGCATCTCTTCTGGACGGGGAGCCAGTGGAGGGGGGTGATGCTGGTCCGCATGGGGATGTTAAAGATGAGTCTGGCTGCAGTATTCTGTATAGTCTGGAGTCGCTTGAGGAGTTGGGTGGTGGTTCCGGCATAGAGTGCATTTCCATGGTCAAGTCAACTGGTGACGAAGGCTTGGGTGACTGTTTTTCTGGTGTTGATGGGGATCCATATGAAGATCTTTCGAAGCATGCAGAGGGGGTGGAAGCAGGAGGAGGATGCTGCATTGACCTGGCACTTCATGGTGAGCTTGCTGTCCAGGATGATGCAGAGGTTGCAGGCGTGGTCAGTGGGGTTTGGAGAGGGTCCAAGTGCAGTGGGCCACCATGTGTTGTCCCAAGGTGAGGTGTTCCTCCCGAAGATGAGCACTTCCGTCTTGTCCGAGTTCAGCTTCAGGCAGTTGGACCTCATCCAGTCGGCGACGTTGGTCATGGCATTCCGGAAGTTGGATCTGGTGGTGGCAGGGTCTTCCTTGAGAGAGAGGATGAGTTGGGTGTCATCAGCGTATGAGATCATGTCCGTGGATGTGGACGATGTCGGCCAGCTGAGTCATGTAGGCATTGAAGAGCATGGGGCTGAGGGAGGAGTCTTGGGGGATGCCTCAAATGAGGCTTTTGAGCTCGGAGGTGAAGAGCGGTAGGCAGATTCTCTGCATGTGTCTTGTGAGGAAGGAGGTGATCCACTTGAGGGCTTTTCCCCAAACGCTGATGTGGTGGAGTCTGCTGATTAGTGTGTGGTGGGATACGATGTTGAAGGCAGCTGAGAGGTTGAGGAGGATCAGGGCTGCTGTCTCACCTCGGTCGAGGAGGGATCTGATGTCCTCGGTTGCTGCGATCAAGGTGGCCTCGGTGTTGTGGTTGGAGCGGAAGCTGGATTGGGAGGCATTGAGTAGGTTGTTGTCTTCCAGGGGAGTTGAAGATTGATGGCTTTTTCCAGTACCTTGGTGGCTCAGGGGAGCAGTGAGATGGGGCATTAGTTCTCGTGTTCATTGGTTATAGCTGAGGACTTCTTCAGGAGGGGTTTAACCTCTGTGTGTTTCCATGCGTCGAGCACGGTGGCCATGGTGATGGATGAGTTGAGGATGTTGGTGAGCGCACTGCTGATTTCCTTCTGACCCAGGTCGAAGACGTGGTGGAGGCAGGAGTCTGTTGGTGCTCTGGAGTGAATCAAGGTCATTATGGCTGTGGTGTTCATCGCGGTTTCCTAGTGGTGAGCAGGTGGTGGTGGGTGGCGTCGGTAGGTGTCAGGAGGTGGCCGATGTCAGTTGGTTGTGTATTGAAGTTGCTGTAGATGTCTGATATCTTGTTGTTGAAGTAGTTCACCAGGCTGTTGCAGAGGGCTTGGGAAGGGCAGATTGTATTCTCAGTGGCAGACGGGCAGGAGAACTCTCTG
The DNA here is from genome assembly GCA_963921515.1 of Calotriton arnoldi. NCBI lineage: Eukaryota > Metazoa > Chordata > Amphibia > Caudata > Salamandridae > Calotriton > Calotriton arnoldi. The sequence goes on along the minus strand of CAWUFW010002702.1, from coordinate 1,095,545 downwards.
ACGATCCTGAAGAGTTCCTTCATGTGATTGGTATTTGCCAAGATGGGGTTGGTTGGGGCGTCCTCTTGGCTTCTTTGAGGTGGTGGTGGTATTCGCTGAGGGCTGATTTTAAGGTGGTGAGGTCTGTGGGATTCCTGCTGGAGTGCCATTGCTTCTCCAGTCACTTGCATTCGTGTTTGAAGGGCCGGAGTTCAGGGGTGAACCAGCTGGCGGGCTTGCTGGATCTGCTGATGCTGGCTGTTTTCATGGGGGCAACTGTGTTGGCGCAGTTGGAGACCCAGTCAGAGAAGTTCTAGACGGCCAGCTCAAGGTTGCTGGTGGTGTTGGGCCTGGTGGTGCTGCTGGTGGTGGTCCATTGGGTCTCTGTGATTTTGTTCCATCTGCAGTATGAGGGGATAGGGGGTTTGGTGGTGGGTCCCGGTGAGCTTGTGATGGTGAAGTACAAAATGTTGTCGGTACAGGTTAGCTCAGGGATATGGCTGAACTTGATTCTGTCATTGGCTGCAAAGATGGGGTCCAGTGTGTGTCCTGCACTGTGTGTGCTTCAGTGGCGTTGCATTGGAAGGTCTCCTCGTGGATGCTGGTGATGCCTCCTCCATGCGTGTTTGTTTTATGGTCTTTGTGTATCATCTTGTAGCCATGGGGCATTGTGGTAGCGATGTCGGTGTTTGAAGATGGGGTGAGCCAGGTCTCGGTGATGAATATCACGTTGGGGGCAACCCCGATTTCTGTGGCGTGTTTACAGAGGGACCAGGCATTGAGCAGCATGCACTGGAGCTGTTCAATGGGTCGCAGGTCTGCTGTGTGGGGATGGCGAGGGTTTCTGTGTTGCAGGTGAAACAGCAGCGGTGGCTGGCAAAAGGTCCCTTTGTGGACCGCGGCGAGGAGATGCAGCAGTTGTTGTTGCGGCTCACGGGGGCCAAGGCCAGGAGCTTGGGGTGGTGTAGCGATGGAAGGCCGGAGGGCCTGGGTTACTGGCACTGGGTGAGGTCCAAGCGTGGACGGGCGCATACAGGCTTGCCTTTGGCTTGCCTTCGGCACGCTGGCAGTGTGGGTGCACTGCAACCTCATTAAGCAGGTCCTTGGGGAGAAAGGGTCACTGGGTGGTGGGAGGCGGGATGGGCAGCAAAAGCAGCAAGAAGAGGCGCCACTAATACAGGGATTAAATGCTAACACTACAATTACGCACAAATGAAGGAATAAAATAATACAGGACTTGAATGCTGACTGCCACAACGTGTACACAAGAATAAAAGGAAATAAAAGTAATATGGGAATTGAAAAGCTGACTATCACAACATTACACAGGAATGACAGGAAATGAAATAACGCAACCTTACGCACGCAACACGCACAATGGGCAGTAGAGCGGGTTAATGCAAAAAATGCTGAACCTTAGATGAACAAAAACGGGCAAAGGTAGCTTGCACAAAATCGGAGAGCAGAAGAAGGGCAGGGGTGGGGTCGGCGGGCTCAGGCTGGAGAGGCAGGAGAGACCTGTTCAAGGCAGCAGAGGGAGCTGGTGCGAGGACCTGCTCCATCGGGGGTTAGACTAGTGATCTTTAGTGCAGGTTGTAGTGTCTTGAGATTATGTGCTCTTGGACCTTCACGGTTCTGGACGGACTCAACAGAGGAATTGCATCACTGGCTAGGAGGTGTTAAGGTGTGGTTATTAACGGTTATGATCTAATGAGAAGACACTGACTGTGCTGTACACTGAAGAATAAAGACGTCTGTTACAGAGCTCCACGTGTGGCGTGTTCATTTGCATGCTCCTGTGCTGCGCAGGACGCTACACAGGTGTCTGCATCACTGCACTAAAATGCATTAGTCACCCATCTAAAAGCACCCTGGGACCTCCCCCGAGCATGCAGTACTATAGTAGTAATATAGCACTGAAGTACGCAGTGAATTTGTTGTCCTGTGCTGCCAGTGGTGAGTGGACAGCACAGTGCTTGCATGTCTTTTTCTACTATAAACAATCCGTGATCACTACGAGTGCATGCAGGGAATGAATTTTCAATTATGATGACACAGGCGGTGTGGTGCGGTGTGGTAGCGGCCGCCACAATCTCGAATTAAAGAGCTGAGCCATTGGGTAAGACTCTGCGTCAGGGCCGTTTCTACCATTAGGCAAGACTAGGCGGCCACCTAGGGCGGCAAAAAACATGATAATAATGCATTAATTCTTCTAGCCTGGATGACAGGGGGAGAGAGTGTTGGTAGTAAAAGGGAGGGGGCGGCATTTTTCAATTCTCGCCTAGGGCGGCAAAACACCTAGAAACGGCCCTGCTCTGCGTATCACGTTCTTCTGTGTCTAAGCGCTGCTAGGATAAACAATGACCCGGCAGTGAGTGTGTCCACATGGATATGGAGCCTTGCCTTTGTTGAGATTTTCCAGCAAGGAACCTGCCCCAACAAGGCAGGGGGTAGTTGGCCACAGTGAGCTCAGGCGGGGGCGACAGCTTTGTTTTCCTTGCCATGTACCAGCCCCCCACCACCATATGGAGAGTAGCGCCTTTGGTGCACAGCACGAACATGAACGAGGTCACACTCGCTGCCAGGCAGGATGTTTTTAAGTCTTCCGACCTGCGTGGTTCCAGAGCCCAGAGCCTCAGCAATCAGAACCAACCCCACACCCCCAAGTCTGATAGATTTGCCCGGCCATATTAAAACAAGTCTCATCCCGACCACCGGGGAAATGGGCATAGGAGTGATCCATCCAGTCTGGCTGATGCGGACAGCCAGATGAAAGCACATAGCACTAATAAAAGCGCCATCATACCGGCCAGCTCCAGACCTGAGTGACCGTAGCTGTGAGAGTGATGACCGTCCACGACAGCAAGAACCTTGAACTGCCTCCCACTGCCCAGCAGCCCAGCCGAAGAATTTGGAGAAGAAGCATAAGGCAAACAGAGCGCTTAGCCTGGCAGACACACTCCCCCAACAGGCACTTGTGGACTGGCACCCTAGTCAGGTGGGTCACACTCTTTCTCAATCTCTCACTCATGTGCGTTAACCATCTTAGGCCGCAATTCCAGTTAGCTCAAACCAGCCGTGCATTTCTCAATTTGTATTTCACATCGAGAATAGCTAAAAGGAAGTACATTTTAGATATTTTTCTCTCCATATGAAAGTCATTGCTTGGTTTTACTCCTGTTAAAGTGTCTCACATTTGACCCCGGAATGTCACTCATAAGTTCACTGAAACCATGAAAATGTTACTCATAAGCAATCTGAAGACTTGGCAGCTATGTCCCTGGCCCTTCCTAAACATTCTCCTGCCTTCACCCTAGTGCCCCCTAATGTTTTGGCAGCACTCGTGGTTATTTAATACCCTTCGGTATGTTTGGCGGGCACCTTTGCCCCTTTACAGTTTGCCCACTACCTCCCTGCCCACACCCTTTCCTTTGGTCTCACCCGACACAACACATGTGCTGTCACTTGCGAGACATTTTGTTTACTTTACGTGGACTCAGAGCCTGCTCATTGCTTACCATTGGATGGCTTCATCGTTGCTCTCATTTCCTTGCTTCTCTATGGTCAGAGAGTGCAGGCTTCACTTCCTCTTTGTGTGTTTGTCCCTACCCTGGGGCATGGCCCAAGTACTGCTTCCCTTACCCAGTGTCCTTCCACTGCTCGTTGCTTTCAGAGATCCTTTTTAGGTCTCGCCTGAGCCAGTGCATGCGCTGCCCTGGCGAGACTTTTATTAAGTGGGCTTTAAAAAGCTCACCACACGCTTTTGCTTGTGGCCTAAAGCTTGCGGTTACGCGCGGTTACGCGCACAGTAACGCGCACAGGCGCCATCTGGCTTTCCTCTTTCGTCATGGCTCATTAAGCGCATCGCTCGCCACTCGCCAGACGTGCCTCCTTTTTTTTATATTTTACTTTTAGCGCAAGGCGCCGCACGCACGCACCACTCGCGTGCTTGTTTTACTTTGCCCGTGGTATAGGGTGTAGTTGCTGCGTGGAAGCCATCCGCCGTCTGGTTTGTGTGGGGACGGCATTAAGAGAACAACTGGCTTTGCGCTGGTCTCGCTCTGGAACATTGGAGAATTTGTAGCACGGACATCATCTTGGGCAGGCGCTGTAGCGAACAGCCCTCGGCGACTTTAACAATAAAAATACAATCATTAACATTTATATATCACTACAGACAGGTCGCATAGAATTTAAAATTTAATAAATGCATATTTTCAGTGTAGTGTGCACTTACTGAAACGGGTAACGTATGTGAATGTAAAGGGAAGTCTATGTATCTTCCAAACAAGCAGCTGTGCAGCTCCCCCTAGTGGTGCAATGCGGCTCACGACACTTGACCTGAAGCAATTTACAGAGCAGCCCAGTTACAACAGAGGGCAGAGCTCTGCGGATATCTTATTCCCGGATTTTATTAATTTTTGCAGAAAGTTTTCATCATGTTAAAGGGCTAATGAGGCCATTACTCTCTTGTGTGGATTGTTCGTGAATATCAGCTCCGAGAGCCGCCAGTCGCCCTTCACTGTTGACAGGATTTGAAACATGAGACATCTTGTACTGTAGCAGAACAGAGACACGCGGGTAAAAATACCAGCGCTATTGTAAACACTATTTTTGTTCTCATTTTGTGTAACAAAATAGTTCTCACCAAGAAATATGTAATAGTCTCGTGCACATAGTATTTTTGGTTTGAGACTGCTGGGGCTGTTACATTTTCTTTGCATTGGGTTTGTGGACGTGAAGCTGTCCTCAGCAATTTCAAGCTGCGAGAAAGCAAATATTCTGGACTAGTACACAGGCACTGTGCATGGGCAGTCACAGAGTACATTTGACATGTGCAGTCGTTCTTCGTCGCACGTCATCACTCTCGCTGTCAAACTCCTATCCGCGCCTCTCATAGTTTTGCCCCCTCCCTCGCTAGCCACAACAGAGATCCTTTCACTGCCACCCCCAACTCTCCCATTCTCTCGCTTCACTTCCATCTTTCCAGTTTCTCTAGTCTCTTCTCCATCTCGAACTCTCTCACCATTCCACCCTATCGCTCCAAGAATGCACCCCACCTTACTACCAGTAATGCGCGCTTGCCTGCTTTCTGTATTAAAAGAAGCCGCACGCTCTACAAAAGATATCCTACACTTTCCAGTGGAAAAGCTTGAAGAGCAGCGGAAGAGCTTGTGTGGGGTATAGGAGGAGCCCTGCCGTTGCCAGGTGCTTTGTAAATACACTAACAATCTATGCGAATTAAAACAAGCATTGGCATAGCCAATAGGTCTCGCCTTTGGGACCTTATAAGTATTTAGTTATGCAACACAATATCCTTACTGCAACAGCATTAACTGTTGCATGGCTAAACACTTATAAGGTCCCAAAGGCGAGACCTATTGGCTATGCCAATGCTTGTTTCCTTTTACTTGCAACCCCTTTCCGCATTGGTGCTGCCCCACCCCTCCACTCTCCTCTTCGGCTGGTGCTCGTCAGGTCCACCCCACGCACCCTCCCCCTTTGTTGACTCAGAGTCTCTGTGTCCTCGATGATTTTGGCCTGTACTCCTTTGGGACAGTTGAAAATCCTGAGCACCTGTGGTTTGGTGTGGTAAAACAGATCAAGACAGTGCTTAATTTGAGCCAGTGGTTTCCGGTGCTCGGCACCGGACTTAATTGTTATCACCACAATTATGACACTCCGCCACATGGTGGCGCTGCTCATCTAATTTATAGATGAGCAAAACATCGATTGTTTATGAATACAATATACATTAAAAAATACTAATACCTGCCTCCCCAGCCATTCCCTTTAGCTTTGGGGACCTGGAATAATCCGAACTGTCGCACTTGCGGGTGAGAGAGACGGCTAGTAGTTGAGTTGGTGCCGTCATTAGCACCGATGACGGTCCAATGGGTGGTGCAAGCTGCAGTGGCCTTCTGGTCAGATCTCTGGCACTTATTATTTTACAAATTAAGCACTGGAACTAATACAGGAGTAGGATTACATTGAGTAAATATTCCCAAATCAGGTGAAAAGTGGGGCTGCACGTCTGTCTGTTTTGTTGTTTGTGAAATACAAATGCGAAACAGTTTTTATATTTTCAGTGTTTTCATGGGCAGAAGCTGTGTTTAGGCACTCAAAATACGAGCAGTCCACGACATTTCGTGACTGGATCGCTGTTTTGGGTGTTCATACAAAGTGAACTAAATTCCATAGTCGTAAGTCTACTACCTCGAAAGCCTCCAAAGTCCACAAGAACTGTGATATTCCACGTGGCGGACTCTACCCACAACAACCTTGTGAATCCGTACCTCTGGAGATATTAACCCAAGGCAGGATTTTCCACCTTTTTGCTTTCCAGTGAAATGCTTTACCAACCCCCAGATAAGACATGAAAAAACGTGTCAGTGAAAGCAGCACAGCAGCTGGATGCTTTTGTTAACTCGAGACGGCTAGTCAGTTTAATGTTGTTGGCTAGTGTGAAAGGCAGCGAGTCTTCTAAGACCCTCAATGCTGCCCGGTGCAGGGTTCCACCTCTAATTCACTTTGGGTTCGCTATCAAAATAATGAGGCAAGCGCTGGAAACTGGAAGACAAGAAAAAGGTTTATTTCTCATGAGGAGATCACGTCAACTGCAGACACCGGGATGTCTGAGGGAGGTGTTCTGCTGATAACTCCTTTGGCTCTTCCTTTTATACAGGTTTGACACAATGCATTGGTTTCATCAACATGGTTACACAAGCTTGGGGTCCCCGCCCCAGGCAGGTTGTCACACAAGCCCAACACTAATTCTCTTCCCACCCAGGTCAAACAGACAATCTTATCTTGCAGCTGGACCTTGCTTCAGGGTCTAAAACATGTGAGACCGGCCAGATCTAAGAGTCCGTTATGTTGATAAAAACAGGTCCCATTGTTGGTAACAACAAGTCTTGCTGTTTGCAGTGCAATAAATCATGTTGCAAGAGTCTTTTTGGTGTTTGGAACCTGTTTGTGTAACTAGGTGCAGTGAGGGGTAGAGTGTCCAAAGGTTTGCCTGAAAACAGAGATGAGAGGAAAAACGAGTTTGTGGCAGCAAGTGGCGCTGAGGTTTATTGCGGCAAATAGAGTTTATAGCCCCCAGCACACGTACCAGGTCGGTCAGAGGGTCAGAGGGATGCTAGTAAGGGCAGGGTGAAACAAAGGTGACCAACAGAGTACAAAATGGCTGTGATAGATTAAAATGACTGCAACTTATGTGCACATAGAATTCCACCAGACAAGATGGCGCAGGTAATGTTCACGATTGTCGTTTTGCTTTTAACAGTGGCCCCTTTGAACATAACTAGCCAGCTTGTCAGTCTATTTCGATCTCCATAATGTCCTGTATCTCTTGATCATACATTACTCTCATTTTTGTTAGCTGAGTGTCCATAGTCTTAGGGTGCAAGGTAGTTATGCAAAGAGAACACAAAGGTGGTATACAGTGTATACCCAAACAACAACCACATATTGTCAATACTGGGACCAAGAGAATCATTGATATTTTCCAACCCCACTCCTTCAAGATGCCCCAAAGCCAACTTCCAATTGTCCAAGTCTCTGATCCTTGATGAATTTCTGAAGATAGTCTATGGAGATGTTCGATTGCTTCATAGACAGAAGGTGTGAGGGCAGAAGGGGGCGGCTGTCCTTCCTGTTTTGTTTCACCAGAACTCGTTGTAGAACTGGGCGATTGTTCCATCGGAAGTGGCATTGTCTTTGTAACTTTCTTGTAGGAGCATCATCCAGGCAAGGCAAGATCCGTGAATAGAAAAGGGCGAAGGGATGAAAGGGATGGAATGTTCAGTGGCATGTGGTAACAGCCCACAGACCCAACAGTTGGTAGCATTGGTGACAAGATTGTACTGGTGCAACATCTGCACGAAAGAATTATTCCAGAATTCTTTGCGTCGTTCCCGGAGATGTGGCGGTAGTGATACCAGGTAGTGTTCTTTCTTGGTGGTTGGTTGCATGGTGGGTGACAATGTTCTGTATGCAGGTGCATTCTCTTCAATGATCCAGAGTGCGACCATTAGCAGGAGACAGGTGAGAAATGCGGCTACAAGTGCAATTGTCTTTGTGCTGTGCAGGTTAGCAGTCTTGGTGTCTTTGCGGTGGTTTTGCAGGTGTTCAGTTTCTTCCATCATCTTCGAGGAGCTCAACAACTGTTAGGACCACAGACTTTTGTCTGGCGCTTTCCTGGTAGCGTTGTTTGACTGTGCTACTGATCTGAGACCTTGACTTAGTTAGTGGCCTGGTCGTTGGAGCTCCCTCCTTTCGTCGATCTTAGGTTGTACCCTTTCCTGGATGGCACCGTGGGGTCGGGAAATGCTGATAGTTCGAGGGTGTCTTCTTGTGGGTAGCAACTCAGAGCTAGTCGGTCTCTCGCGAGTACTTCCTCTTGCACCTCCACCCCTTCACAGGTTGCCAGGGATGGAGGGACTCGTTTGCAATGATGAGCGTGCAGCCAGTTTCGTTTTCCTTCCACTCGGAGGGCAGTTCGGGTGGTGATCAGGACTTGCCAGGGGCCCGTCCACCTAGGCTCCACATTCTTCGTTCTTTGGAAGTTGCGAATCAATACATGGTCGCCTGGCTTTATTTCATGTCCCGGGCCCCTGGATACGTCAGGCAAGGCTTGCTGCACCTGTTGGTGGATAATTGTTAGCTCGTTTGTCAATTTATGCAAGTAATCCGACATTAATATGTTCGGGACATCGTTAATGGAGGTGGGTCTTGGTGCCGCCCAAATGCTCATAGGCCTGCCGAAGACCACCTCATACGGGGTCAGTCGGTGTTTGGTTGGGGTGGAGCGCATCGATAACAATGCCAATGGGAGGGCGTCGGGCCATTTCAACCCGGTCGTGGCAACTATTTTGGCTAGTTTTAGTTTCAACGTTGCATTGTGTCTCTCTACCAGGCCCGCTGATTGGGGGTGGAAGACGGCATGGAACTTTTGTTTTACCCCCAACCCTCTCTGTATGTTCTGTATCACCTCAGCTACGAAGTGGGGGCCGTTGTCGCTCCATAAAATTCTGCAAAGGCCGTATCGGGGGAAGAATTCTTTCAGCAATACTTTTGCAGTGGCTAAGGCAGTATTGTCGCGGGTGGGATATGCCTCCACCCATTTGCTAAAAGCGCACACAACCACCAGGACATATTTTAGACCAAGGCATCTCTCTAGTTGAATGTAATCCATTTGAAGGATTTCAAAGGGGTGGTCAGGGACTCCAAACCCTCCCCGTGGTACTACTGTCCCCTTCCCTGGGTTGTGTTGTAGGCAGACTATACATTGTTGTACTAGGCGTTTTGCAGATTCTGCTATCTTGATGTTATGCCATACTCTGGTGATTAGTTCAATCATGGGGGTGGAGCCTATGTGTGCTGGTAAATGTGCCATGGTCAATATGGGGATGAGGTAGGCATTGGGTAACAGCCATTTATTTCCGTCTTTAGTTCTCCAGCAATCTTCCTCGTCTTTTAGTCCCACCTTTTCCCACTCGGTCAATTCGTCTTGTGTGCCTGTAGTCTGTATGTCCCTTACAGTGGTCCTAGCGTCAGTCTATCGTTCAGCTTGTGACCTGGTCACATACATTCGTGTCGTAGTTCTGTCTCCTGCCGTGGCTCGGGCAGTAACGTCTGCTAGTGCATTTCCCTGTCCAATGAGATCAGTCACTTTCCTATGTGCTTGGCATTTTATCACTGCTAACTTCTTGGGGAGGAGGACTGCTTGCGTCAAGGCGGAGACTAAATCTCCATGTAGGATGGGTGTACCGTGTGAAGTCAGGAACCCTCTTTCTTTCCATAAGATCCCAAAATGGTGAACCACCCCAAAGGCATATTGGCTGTCGGTGTATATGTTAACTGTCGTGTCAGTCGCTAAGATACATGCTCGTGTGAGGGCAATGAGTTCTGCAGCCTGGGCTGAACGTTGGGGAATACGGGCTGTTTCCAGAACGGTTCGGGCTGTGGTGACAGCGTATGCAGCTGAGGTGGTGCCGTCGGGGAGTTTGATGCACGAACCATCCACCCATAGTTCTCCATCTGGTTCTAGAAAGGCGGTGTCTCTGAGATCTATTCTACTCTTTGTTTGTTCATCGGTTAGTGTCACACAGTCGTGTAGTGGAGTCACACTAGGATCATTTTCGGGTAGGGGTAACAGTGTGGCTGGATTGAGGGTGGTGCATCGCTTTAGGGTAATGTGCGGTGCTAGCAGGGTCAACTCATATCCTGTCAGTCGGGCGCTAGTCAAGTGTTGGGTTTTGGTCTGGTTTAGTAGTGTGTCGACTGCATGGGGTACTAAAACAGTGACTGGATTGGAGAGTACTATTCCTTCGCTCTGGCGTATCGATACTGCTGCAGCTGCCACAGCGCGCAGGCACGCTGGCAGCGCTCTGGCTACTGGATCGAGGGTGGCAGAGAAATATGCACAAGGGCGTTGTTTGTGACCAATTGATTGTGTTAGGACAGACAATGCACATCCTTCCCTCTCGTGCGTGTAGAGGAAGAATGGTTTGGAGTAATCCGGGGTTCCTAGGACAGGCGCTGAACAAAGGGCATTGCGTAGTTCTTTAAAGGCTGACTGGCATTCGGGGGTCCAGGGGAGAGGTGAGGGGATGTCTTTAGCTAGGAGGGAGAGAAGGGGTTTGACAATGAGGCTAAAGTTCGGTAACCACTGTCGGCAAAATGAAGTGAGACCTATCAAAGAGCGGACTTGTTTCTGATCTTTGGGGACAGGGGTGTCTAGAATTGTCTGGATCCTGTCAGGCGTGAGTTTCCTCCCTTCTTTGGATAAAAGGTGACCCAAATAGGTCACTTGTGATTTACAGAACTGCAATTTCTTTCGGGAGACCTTGTGACCATTCTCAGCAAGAAAATGGAGTAGTTTGATGGTGGCTGTGACGGCTATTGGTATGGTGTCCGCTGCTAGAAGGATGTCGTCTACATATTGTATTAGTGCCACTCCATCTGGCAATTGTATGGCGTCCAACTGTCTTTTAAGCGCCTGGCTATAGATGCTTGGGCTCTCAGTGTACCCCTGAGGTGCTCTGCAAAATCTGTACGAACAGGAGTTTAGGGTGAATCCAAATAGATAGCGGCTGTCCTTGTGTATAGGTATGGAAAAGAATGCGTTTTTGAGGTCAATTACAGTGAAGGTGGTGGTAGTGGTGGGGATTAAAGTCAAAATTGTCGTGATGTCGGAAACTACTGGGTATTGTGGCACTACGATTTTGTTTATCTCCCGCAGGTCAATGATGAAGCGGTAGGCTTTTCCGTCTCCCTCTCCCTGTCTCTTTACAATCGGTAGTATGAGACTGTTACAAACGTTGCTCACTACTTCCTCTACCACCCCTGCCTCTACCAAAGAGTGTATGATCTCTGTCAGTGCCTTCTCACCCTCTGGCGATATTTTGTACTGCGGTACTTTCGGTAGGGTTGCGTCCTGTCGTATTGTTACGTGTACTGGGTCAATCATCATTCGTCCTACGTCTGAATCAGCCCTAGCCCATAAGTGTGATGGCAAAGTGTCCAGTAGGGATGCGTCAGTCTCGGAGATGGGAAACATGTGCTGAGAAGGGTTCTCTCTATGGCGCTGGGGGTTGTCATACAGGACGACACGCACTCCGTCTGGTGAGCATCTGATAGTCGCATGGAAGTGTTTCAAAAGGTCGAGACCCATAATGGCGTCTGGGGTGTTGGAAGAGAGGAGGAATGTTGTTTCGACGCTATTGTTGTCAAGGTTAAAAGGGATCGGTCGGGACAAAGGGTTGGTGGAGGGCGTACCGTCAAATCCTATTGAGGTCACATGTGAGCCTGACAAGGGTGCCCTTGGAATCAGTCGTTTGGATAGTGCACTACGTGTTGCTCCCGTGTCTACCAGAAATGGCGACTTTGTGCCCAGGACCTCAGCGGTAACATAAGGGCCTTGCTGATCAACATAGAGCTCGACTGGATCCCTCCCTTGCCCCTGGCTGTCCTATGCAAAGTCGTACGTATTATCATAATCTGTCTGTTGGTACTGATTCTGTTTGGGATGGTCAAATGTGTTCACTCTTCCTGGCCTTTCCTCGCTTGCTTCACTCGCGTACCCTCTCCCACGTCCTCTTCCTCTCTGTCCACTTGCTATTTCCCTCGCCCCTCTGCCCCTACCAGCTCCTAACAAAGCCGGGCATTGGGTTTTCCAGTGTCCATATTCTTTGCAAAATGCACATTGATCCTGTCCTAGGTCTTGGCGTCCTACATATGATGTCGATGAATTGTTTCTAGGTGGCTGTACTCTAGGTGTATTCTGCTGGTATCCTCCCCTATATTGCTCCCTTCCTGTATTCACCCCCTGGAGTTGTGCTACCATTACCCTTTCCTTCAAGTCCTTCTTTTTCCTTTCTGTAGCCCTGTCATTTTCGTTTCTCTGATGCTCATAGTACTGGGCCATTTGGAGAATGGCCGCCGGTTTAGATGCTGCCCAACTACTTTCGCTGGCTTGTAATTTCTGGGATACATCTGGCAGTAGTCCTTTGACATAGTTCTGCACAAATAAGTGGTGTCCGGTTGCGGTGGACATGTCTTGTCCACTGTAATCGGAGAACACCGTTTCAAATCTGGAGAAATACTCTGAGACATCCTCTTGTGGTTTCTGGCGGCACGCGGTTACTATGGACCAGTCTATCTTTTTCTCTGGGATCAGCGTTTTCACTTTCTGCACTATTTTGTCAGGGAGGTCCAATATTGCTTTAACCGGTTTTTGACCAGGGTTCCGCTGTTTATCTAGTGTGTTGAGTTGTTCCCAGGTATGACCAAGCAGTTCGGTATGGTCTATTTTCCTAATCTGTTTCCACACATCTGCTGGCAAACATAACCCGAAGAACAAGTCTATGTCGGCAAGTGTCACTATTGTTGATCCCAGAGCGGTACCTAGCTCGGTGTAAAAGGCGGTGGGGTTCTTTCGTAAATCCGGTAAAGATTTACGGAACATCAAAATGTCCTGTCTGTCCCATGGTTGATACACCCAATTGTAGACCACCCTTCCTCTAGCGTCTTGATGGTTCATATCGTCATGAGTCCCTTGTCCTCTAGGAGGTACCCAATAAGGGGCAGCTTCTTTTATCGGCATCATGCTATCTGGTTTTTCCACCGGGGGTCCTGCTATCTTAGATGTCCTGTCCTTATCTATCCGTCCTTGTTCCACGAGGTGACGGAATACCTCCAGTGTGGATGAAAAGAGTTCTGTAACATCGTTGTCGCCTTCATCTCCGGTGTCTACCTTACTATAGAGAGCCACTAGCCGCTCGGGCCCTACATCTTGGTACTTCTCTTCATATGCAGTAAGAGTGTGGTAACAGAGACGTACAATAAAGTATCGTTTGCGGTTTTCAACATAGGAGTTGCATATGTCAGTTACATACTCTTCTGTCTCCTTCCTATCTATGAGGGATTTAACTATTTTATCAATGCCTGCTCGCTCATTTTTACTTAATCGCGGGACCCTGGGCGCTCCTTTTTCTTTTGATCCCACCTCTACTACTGTATCCTTTGATGAGGCATTTGGTGTGGGTGACTCGGTGGGAGCAGAGGCGGTGGAGACTGAGGCAATCGTGCCATCTCCGGCTATACTTTGGTGGTCCTGGCGTTGTTCTACGGGATGAGTAGAGGCCTAAGGGGGTGGCATGTATATGATTGGGGGATCTAACAATAAATCATCATCTACCCTTTGTTTTGCTGGTAACTTGGGGTAAAGAGTCGAGGGCGTTCTAACAGGGCATTGACCTGATATTTTTGATTCCTGTTCCTTTTTATTGATTTCCTTTTCTTTTAGTTTTTCTTCTAATCTTTTACAGGCTTGGTAAGCTGATTTTCGCGTTTCTTTATCTTGTCTAGCTTCGTCCCTTTTCTTTCTTTGAGCTGCCTCTTTTCGCCATAAACCAAAACTGTCAAACATGGCTGGTCTAGTTTTCTTTTTGTGGAGAGCTAATTCTAACGTTTCTATTTTTGCGGGATCGAAAGATCCCGTCAGTGGCCACTGATTTACCCGGTCCTTCCTAGTGTATTTATGCCATAGTTTGCTATAAGCTACGGTGGCTAATCCATACTTTACGTACATGTCCTTGTTAGGGGTGCCTTCCGGCGGTGCCGGCTGACTGACCTCTAACGAACGGTCTGGTCCAAAACAATTACAATCAAACAATCTAGAGAAAACAGGCATGACGTATTTATCGGTCAAAAATGAATATCTCAATCAATCAATTTAGACAAAAAGTCTGCACTACCTGTCCTTCGCTGCCTGCAAAGAGAGAGAATATTCCTATTCTTCGTTGTTTGCAAGCAGGGAAATGTCGCAAATAACTCAATATCAAAAAAGGAATACTAGTATTTCAATCAAACTATTCAATCAATCAATCAATTTAAGTCGTTTTTTCACGACCTTACCCGGACCGTATGGACAGTTCTTCGTCTTCCCCTTCCAGCGCCTGGTTGTCCTCTCACTCCAACAATCAATGCGGTGTTCCTCTAAGGTCCCAGTCAGGACCGCAGGTCACTCGAGAGAGGTCCGTTCGGAACCGGTGAAGTTCAGTCGATCGGCAGCCAGACAAGGGTCTTCTCAGGCAGGTATACCCCAATCGTTAATCGTTCACTCCATTGTTAGGACCTCTCTACCGGACCCACGCGTCGCTGATGGGCCCCCACGTTTGGGCGCCAATTTGTGAAAGGCAGCGAGTCTTCTAAGACCCTCAATGCTGCCCGGTGCAGGGTTCCACCTCTAATTCACTTTGTGTTCGCTATCAAAATAATGAGGCAAGCGCTGGAAACTGGAAGACAAGAAAAAGGTTTATTTCTCATGAGGAGATCACGTCAATTGCAGACACCGGGATGTCTGAGGGAGGTGTTCTGCTGATAACTCCTTTGGCTCTTCCTTTTATACAGGTTTGACACAATGCATTGGTTTCATCAACATGGTTACACAAGCTTGGGGTCCCCGCCCCGGGCAGGTTGTCACACAAGCCCAACAGTAATTCTCTTCCCACCCAGGTCAAACAGACAATCTTATCTTGCAGCTGGACCTTGCTTCAGGGTCTAAAACATGTGAGACCGGCCAGATCTAAGAGTCCGTTCTGTTGATAAAAACAGGTCCCATTGTTGGTAACAACAAGTCTTGCTGTTTGCAGTGCAATAAATCATGTTGCAAGAGTCTTTTTGGTGTTTGGAACCTGTTTGTGTAACTAGGTGCAGTGAGGGGTAGAGTGTCCAAAGGTTTGCCTGAAAAGAGAGATGAGAGGAAAAACGAGTTTGTGGCAGCAAGTGGCGCTGAGGTTTGTTGCGGCAAATAGAGTTTATAGCCCCCAGCACACGTACCAGGTCGGTCAGAGGGTCAGAGGGATGCTAGTAAGGGCAGGGTGAAACAAAGGTGACCAACAGAGTACAAAATGGCTGTGATAGATTAAAATGACTGCAACTTATGTGCACATAGAATTCCACCAGACAAGATGGCGCAGGTAATGTTCACGATTGTCGTTTTGCTTTTAACACTAGTCAGTTTAATTTAATTGATCTCGGCGCTAACAGTTGGTTCACCAGTGAGTTAACCTAGCCGTCGGTGAGATCAAATTGCAAGAACTATTTACTTTCCAAACATAATGATGTGGTTTATTTAATTTGATTGGTCAAAGTTAATAAACAAGAAAATGTATTATGGTTTTCACAATTAGGGTAAAGCAATGCTAGGAGTCCTTTCATCAGAAGAGTCCATCACCACAACGGACTACTACGCAAGCGCTAAGGAGACACCTTTGCTGCTACAGTCCATCACCACAACGGACTACTACGCAAGCGCTAAGGAGACACCTTTGCTGCTACAGTCCATCACCACAACAGACTTCTACGCAAGCGCTATGGAGACACCTTTGCTGCTACAGTCCAACACCACAACAGACTACTACGCAAGCGCTATGGAGACACCTTTGCTGCTACAGTCAATCACCACATCAGACTACTAAACGTACGCTATGGAGACACCTTTGCTGCTACAGCCCATCACCACAACAGACTGCACAAGGGCTATGGAGACACCTTTGCTGCTACAGTCCATCAACACAACAGACTACTACGCAAGCGCTATGGAGACACCTTTGCTGCTACAGTCCAACACCACAACAGACTACTACGCAAGTGCTATGGAGACACCTTTGCTGCTACAGTCCATCACCACATCAGACTACTAAACGTGCGCTATGGAGACACCTTTGCTGCTACAGCCCATCACCACAACAGACTGCACAAGGGCTATGGAGACACCTTTGCTGCTACAGTCCATCACCACAACATACTACTAAGCAAGCGCTATGGAGACACCTTTGCTGCTACAGTCCATCACCACCTCAGACTACTACGCATGCGCTGTGAAGACATCTTTGCTGCTACAGTCCATCACCACATCAGACTACTAAACATGCGCTATGGAGACACCTTTGCTGCTACAGTCCATCTACACATCAGACTACTACATATGTGCCGCAAAGATATCTTTGCTGCTACAGTCCATCACCACATCAGACTCCTGCGCATGCGCTATAAAGACATCTTTACTGTTACAGTCCGTCACCACATCAGACTCCTGCGCATGCGCTATAAAGACATCTTTACTGTTACAGTCCGTCACCACATCAGACTGCTAAGCATGCACTATGAAGACATCTTTGCTGCTACAGTCCATCACCACATCAGACTCCTATGCATGCTTTGTGAAGACATCTTTGCTACGCATGCGCTATGAAGAAATCTTTGCTGCTACAGTCCATCACCACATCAGACTCCTACGCATGTTCTAAGAAGACATCTTTGCTGTTACAGTCCATCACCACATCAGACTATTACGGATGCGCTATGAAGACATTTTTGCTGTTAAAGTCCATCACCACATTAGACGATTACGGATGCGCTATAAAGAAATCTTTGCTGCTACAGGCCCACAAAACATCAGACTCCTGCACATGTGCTATGAAGACATCCTTGCTGTTACAGACCATCACCACATCAGACTATTACGGATGCACTATGAATACATCTTTGCTGTTACAGTCCTGTACCACAGCAGACTGCTACACATGCGCTATGAATACATCTTTACTGTTACAGTCCATCACCACATCAGACTACTACACTGTGGATCGCCCACCGGAGGACGGTCTCTCGGTACAGACCAGGTTCCCCTGCTTGTGTCCTCTTTGGGAACAATCCATGTTCTGGGGCTGGAAATAGTGTACACTGGGCCTCTGCCCACCCCCACCTCTCCTCCGACTCTTGAGTGGACCCTAAACCACCCTCCTTAGGATCAGTCCCAAATGCTTTCTCAGACACTCTGGTACTCACCCAGAGGTCTGCTTCCTTTGCAAGCTCCCTGTTGTCAGAGAGCTTACAATTAACCAGGTGTTGGCGTAGCCCTGGAAAACAGTGACTGAACATGTGCTCTCTTGCAACCAAATTGTATAGCCCCTCAAAAGTGTTTACCATACTACCCTTCATTGAACCATATAGTGCCTTGCAAAAGTAACCCACAAAATCCCCCAGGACTGGTGAGACAGTTTCTTTCTGCTCCTGAATTTCAACCTGCACTCTTCTGGGGAGAAACCATACTTTATGACAAGGGTCTCTGTTGTATTTGGTCTCCCTAACAAAGATTTTATTATGTCCCATGGTACTATCCCTTTATTCCCCCCCTAGTTTATCCCGTGGTTTCCCCCTCTTTGCGCAGGCTGCGGGTGCATGCCAACATTCCCCGGTCGGTTAGAGGTGACAGCTGAGCTGGCGCTGCCAGCGTAGCTACTGTGGCGTGTGAAGGCTGTCGATGTTATAGAATAAAAGAAGTGTTGGAATCCTCTGTGTCCAGCATTCCACTTCTTAACAGACTCCTTCATGGTGGGATACCTCAGTCGGTCCCCGTTCTCTAGGACCAATAGGGCGTCCCTTCCATCACCAGCAATATGACCCCATATGGCAGCTCCCCAGTCCTCCTCAGGGATCCGGTGCACCACTACAGCTACCTCATATGCCTGAAACCACCTGTCTATGTCATCCCCTTCCTTGAAGTCAGGCACCAAGTCTCTGGGTATGTGGACTCTTTCTTCAACACCGGACACAGTTGTTTTGCTACCACCATTTTTGCCCCACTCTACTAGCTGTTTGGCTTTCAAGTCCAGCTTCCTGTGACTCAGTTCATTAGCCAGCAAGAGCTTTTTCTCTGCCAAAGCCCTCTCAGCATCAGCTTTTCTCTCCTCTGCAGCCAGCTGGGCCAGCTTCAGCCTCAGGTCCCTCTCAGCCTGCCTGTCCTTTAACTCCTCAGGAGACATGGTTTGGAAGAAGGCACTGCTTCCTGCACAGGATTCAGCAGGGGACTCCCTCTATATGAGATCCCCTCTCTCCCCTGGAGCCTTTGCCTAGTCATTTTTCTGCTCATCTCCCTCCTTCTCAAGGCCACTGCCCTCTTGGGTCCCTGATTCTAAGGTCAGGTATAATCAGGGTTCTGCATCCTCTAGCGTATTAAAGTAGTCCTCTTCAAACCTTTCCTATGGTGCAGATTGCATTCCGCTGACCTCCTCCCAGGCTTTAAGGGCTATCTGATACTCAAACTTTGGATCACCCTCAGTGATTTTCAGTATTCTCTCTCTCTGCACAGCGTACTCTGTTCGGCCATGTTGTAGCTCTCAATGGCGTTGATTTCCAACTCCATGTGTGACAGGCCCCTGGTAGATACACTGCTACCTGCCCCATCCTGGGTATCTTGATTCCCCTTCTGGAGGCAGGGGGGTCCTTCCCTCAGCTCAGGGTTCTCCTCTCCTGTTGTTGCTTGCAGCCTCCTGACTTCCTCATAGGCTCGGAGGTCAATCTGTAAGTCTACTTTGAAAGCTTTCCTATCCATATTCAGCCCCCTCTCCTTGAAGAAGTCCTTCAGCTCAGTCCCAGTGTAGTATGCTAGGCAGTTAAGATCCATGGACATCCTGACAAGGTATCACATGTGTAACAACAAAAAGAGTCCCAAGCTGATGAAGGTGAAGCAGGATTCAAATCTAGAAAAATGAACAATTGAGGAAAAAAAGAGAATTTAAAACTTGTAATGGTCTTAGTATAATGTAGTGGTGAACTATAAGTTACTATATGGTATTGCACAAACACAAATCCTATCCTTACCGCTGATCACCAATGTTAGAAATCCGGTCTCTAGTTGCCAGAGGTATGCACTGTGTCCAAGTAGGGACCACAACCCTAGCCAGGATAAGTCAGATACACAATA
Organism: Calotriton arnoldi; assembly: GCA_963921515.1. Lineage (NCBI taxonomy): Eukaryota > Metazoa > Chordata > Amphibia > Caudata > Salamandridae > Calotriton > Calotriton arnoldi. The sequence continues at coordinate 1,076,287 of CAWUFW010002702.1, read as the reverse complement.
AATAAAAGATTTACTGTGCTCACCCTCTGGTAGATTGGCACACAGATGTCAGGCTAATCTATGGAGATAACATGTAAAATATTTGTGCAACACAACATACAGTAGCATAATGAAAATACCACAATAAGACTCCACACCAGGTTAGAATAATAGACAATAATTTTATGAACTAATCAAGGTCAAAACGACAGAAATCCAATAAGTAGAATCGAAGTTATGCATATTTAAAGAATATTTGAAAATATAGTGCTTAGATTCTTAAAGTGCCAACTGGGAATAACTGGTCACGCTTGACCAGGCTAAAGCCAAAAGTTCAGGCTGACCATGATGGAGTGCAGGTTGGATACAGGGACCAGCCTTGGCCTGCTGAAACAGTACCTTTGGTTGAGGGCTGCGTCGACGTTGAGGACGAGTTGCGAGGAGATGCGTCATTGTCGATCCGTGCGATTTGTAGGCGAAGCGTCGTCATCGAGGCATGCACTTAGGGAAGCGTCGCCGTCAATCAGCACTGAAGATGGGTGATTCGTCATTGTCAGGTGAATGCGTCAGTGCCGATTGGCGCAACGGCGATGATGAGTCGTTGTGAAGAGTTGCAGCACAGAAATCTCACTTCCAAGGGCCCAGTACTGGACTGGCGCCACTTCGCAGGGCAGGACTCACAGATGGCAGAGTCCAGGTAATGTTGCAGGGTTGCAGGAAGTCTCTGATGTTCCTGAGACTTCAGAACAGGGGGCAAGCCAGCATGCCCTTGGAGTCACGCTTATTTCAAGTGAGATGCTTTCCTCGGCATGGAAGAAGGTAGCAGGCAGCAGGTCAGCACAACCGAGCAGAAAAATTGTTCTTCCAGAGCAGCAGTCCAGCAGAGTGGCAGTCCTTGTATGAGCACAGCAGTCCTTCCTCCTGGCAGAGTTCTTCAGAGGTGCAGCAGTGTCTGGTTTGGAGGGGTCAGAGTACTTATACCCAGTTGTGCCTTTGAAGTGGGGATGACTTCAAAGAATGGTCTTTGAAGTGCTTTGAAGGGATTCTTTGACTCAAGTCAGGCCGGTTTTCGGCCTGACCATTCCACTGAAACAGTGACTGTGGCAATACTGGACTCCCTACGTGAAAATGCAGACAGAGGCAATCATCAGGCCCTGATATTGCTTGACCTCTTGGCTGCATTCGACACGGTCGACCATAACATACTAGTGGACCGTGTCAGAGAGGCAGGCTTTCAGGGTCCAGCCCTTAGCTGGATTAACTCCTTTTTAGTAAACCGCACTCAGGCAGTCCGCATTGGCCAATTCACTGCCCCTAAATTAAAAACAACTTGTGGGGTCCCACAGGGCTCTTCGCTTTCACCACATCTGTTCAACCTCTACTTATGCCCATTGATAAGATCCTTGAAAGACAGGAAGGTGATCACCTTCAATTATGCAGATGACCTCCAACTCATGTTCTCAATCGATAACTCCCCTGAATCTATAACCAACTTTCAATCTACTATGATTTTCATCCAGCAATGGATGAACCTTAATCATTTAAAACTCAATCCCAGTAAAACTGAACTAATTTTGACAGGGGGAGCTTGCAATCCATGGGGTCCACAATATTGGCCTAATAATCTGGGACCTCCTCCCACCCCCTCTACTTCAGTTAAAAGTCTAGGGGTTACTATAGGCAACGACCTGTCTTTAAAAGCGCATGTAGGCACAGTGGTCTCTGCCTGTTTCCTACAATTACGAAAAATTAGGAAAATAAGCAGGTTTTTGTCCCACGCTGCACTGGTCCAGGTGGTAATAGCTCTTGTGCTGTCTCGTCTGGACTACGCAAATGCCACCTACCTGGGACTTCCACTTGGCCTCACCAAACGACTTCAGCTGGTACAGAACCAAGCGGCTCGACTGATACATAAACAGCCCAGGTGGCAGCACGCCTCTCCCCTCCTCAGGAAGCTGCACTGGCTCCCTATCCCGCAGCGATGTGCCTTCAAAGTCGGATGTCTGGTGTTTAAATCCCTATACGGCCGTAGCCCAAAATTTATTGACAATCTTATCTCTCGTTATACCCCCACTCGGAATCTTCGTTCAGCCCAACTTCACCTTTTGACAATACCCATCTTCAAACTGAAACGCCAAGGGGGCTGCAGGTTTGCGACTCTAGCCCCACACCTGTGGAATTCAATCCCCCTGGAAATTAGACTCAGCACTAATCTGCTCCTATTCAGAAAATCTCTCAAAACTTGGTTATTCACACAGGCTTATAAATAAACTGTTCCGGATTGGCACCTCCCTAGTCCCCAGCGCCATGAAACCAATTGGTGAACAGGTGCTCTATAAGTCACCATTAAGATAAGATAAGAAGTGCACAGAGGCCCTTACGTTCCAGCCCTGGCTCCAGACTATCAGTAGGGAGTAATCAGCCCTTTGTGTGGGGACAGGACACTGCCCATTCAGGTGTAAGTGTCAGCTCCTCCCTCCCATCCTGCCCAGGATGAGCCATCGGAATGCAGATGGGCAATCAGACACACCTACCCTTCCTGTGTTTGTGGCGGTCTAGAGGGAATGCACAAAGTGAAGCTGTCACCCACTACAGACGTGAATTGGAGACAGGCTGCAGGCACACAGAGCTTTAAGAGCAGCACAATGCCAACTTTCTAAAAGTGGCATTTCTAAAACAGAAGTGTTAAATCCAACTTTACTAGTAAAGAGGATTTATCATTACCATTCCAAAGATATGAAACATGACCTTGCTGCTCCTTCTCAATCAGGAATTACAGCTTAAAAATGTAATAAGGAATTCCTAATGTTACCCTATGATAGGAGTAGCCCTCACACTAGTGAAAAACTAATTTGGGTGTTTGTCACTATCAGGACATGCAAAACTTAAAAGTATATGTCCTACTTTTTAGTTACACAGCACCCTGCCCTAAGGGCTATCTACGACCTGCCTTAAAAGTAACTTATGTTTAATAAAAGTCGATTTAGGACCTGGCAAGAGGTTTTCAATGCCAAGGCAAAGTAACAGCAAACTGCACACATAGACTCTACAGTGGCAGGCCTGAGAAAGTTTGAAAGGGTACTTGTGTGGCTGGCCCTATCAGTGCTGCAGTCCCACTAGTACCATTTAATTTACAGGCCCTGGGTATATGGTATACCACTTTACAAGGGACTTATAAGTAAAGTAAATATATCAATTGTGGATAAACCAATGTTACCATGTTTAGAGGAGAGAGCACATGTACTTTAGCACTGGTTAGCAGTGGTAAAGTGCTCAGAGTCCTAAAACCAGCAAACATGGGGTCAGAAAAAGAGGAGGAGGAAGGCAAAATGTTTGGGATGATCCTTTAGAGAGGGCTATTTTCCAACAGTCCACCACCTCATCAGACTACTACGCATGTGCTATGAAGACATCTTTGCTGTTACAGTCCATATGTTTCCCAGAAACAGTCTGACAAATGTGAGGTTTCGAAAGGGTCTAAGGCAGCCTTCTCGGTGCTAATTAGGAACAGATCTGACAGACGTGGATCTTCGGGTTCCAGCAGCCTTAGTTCGCCGGCCAGATGTTCCTGTGTTTGGCTTCCTCCAGCTTACTCGATTGATGGGCTCTGCGTGCACTCAACAGAGGGTCTCTGAGCCAGGACCTCCTTCCGTACCATGGTGGGTGCCTCATTTTGAGAGAAAGCCTTATTGTTGTTCTGCTTATAATCAAATTTAATTTGTGCCTCTGAATCAAGGAATTTCACATCCCTCATCACTCATGTTAATTTGCACAGTCATTTCTTTTTTCTACTCCTTTCTCACATCAAAGATTGTGCTTGGTGTTAATGTCTAACTCTGTGTGTCACGTAGGACATCTGCCTGTGCTCAGAATAATTTGTTCTGCCATCAAGTGTTTGATGATGAACAGTTTTTTCATGTGGCCTTCCTCCTGAACCTAATTCTCTTCAAAGCAACCCATTGATTCAATCCTGGCTTCCTTGCATCTTGCGCTATCATTATCCAGTTGAAGTTAATCAACAGGGACAAGATCCAGCTAAGTATCAGCAACAAGAGTCAAGACTTCAGATCAGAAGTTACCATCTTCAAGAGCAGCTCTCTAGTCAATATTGAACGCCTCTCTTTCGTCTGCAAAAGCTATCCTTTATTGGGGTCAGTAGGTCTCTCTATTGTCTGCTAAAGCAGTCCTCTAGTGAGTAGAACATATCTATATTTCATCTGCAATGCCATCCACTAGTTAATAGAGAAGGCCTCCCTTTCATCCTCAAGAGCAGTCCTCTAGAGAGTAGATCCAACCTCCCTTTCATCGGTAAGAGCAGTTCTCCAGTGAGGTGAGTACACCCCTTTTTCATTGGCAAGAGGAGTTCACTAGTGAGGTGAGCACCCATCCCTTTAGTCTGCAAGAGCGGTTCTCCAGTGAGGTGGGCACCTATCTCTTTAGTCTGCAAGAGCGGTTCTCCAGTGAGGTGAGCACCTATCCCTTTAGTCAGCAAGAGCAGTTTTACAGTGAGGTGAGCAGCCATCCCTTTAGTCTGCAAGAGCAGTTCTCCAGTGAGGTGGGCACCCACCCCTTTAGTCTGCAAAAGCAGTTTTACAGTGAGGTGAGCACCCATCCCTTTAGTCTGCAAGAGTGGTTCTTCAGTGAGGTGGGCACCCACCCCTTTAGTCTGCAAGAGCGGTTCTCCAGTGAGGTGGGCACCCGCCCCTTTAGTCTGCAAGAGCGGTTCTCTAGTGAGGTGGGCATCCACCCCTTTAGTCTGCAAGAATGGTTCTATAGTGAAGTCAGCCCAGGTCCCTTTCTTCTGCAAGAGCAGTTCTCCAGTGAGCACACCCCTCTTTTGCCTGCAAGAGCAGTTCTCTGTGTTTTTCATATGTGGGCGACAAAATATTAATTGAATAAAGGAGCCCAGCGTAGGATTGACCACAAGAACCTGTAGACAAATATATATTGTAACAAGATTGGGCATTCAGAGAATGGGCCTTCAACAAGTTATAAATGGGATGTAAATGGGGCAGTGGAAGGCGATGCCCCAGGAGGGGCAGTTAGGTAGGCTATCGTCAAGATAAAGGGAGGACAAGAAAGTGTGTCGCTGGCCTGTTTACCACTATACCATTGTGTGTATTCCACACTAGTGAAGCTACACTGCACCATAGTCTACATCACAGCTTAGAGAGGAGATCCACAACTACAGAGGATACAGGGCCAGGCTGCAAGACTTTTAGTTTTTTTTAATAATATTAGACCACATTAGTCCTGCTTTTAGGGGCCTCCAGTGGCTCATGATGGAGCAGAACATTCAACATAAACATTTGTGCATAACCTATAAGGCCTTAAGGGGTATCAAAGTAAAGTGCCCCTGGAAACTAATCCCCTATTACCCCCCAAATGAACAGATCACGAGGAGTACCCTCTGGAAAACCCGGGAACCATGAGTCCAGGATCCACATAGCCAATCTTCATTCCAAAAGGCCCTGAAAGTTCATTTAATTCAAGACAGTCTTCTCTGGACACTTTGCTGGTGCTAGGACCTCCCTATTCCCATCTCCTGTCATAGAGGCTAGGCCTGGTGGTGCCGAGACTGATGCCGAGACCACCCTGAATCACCATCCCTAACAAACACACAAAGCCTATTGAATGCATGTAGACTACTGGGGCCAAGACCACCGTACATCACCATCTCCTAACAGAGAGACTATGACCCTATTTCATGAACGCAGACTGCTTCGCCCTCTCGCTTAACAAAAAGAACAGGTCCTTATTACATGTCTGCTGCCTGCTGGTGCCAAGGCCACTCTGCTTCACACTTTCCTAACAGAGGGACTAGGCCCATTGCATGGGCATTGACTTTTGGTGCCAAGACCACCTTGCTTCACCTCCCTCGACATAAAGTCCAGGCCTAATGTCTGCATGTGGACCACTTGTGACAAGACCCTGCTGCTTCACACTCGCCTAACAGAGGGACTAGGCCTATTGCATGGGCATATACGTTTGGTGCCAAGACCACCTTGCATCACCTCCCTTAACATAAAGTCCAGGCCTGATGTCTGCATGTGGACCACGTCTGACAAGACCACCCTGCATCACCGTCTCCTAACAGGAAGACCTGGCACCTGTTGCATGCATGCAGTCTGCTGGTTCCGAGACTACCCTGTATCACCCGCTCATTCTATGCCTACAGCCTGCGGGTGCCAGGACCACTCTGCATCACCCTCTCCAAACAGAGACTAGGCCTATTGCTTGAGCATAGACTTTTGGTGCCAAGACCACCCTGCATCACCTCCTTTAACATAAAGTCCAGGCCTATTGTCTGCATGCGGACCACTGGTGACAAGACCTCCCTGCATCACCCTCTCCTAACAGGAAGACCTGGCACTTGTTGCATGCAGTCTGCTGGTGCTGAGACCACCCTGCATCACCCGCTCATTCTATGCCTACAGCCTGCTGGTGCCGACACCACTCTGCTTCACCCTCTCCAAACAGAGAGACTAGGCCTATTGCCTGCATGCGGACCACTGGTGACAAGACCACCCTGCATCACCCTCTCCTAATAGGAAGACCTGGCACTTGTTGCATGCATGCAGTCTGCTGGTGCCGAGACCACCCTGCATTACCAGCTCATTCTATACCTACAGCCTGCTGGTGCCAACACCACTCTGCATCACCCTCTTGAAACGAAGAGGCTAGGCCTATTGTCTACATGTAGACCACCCTTCATCACCCTCTCCTAAAAGAGAGACCTGGCCCCTGTTGCATGTAGGCATGCTGCTCATGTTGAGACCACCCTGCATCTTTATCTCCTAACATATATATGAACTCCCTACTGCGTGCATGCAGCTCCATGCTCCTTCTGGAAGTGGCTGTGCCTGCAGCCCGTGAGATAGCAATAACACTCTACATCCATGACACCACAAGCATCCATGACTATGTTGAATGTTGCACTGTACTGCACACATCCAATGTGGTGAACGTTTTAAAGTTAGTCTAAGCATAGGATTTTGCACTGCACAAAAACTATGCTACACATAACAAACACACCCTTGCGTATTTCACAATGGTGCAAGTGTGTGTGTGTGTGTGTGTGTGTGTGTGTGTGGTGCTCAAAGAGCACCAGGACATGAGGAAAGAGAAACAGTGCCATGATTTTGTAGATATGGAACTTTCCTGCTTTCTCCCTCTCACACAATGCAGTGTACAACTTTGCTTACTGCTTTGCATTGCATGACATATGTGTAAATCTACCTCTAATTGTGTGCAAAGTTGCAGCATTTTTTTTCTCAACCTTCTTGAAGTTCACGGGAAAGCTGTGCAACTGTGTCAATGTTGAAAAGCTTTTCACTTTGCCACTGATATATGAATTGTGACTTTTGTGACAAACAATATCTCACATATTGTTATTTAACACTACTAAAAAGCATGGTATACCTTGGACAAAACAGTTGGTTATATTTTCAAAAAGTTTAATTAACATAGGGCATTAAGAAAAGTTTCTGCGTGCGTTGCGTGAACGGGAGAGGGCTTAACAGTGCCATATCTACTAACATAAGGTGCTCTTCAGCTCCCTACCTGCGCTGGCACACTTGAGGCTGCCTAGTGCCAACTCAGGCACCTTTGCGTCATGCTGCAAAGATGCCTGCATCACAGGCAGAATTGTTTTTGTGCAGGGAGGCACACTTTCCTGTGCAAAAATAATCTTAAAAGGCAATAAATATCCTCTTTCTATGTGGGCTGCAGAAGGCATCACACATAGAAAGAGAAAGTAACGAAGAGAAATGAACATATTATGCCTCTCTGTGGTAGGTGCACTTCAGTAAATCTGGTATTGTGTCAAATTCCATGGGTGGATGCATGGGACCGCCCATGCTCCACCCCTAGAACGACCACTAAACTGAAATGTAACACAACGTGGCACAAGCCGCTTTGTTGTGTTACATCTTCACAAAGTCATGTAAGGCGGTTCAAATAGACCCTTGCGTGGCTTTCGAAATCCCACTTAAGCTCTTGCATTGCCTTGTGACGACTTGCATCACATAAAGACAACGCAAGTCCTCAATAAATCTAGGCCAGTCATCTTTCTTTGCGCAAAGTCATCAGACATAGAAATGACCATCACAGCCAATGGCTATGTGAAGGGCACGGAAGTATGGGGTAAAGCCAAACATTGCAAAAGTAAACAGTTCTGCAATGTACAGAAGGTCCTCAATGTAGGACAGGGCAATACCTTCGTAGGGTCGCGGTAAGCGGTAATTGGAAATACCACTGAAATCTTCCGATGTGGGCATTTTATTCTGTTGTTGCTAATAACACTAAAAGTGGGCTTGGGTTCGCCTAGGTTTTCCTGTCTTTTGTTCAAATATATAAGCAATAGTGAACCCCAACAAAATAGAAATAGTCCATATTGGTGTAAACATAAACACAGATAAACACAGATTTCCCTGCACTTCAGTGGTGTTCTATATTCCTGCTCCCAGGGTTAGGGCCCCACGGGCAAAAATAATAAGGGATGAATCCTAAAAAACAGAAATGCCGTAAAAAGAAAATGATGTGAGAGGCAGAATTGATTATTTCATTTTCCCACTGAGTGACTCAGCACAATGTGGCTCAGTTACAGTAGGCAACGACTAGAAATAATTGTCTAAACTTGCTCCATTTGTTTGTTCTGTTTAGAAATGTCACTAAAATCCTCTAGTTTCTCTTCCTTTTGTTTCTCACATCTTTCTTTGTTTCATGCACAAACTCTGAGTTTACAGTTATGTTTTCACATTTGATCTAGTTAGTTTTTCTATTAGACCCGCTGGATGCTCGCTGAATTAAATAACCGTTTGCTGCTGAAAGTAGGGGTGATCTTCAGGTCATGATGAGTCAGAATGCCGGCCTCAAGGTTTTTGGTTGCCTTTTTCATGTACTCAGCCATCCTGGAGCGGAGACCAAGTACATAGTCCACTATATCTTGCTTTGGGGGCTTGAGAGGTAACTCCCATCCTTCCTTCACCAAGCACAGTGGACCCCTCACAGGGTGGCCAAACAGAAGTTCAAAAGGGCTGTAACCAACCCCCTTCTGAGGCACCTAAAGTGTGTCACTGTCACATGGAAAATGTAACCTTTTTAGTAGATAAAGGGTTAGACATATTCACATACAGGCTTTGCTGCAAGGCACAGTGATTCCTGAATTCATTCCCAGAGGTTGATGTGTTCATCTGGTGGTGGTGGATCAGGAGCTCTGTGGAGAGGCTTCACCCACAGGCAGGTCTTGGCTCTGCATCCTTCTGTGCTTTCAACAGAGGAAGAGGTGGGCAGTGAGGAGAGGCCTGCATAGAACTGCTGATGGACCAAGAACATTTCAGGTCTATATGATGCTAATGCCGAAGTCTACCTTCTATGGGGCATATTCTCAAGGACTTATCGCCGAGTTAACGGCACTTTAGCGCAGCAAAAGTGGCGAAAGAATTATCGCCCCATTCACAAGCTGGTGCAAACTCCCCACATCGCCAGTATACCAGTGATAGCTGCCGCAAAAAACATCGCTACGGATGAGAGAGACAACTAACGCTAATGATCTGCAGAGTAGGCGTTCCCGTGCAAAAACTCATGAAAACTCCACTTCGCGATATTCACAACGACCAGCCAGATCTGCGATGCGAACCAAGAACAGGCGATAAGGCACGTTAGCAGCAGGCATTTAACACCTGCCTTCTACTGGTGTTAAGCAGGACGACAAACTGCAGTATAAAAGGGAGCCCAGCCCAGAGCTACATCGGCAGACCAACACATGTCATGGAGCTACTGATCATGCAGCTCGGAGCCCCAAGAGGCCCACAACACCCACCGCCACCCCCCCACGCCCCCAACCCCCCCCAGGACCACCCCCCCGGACTACCACCGAGGCAGCTCAGAATGAGACAGCGGTCCTTACGAAAACGCACCAGCCTCAGAGACTTAACGCCAGAGGAAGTCATTGCCCACTACAGGCTCAAAAGACCAACCTCCGCATCCTGACCCACATTGCCCACAGGCTGATGGTACCAACACAGCGGAGAACCAACATCCCTCCGCAGACAAAGTTGCTGGCTGTGCAGCACTTGTTGGCCTCTGGTACCTTCCAACCAACAACTGCCAGAGTCGGAGGAGTCTCACAGCCAGCCCTATCAAAGTTCCTCACACCTGTCTTGGATGCCATCATCAGCTTGGTACCCCAGTACCTTCACTTCCCCCACACTGCGCAGGAACAGCTGGAGACCAAGCAAGGCTTCTATGCCATAGCTGGATTCCCGCACGTGTTGGGGCAATTGACTGCACACATGTCCTACTTGTGCCCCCTGCCGACACTGCACACAATTACCGCAACAGGAAGCACACGCATTCCATCAATGTGCAGGCAATAGTGGACCACCGGGGACTCTTCACCAACGTCGTCGCCAACTACCCAGGCAGTGTGCATGATTCCTACATCTTCCGACAGTCCATCATCAACCAGCGCTTCCAGGATGGCACCTACGGAAATGCACTGCTCGTTGGTAAGTACCAACAGAACACACCACACACCTCAACTCCACAATCATGCAACTCACAACTGTAGGAATGCACACGTTACAACATCACATACGACATGCCAAACAACATGCCCACCTACCAGACACGACTACACATGGAACTGTGGTAAGAGGGGCCAGACAAGTAGACAAGCCATCCATGTCATGGCACCTCTGCCACACAATAGCAGGATGTGGTGAGAGGCGGGAACCAAGTATGTGCGAGGGAGGCAAGTGACCCATGAATCAGAATGTACACAATGCCAAGTGTGGCGGGGATGTGCTGGACAGACTTAAGTATGCAGAGCACAGACATGTCCATGTGGACATATACTGCTGGTGTTTGTAGTGTCGTAGACAGTGGGCGCTACCATGTTACCTCAGGCAGTGGGGTAGACCCTGGACATGTAGCCATGTCGTCGTCCCCTGTAAGCGTAAGCAGAGTGGGCTGTGCCAGCGTAGGAGTGGGAATCAATAGCCCGGGGCTCAGGGTGTGGTTCACTTTCGGGATGGCCACCAAGGCAACTACTGCGTGTGTCTCCGTTCCCGCCATATCCTGACCATAGGCCTACACACACGTGGCCGACCACCTTCAACGGCCAATATCACAGTGTCGTTGTCAGGCCTGTAGACATGCGCAGACAGTCATGACAATGGTGTGTCCTAGGAGTGCAAGTGATGCACCGCGCAGCGCACACAAGTAAATAGGCTCGGGGGGAGTGAGGAACAGCTGTGAGGCAATGTACTACACATGGATGGCACTCATTTGCCACATGCAAGACATGTCAGACATGTATCCCAAAGTCCCACACATCACACACCAATATACTAATAAGCCTGCCAACACAGAATGCAGAACCACCGATTGACAGATATCTCTCTCCCCTGTCACAGGTGATCAAGGATATGCCCTCTGCCCGTGGATGATGACACCCCTCCGAGCCACAAACACCCCGGCCCAGAGTCAGTACAATGGGGCCCACATACGCACCAGGGGCATTGTGGAGCGCTCATTTGGCGTGTTGAAGTTACGTTTCAGGTGCCTGGACATCACAGGTGGAAGACTCCTGTACAGCCCGCAAATAGTGTGCAAGATGATCATTGCATGTTGTGTGTTGCACAACATATGTGTACGCACCAATGCCCCATGGATCCAAGTGCCAGATGCACCGGACGATGATGATGAAGATGAGGCAGGTGGACCACACCCCAGTGCAGCAGCAGCTGGAATAGCCCGAAGGGACACTATCATTCACAATTCCTTCACATAAGCACGCCACATAGGGACTGTCCTTAGCAATCATGGGACAGGTCGAAATGTCCACAGGCACAGCATGTGCAAATAAATTCATTCTTAGACACATTCCCTGTGTGCATGTCACTCCTCTGCATTGGCACATCGCTCGGACAAGTGTATGTGCAACATTTAGTGCTGTCAATTTCACCAATGGCAATTGGATGGTGGGAGTGTCACCTCCGTTATCGGGATCCTGTTTTCCTGCGGACTGAACCGCGTCTTCCTCTTCTTCTTCTCCTTGCTCTTCCCTGACCCCGAGGTCCCAGGCTGGTCCTCCGTGGGGCTTGTGGGGTTCGGGTTGTCCTCTGTACTTGCTCCAGCTCCCTCCATTGTGCTTCGCAATTGTTATGTCTTTTTTATTTCTTTCTGTTTTTTAGCTGCTTTTATGGAGATTTTTCCCGCCTGACGTGGGAATTGCAAGCCTGGCGCTGCTTGTCGCTGATTTTTCTATCGCGGTTGGGCCCATCGCAACTTTCTTCACTTTCGGGTTTCCTTTTTTATCGATGTCGCGGTAGGTGTATCGCGGACATTTGAGGCGTTATCGGGAAACTATCGCATGTTACCGCCGTGTTGAGAATACGACGTTAACACAGAGTTATTTTCCCGCGATAGACGGCGATATGAAAACGTGCGTTAGCCTTTTTTGCCGATGATTATCGCACGTTCTTGGGAATATCCCCCTAGATTTCTTACACAGGAGAGTTGATTCAAGGAGAAATATCTCACGGGAACTGTGAAGCCGTGAATGTGCCTTGTGCTCTGTGCTACCAAGACTCATTGCAAGACAATGGGGAGTCATGAGGGAAAGACATAAGAGATCATTTAGACTCATGGACATGCCAACGAAAAGGATTGCGAGACTCCTGATATTCACACAGACGGCCACCATCACGCAACACGTGTAGATCCTGTAGTTCTTACAGGAATCAGTCATCCTACATGTGAAAAATCCTGCTGCTGTAGTGACCTTTAATTACCTACTTCTGTGGGTGCATCTACACAGTGACGGTACTGCAGCCTTGCTCCCTGTTCATGCACATTTCATGACCACTTGACATCTGCATCCTGTAATCTATAATATATTTGTAAAATGTCTCTCCTAGACTGCAAGGTTTTTGGTCTAGGCATTAAATTCTTACATTTATATTTTTGTTCATATCATACATGCTGTCAGCAGCGATGTCACAGAGGAAGTCATTTTTGATGGACCAACTGATATCATTTGTATGACTAGCTGTGACCAGTGTATTAGAGAGGAGAATAATTCTTGCTCAGCCCTCCACATCTGTCCAAATCGCTTCAAAGGATTTTTTGTGGATGACTCATCTTACCACTCAGTCTAATTTATGTGGGCGGCTGTGTGTGCATGCATTTAAATTAATGCTTAAGTAAGAAAAATTAATTACTATTAGATCTAGCATTCCTCAAAAACAGAATAAAATGGCGTGTGGCATTTGTGTACAAGTCATTATAGTCTCACTTCTCTTTACATGAGAAAGAAAATATGAAAAACGCACATTTTGATGAATTCCATTGTGATGTCGCTTGCCTCACACAGGCAAAGGTGCTGAAAAGCTAAACAACTTGTTTTTGGTTGCTGTACCATGACTTTCTATTATGAAAACAGTTTAGGAAGAAAGATGTGTCTCCGTTTCCAGCGAAGTAATGTTCAGTGCCAACGACCATTGTGCTGAAAGTGATGGAGGTCCTTCTCGCTTCATTACTTCCCGGGGATGGTTTCTGCTCGGCCGGCCTGCCTCCTACTCTCACGGTGGCTGTGATTCTGCTCGCAATGATGTTCGCGACAAGGTCCTCACTCAATCCCAACCACACAGGGTACATGGATCCTGAAATGAAGGTTGAAGCGAAGACAAGTTCTTGTGTCTCGATTCATTGACTGAGCAAGTGACTATTGCAAGTGAGAAGACGAGCAGTACATAAAGAGGGGGCATGAGTACAGAGAGGGCAGAGAGGATGTATTCAGCTTTGTCCACAGGGTGGAAATCCAAGAAAGAATTTCATGATAATGATAATCAGTCAGTATGTACTTTCTACTCATGAGATTAATTAAATATAAATTCATCACACATTGATGGCCTCAAAATTTATCACGGATTGCACCCTCTCCCTACTCTAGAACAATGTTTGATAGGGGAACATTGACTTTTTGTAATCCTTGTTTTCCATCATGAGCATCTGCACTCAGTTCAAGAAGATTAAATCCTGAATAACTCTACATTTACCTCTGTCTTTGTGTGTGATCACTTTTACAAGACAATCATCTATTTATATTATTTAATGCATGTTTATTATCAGACTAAGGGGCATTTCAATTGTGAAATGCAACTTCAAGGATGCGTGATGGAATCCTCCAGGATTAGAGGATCAATAGTCAGTTCATCGAGAAGCTCCAGTAAAAGTTGATAATTTCACATTAATTTCCATCCATCTTGGTTTGCTCTCCTTGATCCCTGGGGAGGTGGGTTGTTCATAAATTGGAGGAAGAATCCTATTATGGAAAACTAGTATCACAAGTAAATAATATTTCCTTCTCCATCTTGGGATCTTTATTGATATTCCTTAAGAACGAATAGTGTTGGAAGCCTGACCCTTACTAGCAGCAGTCACGAAAAATCCATAGCGAATTCAGAAGGGCCATGGTATATGAAATGTTTTATCTAAATCAAGTACCCTTGGCTCACTTCGACGTCCATCCTGGAACTAGAATCTGTACTTTAATTTTGTACCGACATTTGACTGATTTCCAACTTAAGCTTTACAATTCTTTGTAATTGTTATGTTTCTGTCCTTTTAGTACAGTGACTTCTTGGCCTTCCTGCAATGTACTTTTTTTCTTTGGAATAGCAGAGTTTTATACAATATCCAACTGTCCACAAATTGATTTGAAGACACTATCCAGGTATGGATGGACCACTATTTTAACTGTCTAATATCCTTGGCTTATTCTGGATATTATCTTCATGCTTTGTTCATATCTAACATATGGAGGAATTTTCCAGACAGAGAAGCAAGATTTGGAATAATATAGGTAGGATAATGGTATGGCTGAAGTGAAAATCTGGTCTGACTTTTGGAAGAAATGTGGGATGGATTCTTAGAAGTGCATTACTCTTGTAAAAGATGGTGTATGATTCATTCAAGCCTAATGCTTATGTGTAACACAATCCTTACAGTGTAAGTGTTGCAGGAAAACACCTCCAATGAAAGATGTGCCTTTGTGGGTTGTTTGAAAATAGGACATACTAAATTGGTTAGAAATAGGTTTCACTGCCATGGAAGAACTGATCATCAAACGGAAAGGAATATTTTTAAGTCCTTCCAAAAAGATCATAAGAACTGAAATTGAGAACAAAAAGAGGTCTGGGAAAGGCCGTTCCTGTAACCTGAGATTGAAGGTCAGTTTACTTTCAAAGAGGAAACCGGTAAACAACACTTAGCCAAACGCAAAAGATGAAGTGGCGTCTTTTTTGCTTGATACTAGAGTGGATCAATGGGTCATCCATGCACCAGACTCTCTTTCCCTGGCAGACATACAATGCAAAGTCTTGTGATTCCCCATCCATGCAGACTGATGGAAGGTTTTCATGACTATATTAAAGGAACTCAGGAGCCAACCCAACAAGCTCAGAATTGTCACGCTGTGATGGAATATGTTGCCATGTTCCCTGGATATCAGACACGGTCTGCATGGCAGTCTCTGGTGTTGTTGCTTTGACAGGTGGCGCAGCTCTGCAAACCATCTCTGGCATCTCATTCTACATCTAGCAGCATCACTATGGCCCTGGATTGCTTTGATTGGATGATCATCTGCAGAGTGGGAGTGAGCAGAGGAAATATGTAGGTACATGACTTTTCAACTAATTATTCGAAAGGGCATTGCCTCTGTAATCTGGTTGTGAGGACAGAGTACAAAACCTTGGCATTTTGTGTTTTCTGCTGTTGCAAACAGGTCTGTTTTTTGGCTGGCCTTGGAACTCAAAAATGCAATTGATGTAAAACCATTAATGATCTCATATGCAGCTGCTTAATGCATCTGATGCTTGCTTTTACCTGCTGGTAAGCGCATCTCTGTTACATTGAGATCCATGGCTTTGAACCAACGCCATATTGTTTGATGTTCCTTCAACAGAGTCCTCATTGGTTCAAGTATTACATAGTTGTTATGTATTATGTTATTGGTGGCTTATACACAGAACTAAAACCTGAACGGTTTCTTGGCACTAAAAACTCAGTCAAAAAGAGTAATAAATAAAAATCAAACTATTTAAAATGTTAGCAAAAGAGAAAAATCTTCTGATCGCTCCATAAATGCAAATAGGAGAAGATGTTCCTAAGGTCAGAGGGCAGATCATTGCTGGAGCCAGGACCTGCAAAGGCACGGCGCTCGTAGGAGAGCCTTGTGGAGAAGTGTGGCTCAATGGTTAGAGCGGCAGAGTGGAGAAGTGTGGCTCAATGGTTAGAGCGGCAGACCCTGATGCAGAGATCTGGCCCGGGACCAGGGTTCAATTCCCGCCTCGGCGGGTCTTGGGCTCAATTTCCTCGGACCTGATAATTCTCGCCTCGGTGCCTATTCTAATCATGGGTCCCACTCTGCAACTCTGGGCAATAGCTTGCTTAATCTCCACAACGGCCCCAACAGCGCTGGGATGCCTGGCTTCACCCTGGGGGTGCCCAGGAGTGGACATTTCACAGGGAAAAGCCAGGAAGGGTTCCACAGCGGTATGCGTACAGCGCCAGGACACCCCTTTGGGGGTATAAGTGCGCTTTACAAGTACAAATTTCATTTCATTTCATCTGGGAACACACAGAAGCATCTGAGAGAAGAAAGGAAGAGACCTGTTTTTTAATGGTGAATTCTTAGAACAAGTCCAGTGTCCTGTTAGACTCTGTCCTGTCACCACCACATTTGCAGTACCCATCCGTAAATGTTATAGGCAATGGCGACCATGTAATGAAACACTTGCTTCGGGAGCTAGTTTACTTCTCTGGTTGTTTGGTTGTTTCCAAGGATCTGCTTCTAAGATTTCATGGTCTCCCTTTCCACATTAGCATTAAAGCAAAGAGAGTTACCACCCAATCAAGCGTCTTTGCCTGATAGACTCGCTGACCCTGATGAATCAAAATGAAGTTGTTCCAGTTTTTGGCCCATGGCTTATGACGGAAACATTCTTGCCCATCCCCCCTCCAGGGTTGGGGGGCGCTGCCCCTAACTCCCCTATGCCCCTGAAGCTTCTACTTCCCCGTTCGGGACATTAAGTCCTGCAGGAGGAGGTTATCACTCAAAGCAGCTTTGACTGTCAGAAATGTGAGGCAGGTCCATCGGGGTGCAGTAACCGGCCCTCTGGAATGCCCCGGGGGCACAAACAGAGACACCTGCCCAGCTGAGCCTTGATCTCACGCGCCTGGCTTTGGTGCAGCGTTGGGACCATCCCCGGGCCCACCCTAAGAAGGGTCTGTCTGTATCCCTTAGGTCTTACATCACACATCTCTGTGCCTACTTGCATGGCCACCTTCTTTCACCAGTGGCCACAGTGACTCAGCTCTCACAGACTTACAGGAAGCCGTAAGTGGCCAGGAGGAGGCCTACCACAAACTGATCGATGACATTAAACTATTCTGTTCGATAATTGTTTCTAGTCTTTTGAGGAAGAAATGTTATTAATGCTGGTGGTGTGAAAGCTTTTTATTGCACAAGCAGAGCCTACTAGTATCACAATTATTGAGCTGTCAGTATTTCACACTGCTCCCTTCTGTCCTAAAAACAACTGTCCACCCTTACGCACTGGAGTAGTTACTCTGAAAATTAGCAAAATGTTTTCCTAAGTATTAGCTGGTGCTTAAAAGCGGTGTTTTCTTCCTCGTAATTTAACTTTAAATCAAATTTCAATGGGACTTTGTAGCTGGATAGATTTTGGTAAATCTTTCTTTTTCTTCCAACTTAAAGGGACTCAAAGGTCTTAATTTTCACTTGAAAATTCACATGGGCTGAACTTGACAACCTGTGGCTGGTAATCATAGTGTTCTGGAGAATTATGACAAGTTTATGAGACAACTGTGGACTTTTCACACCATTAAAACGTGACCCAAATCGGTGCTGCTGACGTCATCCGCTGGGGAGGAGCCAAAACTGAGGCATTCCATGGCTATCGGGTCTCCTGCCACGCGCTCAGGTCTCTGGGCAAGCATCAGCCCACTGAGCTACCTCACTGCTTTACTAGGTTATTACCGGTGGTCACTTTTGTATAGCGCACATTACTCCAGGGGCCTCTAGGCGCACAGAGCGCTTGCATCCTATCGTACGGTACTGGGGTACTGCTGCTGTGTTTCAGAAAATATTACTTGCTCCACTTTCTTTTTGTGTTGCTGATAAAGCATGTTTTTCAGCTAGCATTTTCTCTTGTCATTGTGTAGTAATTTCATTTAAATAGCGCTTCATACACCATTGTTGAAAGCCGAAGCACATTGCTGGTTTACAGCTTGTTACAAATTCTCCTAACGGTGATGGGTAAAATGAGTCTATGCCATTCCTTTCTACCGCATCAAACTTTTCGTTTTATTGCTTACTATGTCCTCTAAGTCTGTATTATTTTCCTATTTTTTTTTTAGTTAATCAAAATGTGCCCTTCTGCTTATTTAATCCATACATTCCTACCAGTAACGTGCAGTCTTCGGTGTATCTCCTGTGTTACATAATTTCTCTAAAAAAAAAGGAAAGCAGTGTACTTTAATCAAATATTTTTTACAATCATACACAGTTTAATTCCTGAGAGAATGTTGTTTCTTTGTGTTATCAACTGTTTGCTAGTTTGTCTAATGGATTTTTTACGGGCAGGCTTATGTTTTGCGTTATTGCTGAATTAATTTCAGTTTAATTTCATATGATGGCAAACGAGAAATGACACTAATAGCATTTTTGTGGAAAAGTAATTTGGTTCACTGAAAAGCATTTCATTCTCCAAGTAATTGGCTCGGGAGGGAAGGGGAAAATGAGTCATTTGTCTCTTGGGTTAAAGATCAAACATTGTGGTCACCATCTGACCAGACAAATAATGTTTTTCTTTTCAAAACGTTTATTATTTTTTGTAGCGCTACCACAAACAAGCGGGGCCCACGGCGCGTGCACTCTGAAGTGACACAATTACAACAAGCAGTGGGGTGCCCTCAGGTAGTACAGCATCCTGGTCTGTACATGTAAGGTGAGGGCGCACAGCACATCATCTGGTTTGTTTCGGGTCATAGCCAGGGATGTGTGGATTTGCATAATCTCAAATTCTACTAAAATTTCCCAAAATTTCAGGAAATTGCACTTTCAGGTAGAAATGTTGGTTTGCCAATCTCCCCATTTTCGCGAATTTCACTGGTTCGGTCAGACAATGTGTTTCGATTAAACATTTTCTTTGCAAGCCAGACTCACGTTGGTCTATCATGAGACATGTTTAGGGGATGTGTGCCCTCTCTTCAATAAAATCATATGAAATTGAATAATACAGAATTTAACAAAATCTCCCCATTTTCGCGACACTCACCTTTTGCTGAGGGCTATTTGCAGCCACGGATGGAGTCTCAGCTTCGTATCGACAGAGGCATGTTTTGGCCTCAGATAGAGCTCCTGTATATCATGAAACTTGGGAGAGTTGTAACCACAAACAGAATGTCATGCATCACAAGGGTGCTGTGTTGTAGGTTCAGATAGAGCCTCTTCTACACACTGGCTGTTGTGCTGTAGCCTCCAGTGAAGTCTCCTGTACATCATGATGATAGATGTATAGGGCTCTGTGTAATTTGTTTTACACAAACATAATGCTTTGTAAAGACTGATTATTCGGCTATGCTTACCATATATAACTTATATTTTCTTTACTCTTACTCAGTTCTTTTTTCTGTTGAGCAAAACTTGGCTTGAACAGAAAATGTCTTGTGGAAACTGCAACACTGGTGTGTGTCGCGCACCGCATGAACTTACAAGGTTCACAACATCACTAGAAACTGGACAGACAATATCTTGTAACTCGTGTCTTTTGAGCCCTTTGTAAATGAGGGGGTACCTTGTGTGCAATTTTCGCAAAGATGACCACCCATGCATATAATGGGTAAAAATCCTTCAGTGTCACAGGAATTTGACGTGTTATGTAATTTCGTCCACGGCTAATGTTCTAGCCTCAGATGGGATCTCATGCACCTCCTCAGGGTGGGGCGTTGAATTCTCAGATGTGTGCTCACACGCATCCGAATGGTTGGTTGTTGCAGTCTTTGGTTGGTCCCCATGAAGGTCACACAAAGGTCGTGTGTTGTATTCTGCAAGAGTCTCCTGTAGATCACGCGGGGCTGTCCAAGCTTCAGATGGAATCTTAAAGGCATCAAAAGGACTGGATGGGCTTGAAGGTGAAGCCTCAGGTGGAGTCTATGTACCTCAAGAGGGCTGGGTGTTGTTGCTTCGGGTAAAGCCCCACTTGCAGAATGTGGACTTGATGTTCAAGCCTCTGGTGGAGTCTCTTGTACATCAAGAGAGTTGAGTGTTGAAGCCTTGGATGGGATCTCTTTGCATAGGGTGAATGAGTTTGAAATGTTGCCGCTCCACGTTTAGTCTCATCTACACCAAGTGGGTGTAGTGCTGGAGTCTCATGTACACGTGTGGCTTGGGTGTTGAAGCCATAGCTGGAGTGCCGTGGATATCACAAGACTTTGGCATAGCAGTCTCAGAAAAATGCTGAGTGAACGCAACTCTTGTCTCATGCTGTCTCAAGCCCGCACCAAATTCTTCTGGTGCAAAACACATCAGGACAGTTGTGTGGATTAGAGAAGTGTCCCTTCTAAGAAACAAGTTAAGAAGAGCAATAGGTCCGGAACAGAGGTAACAAGACGTGCTCAAGAAATACGAATATCGAGTGTGAGCATACAGCGGCCTCCTTTGAGGTTCCCCAGCACCAGAATATTCTGCCTAGAGTTAGACTCTAAGAAAACTCCCTCCTTGCCCAGTCAATCACCCACTTGCATCAGGCAGACTGCTCTTGCAGTTCGATGTATCAGAGCACGCTCCTGCTGCTTCTCCTCGTTGGCCTTGTATTACACAGCCAACTAATGGGCCAACAGGAGCATTCCCTCGGAGCGCACTTATCTTCATGGTAATGGCGCACACATACCTTTCCTTTGTTGAGTGTCACCTCTTTTTAATGACATTTATCTTCCCAAACAGCAGCATGCCTTGGTAGATTTCCGTAAGATCACACACTCTTTGCAAACCTGTGTAACCCTCCATAAAGATTTTGTTGCCGTTCACTGTAATAAGATCGCCCTCTTGAATATCTGACGCTACCTCAGTCAAGAGCCAACAGGTTGACAGGTATAGTACACCTCCACAACACATAGAATCCCAATGTCTGGGATCGAGGGAACAAGAGGTAATAAGGGCGGTCCTTGTCTGCATCCCCACAAAACACTCCCTAAAGCACCAAAAAGCAAATAAGACTTGTACATTGAGATATCCACAGAGGAAACATTAACCTAATTTGTGGAAATCAGATGTCCTGAGTATCTCCCTATTTAAAAGGACTAATGGTGTTTCTAAACCAAGGCCTTACACAACCCCCTGGGTGTCATGCTTCGTCGACCCACCACACTCGCCAGAGAGAACTCTAGAGGCGAGGGGGCCCCTGTATTGACATGGAATACTTATGATGTCTAGTGGAGATGTGGGACCTAATATATGAGACAGAAATGTGAGATCCTTCCCGAAGTATCCTCTTTATTCTTAGGAGAGTCTAGAAATGGGTAAAAGCAAACATATGGTGATGCTTTGGGGTGTCAATTTTCCTTCCTTCATCTGCTTGGTCAACATGTTTCAGCCTTTCATAGGCCCCTGACTGTGGTCCCTGGCTTCTTCGGGACCAGTATCCCTAGCGCCCTGCCTTACTGGTTATTCACATTCATTCATTCACAGCTTGCATCCATACAGTAACTAATATGGGAAGTCAGCTGTACAAATGAGTGACTGTTCTGTGAACTTTAACTGAGGCCCCCTGCTCTAAACTAAGGCAGACTCTGGATATTCAGAGAGATCCTCAATGACTTGAGGTAATACGGCAGGGAGAGAACTTTTGACGGAAGTGTGACAGTAAGGCTCCCGTCCATGAGGTCATCCAGGGAGCCCACCTAAGGTTTCCTCTGGTGGATATCATAGTCTCAATGTACCAGCCAGTTTGACTTTTGGTGCTTTAGAGATAAAACACCTCTGAGCTGATCACAGCACGCACTCAGCCATCCACTCTAGAAGAAAGCGCTGTTACAAGGAAATCTAAAGTCAAGAACAGCGACCTGTAAGCGCGTCAGTGTAAAAAGAGTGCCGCGTAAAGCGCCAACGTGCACACACCAGCAGGGCAATATGAAGGATTCAGACCCAACCTCAGCCCAACAGCTGGTGAGCCTGCCAGTGCCATAGAGAGGCGGCTGCTCCAACATGTGGTCAGAAGGACCCTGGCCTCCAAGAGAGCACTGGCGCCGTCCACTTCCTGTAGGGTCATTATTCATTTAGCTGTTCAATGCCCCAAAAGAAAACAGGTGACAGACTTCAGCAGACCTTTAAAGAGCTGTACAGCCAAGACATCTAAGAATGTTAAATGATCTCCAGCAAATTGAAAAAAAATCAGCTTCTTCGTGGCACGTCTTTTTCAAAGGCTACAACTTTATTGATGACTTTTTCTACAACAGAAAACATCTGGAGGCGTTTTCGGCCATTCCGTTCCCATTGCCGAGGCCAGAGGGTTTTTCTTTGAACTGTCTTTTTCATCGTAAGAATGGTGTTGTTTATTGTCGCATTACCCAAACAGCAGGAGGCCAGAGATTAGCCCGTACATTATAGATGCGAGCTTATTTTAGTATCTTCCCCAAAGCAAAAGCCTCTGAACAAATAAAAAAGACCTAATTGTCTTGCGGCTTATCCAGATTAATCCTCTGAGACTCAGGAACATAGGGGCATATTTACGTTCCCTGGCGCATCCCTGCATATCAGCAGGGATGCGCCAGGGAAAATGCGTCACGCAAGTTTACCCTTGCGCCACGTCCGATGCGCCGCATTTACAATGCGACGCATCGTGGCGCTAGGATAAGCAGATGCGTGACGCATCTGCCGGGCGGAAGGTTGGCGCAGTGCTGAAGCTGTGTCGCAAGCGCGACGCAACTCCAGCACTGTTCCAACCTTCCCTATCCCTAACATGGTGCGTCAATCCTTACGCCTGCTTGAAGCAGGCGTAAGAATTGGACGCACCAGCGTCGGAAAAGTGACTGCATGAAATCTTGTAGATTTCACAACGTCACTTTTCCGAGGCGTTCCTGCGCCGAACGCCCCCTGCGCCGTGACGCCCACATGAAACCTGATGCAGGTTTCATGTGGCGCAGGGGTTTACTACGTGACGCATCTCCCTAGATGCGTCACGTTGTAAATATAGCGCAACGCGGTGCATGAGTTTGCGTCGCCGCTGCGTCACATGCGTGACGCAACGGCGGCGCAAAAGTGGCGCAAGGAGCTTGTAAATATGCCCCATAGTTCCAAGTGGTTCACGCCAGACCAGCGCTTTTGCCAATGCTTTTTGCTTGTCCCACACGAGCTGAAATTCATCGAGAACGTCCAGGGAATGTCTTACAGCTTCTTTTTACTGTATTTACAGGCCTGGGCAGCGGCCTAAAAATCGTTTTTAAGTGGAGCTAGGAGGACCAAAACTGAAGTTTGTCGGCGTTCTCCCGCCAAACTGGATCAATTATTTCATTTTACAGCACAAGTTTCCAAATATATCATCTGAAAAACAGGGGGGGCTCTCGCATCGTTTTTTTCACCAAAACCTGCATTGAGGAAACTCTTAGGGGCATATTATCAAGCACGGCGTTAAAATTATCGCCGGTTTAGCAGCAGAAAA
Source organism: Calotriton arnoldi (assembly GCA_963921515.1). Taxonomy (NCBI): domain Eukaryota; kingdom Metazoa; phylum Chordata; class Amphibia; order Caudata; family Salamandridae; genus Calotriton; species Calotriton arnoldi. The sequence goes on along the minus strand of CAWUFW010002702.1, from coordinate 1,052,558 downwards.
CTGCCGCTAAAGCGGCGATAATGGGCTTGATAATATGCCCTGGAGAATTCCAATAGAAGCCCATGTTGACACCAGAACATGGGCTTCTATTGGAATTCTCCAGGGCATATTATCAAGCCCATTATCGCTGCTTTAGCGGCAGTTTTCTGCCGCTAAACCGGCGATAATTTTAACGCCTTTTCTTGATAATATGCCCCCCAGTCTTTCTGATTATGAAAAACTGTTTTAAAATGACATTTCGATTCCCAAAGGTCTTTGCAATTCACAAAGTGAACACAACAGTTCAATGCAATTTGCAAGGAAAGGGAGGCTTCATAAAGGCCTTTCCTTGCGATTTGTTAGAAATCTATCAATGATTTGGGACCGCTCTGTCAGGAGCCAAGCATTGAAAGGCGACTGACAGTCCTGAGTCCTTACTGACGTATAGGGGAGCACACTGCTTTGTTAAAATAACCCTTACCCACCAAAAGGTTATTCTTCCACATAGCCAGGTGTTTTTTAACATACACCACTATCTACACGTTAGACCCTTCCACTCTCACTCCTGCACTACACATAGTAAATTCACTACTGAGTGCTCCCGCGTCTTCGTTGGTCGTAGCACGCCCCGTCCCACAGCGGGGCAGGAAGAACCCGATGATGAAGCATGCCACCAAGGGTCCTTTTGGTGGGTGAGGGTTATTTTAACAAAGCACTGTGCTCCCCTATACGTCAGTAGGGACACACATTTCACAAATAGTGATAAAACACTTTGAAGGATATCTTCATTTCGCTCTATCCAAGGTGGATTCCTTTTGGTTTCTTGATGGCTTATTGAGGAGGACGAGTCCACCTCTTATTTTCTTTACCTCTTCACTCCCTCCTTTGTTTTTGATTCCTGAGTCCTTGACAGTCGATAACCAGTTGCACAGTCAAAGTGGTCTATGAGTGACATGCGCCACTGAGGTCCTGATAACTGTGGGCGTCAGAGGGAGCAGGCATGAACCTCTGAAGCCCCCACATAATGTCTATTTCACAAAATCTCAGTGACAAGAGGCACTGACCAGTTTCCCTTAGACATGAACCGCTGAATCCTCCACCCAGCATCTATTTCACAAAGTCCCAGTGACAAAAGACGCTGACCAGTTTCTCTTAAACATGAACCGCTGAATCCTCCACCCAGCATCTATTTCACAAAGTCTCAGTGACAAGAGGCGCTGACCAGTTTCTCTTAGACATGAACCGCTGATTCCTCCACCCACCATCTATTTCACAAAGTCCCAGTGACAAGAGACGCTGACCAGTTTCTCTTAGACATGAACCGCTGATTCCTCCACCCAGCATCTATTTCACAAAGACCCAGTGACAAGAGACGCTGACCCGTTTCTCTTAGACATGAACCACGGAATCCTCCACCCAGCATCGATTTCACGAAGTCCCAGTGACAAGAGACGCTGACCCGTTTCTCTTAGACATGAACCGCGGAATCCTCCACCCAGCATCTATTTCACAAAGTCCCAGTGACAAGAGACGCTGACCCGTTTCTCTTAGACATGAACCGCGGAATCCTCCACCCAGCATCTATTTCACAAAGCCCCAGTGACAAAAGACGCTGACCAGTTTCTCTTAGACATGAACCGCTGATTCCTCCACCCAGCATCTATTTCACAAAGCCCCAGTGACAAGAGGCGCTGACCAGTTTCTCTTAGACATGAACCGCTGATTCCTCCACCCAGCATCTATTTCACAAAGTCCCAGTGACAAGAGACGCTGACCCGTTTCTCTTGGACTTGAACCGCTGATTCCTCCACCCACCATCTATTTCAGAAAGTCCCAGTGACAAGAGGCGCTGACCTGTTTCTCTTGTACAATACAAGATTGGTCCCAGTAGAAAATTATTCAACAACAACACAACATAAAAAGAATGAAAAACATAATAGAACAAACACGTATGCTTAGAGGTCCAATGTTATTTAATCACACTGAACACTACATTGGCTTTTGTATATATGATTGTATCAAAACAATGCCAGACGCAAGTGCCCCAAAAGGGGGAGAAGAACAGGGAGGAGGTCATACGGAGGGTATGGTGATTTGAGTGAGGATAAGAGGGTATATAGAAAAGATATCGTGCACATCACATGATTCTTTACATGAGAAAACGGCTCATCCTTAAGCCACATAAATCAAAACAACATCCAAAAAATGCGTAGCCATGATTGGAAGCAATATCACAGTGAAGAATCGGTGTTGATCAAACTGGCGAACAGTAAGAATGTCGACGTTTCGACCCCTAAAGAAATGTAGGCTTCTTAATTCCTTACTGGGGGTCTTCCTCAGGACTGGAGTGAAGGGGAAGAAGGGGCACCTGGGAATTAAACATAGAAATGACCTTACTCTAAAAACACCAGACCAAGTGAAAAGGCAATAAATTAAAAAGGGGCGAAGCCCATTAAATTACCATAGAGCATCCCTGACCGGGGATTGGCATAGAACTCGTTGGGCGTGCAGGCTCCAAGTGACAGAGAACTGAAAACAGGCACCTGAAACAGTAATGTGCAGGCTGTCATTACCCCTCCCATCGGCATTAAAAGGGGTGGCAAGATAAGAATTAGCAAAAAACAGTCAACTTACTTCGAAAGAATAAATATCTAGTATATCCCTCCCAAAAACTCGTCGGACCGAGCCAAACTAATTTGCTGGACCATTGAATTACATAAAACACGTTGAATTAATCTGGAATAGAAAGTGAAAAACCAAATACTGTTAGGACCCTGAAACTCCAAACCACTACACTTAAAAACACAAAATTACAGTGTACCCCAAAACCGGATTCGCAAAGGAAATACCTTAAGGATTCCTGGGACACATGAGCAGCCCGCTCGGTTCACAATCTAAAAATAGAAAAGTGAGGCGGCTTAGGAAACAGTTCGGGAAACTCACACACCAGCTCAAAATCTAATGAGACGGTGCGCGCAAAACGGGTATTCTACAAAGAATCACTGCTGCTCAGAAAGTCGTCTCCGTTCACTGGGAGGGAACCGGAGCAATGGGACACCTGCTGGTTAATTACAGGGGCTCGTCTCGCTCGAGCACGCGCGTGACGTATTATGGCAGACGCTCGATGCTTGTCAGATTTGACAAGTCATCGCGTCTCATAGAAGAAAGACTGCGAAGGGGCTCAGAACTATCCACTAATGAAAGCTGTAGTTAGTATTAGAGTAAAATCTAAAAAAGACCTATTGTTAGGTTAATATCCTCAATTTCTATTCTCACCATAATTACAATTAAAACTGGAAATACAAGACACGTACCACTCACGCAGGAGGGTATGGTGTCAACAGAGTAATTTGGGCAAGAAGAAATACAAACATGGAGAATATATATTGTTGGATGCACACCTCTCACAGGTCAGTTATAAAGACATCATGTCCGTTGATTACAAGGAAAAAAAGGGGGGGTATTTTAGGCAAAAGAAGGGCTATGTACAATATATACTAGAGGCATTCAAACTCTCAACTACGATGAAAATTCAAGGCATGTTACAATGGAAATGTATAACGGACTAGACACGTAAAGAACAAATCCAAAATGTAATGCAATACAGAATAAACACAAATTTGGGATGACCAAGAAACCGTGGTGTTCTAAATATGTACACAGTAATGACACCACAAAAAGGGGTAGAGGGTTTCATTCTGATGTAAGGCATGCTAGTTGTGCATGACTAGTGTCCAATTCGTTGAGGCCATTCTGTATGGAGTCTAGAAGAGACATCCATTTGCATTCCCTAGTATTAAGGATCAATCCGATGTTCCCTCCTCTGGGTCCAAGGCTGGCCTTCTCAAGGACTACCCACTGGAGATCATCAGGGCCGTGTTCAGCAGCCCTAAAATGTTCAACCAGACATGAACCGCTGAATCCTCCACCCAAATAAACGGGTAAACAACGCCTTCAAGGGATTTGTTTGAAATACTCTGTTCTATTGCTTTTGATAAATATTTTTTAGCTGCAAGAATTGTTGATAAACTTGCCACAGAAATGTTATTCAAACATCTTTTATCTAAAAAATAATAATTTTGTTCCTTGTAAAAACATAAGGACCAATGAATCAATCACGGAACAATGAATATTCAAAACACGGGTATATATAGAAAACAAAATTTTATCTTTTGAAATTTATCAAGGGTACTACACAGTTATATAAACAATGTAACACGAGGAAAATAGATACAATTGTATGATCCTTCAATGCCACTATAGTAAACACTTCTTCTCATTGTACATTATTTTCCAGAAGAGAGTGTGAGTGTCGACGTTTCGGTCTCTATGCATTTGTCCATGAGACCATCTTCAGGACTACCATAAATATAACAAATGACCCCTGAATGATGTTTCCAAAGATTCAAGAATTACAATTGACACACATGTCAAATCAATCGTCGTTCTGTAACTTTTGTTTAAGGTGAATAATCATCAAGAGATACAGGTAAATGATATAGGTAAATTAACTCTGGTGCTTTATTGGACGGTGTAAATAAATTTCCAGTCCTCAGCCACTTCTCAGTTGAAAGAGTTTATTCTGTTAGATTTTGTAGAGCAGCCAAAGTTCAGCAGTCAGCAGTTGGATTAATATTAATCCAACTGCTGACTGCTGAACTTTGGCTGCGCTACAAAATCTAACAGAATAAACTCTTTGTAAGCGCAGCCAAAGTTCAGCAGTCAGCAGTTGGATTAATATTAATCCAACTGCTGACTGCTGAACTTTGGCTGCGCTACAAAATCTAACAGAATAAACTCTTTCAACTGAGAAGTGGCTGAGGACTGGAAATTTATTTACACCGTCCAATAAAGCACCAGAGTTCATTTACCTATATCATTTACCTGTATCTCTTGATGATTATTCACCTTAAACAAAAGTTACAGAACGACGATTGATTTGACATGTGTGTCAATTGTAATTCTTGAATCTTTGGAAACATCATTCAGGGGTCATTTGTTATATTTATGGTAGTCCTGAAGATGGTCTCATGGACAAATGCATAGAGACCGAAACGTCGACACTCACACTCTCTTCTGGAAAATAATGTACAATGAGAAGAAGTGTTTACAATAGTGGCATTGAAGGATCATACAATTGTATCTATTTTCCTCGTGTTACATTGTTTATATAACTGTGTAGTACCCTTGATAAATTTCAAAAGATAAAAATTTGTTTTCTATATATACCCGTGTTTTGAATATTCATTGTTCCGTGATTGATTCATTGGTCCTTATGTTTTTACAAGGAACAAAATTATTATTTTTTAGATAAAAGATGTTTGAATAACATTTCTGTGGCAAGTTTATCAACAATTCTTGCAGCAAAAAAATATTTATCAAAAGCAATAGAACAGAGTATTTCAAACAAATCCCTTGAAGGCGTTGTTTACCCGTTTATTTGAATTGCCCAAGCCCTCAAGGGTAGATTGGGTTTCCCATTATATTGAATTGAATCCTCCACCCAGCATCTATTTCACAAAGTCCCAGTGACAAGGGACACTGACCAGTTTCTCTTAGATATAATCCTCTGAATCCTCCACCCAGCATCTATTTCACAAAGTCCCAGTGACAATCAATCAATCAATCAATCAGGGGTTTGTAGAGTGCGCTACTCACCCGTGAGGGTCTCAAGGCGCTGGGGGGGGGGGAGGGAAGCAGCTCTGGATCAGTCGAAGAGCCAGGTCTTGAGGTCCTTCCTGAACGTGTGCAGGGTCGGGGAGCGTCTGATGTTCACAGGGAGCTCGTTCCAGGTCTTGGCTGCGATGTAGGAGAAGGCTCTCCCGCCGGTTCTGTTTCTGCGGATGCGGGGGACCTCTGCCAGGGCGAGGTCGGCGGAGCGGAGGTTCCTCTTGGGTACATGGAAGGATACTCTGTCGTTGAGGTATTTGGGTCCTATGTTGTTGAGGGATTTGTAGGCGTGGGTGAGGAGTTTGAAGGTGATCCTCTTCTCAACGGGAAGCCAGTGGAGGCCTCGTAGGTGTTGGGTCATGTGCTCGTGATGCGGTGTCCCGAGGACGAGTCTGGCTGCGGCGTTCTGGACGGTTTGGAGTTTGTGTAGAAGAGTTCTGTTGATTCCGGCGTAGAGGGCGTTGCCATAGTCCAGTCTGCTGGTTATGAGTGCGTGGTGACGGTCTTTCTGCAGTCGGGGGGGATCCATTTGAAGGTCTTACGGAGGATGCGAAGGCAGTTGAAACTGGTGGAAGCGACGGCGTTGATCTGGTGGTTCATGGAGAGGGAGGAGTCAAGGATGATGCCGAGGTTCCGAGCGTGGTCTGTCGGGCTGCGTGGGTTCCCGAGGGCGGAGGACCACCAGGTGTTGTCCCAGGTGGAGGTGCAGGGTCCGAGGATGAGGACCTCGGCCTTTTCTGAGTTGAGCTTCAAGCAGCTGTCTTTCATCCAGGCTGCCACGTTCTTCATTCCTTCCTGGAAGCAGAGTCTGGTGCCTTCGGGATTCTTCGTGAGTGAGAGGATGAGCTGGGTGTCGTCGGCGTAGGATACTATGCTGAGCCCATGCTGTCTGACGATGTCGGCGAGGGGGGCCATGTAGATGTTGAAGAGCGTCGGGCTGAGCGATGATCCTTGGGGTACTCCGCAGTTGATGTCAGTGGGTTCGGAGAGGAAGGGAGGGAGTCTGATCCTCTGGGTTCTGCCGGAGAGGAAGGATTGGATCCAGTCGAGGGTGGCTCCTTGTATCCCAGTGTCGTGGAGTCTGGCTGTGAGCGTGCGATGTGAGACGGTGTCGAAGGCTGCGGAGAGGTCTAGAAGGATGAGGGCCCCGGTGTGTCCCTGGTCTAGTAGCATGCGGATGTCGTCAGTGGCGGCAAGGAGGGCGGTCTCAGTGCTGTGGTTGCTGTGGAAACCAGACTAGGAGGTGTCTAGGATGGAGTTCTCTTCGATGAAGGCGGTCAGCTGGGCGTTCACGAGTCTCTCTGTGACTTTGGCTGCGAAGGGGAGGAGAGAGATGGGCCGGTAGTTTTTCAGGTCCGTTGGGTCGGCCGCTGGTTTCTTGAGGAGGGGTTTCACCTCCGCCCGTTTCCAGTCATCTGGGCAGATGCCGGATCTGAGGGAGGTGTTGATCGTCCGTCCTAGTTCGGGTGCGATGGCAGCGGCGGCCCTGTGGAAGATGTGCGGTGGGCAGGGGTCCGTTGGGGCTCCTGAGTGAGTTTTCTTCATGGTCGCGGTGATGTGTTCGACGGTCGCGGGGTCCCAGGCCGTGATGGTAGGCTTATCAGCGGCGGTAGGTAGGGGGGTGTTGTCCGGTGTTGGTGTTGGACAAAAGACGCTGACCAGTTTCTTTTAGACATAATCCTCTGAATCCTCCACCCAGCATCTATTTCACAAAGTCCCAGTGACAAGAGACGCTGACCAGTTTCTCTTAGACATAATCCTCTGAATCCTCCACCCAGCATCTATTTCACTAAGCCTCAGTAACAAGAGACGCTGACCAGTTTCTCTTAGACATGAAGCGCTGAATTCTCCACCCAACATCTACATCACAAAGACTCAGGGTCAAGAGGCACTGACTAGTTTCTCTTAGACGTGAGCTTCTGAATCCTCCACCTAGCATCTCTTTCACAAAGTCTTAGGGTCAAGAGGCACTGACCAGTTTCTTTTAGATGTGAACCACTGAATCCTCCACCTAGCATCTATTTCACAAAGTCCCAGTGACAAGAGACACTGACCAGTTTCTCTTAGACATAATCCTCTGAATCCTCTACCCAGCATCTAATTCACAAAGCCTCAGTAACAAGAGACGCTGACCAGTTTCTCTTAGACGTGAACCACTGAATTCTCCACCCAACGCCTACATCACAAATCTCAGTAACAAGAGGTACTGACCAGTTTCTCTTAGACGTGAGCCACTGAATCCTCCACCTAGCATCTCTTTCACAAAGTCTCAGGGTCAAGAGGCACTGACCAGTTTCTTTTAGACCTGAACCACTGAATCCTCCACCCAGCATCTCTTTCACAAAGTCCCACTGGCAAGAGATGCTGACCAGTTTCTCTTAGATAGAAACCACTGAATCCTCCACCCAACATCTATTTCGCAACATCCCAGTGACAAGAGACACTGGCCTCTTTCTATTAGACATGAACAACTTAATCCTCCCCTCAACATCTATTTCACAAAGTCCCAGTGACAAGAGGCGCTGACCAGTTTCTCTTAGACGTGAGCCACTGAATCCTCCACCTAGTATCTCTTTCACAAAGTCTCAGGGTCAAGAGGCACTGACCAGTTTCTTTTAGACGTGAACCACTGAATCCTCCACCCAGCATCTCTTTCACAAAGTCCCACTGGCAAGAGACGCTGACCAGTTTCTCTTAGATAGAAACCACTGAATCCTCCACCCAACATCTATTTCGCAACATCCCAGTGACAAGAGACACTGGCCTCTTTCTATTACACATGAACAACTTAATCCTCCCCTCAACAGCTATTTCACAAGTCCCAGTGACAAGAGGCGCTGACCAGTTTCTCTTTTGCACCCAGTAACCATCTTTTCTTTTTCGGTTTGGCTCCTGCAAAAGGAGATCTGAAACTGGACAAAACTGTTTTCCACTGAAAGAGGATGTGCATCAAAATGTTCTTGGGTTTGACCTCTACAGGAAGAGTTTTCCACTAAATCCGGAAGTGCAGATATTTTTCTCCAGTCGTTACTTGTGGAAACAGTATGGGACTGAATTCAGCAGGCACGGCCCGTGGTAGGAGTGCCGGTCGGGCGGTGACGTGGGGCGGGGCAGGGTGGGGGGTAGTAAACTACGGATTAAGGCCGAATACAGGTAAGTGAACATTTAAATAAATAAAACGAATTTCGTTGCGCGCTGTAGTAAACTACGGATTAAGGCCGAATACAGGTAAGTGAACATTTAAATAAATAAAACGAATTTCGTTGTGAGCGCTGCATCGCCAAATGCGATGCAGTGCGCGCAACGAAATTCGTTTTATTTATTTAAATGTTCACTTACCTGTATTCGGCCTTAATCCGTAGTTTTCTACCCCCACCCTGCCCCGCCCCGCCCCACGTCACCGCCCGACCGGCACTCCTACCACGGGCCGTGCCTGGGGGCAAGAGCAGAGACTGGATGCACAGCACCTCTATGCCACGGCCTGTTTGCATTTCTGCAACTGAGGTTTTGGGCTTACCTATTTTGTTCAGTACAATTAAAGGAAGAACCAAATGTTTATGATACATAGTGTTCACCGATATTGTTTTTTACAGTCAGTACAATTAAAGGAAGAACCAAATGTTTATGATACATAGTGTTCACCGATATTGTTTTTTCAATTTGTGTGTTGTTTTTTACTGTTAGTACTATGAGAAAGGAGCGCTGTGAAGGGAGATATATTTCTTTGAATTTTGGTGTTTTTTATTTTACCAAAATGACTATAGCAGACGTTTGAAGGATTTGGAACTTATAAGATGTATCCCTCAACTTTCAATCAATCAGTCATTTCGTCAATTAATAATCATTAACTTCGAGAAAATCCCATAAAAGGTTTGTAGACCAAAGGAGAGAGGATGTGGGAGAGGATGTAGCCTAACGGTAGAGCGGTCGACCTCGAAGCTGGGGAACTCAGTAAATTCTGGGCAAATCACTTAATCTCCCTGTGCCTAACAAAAAATAAAACAAGCATTGGCATAGCCAATAGGTCTCGCTTTTGGGACCTTATAAGTATTTAGTTATGCAGCACAATTTTCTTGGTGCAACAACATCACTGTTGCATGGCTAAACGCTTATAAGGTCCCAAAGGCGAGACCTATTGGCTATGCCAATGCTTGTTTTGTTGTTGTTGTTGCTGCTGCTGCTGCAAGAGATTTTGCAAGCTCTGTGTAGGCAAAAGCTAAAAATAACACCTTGTGTAAAGCAACTCGTGCACAATTTCTTTGCAGTGGCTATTAACTACACCATGTGTGACTGAGAGCAATCACTGTAAAGGATGGGGCAGTGGGTGCAAAATACACGTTACATGGCACTGTTAAATGCTACTAATGAGTGCAAGCCCCCTACAAAAAGCAATGAGGTAACTATGCCAAAAGATCGTTCCTGAGCGTCATTAGCTATCAGAAACCGTGTCATTTTCTGATGGATGAGATACTGCAACAACTGACGAGGCAATACCTGACAAGTAAACATCTAGTAATGACCCCTTCCTCAACCGACCCCAAAACGTTCATGAGCCTCTGTGAAGCGCACTTAAACATTGGATCGCGAACATATGGTTCTGAGTATTAAGCCTGCACTTCGAAACCCAGAAGTACCTGGTGTGAGCAGAGGTTCCCGAACCTTGAAACAGGTTTACCAGGACCGCCATTAAAATGGTCAAGAGTTGAAATCACAGAGTAGCGTACTCATCCAGCACCAGTAATTATAGTCACCCATGCGTGGCTCATGGGGAGGTAGCCATATACTTCAAAGTATATGGCGAAATGTTCCACCAAACTCCTTCATCAAACAGATCAGGTGGAGATGAGAGAAATTCACAAGTCCGTGCTCCCGACTGACTCACAGTTACATCACAAAATGATTGTTTGACACAGGAAACACCAGCCATGGATTCTGAAAACGGAAGGTGTGTATGTGTTAAATATCGAGAACTTTAGCACCAGGAGACTGGGGATGTAAGACTTAACGATGCACGCACCTCTAACCAATACGGCCAACAATATGATTACAAGCACGCAGAGAGCGCTGCATTAAAAAGGTACTTGATGGGAAGGGTGCCTTCTGGAATAGAAGGGGAGGTTTGGACAACTCAAGTTATTGTAGCAATTTCTGTGTGCCACCCATGTTGTTACCCGTCTGCACAGGTCTATATACAGTTACGTCCAAGTAATTGCTCCATCTATGTGACATTTACAGTACAGCATAACATGTTGTCTTTTAACCAAGAGACTCAAAGGAGAGAACGAGGAAGGAGGAGGGAGATGTCAGAATGTAAAAGATGCGGTATGGAGAAGGGAGGAGGAGGAGATGTAGGAAGGAGAGAGTAATTGAGGAAAGAATAGGCTAAACCGGAAATGTAGCAACAGTGGAAACCTGGCTAAAATGAAGAGCAAAAGGACACAGCAAAAGGAAAAGAAGGGAAATCAAAATAGGGACAAAAGTGAGATTGCGCTGCGGAAACAAAGCACAGAGCAGCAGGGTGTCAAAAAGAGAAGGTAGAGAAAGTAAGGATGGGACTTGATGGAATGATCAAAAAAAAGGTGACAGCACCAGACCTGGGAGAAGTGGAGGAAAATGAAGGGAGACGTATATGGGCATGTAACGAGAAAGCGAGAGTGAAAGAACGGGTGATGTGGAGGACACAGAGGTAATCGGAACGGAGCAGCGGGGAAGGAGTTGCGGGCAGGAGAAGGGAGAGTAAGGGAGGAGCCGGCGTCAGCCGAGGAGGAGAAAGCTCTAGGTGGGAGATCTAGTGAACGGCTGAGGGAGTGAAATGGAAAAGAAGCCAACAGTGAAGACGTAAAGAGACTCAAAGGAGAAAACGAGGAAGGAGGAGGGAGATGTCAGAATGTAAAAGATGCGGTATGGAGAAGGGAGGAGGAGGAGAAGATGTAGGAAGGAGAGAGTAATTGAGGAAAGAATAGGCTAAACCGGAGATGTAGCAACAGTGGAAACCTGGCTAAAATGAAGAGCAAAAGGACACAGCAAAGGGAAATCAAAATAGGGACAAAAGTGAGATTGCGCTGCGGAAACAAAGCACAGAGCAGCAGGGTGTCAAAAAGAGAAGGTAGAGAAAGTAAGGATGGGACTTGATGGAATGATCAAAAAAAAGGTGACAGCACAAGACCTGGGAGAAGTGGAGGAAAATGAAGGGAGACGTATATGGGCATGTAACGAGAAAGCGAGAGTGAAAGAACGGGTGATGTGGAGGACACAGAGGTAATCGGAACGGAGCCGAACACAGAGGAGATGGTCTGGAGCTCCAGTACAGGCAGAGAGAGGAATGACGAGGACACGAGGGCAGCTTGGGAAGGACTTCTGCTGATTACTTTCAAGTACCGTCTTCCACTGCCAAGTAAACTGCCCTCAGGACAGAAAGGGCCGAGGGGGAGCATGAAACAGAAGACAGGTATAGTGACTAAGCAAAGGGCAGGGCGACATACAAAAGGAACAAGAGAGAAGGAGCAACAAGACCCGCGGCCGCGAGACGCGCTCTGTGGTGGGGGAGGGGCGTTGAAGCGCGAGCAAGACAGAGAGGCGGAGAGAGGCGCGCACGCTTGGGAGAGCGAGAGGAAAGCCAGATGGCGCCTCTGCTCGTAACTGTGCACGTAACCGCACGCTCTATGTCACACAAAAAGCTGTGGTCGGCTTTTTAAAGCCCACTCACTAAATGTCTCGCAAGAGCAGCGCATGCGCTGGCTCAGGCGAGACCTAAAAATGAATGTGTCCATATGTAACGAAACTGGTGCTCATGTAAAGCGCTTTGATACCTGATATCTTTGGGTCAAGTTTGCACTATATAAAACAAAAAAAACAAAAAAATACATTGATACAGTAAATGCTCATTGACTAATTTCAACAAAACAAAATATATAAAATAGGTGTCCACTAATTGTTTGACCTCCTTGATTTTACTTACTGGAGGTAACACGCAGCCAGGAGAAGCTCTCGTGTATGCACAGACCCAGATCTTTGTTGGAACCTGGTAGCCACTTTGTTCAATGCGTGCAGGACGAGGCAGCTAATCTGTGTATCTTTATTTTTGTTATGGTGGTAGTGGTCTTGGGGGCTGTGGAAGGGTGAGGTTCCAGATACATGTATCCTCAGTTACTCATTTTTTGCTGTGGTTTGCACTGGTCTGGCAGACTTTATCCTTACATATCATCAATTTATTTATTGGTAATTGATACTTGCTGTTGTATGCAAATGGAAAGTGTAAGAAAAAAGTGACAATGACTGTAATCTCATAAAGAATTGAGTGAGAACAGTGGTCAGAGCTTTCAGCGTCAGACCACACCTGAGTGATGCAGAGCAAAAGGATAGTAACTACAGTGTCACTCTCTCGCCTAATCCCCTTTTCTCAGAGGGCACACCCGGACCTGTTTCAAATACCTGGGTCTTGAATATGCCTCAGGCATGGTGGATTATTCATGTGGTTGGTCGGGGAGCAGCTTACTAAAAATGGCCATGATTTGGACCATTTGTATGTAAGATCATTGTGTAGCGTCCTCGCCAGCCCGGTAGCATGTAAATGACTCACGCCACCCACGGAGCTCAGTTGTAGTGTAGCTCCTATTTCCCTAATAGGCTCTGCGCATTGGAATAATATATCCTATAGGTTTGACATAGGACTAAGGTCAGTATGTCCCTATCGAGTATATTAAACTTAATTACTTGTGCCAGCTAGCTCAGAGGCCACTAGAAACTCCTTGACAACAAGAAGGGAGTAGTTTCTGGCAGCCGCAAAACATGACCACTGTGTTTCCCTTTAGAATCAGAACGTGTCCCAGAGTCGTGGAAACAATAGATAACTATTTCACTCAGCTCAGTCGTGCATGCTTAGTTTTCTCCAAGTTACACAGAAAGAAATAGACGGGCGTTTCAATAAAGGATTTATTGAACAGTCTTGTTTCTAGTGTAAGTAAAATGTGCTGTTACGATCACAAGACAGTATGCGAGATAAATAATGTACAGGGTGAGCAGTAGAAATAAATAATACTGCGATAGCATTATCTTTTAGTACATATGCATTTACATAAATAACACAGACTAAAAATGCGAGTACTCATACGATGCGTTGCTAAGCAAATTCTACCCCCAATGTACCTAACCTGACCTAGGTGCAGGAAGAGGGAAGAAGTAGGTGAAGTATTCCTTACTATGGTATACTAAGAGTATGTTAAGTCTAGTATGCCTAGTATGCCAAGAGTCCCTCTAGGTTCTAGTCAGCTCCATACCTGAAGAATGAGAGAGGTAGGAATCTCTTTGCCAGACTCGAACTCCAACACGCCGCAAGGGAAGTCAGATCACTGGAAGCTGGAAGCTGGAAGCTGGGCTCTCTGCATGCAGGGAATGGCAGCGTCTTCTCAGTGCGTCAGGCCGGGAAACGGGCTCCTCTGAAGTCGAGGTCTCCTCTGGTTTACAGGGGCTAGGAAAGGTATATTTATACCTGAGATCACCTAAGAATGTTAGCATTGACGTGAGTTGGACAGCGAAAGACGTCATGAATGAACCCCCTAAGGAATAATGGTTCATGCATAATATATGAGTCCTTGAAGAAATCAATAGTCCTGGACTAGGGAAACTCCCGCAGCCTAAGGGTCTGTTCTTCATGAACTCGTTGTGACGTTAGGGTGGACGGATGTCAGAGACCATGCCTGTATTTGGAGTGCACGGTTTAATGCCTAAATAAGGGCTGGGATTTTATGCCTATATAAGGACATGACGAATTGTGCCTATATAAGGACATGATACTGGAAAGCCCGTTTATGGATACCCTAAGAGGAATACAACACCCACTCCTCTTTCGTGTGTACGATAATACTAAAATGCTAAACATTTAAAATGCTAAACATTAAAATGGAGCACCGCATATTTCTAAAAATTTTCATAAAACCATTTAAAAAAGGCATTTAAAAACCTATTAGAATGCAAAAGGTACTGTACATTTGAAGCATTGCTTTTCATTACAGGCATAAAGTTCGAAAATAAATGCAATTGGAATGAAATAAGCAGTACTATTTACATTTGACAAAAAATTATCGATAAGTTTCTCAAAAATCAAAGTCATTTCATGTCATGAAAATTAATGAACTGTTTTAGACACACAAGATGACTAAGTGTCCGTGGAAGTACCTAGAAGTCTGTATTATAAGGCTAGTTCTACTTTAAGCAGATCGATGTGCCATTTTCGTTCAAAAAATGGGGAAAAAGTTCAATTTTGGTAGAGTTCCAAGTTGTTTTCAAAATGAAGGCCAAATTGACACTGCATCTCTGGAACACAGTATGCCGAATCAGAGTTAGTTCACGGGTCTGGTGTAAACATGAGATCATCTATTTCAAAAGACAAAACATCATCCACTGTTGTTGGTGTTAGTTGGAACACCTCGTGTAGCAGATTAATTGCACAGAGATGGGAAGCATTGCTTCCAGCATAGGTTGCCTCAGCAATGTTCGCGTCCGTTGTTACCTGTGTGCCTGGAGTTCTTTCTCGTACCTCAGCAGCAGCCGGAAGCGTCTGTGAGATCTCAATGAATGCTGACAGCAGGATGGGAAGCCTCTGGGGACAACACAGAGCATGGGCCGTTATCGGGTCCAGCAGAGTATCGACATCCGTTGGCGTTGCTGATGGAAATGTTAGACAGGTGTCCAACACGCATTCTTCACTGCATAGCAGGCATCATAGAACAGGTAAGATGCAATCTTGCCAGATTGGTCTGAACGACAGGAACCAAGTTGTATTAAGGTCCCGTAGACGAGTCATGCCCAAAAGCTTTACTATTTGCTCACTGCACTTTCGTTCAAGGAGAGCTTTCTCCATTTCGCTCGGAGTGATGTCTGCGAATAGGCTGGCCATAGCGCAATAGCAGGAAGAGAAATAGAATTCCGGCAACAAGTGCTAGAATTAATGGTATGCCACCAAACACCGAATGTGCAAAGTTCGGGATGATTCCGAGTATTGCCTGGAAAGGTGCTAACAGACCTGAGCAGATGCTCTTAAATACATGTACAATTCCGGTTGTATCAGACATGTTAAAGATACGTGATATCATTTCCACGAAATGTATAGGGCAGTTTGTACTTATTCAAGTCTGTATCTCAGCCGAAGTCCTTGCTACTTGTAGATCATAGGTTTCTTTGGCCGAGGTCAAAGGCACTGTTTGCTGTAAAAGCATGGCTTTCATTCTGCTTAGAGTATCAAATCTTATAAAAGAGACGTTCAGGGAAGGCCATAGAGGCGACTCCCTGACTGTGTCTATTGGGGGAAACAATACTTGCATACAGCAAGTGACCCTGGAGTTGACCATTACTAGATATGGGATGCCTGGCAGCATTCCGCAGCAGCTCTGATCATTCAACATGAGGTAACTCCCATTAGAAAGTTGTCCAAACGTTGGATTAATCACAGCAGCTGGAGTACCATGCTGATGGCAAGACACATTTTCCACTGAACCATTACAAGCCCCGTGCAAGGAAATGTCTTGACATATAAGTGAACCACTCAGTGCAAGTTTACAGTTTGAACCGCTCAAAAACACTTCACGATCCCCACTCCAACATCTATATGTATACGGTAAATCCCACGATGTTTTAATGTATTCCTTACCCAACCTTTCATATTTGCCTGCTTGCATTTGTCTGAGGCAATACTGAAACTGAAAAGTACTCACAGGTAATGTTATTTTGCCATGAATAAGCCATTCTGTAGCTGGTTTTTCTGCCACAGTGAATGGTAACTTCTCCAATTTTTCAATGCTCAGCACTGTATACTTTGCTCCTCTTTGTGCCAGTTCGATCTGTTTATCAGTGAGATTGGATTCTGCAAACAGAGCCGTTGTGTTGATGAAACGCCAAGGCACATAGCCCGCTCGCAAAGATTGCAGCGTCCAGCTTAATAACATAATAGAACGTAATTGAGATTGGCCTTGTTGTAACATCGCCAAATCTTGTTCTAGTATGTCGATAGCAGAGGATACAATGCCATCCAATGAATATATTCTGGAGGACAAAGTTGTTAACCCATTGTCGACCACAGAGAGTGTTTTCTCTAAATTAATACGATCAAGTTCACGTATTCGTTCTGCGGCCTCTATCTGTGATACCTTCCAAGCTTCATTATAAGCAGCATAAATGCCGGCATATATGAAACGTTTTTGACGCGGTTTTCTTGGTCCAAGCAAGAATTCCCTAAGGTCTGCGTCCTTTTTAAGTAAGGTTAAGTGTTGTTTCACATCCTGTAGTGTAGACTTATGCAGCCAATCGAGGCATAATTTTCCTACACTGTATGATGTTACTACCTCCGGATGTTGTCTTTGGACGTATCTTGGGTCTGGCCTATGAATAGTAAAGCCCTTAGTTTTATTCAGGAATCTTTCCTGACAGTTATTCGTGTCTGTGGGCCAGATCAACCATTTTTTCCAAGTAGGATCAGATCTGTTGAGTTGTAGTATATTGTCAACTGTCACAACTGCCTTTGTATTATTTTCACTGGCAGGTGTTGGTACAGAAGGTGTGTTCATCTCTTTTATCTTGGCTAATCCAAGACAAGATGTTTGTTGGATAGTTTCATTCAAAAACATTATTTGTTCTGGGATGATGCAGGCTCTAAATAAAGCTTCTATCCCCTGCACTTGCCAATCTTTAGTACCCCACACA
The DNA here is from genome assembly GCA_963921515.1 of Calotriton arnoldi. Classification (NCBI taxonomy): domain Eukaryota; kingdom Metazoa; phylum Chordata; class Amphibia; order Caudata; family Salamandridae; genus Calotriton; species Calotriton arnoldi. The sequence goes on along the minus strand of CAWUFW010002702.1, from coordinate 1,035,215 downwards.
GTTTTTGTGTCAATTGTGTCTTTCCAAAAGTCGAAACCCTGTCTAGACAGTTGGGCATTAAATAATGCAGAATAAATCTGTTTTGTATTTGTTAACATAATTTTCAGTCCTGTCTTGTTTACATTTTTATAGTAAAACGTTTCTGGATCAGATGTATTGTATCCTGAAAAATATGGAAACTTACTAGCAAATGTTTTTGAACTACCTTTAGGTGGTGAAGGACAATGTTCCCATTGGTTAAACATAAACACATTTCTTGGATATGCAGATTTATGCAAATAATGATGACCATAGTGATTAAAACAATACATTTGTTCATAGTCTGATGAACCCTCTAAATATTCATGTTTAGAAAATGCAGCAGATTTTTCTAGGTCAATGTTAGACTTGGCATCTTTTGGCGTGTTTCCCCTGACTTTTTGCTTTCTGACCTCCTGGTTTTGACTCTGTTTTTGCTGGTGTAATGATTCTGCGCACTTTCCTCACTGCTGTCCAGTGGGAAAGTGCAAGTGCTCCTGTATAAAATGTGTTATGGATTGGTGTTTCCATGATTAGCCTATTTGGTTTATGTGTCAGTCCCTTGTAAAGTGCACTGAGAGTGCCAGGGCCTATAGATCAAATGCTGTTGGTGGGCTGCAGCACTGGATTGTGCCACCACGCAAACAGCCCGTAAAGTGTAACTCTGGCCTGCCATTGCAGAGCCTGTGCGCAGCCTGTAGCTGCCATGTCGACTTGGCAAGTGCACACACTTGCCAGTCCCTAAACCTTCCCTTTTCTACATGTTAGTCACCCCTAAGGTAGGCCCAAGGTACCCGTGTGGGCATGCTGCGTTGTATGCGAAAGGTAGGACATGCCCTGGTGTGTGTGGCATGTCCTGATAGTGAATTACAGCCTAGTTCGTTTTTCACTATTCCATAGGCCAGAACGGGCAGTTTTGATTATTACAGCTTATAATCCTAACTGACCCAGGGAACACGATAGAAATTCGAGTTTAGTATGCCTGGACTCAGAATGATAAAATGCATCTTTTAGTGAAGTTGGTTTTAACATTCTGTGTTTGAAAATACCACTTTTAGAAAGCGGGTATTTTCTTGTCTAACCATCCAAGCCTGCCTCTGCGAGGTTGTGTATTCCTTGTCTGGAGTGTGAGTGACAGGGGCTGGGGGATGCCAGGAGACAGGGTGAGTCAGCACAGGGCTGAATAGCAAGATCTACATGTAGATGGGTGGGAGGAGTTGCACCTGGGCCCTGAATAGGACAGTGCCTTCCCTCCACAATGCTGGCTCCACCTCCTGTGGTGCATCTGATGTCCCTGGCTTACTCTCTGAAAGAAAGGACGGAGACTTGTCAACAAAGTGCTCCAGAACTGGTTTGGACTAGGCAAAGGCCTCTCTGCCTTCAGAGAACAAAGGAATTTGGGATATAAATATTGGGGCCCTGACCCCATGAATTTAGATCTCGCTGGAATCAAGGAACCTGTCAAGAAGAAGAGCTGGAGAGCTGCTAGGAGGAGTACTGCCCCTTTGCTGAGTGACTGCTTTGTTGGGTTGGCCTGCAGTTGCTGCTTCTGTCTTGGGCAGTGAAAGGACTGGACTGAACTTTCTACAAACTTGTGCTGAGTATCTCCAAGGGCCTGAAACCGAGCTGGCCTCCTGTTAAGAAGTCTCAGGGACTGCAAAGACTTCACAAGCCTCTGGGTACCGCTTCTGGAACGCTGTTTCCGTTGCCACAGAGGAAGGGAACTGCAACCGACTCCGTCAACCGAATCCATCCCTGACCGGTGACCTGTTTGCACCGCAGACCGCATCGCCCCGCTTCGCATCGCAACCCTGGTCTCACCGTAGGCGACGTCCGACGCCGTCAACACCGAGCCGCTGCTTGCACCGTGACCTGTGGGCACCGCAGTTCGCATCGCATCGCTTCACTGAACCAGCCGGACCCGACCGACGCGGTCGCTGCAACTGGCTCAACAGTCGTGACCGCATCGCATCTGGGGCACCGCTCGCACGTTTGCGACGCACCGCTCCGACTCGCACCGCTGTCCGACGCCAGCTCCCGCACTCCGGCTTGGTCGCCTGTATCGCAACCTGTCAGCACCGCATCGTACACCGTCTCGCCCTGCACCGCACGCCTTGGACTCACCGACTCCGTCTGCACGACGCTCATCGAGCCGCTGCCTGCACCGCATCGAGGGACACCGCACCTTGCATCGCTCTGTCTTGCACCGCAACCGCGACGAACGCCGACCGGCTCGTACACTCCGTACCAGCCACAACGAGAAAGGTACTGTGACCGAGTCTGTTCACGACTCTGCTGGCCCGTATCGACGCGGTCGGCTGGAACTGTTAGACTCTGTTGTTTTCAGCATCGCGGTAGACTCGGACGGAGCTACCGACTCGTACGAACTTTGTTTTTCACGATTTCTGCAAAGAAGAAGTTATCTTGCAACGTATTCATTTTTAAAGTATTTGTATTGTGGATTTTTATCGTATTTGGTCTTGTCTTGAGTATATAAAAATATTGGTTATTTTTCTAAACTGGTGTGGTGTCCTTTTGTAGTGCTTACACTGTATTACTGTTGGTTATGTGCAAATGCTTTACACACTGCCTCTAGAATAAGCCTGACTGCTCGTGCCAAGCTACTAAGGGGGTGAGCAGGGGTTATTTTAGGAGTGTAGCTCCCTTACCCTGACTAGGAAGAAGGGTCCCTACTTGGACAAAGGTGCAAGCCCTTGCCAACTAGAGATCCCATTTCTAACAGTCAAACATTATATCGTTTACAGTCTCAAAGTCCCAATCATCTGAATAGGTACTGGACGTAATTAGATCACTTAGTGAAATTTTAAACAAATGTGGAATGTTCAATTGTTCATTCGGGCCGAAGATATCATAATCTGTTTTGTCCCACACTATACCATCCTGTATAGGAACAGCTGTGATGTTCACTGATGATAAGTCTCTTGCTTCACGATGGGAAGATTTATGAGGTTTCAAAAGTACGTTTACGTCTTTTCCTTCAGTGTTCACATGGATGTATCTGCCACTTATAAGCACGCTTACAGTTGTTACCAAAGCTAGCCAGAGCAGGAAAACAAAAAGTCCAGATGAAATCCAGAGTTCAATCCATGGAGAAACCAAATAAGTCTTTTTCACAAAATGAAGAAAGTCTTGTACTTGCTGCTTGAATTTCAATGACACTGGCGTCGTTTCAGGTTCACTCGGATCTTCTGAGAACGTATCAAAGTTAATGAAATAGCCAGAAGCAGTTCTGTCAATTGTTGGAATTGCCTCAGGATTTGTAGAAATCACTGGAACCAGTTCATCACTTGTTACGTTGGTGTAGACAGGTGTATTTGGACGAACTGTTACTTGGTGTTCAAGAGGGATGAGTTCCATAGCGTTGTTGCATAGTCCTCCATCTGTTACAGCTGAATTCTCGATAGTTATCAGTCTTTCAGTCTGAACCTCTTGGATAGTAGCGAGAGGAGTGCGTCTGCTACTAGGTCGGAGTCCACGAGGCCTACTATTTAGTATTGGCCACATACTGTGGTTTGATCAGGTCGATGGACACAAATCTTTTCTCCTTTCTTCCAGCAAGGGGCGGCAGAAGTACTGTTCTTGTTCCTTGAACTGCTAGGACAGGTACTGGTTGTCTGTAAGAAGGTCCAAATTCCTTCTTGACCGCAATTTTTTCTCTGACTAGATCCCCAACTTTTGGAATCCAGACAGGCCTTGCTGGGACAGCCGGTTGATCCCCAGTGGTGGTTGACTGTAGGAATACGTTGCTTTGTTTCGTTCTTAATTTGTTTAAGTCCTGTAAAACAGCCAAACGATCTTTGATATCAAATGGTTTATTTTCCACCACTGTGCCTACGTGTTCAAGGTCTGGTACCCACATTCTTGTCCCAAATAGGATCTCATATGGAGTGACCCCCCCTAGAGAACTTCTTGGCCGATTGTTCATTGCGCGCTGTACGCCATTAAGGTGTTTGACCCACCCATCACCCGAACCTAATACCCTAGCTGTTATAGACTGCTTTAGGTCCCGGTTTTTCCTTTCCACAACCGAATTTCCCTCAGGATGGAATAGAGAGGAGTACCGCAATGCAACGCCCAGACTGGCCATGGCTTCTTTGTAAGCCTTAGATCTAAACGCAGGACCCTGGTCAGAATGTAGCGTGCCTATTGCGTATGTGCCGATAAAGACTCGCAAATCTTTTATAACAGTTCGAGCGTCAGCCGAGCGCTGAGGCCATAACCATAGGAACCTAGATTCAGTATTTGCGGGAATGCCTTTGTCCAGTAGGACGCAGGCACGTAGATAGTCGAATGCTGTCTATCAGTGGTGTCTGTACTGGGCTTCCACATTCGCAGCATGGTGTCTGGTGGCTCTCTCCCTGTAATTTACAGTCTAAGCAGTTGTTGATGAATATGTGAATTTCTGTATTCATTCCAGGCCACCAGTACATCTCTTTTAACGTCAAAATTGTTTTAGAGATCCCTTGATGTGACAGACCCTCCCCCAAATGCGTTTCATAAATCAAGGCTGATCTACGTTCCATGTTTGGAATTACCCTATCCCCCACTCCAGGGATTCGAGCAAAAGGAACGTTGTTCGCATCAATTACATAAGAGTACTTGAGTGGAAACTTTTTTGGTAACGCTGCACTGCTGCCTTTGCTCGAAGCATTGACAGCCAACATTAACTCACCGTCTATTTTTGTTTTTGAACGAGTGATCGCAGCTACGGAAGCCGTTTGCACAGCCCCCTTTGCGGCTTCGTCAGCCAATGAATTCCCTGCAACGTGAACGCCATCACGTTGATGACTCAGTGTGTGTATCACGTGAGCCTTTGGTAGTTCGTTTTTCAACTGAACTACTTGTTTCCAAAGCAATTTATGCTTTATTGTGCCACCTTTCGCATCTTTGAAACCATTTTCAAGCCAGTTTTGTATATATTCATTATACGACTGAACACAGTAAAGGAGTCGCACACTATTAGTGTGGGGAATTCTCGATCTGTACTTTCAAGTGCCAGTTTGAATGCTTGTAGTTCAGCTCGCTGAGCTGTACAATCCCCTAGAGATTGTGTTTTAGTGACCATAGGTCTGAAGATGCCATCTCGCATGCGTCCTTTAACGATAGCACACGCTGCACTGTAAGCTTGCTTACCCCCTATTGCGGGTTGTGCGGATCCGTCAGTGTAAATTATAAATTCGTACTGATCAAGAGGCAGAATTTCAGTAGGCAGAGGACATTCTTGTTCATATTGTAGGAATGCTTGTGTTTTTAAATCTGGATCAAAAACATATTCAACATCTGTTGCAGCAAGAGAATTAACCCATTGTATCCATCTTGGATGTAATGCTTTAGCATTTGGAATGCTTGCTTTTGTGTCCGCTTCTAAAGCCGGTACTGGGGTTACGACAATAATGCGTTTCCCTTGGGCTAAGGCTCTTTCTTTTGCTACAGCGGTTTGAACTGCTGTCAGAATTTTTTCAGTTGAACTGAAGCGCATTTCCGCTTTTGTGTACAAATGGGATTTGTATGCTATTGGTGTCTTCTCACCCTCATTGAAGGTTAAGTAGGTGAATCCACATTGACCCGAAATTATTCGGATCACCAAATTACGTTGACTTACACGTGTTTGTAAGTTATTTGTTGCTAACATGTTAGCCTGGAGTGAACGCAAGATTTCTGTGTGTTCCTGTGTCCAGTTTTTGATTGAAAAATCAGGTTTGATTAATGCGTAGAGAGGTTTAACCCTTTCTGCGTAGTTTAGAATGTATGTTCTTCCAAAATTTAGGAAACCCAGGATGGATTGTAAGTTTTTTTGCGTTTTTGGAGGTTGGAGCAGCGCACACTTTTCTAAAAAGTTAGCTGCCAAGCTCTTGCCTTCACTTGAAAGCTCATATCCTAGAAATAGGACATTGAGATGGGCAATTCGGGACTTTTTAAAGTTGAACTTGTAGCCCTCAGAGGCGAAACCCAGTATAATGGTGCTCACCCTGTTCAAGTGTTTGTCCAGGTCATCGTCTGTCAGATATATGTCATCGACATAGGACAATGCCTCATTGTCATAAATTTGTAGTAACTCCGTTACCCTCGCTGAGAATAAACCTGGGCTGTTTTTGAACCCTTGTGGGAGTCGACAAAAGTGACGCTGGGTCCCCATTATGGAGAATGCTGTTAAGTACCTGCTTTCAGGTGCTATTTTTTGACAAAAGAAACCATTTGAGATGTCTAATGTGGTTTTATATTTTTACGCACAATGTTATTCATTAATGCTGTGCTATGTGCATTTTGCACTGCAAAAGTTTTAGAACAAGTGTTTAGGTGTCTGTAATCCAAAACTAGACGATATGTATTGTCTGGTTTGGAGACAGGAAACAAAGGATTGTTCATTGAGGAGGTACATGTTTCAATCACCCCTTGATATTCAAGTTGATCTAAGATCTCCCTGACCTGTTTTTTAGCTTCTTGCTTTATTGGGTACTGCCTTTGTGCAGTTGGTTCATGTTTCAGATGTATTTTATGGTGAGGTGAGTCCTCATCCCATCCTACATGATTTTTATATAATGCTGGGGCCTGAGCCACTGCCCATTTCCTGGCATATGTATATTTTAGGTGAATTGGAATATGGTTGGAGAAGGCAGGCATAATAATGTCCTCGCCGTGTGGGCACTCCCTGACAAATTGTGGTGGCCAGTCCTTTTCTGCTAGAAGTATGTCATAGCCTCTTGATACTCTTTCCCAAAAAAGTGCTTTCACCTGTCTAGGTTTGTCTTCCTCCATCCGGAGTGTTATTTCATATAACCTTTGTGGAGTACTAACCCTGGTGTCTACAGTCTCTACTGTGATGTACTCATTCAAGTCCACTATCTCCAGAAGTTCCTTCACGGTCTGGCGAACTATTGTGACTTCTGCTGCACTGTCCAGCATTGTCTGAGCCCATTCTCCGTTCTTGAGTTGTGTTCTCAGTATTCTCGGCATGTCTGATCTTCAGACCTGCTACCTTCTTTTTGGAGAATTGAGGTTTTGTTTTTGTTTTTGAAGCGTGTTTGTCGTCTTTCGATTTCACGCGTTCTTCTTTATGTTCTGATCGTCCTCTTCTTTCCGAAGTCTGTGATGAGATCTAAAAGGGACGAGAGAAATGTGTATCAGTATCTTGATACCTATCAGGTTTTCTCAAATTATCCCTATTCCTGAGGTTATACCTCCTTTCAGAGGGCTCCTTTTGAGGAGACCTACCTCGGGATTGAGAACGTTTCTCGTTTGATTTTTGTTTAGTAGACTCCCACTTCTTTTTAGAAGATGTAGGAGTTTGTTTTATTGAGTCCTTCTCAGGACTTTCAGATAGTTTCGGCTCCACTGGTCTTCCACCCAAACTATTTCTGCCTAATTCTGCATAAGATTGTTCTATTATTCTGGGTAGCTCAGTTTGATGTTCTGTAACATCGAATTCCCTCAATTTTTGGCGGATCGCCACTGCTGCTGCCTCCCCTTTAATATTAGATAATATTATTGTTGAGACCTGGTCGAAATTTTTCAGTAACTTCATACCTAAATTTAGAGCAGGCTCTGCCGTTTTGAATTTGTTTTAGGACATCAGGTATTACCGCAATTGATGGAATACCATGTGTTTTAGTATAGATGGCAGCAAAGACTGAGCCCCAAGTGGTGCAGTCTTCCAGTTGTGGTGTGATCCCCATTGGTAAACTGATTGTTAGGATTCTGTGTTTCTCATGCGGGCTAGTATTTGGAAATACTGCTTCGATTTGAGTAATTTTTTGAGCTATCCAAAATGGAATTTGCTCACGTTTTGTGGGAATTTTACCCATGACTGCGTATAGAGTCTGTGGTGTAATTTTTAGTGTATTCGCCTGTTGGGGAGTTGGATTTGGATATGTCAATGGTGGTCGGACTGTAAAAGTCCGCATGAAATGAAATTTGTACTTGTAAAGCGCACCCATACCCCCAAAGGGGTGTCCAGGCGCTGTACGCATACCGCTGTGGAACCCTTCCTGGCTTTTCCCTGTGAAATGTCCACTCCTGGGCACCCCCAGGGTGAAGCCAGGCATCCCAGCGCTGTTGGGGCTGTTGTGGAGATTAAGCAAGCTATTGCCCAGAGTTGCAGAGTGGGACCCATGATTAGAATAGGCACCGAGGCGAGAATTATCAGGTCCGAGGAAATTGAGCCCAAGACCCGCCGAGGCGGGAATTGAACCCTGGTCCCGGGCCAGATCTCTGCATCAGGGTCTGCCGCTCTAACCATTGAGCCACACTTCTCCACATATGACATATTGGACCAATTGTCTGTAGATTTTTATTAACTCTGTGAGTTGAGTACGTAACTCCTCATCTGACATCTCTTCAATGTCTGGATGAGGTGTGTAGCCGGCTAAAATCGGCCATGTTGCTCCTGGTCTACCTAGTGGACCGAGCCTGGTAATGCTTTTGTGATGTTTTAGGGCGCCTTTAAACCAGAGCTGATGCTCTTGGTATGTTAATGCAATTTCAATATCCTCGAAAGGACTGTATTCCTCTGGTGGTTCATCTTCTTTGTAGAAGTGAAACATGTGTGTTACTGAATTGGATTCAGGAAATATTACCCATGAATAGAATACCTCTGTCTGAAAGGATTCATGTGCCTCTATCACGAAAACTGCTCTACCGCCTCTTGGTGGTAGGCCATGTTTCATAAGTTTTAGAGTGATGGCTCTTCTTAAATTTTGATGGATGTGTATAACACCCTCCTCGATTTCATTTAAACCGGTAAAGTTAAAAACTGCTGCTAGGGCTGGATCAGCCGCAGCTACACCGTCTCCGGTTTCATTGTCGGAGCCAGGCATTTTGTTGTTTGAAAAATGTAGAAACAAGTTTCAAGGAAACAAAGATAAGGTGCACAATATTGTGGAACACTGTATCCTTCAACGTTGAGCAAACCAAACAGCTAATATATAGGGTACTGCCCTATGTAGCCGTGGTGGATACCTAACCCTGCCCACTCCAGACGTCTTTTGGAGTATATGGGTAGGGGTCTTGAGAGAAAAAGCACGGCTGAGTTACTCAGTATCTAACGTTGAATTACTGCCTTACCAAACCGTTGGGCGCCATGTAGTGTATCTCCTATTTCCCTAATAGGCTCTGCGCATTGGAATAATATATCCTATAGGTTTGACATAGGACTAAGGTCAGTATGTCCCTATCGAGTATATTAAACTTAATTACTTGTGCCAGCTAGCTCAGAGGCCACTAGAAACTCCTTGACAACAAGAAGGGAGTAGTTTCTGGCAGCCGCAAAACATGACCACTGTGTTTCCCTTTAGAATCAGAACGTGTCTGTGAGAGGACCCCTACCCTGACATGCCGATACCCAGGGTCGCCACGACAACTTGGTCCCAATACCCTACCTGCAGGAAGGTGTCCCAACAGGTCCCGATGTAGGTCGACGGTTCCCGTAACAGTGACCCCTCCCCTTTGGCCTCGGCCCGGGCAGTGTTTCGATACACACGTATCAGAGGCGGCAGTAGGAGGGACTAACCCCGGATGTGGTTCCTCGCAGGAAGAGAAGAAGCCCAAGGGAACAGGAAGCGGGCGCGTACAAGCCGGAGGAAGGAAGGAGTCAAGCGAGAGTGGAGAGCGGAACGGATAAAACGAGGAAAGACGGAACGGAGAGGACGACGATCGAGACGAGGACGAGACGTGGTGCGAGGATTGGTGGTCCCCACAGGAGGAGGCTGGAGAGCGGCCGCAACTCGGGAGAGTTGCGGCGGGGCCGGTGAGTGATCGGAAACAGGGGGAACGGGCACCGGGGAGTGGGAGGGCTGAGGGTGTATAGCGGGGTGGCGGGAAGGTCTATGGGAGCACAAAAGGGAGAGTGACACGGTATATAGCTGCTATCCTCCCCACGAGTGACTGTGTTTGCACGCCCAAAGTCGTAAGAGGCGTTTCCTTTGCTTTGTTTTTCCCCTGTTCACTACGTTCCCTAAACAATCCACACACCAACCCTCCCTGCACGCAACCCCTTTCCCTTCACGAAACCAGAAGACACTATACCCCTTCCCGGATAGCTGAGAACACCAAACGGGTGTGGTTACGGGTCACTCTGACAACGGGCATGATAGATCAATGCGACTGACGGTTCCTTGTATTTTCTCTCTTCCATGAGCCTCCCTGGGAGAACCGACCAGCTAGGAGACGAGTATCCCCCATCCACAAGCCGCAAGGAACCGCAAGAACAGGAGAAGACCCGGAAGACCCTCCAAAGAACCCCTAAAACAACTCCTAAGGACAGATATCCCCTGATACCGAATAAAACTAGCCGGCTGGCACACTATATACAGCCTCCACGTCTGTTTGTTCGGCCTGCCCTCCCACAAGTGGTGTCAGAAGTGGGATCAGCCGAAGACGTGAAGGCTATGGAGAGATTCCTCACCGTGGTGGAAGAGGACCGGGGGAAGCTACAGCAGGCTATGACAGTACAGGGCCAGACCCATGACACGGCCATAGGGAAGCTTGCGGACGCCATGGGACAACAAAGGGGCCCCAGTACTCTCCCCTCAGTGATCTTACAAAAATATGTCAGCGGAGAAGACCCGGAGTACTTCTTCAATAACTTTGAACGGATGGCCCTGGCTGCGGCATGGCCGGCTGATAAATGGGGACAATACCTGGGGCCCTTGCTGTCAGGGGAGCTACAGGCATCCTACCAAGCGGCCAACATCCTAGGGGTAACCCCCTACGCGGACATAAAACAGTGTATTTTGGAACGCCTGGGGGTTGACGATGAGACCCATAGGATGAGACTTAGACAGATCAAGGAAGGGCCTCACGAGACCCCGAGGGCCCTATACTTCCGGGTAAAGGACATGGCTGACCGTTGGTTAAAACCCACCACCGCCACAAAGGAGGACATCATGGCCAAAGTCTACTTGGAACAGTACTTGGCCTCCCTCCACCCACCCATACAGAGATGGGTCAGACAACACGCACATCTCACCTTGGAGTCGGCCGTAGAAATTGCAGGGGCCTACAGTAGAGCCCAAGATGTCCAAAAGGGTCGCGAAGACACCCCATGGAGAACAGGCATGGGCGGGGCTCATCGTCCTACCCGACCCCCACTGGTCCGAAGACCCGATCCTGTAACAATCGTTCCAGGGCCCCCTTTGTTTCGGGGCCCCGGACCTTCTCTTTTGAAAACCCCTCCCCCTGGACCTCAGTGTTATAACTGCGGGGGGCTGGGCCACATAGCTCGCTTTTGTACACAGAAGGAGGAACCGATGGAGATAGGCATCGCAAGAAACTACTGCTGCCTCTCCCAGAATAGAACGCCTCCCCCGTATCATTGTGGCGTGACCATAAACGGACAACCGATGACAGCCCTTGCCGATACGGGCTGCCGACAAAGCGTGGTGCGTCCTCAGGAACTGGGAGCCGGAATTGGGGCTGTCGATGGTACCGTACATATTCAGTGCGTCCATGGGGATACAAAGAGGTATCCCACTACTTATGTACGAATACAAAACGCCAAGGATCCTGGTTCCGAGTTGAAGGTCGGCCTCATTCCCCGTCTACCGGAACAGATCATATTAGGAAATGATTACCCCCACCTACCCGAACTACTACAAGAAACATCGGCCGCAGAAAGTGACTGGTGGGACATAGCTCCCTTCGCTCAGGATGAGAACCCCGACTGGCCCCCCTCAAAACTGAGGAAAACCAAAAACCAAAAACGAAAGGATAAAGGAAACTATGTTCGTGCTTTCCCTGCCACACCGGTGGAGAACCCGTGGGAAAACGACAGACACTTCCACACGGCTCAGAGAGAAGACCCGGTCCTACAAGAGGCTTGGAACCAAGCCCAAAACCAAGAAGCCCCAGTACATGTATGTCCTTATTTTTTCATTAGACATGGACTATTATACAGGAAAGAAGAGCCCGATAGTACCCCTCAGTTGTTGGTTCCCAACCCTTTCCAGGACAAGGTACTTTATCTGGCACATAGTCATCTATTAGGTGGGCATTTCGGGGAGGAAAAAACTGGGCAGTTAATAACGAAACAGTTTTATTGGCCCGGCGTGTATGGACGAGTGAAACAATACTGCCGTGAATGCCCCGTTTGTCAAAAAAATAGTAGATACAAACCCCCACGAGCCCCATTACATCCATTACCCATCATCGAGGAGCCCTTTAGTAGGGTAGGGATGGATATAATAGGCCCTCTGTTACCCTCGCGTAGCGGGTGTCGTTATGTGTTGGTACTTGTGGATTACGCCACCCGCTTTCCGGAGGCATTCGCCCTGAAACACCCCGACGCTTCCAACATAGCTAAAGCTATAATACCGGTGTTTTCCCGGGTGGGGTTCCCAAAAGAGATCCTAACAGATCAGGGGACCCCGTTCGTATCAAAACTGATGAAGCAAGTGTGCACCCAGTTAGGGATTAAGCAAATACGGACGGCGGCCTACCACCCCCAGACGGATGGGCTCGTTGAGCGTTATAATGCCACATTGAAGACCACCCTAAAAAAACTCCTTGCCCTCGAATCTAAGCGGTGGGAGGATATGTTACCCCTAGCGTTGTATGCAATCCGATGTCAAACCCAAAAGAGCACTGGGTATTCTCCATTTGAGTTACTCTATGGCCACCAACCCCGTTCCCTACTAGATATGGTTCGAGAGACCTGGGAAACAGAATCTAACAATGCCACCCCTTTGATAGAGTATGTCACCAATCTAAAGACCCATCTGGGACAAATACGTGCAATAGTCAGGAATAACATGGAAAAAGCACAAGGGGCACAGAAGATCCAATACGACAAAAAAGCCAAAGAGAGGTCCTTCTCAACAGGAGATGCGGTGTTGTTGATGATGTCTTCATCGGATCACAAGCTGTTGGGTCAATGGCAGGGCCCATACGTAGTGCTGGAACAGGTGACACCCGTCACCTACAGGCTCGAACTGGACAAGAAAAGAGGCACTACTCAGGTGTATCACATTAATCTTTTAAAAAAATGGGAGGGACCCCTTCCTTCCTTGGTTGGAAACATAGGACCTAATAGTCCCTTATATTGCCAGTGTATTGACCCTGACTTGCCCTCCCCTTTGGCCACGACTCTGATTGATAAATTGTTGCCCCTACAGGGTGTGTTTTCTTTGACTCCCGGCAAAACCACGTTAGTTGAACACGCCATAAAAACCCGTCCCGGGGCAAGAATACGTCTCCGACCCTACCGTATACCAGAGGCCCGTCGACATACTATTCGAAACGAAGTTCAACAAATGCTACAGATGGCTATCATAGAACCCTCTGTAAGCGAGTGGAATTCCCCTATAGTACTCGTGCCGAAGCCGGACGGCTCGGTACGCTTTTGCATTGACTTCCGGGAGGTCAACAAGGTGTCAGAATTCGATACGTATCCCCTCCCACGGGTAGACGAGATGGTAGAGCGGATAGGGAAGGCCACATATATTAGTACCCTTGATCTGTGTAAAGGGTACTGGCAGATACCCCTAAGAGCCCAGGACAGAGAGAAAACAGCATTCTCTACTCCGGATGGTCTGTTCCAGTTCGTGATGCTACACTTTGGGCTACACGGAGCACCGGCTACATTTCAAAGGGCCATGAACCTCGTTCTCCGCCCCCATGAGAGCTATGCCGGTGCTTACATAGATGATATCATTATCTACAGCGAAACCTGGGAACAGCATCTAATTCATCTGTGTGACGTGGTCCGAGCCCTAGGTAACCACGGACTTAACAAAAAACCCAGCGAAGAGTCATTTAGCCGCCCAGACCGTGAAGTATCTGGGCTACCTGTTGGGGGAAGGAGTCATACGGCCTCAGGATAACAAACTGACTGCCATATCCCATATACCCTTTCCACGTACAGTCAAAGCCCTCCGAGCATTTTTGGGGCTGCTCGGATATTACAGAAGGTTTATACCACAGTTTTCCCGGATAGCAGCCCCACTCACCGACCTCTTACAGAAAAACATCAAAACTGAGCTCAAATTGAGAGACCCTGACCCCGACGTGCTCCAGGCCTTTGAGGCACTGAAGGCGTCTCTTACCTCAGACACGATATTAGCCAGTCCCGATTACTCCTTACCCTTCATCCTTCAGACGGATGCCTCAGATCAGGGGTTGGGGGCGGTCTTGTCCCAGAGAAACCAACAGGGGGAGGAACAACCCATTTTGTATATCAGTAGAAAGCTATTTCCACGAGAGCGTAATTACGCTGTAATTGAAAAAGAGGCCCTAGCCATTAAATGGGCCATCGACGCTCTGAAATATTACCTGGAAGGACAAGAATTCACCCTATATACAGACCATGCTCCCTTAGAATGGTTAGCACGCAACAAAGGGAACAATGAAAGGGTGTTGCGCTGGTTCCTATCATTACAACCCTACAGATTCCATACTAAGCACAGGAAAGGAAAGGACCAGACAAATGCGGATTTCCTTTCTCGTTATCCCCTTGGGGACCCCCCCACTGGAAGGACAGCAAGGGAAAGGGGATGTGAGAGGACCCCTACCCTGACATGCCGATACCCAGGGTCGCCACGACAACTTGGTCCCAATACCCTACCTGCAGGAAGGTGTCCCAACAGGTCCCGATGTAGGTCGACGGTTCCCGTAACAGTGACCCCTCCCCTTTGGCCTCGGCCCGGGCAGTGTTTCGATACACACGTATCAGAGGTGGCAGTAGGAGGGACTAACCCCGGATGTGGTTCCTCGCAGGAAGAGAAGAAGCCCAAGGGAACAGGAAGCGGGCGCGTACAAGCCGGAGGAAGGAAGGAGTCGAGCGAGAGTGGAGAGCGGAACGGAGAAAACGAGGAAAGACGGAACGGAGAGGACGACGATCGAGACGAGGACGAGACGTGGTGCGAGGATTGGTGGTCCCCACAGGAGGAGGCTGGAGAGCGGCCGCAACTCGGGAGTGTTGCGGCGGGGCCGGTGAGTGATCGGAAACAGGGGGAACGGGCACCGGGGAGTGGGAGGGCTGAGGGTGTATAGCGGGGTGGCGGGAAGGTCTATGGGAGCACAAAAGGGAGAGTGACACGGTATATAGCTGCTATCCTCCCCACGAGTGACTGTGTTTGCACGCCCAAAGTCGTAAGAGGCGTTTCCTTTGCTTTGTTTTTCCCCTGTTCACTACGTTCCCTAAACAATCCACACACCAACCCTCCTGCACGCAACCCCTTTCCCTTCACGAAACCAGAAGACACTATACCCCTTCCCGGATAGCTGAGAACACCAAACGGGTGTGGTTACGGGTCACTCTGACAACGGGCATGATAGATCAATGCGACTGACGGTTCCTTGTATTTTCTCTCTTCCATGAGCCTCCCTGGGAGAACCAACCAGCTAGGAGACGAGTATCCCCCATCCACAAGCCACAAGGAACCGCAGGAACAGGAGAAGACCCGGAAGACCCTCCAAAGAACCCCTAAAACAACTCCTAAGGACAGATATCCCCTGATACTGAATAAAACTAGCCGGCTGGCACACTATATACAGCCTCCACGTCTGTTTGTTCGGCCTGCCCTCCCACAGTGTCCCAGAGTCGTGGAAACAATAGATAACTATTTCACTCAGCTCAGTCGTGCATGCTTAGTTGTCTCCAAGTTACACAGAAAGAAATAGACGGGCGTTTCAATAAAGGATTTATTGAACAGTCTTGTTGTTTCTAGTGTAAGTAAAATGTGCTGTTACGATCACAAGACAGTATGCGAGATAAATAATGTACAGGGTGAGCAGTAGAAATAAATAATACTGCGATAGCATTATCTTTTAGTACATATGCATTTACATAAATAACACAGACTAAAAATGTGAGTACTCATACGATGCGTTGCTAAGCTAATTCTACCCCAATGTACCTAACCTGACCTAGGTGTAGGAAGAGGGAAGAAGTAGGTGAAGTATTCCTTACTATGGTATACTAAGAGTATGTTAAGTCTAGTATGCCTAGTATGCCAAGAGTCCCTTTAGGTTCTAGTCAGCTCCATACCTGAAGAATGAGAGAGGTAGGAATCTCTTTGCCAGACTCGAACTCCAACACACCGCAAGGGAAGTCAGATCACTGGAAGCTGGAAGCTGGGCTCTCTGCATGCAGGGAATGGCAGCGTCTTCTCAGTGCGTCAGGCCGGGAAACGGGCTCCTCTGAAGTCGAGGTCTCCTCTGGTTTACAGGGGCTAGGGAAGGTATATTTATACCTTAGAGCACCTAAGAATGTTAGCATTGACGTGAGTTGGACAGCGAAAGACGTCATGAATGAACCCCCTAAGGAATAATGGTTCATGCATAATATATGAGTCCTTGAAGAAATCAATAGTCCTGGACTAGGGAAACTCCCGCAGCCTAAGGGTCTGTTCTTCATGAACTCGTTGTGACGTTAGGTTGGACGGATGTCAGAGACCATGCCTGTATTTGGAGTGCACGGTTTAATGCCTAAATAAGGGCTGGGATTTTATGCCTATATAAGGACATGACGAATTGTGCCTATATAAGGACATGATACTGGAAAGCCCGTTTATGGATACCCTAAGAGGAATACAACACAGTATCAAATGTCTTTATTCTCTAGAGTGTAACTGTTAGCTGACGTGCACTGCATCATAAATTTTACTAACCACACCCAAACACTTACGTCACTATGCTACAAAGTCCGCTAGGGAACATAAGGATCCCGCGCTCTATAATACACAAGACACTACATCTCTCCCTTTGTTAAATAGAAAG
Source organism: Calotriton arnoldi (assembly GCA_963921515.1). NCBI lineage: Eukaryota > Metazoa > Chordata > Amphibia > Caudata > Salamandridae > Calotriton > Calotriton arnoldi. The sequence continues at coordinate 1,018,466 of CAWUFW010002702.1, read as the reverse complement.
ATACAAACAAAATGCATATACATCATTGTTCCTCAATGAGTCATCGAGGCGTTCAAACTAATCATCCAGATCGCATGGCGTGAGGCTGATTAGACACAGGAGAACAACCGCCACAGGCACTGGTGAGCTAGCCACTGAGGAAGTCCTGAGGCTCTCCTGGCCCTCTGATGACAGAGTCTCACTCTAGGTGTCTGGAACTGACAAACTATGAGGCATGTGCTTGAAATGTGAGGAATCAGTCTTGAAGGACTTTCCTTACTAGTTGCAACTTGCAATAGATCAGCATCGAATGGAGCATCAGATTTGCATTTCCGCCTCTGCTTGACAAGGACACTGTCTCCATTCTAAAACGTAATGTCCCGAGCACATCGACGCTTGTCTGCACAAGTCTTCATTCTAGACTTGTGAGATGAATCAGTGAGTCGACCTTTCTGAGCAACAATTGTTCTCTCAGTGGTCCACTGGGGCAGCTTGGTAACCATGGCTCTCCCGAACATCAGGGTGGCTGGGCTTTCACCGGTTGTAGAATGGGGGGTAGATCTGTAGACACAAAAAGTTGAATGAAGAAAGGACTTGAGTGCAAGTCCCTCTAGTGCAGCACGCTGGACAGCCTTCTTAAGACTGCTCATAAAACATTCAACAATGCCATTAGCCTTTGGCCATAAAGGTGTGCTTTTCTGAAGCTTGATCTTCAAATGAGTAACAAAGTCCAGGAAATTCCCGACCATTGAATGGTGGGCCATTGTCAGATTTTAGAATGGACAGAACACCCCAAGTTGCAAATATGCCTTCTAGTCTTTCAATTATTTGATCATTAGTGATTGACGAAAGGTCTTTACCAGAGGAAACCGGGAGTACTCATCTATAATTACCAGGAAGTAATGGCCATTTTCAAGGGGTCCAAAGAAGTCAACTGCAATTTTCTCCCAGACATGTCTTGGAAGATCCGACGTTCACAGGATACTGTGTTGTTTTAGGAGATAAACAGTTACACAAATGACGAGCTTGGAGCTCTCTCTCAACTCACTCATCAAGATGAGAGAACCAAACATGGTCTCGGAGGGCTCGCTTTGTGGCGACAAAGTCCACAATGTCCCTCATGTGCCACTTCAATGTCTTGCTGTCGTAGACTTTTAGGAATGACAATTCTCGACCCTCGCAAGATAATCCCTTCTTGTGTAATGGTCAGTTCATCACAACATTCTTGAATTTCTGATATTCATTTTCGTTACCAAGAGGTCGAGCATATGTTCTCCCGGACTAATGCATAATAATGTCTTTGAGGATAGGCATATTCCTGTCTTCATTGGTAGCAGCACTTATGTGCTCCACTGCAACAGCTGCAGGAGTGCTGGATCTCACAATAAAGTTAATGTAGACCTCAGCCATTTTGGAAGGGGCACCCTGGCACTGTATGCGCACTCGAGAAAAGTAGTCAGCAGGGTTTTGATCTTTTCCCGGCCGGTGTACAATCGAGGAGTCATACTCTTGCAGTCTCAGCCCTCACCTCTTAATGCGAGGGGGCATCTTGGCCTTTGGATTGCCAAAGATAGTAAGCAATGCTTGGTGATTAGTAACAAGCATAAAATATTTCCCATAGTGAAATACACGAAAGTGTTTGCAAGCCCACACAACATCTAGGCTTTCTTTCTCAGGTTGCGAGCAAGCTCGTTCAGTCTGTGACAAACATCAGCTGCCATAAGCAATATTTTTGCCTTCGTGCACCTGCATGTCCACTGTGTTGGGCAAGAATCACGCCCCAGCCCACTGGGCTGGCATCCACAACAATCTCTATATGCAATTTCAGATCAAAGTAAACCATTTCAGTAGCATTTACAAATTGCATGCTTAATCTTCTTGAAACTTTGATCACACTCCTGTGACCAATGGAATGAATGATTCAGTTTTGTTAACTCTCTCAATGGGGCACTCACAGGGGCAAAGTCATGGATGTATCTGGAACAGTAGCTGGCCATACCAAGAAAATAATGCAGCATGGTTACATCTTAGGGATGGGAGGTAGAGGACAAAGCCTGAACCTTGACTGGATCTAGAGCCATTCCTCCTTCTGAGAAAAAGTGCCCAAAGAATTGTAGTCTTGTTTTGTGAAATTCTCTCTTTTCAGCATTCATGGGGAGAGGAGTTGGCCTAACGGCTAGGGCGGTCGACCTCGAATCTGGGGAACTGGGTTTGAGTCTCGGCAATGACGCTGCACATCCTGTGATTCTGGGCAAATCACTTAGGGGCATATCTACAAGGCCCCGCAATAAAATTATCGCCGCTTTAGCGTACGTTTTCGGGCGAAAAGCGGCGATAATTTTATTGCCCTATCAGCAAAGACACGCTAGCGCGTTTTTCTATGCCTCTGCGCCCGTTTCCTCAACGCCCAGCTCTGCAACGTTAATGATATGCAAAGTGGGCGTAACTGACAGAAATAACGTGGAAAATGTCGCTAACCGACATTACTCCAATTATCTATCTGCACGCTAACCTGTGTAGCGACGATAAAAGTAGCGCTAACCGCGCTTATCGCAGGTTTCATTACGCCTGCTCTGACTCTTACTAAGCCATTATAGCCTATGGGTGGTGGATTATAAGGTTTGGACCACCCTGCCCTATCTACAAGGATTTGCCTATCGCTGTGCGATTTCCAGCGACATTCACACATTTTGCCTCTATCGCTGGATATTATATCGCATTGGAGATAGGCGTTGATGATAACGCGCTATCTCTGCGATATTATCCAGCGATAGCCGGCGATAATTATACTCGCGCTAAGTGCGCTGAGCGATAATTATCGTGGGGCCTTGTAGATATGCCCCTTAATCTCCCCGTGCCTAACAAAAATGAATGTGTCCTCATGTAATGCAACTGGTGCTATGTAAAGCGCTCTGATACCCGATTCGGGTCAAGTTCGCGCTATATAAAACTCTGTAAAAAAAAATCAAAGTAAGACCTGCGTCAGCAAGAAGATGGTACACTTGTATAAGCGCTCTATCGTGTTCCTTTTGTGTGGCCCCAAATATTAGTATGTCATCACTGCAATTAAAAGAACGCGTGACAGGCTATATAATGCGATGAATGACATCTTGAAAAAGTTTGGCAGCGGAAGACACTTCGAAACTCGATCTTTTTATCTGTACAAACCAACATGAGTTGAAAAGGAACTAATGTACCTGTCATTTTCTTCTAGTTAGAGCTGATGATATCCTTTGTTCAGATCAAGGCACGAAAAGACTTTGGCATTATTCAACTGGGTAATCATATCGGCAATGTGCAGACCTGGATGTTGTTCTTTTTTGATTGCCTTGTTTGCGTGACACATATCAACACAGTTTCACACATACCCTCCACTGTCCTTTTTAGGTACCACCACTATCAGCAACACCCATGGCATTGGACTAGTAGAGTGCTCAATGATATCATGATTTAGAAAAGTTGTTCAATTTCTTTTTCAACAGCCTCTTGTAGATGAAATGCAATTTGATGATGTCGTTGAGCAACAGGACGAATGTCCTCATTAATGTGTAGCTGTACTTTCATGGTCTTAAGCTTTCTTAATCCATGAAACAAGTATAGAAACTGATTCACTATGTTGTGATGAGCATTGATATTGTAATTCACAGAAATCAGTCCCACGTCAGCAGCAGTGCTGAAGCTGAGCAAACATGCACTCGACGAAGTGCCCTGAAGGACATGGATTGAGGCTTGTACCTTCGTCTTTTTATGTTTCATAGTCACCATAAATGAACCTTGACTTTGCAGTGGTGTCAAGGCTGCCCATGTGTATACTTTGGTTTTCAATGGTGTGAGACGGGACACCGGAGATAGTTCATCGTACTTTTTGGCTGGCATGATATTTATCGATGCACCACTGTCTATGATAAATAGCAGCAGTTAGCCTTCAATTTTTTGGGGGGACAATGTCCAAATGAATGTTGTAATTAACTTTCTATTCTTTTCCGACATGCATTCTTTCTTGCAAGATATCGGACCGGCATGCAAACATCTTTCTGTAGTCAGCATCGACATCGCACACCCATCTTCTTCACTGTCACTCAACAGTTACGTCGAAGAACATTTCAATGAGGAATTAGATGTCAATCGGCCTCTTTCAGTTTCTACTTGTCTCAACTGATGTTGCTGTTTAATTCAGTGGGCGTGACTGGAATGCTTTTGGATCTTTCTGGCAACCATTTTGTCTTCACAACATGATGCACTCACTTTTTCTCTCACTTTGCAAACTGTTACAAAATGGTTATCTTCCGCCCAGCCTTTACATAGCTGCCTAATGGCGGTACATTTACCTTCATGTGGAAAGGAAAATCCACATTGAAAACACAGCCTCTTCTTCTTCAGAGACATCACTTTGCGGCCTTCTACCTTGTACTTTTTTTGGCTTTCCATACTCAACACTGATTCACTCTGGCTCCTCTGGCCTCCATGTCAGCAGCTTGTTTGTCAGCACATTCTTCAGCTCTGGCTGCTATGAGCACATGCTCGAGACTGAGCGTTTCGCTCAGCATTCGGTGTCTGAAGGAAATGGGACAGGCAACCATCTATGATTCTGAGATGAATGGCTTTGTCATTGAATCCGTTGAATTTACAGTGTTTGATGAGCATTTCAAGTCTTTCAACAAATTCATCCATTGTTTCACCAACTCTTTGTCTCTCATGACTGAAGATGTACCTTTTGTAGTCAACTTTCAGCAACGGATTGAATTTGGTGTACAGTATTTCTTTAATTTAACAGTACAAAGTTTCCTCACCTCTTGTAATTTTCTTTATCACTTCTTTCCCTCTGTCACCTACTAAGTTTTAAAGATATTTAATGATCTTTTTGTCATCTGCTTCTTCCAGCGCATCAATGAAGTTAAAGACAGCCCATCTTGTGCCAATAGTCTGCTTCTTGGCATCATTGAAAGTGGACGGTGGTTTTAGGAAGGTGGGGGCACCATTGCGGGTGCTTTCATCGGCAGCCATGGATGAGCTGAAAGAATTCACTATTCCGACCGCCATTCACAGTCTCTTTTGTCGGTTTGGCAGGATTTGAAAACCTAACAAGCACAGACCCCCTGCTTGCACCTGGGTTGCTACACCTGTCGCTGAGTTTGGATGACTCTCTTTACTCAAGATGTTTGGTAAGTAGATGATTGTGTCTTGTTTCTGAGACGTGTCTCCCTTAGAGTTCCTTCACACTTTCTTACACCTGGTTGACCTCTGCCTCTTAGTACCTCTTTGTGCTCATCTACTTCTGATTGCAGCGTTTGTGAGCACCTGGCTGTCACCGTTTGTTGTGCTTTCTGTACCTGGTTTCACTGCCTTTAGCATTATCTTACTGGATGAATGATGGCTCTGTGTTGAGATGTGGCGTCACAATTTTCTGACTTACGATAAATGAAAGTTTCCGTGGGGTCTTCACTTCCATTGAAGGTCTCGTACCGACTGGAGTTGCGCTTTGACTCTACATATGCCAACCGTCGATTCTTCACTTTAACAGAGGTGCACGTGGCACGTACAAGCAGTTTGCTAGACCTTGGCAAACTCTCTGGGAGAGCAGTCTCGACTCTTCGGTTTGCGGGGTTTACGTCTTACCTATCTCGCCACCAGTTGTACATCCTCCCCAGTCATGTAGCATGCAAATGAATCCCACCACACATGGAGCTCAGAATTACACGTCTTTAATGTCTAGAGTGTAACCGTTAACTGACTTGTACTGCGTCATGTATTTTATTAACCTCACCTAAACAGTTACGTCACTAGACTACAAAGTCTGTTAGGGAACATAAGTGTCCCGCGTTCTATAATACACAATACACTACACATTAGTACTGCATGGTTATATTGCTCGCTCTGGGGTCACCTTAGGGGGTTATCCATTACATATAAATATTACAGTTCTCTAGCATTCTAGAGCAAATATTTCTTTCATGTGGAGCGCCTGGCTCTTAGAGAGCCAGTGTGACATCATTCACACTCTCATGTCATCTAGTAATAGCCTGTGGTGCTAAAGTGTTGCCCTGCGCACCACTGAGGCACCTAGTAACAGCCTGTGGTGCTAAAGTGCTGGGTTATGCACCGCTGAGGCACCTAGTAACAGCCTGTGGTGCTGAAGTGTTGCGTTATGCACTGCTGAGGCACCTAGTAACAGTCTGTGGTGCTAAAGTATTGCATTATGCACCACTGAGGCACCTAGTAACAGTCTGTGGTGCTAAAGTGTGGTGCTACACACAGCTGAGTCACCTAGTAACAACCTGTGGTGCTAAAGTATTGCATTATGCACCACTGAGGCACCTAGTAACAGTCTGTGGTGCTAAGGTGTGGTGCTGCACACAGCTGAGGCACCTAGTAACAACCTGTGGTGCTAAAGTGTTGCGTTATGCACCTCAGAGGCACCTACTGACAGCCTGTGGTGCTAAAGTGTCGCGTTAAGTACTGCTGAGGCACCTAGTAACAGCCTGTGGTGCTAAAGTATTGCATTATGCGCCACTGAGGCACCTAGTAACAGTCTGTGGTGCTAAGGTGTGGTGCTGCACACAGCTGAGGCACCTAGTAACAACCTGTGGTGCTAAAGTGTTGCGTTATGCACCTCTGAGGCACCTACTAACAGCCTGTGGTGCTAAAGTGTCGCGTTAAGTACTGCTGAGGCACCTAGTAACAGCCTGTGGTGCTAAAGTATTGCATTATGCGCCACTGAGGCACCTAGTAACAGTCTGTGGTGCTAAAGTGTGGTGCTACACACAGCTGAGGCACCTAGTAACAGTTTGTGGTGCTAAAGTGTTATGGTACAGAAAGCTGAGGCACCTAGTAACAGTCTGTGGTGCTAAAGTGTGATGGTACAGAGAGCTGAGGCACCTAGTAACAGTCTGTGGTGCTCAAGTGTGATGGTACAGAGAGCTGAGGCACCTAGTAACAGTGTGGTGCTAAAGTGCTATGGTACAGACAGCTGAGGCACCTAGTAACAGTCTGTGGTGCTAAGGTGTGATGGTACAGAGAGCTGAGGCACCTAGTAACAGCCTGTGGTGCTAAAGCATGATGGTACAGACAGCTGAGGCACCTAGTAACAGTCTGTGGTGCTAAAGTGTGATGGTACAGACAGCTGAGGCACCTAGTAACAATCTGTGGTGCTAAAGTGTTATGGTACAGACAACTGAGGCACCTAGTAACAGTCTGTGGTGCTAAAGTGTTGCGTTATTCACTGCTGAGGCACCTAGTAACAGTCTGTGGTGCTAAAGTGTGATGGTACAGAGAGCTGAGGCACATAGTAACAGTCTGTGGTGCTAAAGTGTGATGGTACAGACAGCTGAGGCACCTAGTAACAGTCTGTGGTGCTAAAGTGTTATGGTACAGACAACTGAGGCACCTAGTAACAGTCTGTGGTGCTAAAGTGTTGCGTTATTCACCGCTGAGGCACCTAGTGACAGTCTGTGGTGCTAAAGTGTGACGGTACAGACAGCTGAGGCACCTAGTAACAGTCTGTGGTGCTAAAGTGTGATGGTACAGACAGCTGAGGCACCTAGTAACAGTCTGTAGTGCTAAAGTGTTATGGTACAGACAGCTGAGGCACCTAGTAACAATCTGTGGTGCTAAAGTGTTATGGTACAGACAGCTGAGGCACCTAGTAACAGTCTGTGATGCTAAAGTGTTGCGTTATTCACCGCTGAGGCACCTAGTAACAGTCTGTGGTGCTAAAGTGTGATGGTACAGACAGCTGAGGCACCTAGTAACAGTCTGTAGTGCTAAAGTGTTATGGTACAGACAGCTGAGGCACCTAGTAACAATCTGTGGTGCTAAAGTGTTATGGTACAGACAGCTGAGGCACTTAGTAACAATCTGTGGTGCTAAAGTGTTATGGTACAGACAGCTGAGGCACCTAGTAACAATCTGTGGTGCTAAAGTGTTATGGTACAGACAACTGAGGCACCTAGTAACAATCTGTGGTGCTAAAGTGTTATGGTACAGACAGCTGAGCCACCTAGTAACAATCTGTGGTGCTAAAGTGTGATGGTACAGACAGCTGAGGCACCTAGTAACAGTCTGTGGTGCTAAAGTGTTATGGTACACACAGCTGAGGCACCTAGTGACAATCTGTGGTGCTAAAGTGTTATGGTACAGACAGCTGAGGCACCTAGTGACAATCTGTGGTGCTAAAGTGTTATGGTACAGACAACTGAGGCACCTAGTGACAGTCTGTGGTGCTAAAGTGTGACGGTACAGACAACTGAGGCACCTAGTAACAGTCTGTGGTGCTAAAGTGTTATGGTACAGACAACTGAGGCACCTAGTAACAGTCTGTGGTGCTAAAGTGTTGCATTATTCACCGCTGAGGCACCTAGTAACAGTCTGTAGTGCTAAAGTGTTGCGTTATTCACCGCTGAGGCACCTAGTAACAGTCTGTAGTGCTAAAGTGTTATGGTACAGACAGCTGAGGCACCTAGTAACAGTCTATGGTGCTAAAGTGTTATGGTACAGACAACTGAGGCACCTAGTAACAGTCTGTGGTGCTAAAGTGTTGCGTTATTCACCGCTGAGGAACCTAGTAACAGTCTGTAGTGCTAAAGTGTTATGGTACAGACAGCTGAGGCACCTAGTAACAATCTGTGGTGCTAAAGTGTTATGGTACAGACAACTGAGGCACCTAGTAACAGTCTGTGGTGCTAAAGTGTTGCGTTATTCACCGCTGAGGCACCTAGTAACAGTCTGTAGTGGTAAAGTGTTGCGTTATTCACCGCTGAGGCACCTAGTAACAGTCTGTAGTGCTAAAGTGTTATGGTACAGACAACTGAGGCACCTAGTAACAGTCTGTGGTGCTCAAGTGTTGCGTTATTCACCACTAAGGCACCTAGTAACAGTCTGTAGTGCTCAAGTGTTGCGTTATTCACCGCTGAGGTACCTAGTAACAGACTGTAGTGCTAAAGTGTTATGGTACAGACAGCTGAGGCACCTAGTAACAATCTGTGGTGCTAAAGTGTTATGGTGCAGACAGCTGAGACACCTAGTAACAGTCTGTGGTGCTAAAGTGTTATGGTACAGACAACTGAGGCACCTAGTAACAGTCTGTGGTGCTAAAGTGTTGCGTTATTCACCGCTGAGGCACCTAGTAACAGTCTGTGGTGCTAAAGTGTTATGGTACAGACAACTGAGGCACCTAGTAACAGTCTGTGGTGCTAAAGTGTTGCGTTATTCACCGCTGAGGCACCTAGTAACAGTCTGTGGTGCTAAAGTGTTATGGTACAGACAGCTGAGGCACCTAGTAACAGTCTGTGGTGCTAAAGTGTTATGGTACAGACAGCTGAGGCACCTAGTTACAGTCTGTGGTGCTAAAGTGTTGCATTATTCACCGCTGAGGCACCTAGTGACAGTCTATGGTGCTAAAGTGTTGCATTATTCACCGCTGAGGCACCTAGTAACAGTCTGTAGTGCTAAAGTGTTGCGTTATTCACCGCTGAGGCACCTAGTAACAATCTGTGGTGCTAAAGTGTTAGGGTACAGACAACTGAGGCACCTAGTAACAGTCTGTGGTGCTAAAGTGTTGCGTTATTCACTGCTGAGGCACCTAGTAACAGTCTGTGGTGCTAAAGTGTTGCGTTATTCACTGCTGAGGCACCTAGTAACAGTCTGTGGTGCTAAAGTGTTGCATTATTCACCACTGAGGCACCTAGTAACAGTCTGTAGTGCTAAAGTGTTGCGTTATTCACCGCTGAGGCACCTAGTAACAATCTGTGGTGCTAAAGTGTTAGGGTACAGACAACTGAGGCACCTAGTAACAGTCTGTGGTGCTAAAGTGTTGCGTTATTCACCGCTGAGGCACCTAGTAACAATCTGTGGTGCTAAAGTGTTAGGGTACAGACAACTGAGGCACCTAGTAACAGTCTGTGGTGCTAAAGTGTTGCGTTATTCACCGCTGAGGCACCTAGTAACAGTCTGTAGTGCTAAAGTGTTGCGTTATTCACCGCTGAGGCACCTAGTAACAATCTGTGGTGCTAAAGTGTTAGGGTACAGACAACTGAGGCACCTAGTAACAGTCTGTGGTGCTAAAGTGTTGCGTTATTCACCGCTGAGGCACCTAGTAACAATCTGTGGTGCTAAAGTGTTATGGTACAGACAACTGAGGCACCTAGAAACAGCCTGCGGTGCTACAGGCATATGATGATCAATCTTTGCATTGGCAAAGCTAATAGGTCTGGCTTTACATTTTTGCATACCTTTGTTTGTGTGCTTTACCACATTGAAGTCAGACGTCTTGGTTGTCCATTGTTTGTTTTTCCTGTTATTGGTTTAGTGCTAGAATTAGTAGCGGCATTGCTGTTTCCCTAATCTGCAGTAGGAGTGAATGAAAATGTTAAATTATGGGAAGAAACTTCACAAATGTCATGAGGCTTACAAGGATTTTTAAATAAACTGAAAAGTACAAGCAAAACTATGTTTTGTTGGAGAAAAAAATCGTCAAATAAATGTTTTGCTCTTTTTTTCAGCAAAAGATTGGAACGTTGTTATTTTGTTTTACTTAGTGTGCTGAAAAAACGCAAATGGACTTTTTTCTTGGAGAATTGTCCTACAAAAGTGAGAGCATTTCACGACAGACATAATTGGAAACAAATCATTATGTTTTCAATTTCATGAGAACATTATGATCGACTCCCAGTTAGTTCTCCAGCAGAATAATAATTGTTCGCAGCCAAAGCCGGCTAAATGCTACGCCTGCCGGATCAATAGAGGATAGCTGCAGCAAAAGCCACGCCCACTCTTATTGTGTTGATGTTGACAAGTCTGACAAAGCTGCTTCTAAAGAAACGTATAAAGGTTAATTATACTGCGGTGTCCTAACGAAAAGTAGAAACACTCCGTCACTTCCGCTATCAGCGCTGGTCCAATTAAAGTGAACAATATATGGAGTCAGTGAATGCGGGCAGTAATAGGAAACAAATAGAAGGGAAAGTGCTTTCCAAAAAGTGCAAAAAACGAAACCTGCCACCTTCTGTCCACTGCAAAAAGAACAAAAAACTGCCACTGCTGCAGAATGCATTCCTGCACCTGTGTTTCACCTTAAAACCTCTTCCAACTTATGGCCCCTTTCCTGGCTTGAGGGCAATGAGTAACAAGCATTGGCAAAGCTAATAGGTATGAAGGACGATGGAGCCAGCAAATGGGAAGCCTATGGGCTGGCTGAAACCCACAAAGTAGATACAACATGTGTCTTTTGACACAGCGCTGTCTAGAGCAGAGACCTAAAAATGGCCACAAATAGGTTTAGGGCCTTGTTTTAGGTCTGGTGTTAACCTAGAATTTTTGATTTTACATCTAATATATATATATGTATATATACATATACACACACACACAAACAAACACACACACACATATATAATATACTAACTTGGAGGGGCTTTCAGCCATTCTTTGGTCTGTTGTTGTGTCATTCACATTTTGCTTATGCCCACTACATGTACAGCATTGGACAGTGGGTGAACCCATATCAGCCATTGGCTCGCTTCACTGTGAGTGAAGGCATTTTGCTTATGCACATGGGCTTAGGGCCAATTTCTGCTTTAAATTCATATTTCTCTGCACTGCCTATGTTTGTTTGGATTTTTTTGGTGCAAGTGCCCTGCAGCTCTCCACATGCTGTTAGAGGGCTGCTCGCTTACATTTTTCTCTTTTTAAATTTGCCAATGCGAGTTTTATAATTTTTTGCGACAGCCCAGAAGCACCCCAAGATGCTGTACCTGGCTGCTAGCTTTCTCTTTTATTTCCTTTGTTTGTGACCCCTTTCTGCACCACTATGTATCCCTCTCCATACCACGATTAGTGGCCCACTCACTTTCAGTGTATCGCTTCCACTCCTTTCTCCCTATAGGAGGTGAGCACACCTGCCCCTTTCTGTGTAGCTTTGGTCTCCTCCCTATATCACTGGTTAATGCCCCAACCTCTTTCTATGTTGCTTCACTTCCCTCCCCATGCTGGTAATTTAGTGTTCCAGCCACTTTAGTGTGAGTACGCTCGCCTCTCCCTACTGCAGGTCAGTGTTTCGCTCCATTCCTGGGCGGCTTTTAAAGATGGCCGCATTGTTTCTACAATCAATCGAGTAGTGTACTGCTTCAATCGATCCTCTCTTTCTCTACTTAATACCTGGTTCATGTTGGACGATTTAAACTTCCGAGCGCACATTTGTGGATGGCTTTTCAACTGATTTATCCTTGCTTTCAACTTTACTTTGCTCTGTCTTTTATAATACTGCACTTAGATTTAACATATTGTGCCTAGCCCAATATTTCCCAAACAGTGGGTTGCGACCCACTGGTGCCTGCCGAGCCTATTTTTGGTGGGTTGTGAAAGTTGAAGCAATGAATAAAGATGCCTTTAGATTCTGTATATATCGTACCACCTTTGCTGTGCTTCAAAGACAGAGGTCAAATGTCAGGCAATGTCTTCTGACAAATTGCTGCTTAGGTTTTTTTAACATGGGGATTGGTGTTTACAAACTCCTCTCACTTTGCTGACATGAGAAAGAAAAATAAAGTGAGTTATGTGACATTCTTACTGGGGTACAGAGAGTGTGAAAGGAAAGGCTGTCAAATCTCATTTTTTTGTAACATGAGAAAATGAAAATACCTGTACATGAACTGTACACATTCAGCAGTTAGGAGAGTTTGAAGCCACAAATGGCTTTGTTTTAACTGTCTCCCGCCTAAAATTGAACCTGCTGTAATACAAGCCAATGGGGAAAATATATTCCCCAATTTCTTTTCAGAATCTCCCGCGTCCCTGTTTGAAAATGTTGGCATGTACGTTAATACTCTGAATAAAATCCCATTCTTAAAGCGTTTATGCACATTTTTCGATTATGAACCACAAAGGTAATAACCAATGGGTACATTAATTGACGTCCTCAAACAGTATTTGCACCAGGGTTTTTTGTGCCATTATTACAGCACAACTTGGAACCAGAGGGTTAAAATAAAACTAACAGAATGGACAATATTTAGTTTGAGCTGGTGGTAGCAGGTGGGGCCCACCAGGCACTCATTTTTAGGGACCAACACTTATTTTTCTTCATCAGACTTTTACCCAGAAGAAGCAAGAGAAAAGCAAAAAGGTGGAGTAAAGGAGGAAGAGAAAGATGGAAAAACAATGACAAAGAAAGAAAGCAGGCTGAAAAAACCTGAAAGAGTGTTTCATAACGGGCTGCCAGTGTCTAGTGGTGAATGAATGCGACATGAGGTAGAATCAAGACTATGCAGCCTTAGTATTTGGCACCCGGACAATTGATAGCACCGACCGTGGTTTCTGTGCAAAACTCTGAGCCCTGGCACTTATTCTTTAACAAATTAAGCACTGGAAATGGGAAAACTGGGAAGTGATTTTATGACTTGGATTTGCAAGGCACACATGCCGCATGGAGATGAACCTACCAAAAGACTCACTGAAACTAAGCATGCGCACTGCTCAGCGATAAATAGTCTAGAGCTGGCAGGGTTGGACTAGGACAGAAAATGGGCCCCGGGAACCAAACTAAAAATGGCACCATCAGCGAATCAGATAGCTAAAAAACGCGTCCCACATTTGCAAATCAAGGCAGTTTTGAATTTGTAAAGACAAGCTGTAGAAGTGTTTTGCAAGGTAAGGAAGACTGCATGCACTTGGGCCTCCTGCAGGCAATGTTTGTGGTAACATTAGAGAAATCAAAAGTAAAAACAAATGGGGTTATTTACAAGCCACTTGCGCCACTTTTGCGTCATTTTTAACTTGGGAAAAGTGACGCAAAAGTGGCGCAAGGGGCTTGTAAATCTGCCCCAAAAAGCCCACCAGGCCAAAAAACAAGTCCACAAACATCCAGAAACAGCCTATACAGTGATCTGTGGGGTCAGCCTATTAGGGCATTGCCAGATTGCCCTATAAGCCTGTGCAACCCTGAGTGCTGGGGGACAGTGAAATCGGGGAGGTGGCTATATGATACACAACTTCTGCAAAAATGTGCAGTGTTCCTAAGCTTGAAAAGAATCAGATACCACAAAGTGCTCATGCCTGGAGTAGGCAGGTGGCATGTAATGTATGTGCCAGCCCGCAGTAGTAGTGGCTGTCAAGTGACTCCATGTCATCTGTGTCCTGACTTTTCAGTAACGGTTTGCAACATTTAAACGTTGCCAGTAAAGTTATGAAAGTGTTTTATTTTATTGTAATTGCACTTATATAGCACTTACTACCCGTCATGAGGCGCTGAAACACTTACTTAGTGAGAAGCACAGGCACGGCCCGTGGTAGGAGTGCCGGTCGGGCGGTGACGTGGGGCGGGGCAGGGTGGGGGGTAGTAAACTACGGATTAAGGCCGAATACAGGTAAGTGAACATTTAAATAAATAAAACGAATTTCGTTGCGCGCACTGCATCGCATTTGGCGATGCAGCGCTCACAACGAAATTCGTTTTATTTATTTAAATGTTCACCTACCTGTATTCGGCCTTAATCCGTAGTTTACTACCCCCCACCCTGCCCCGCCCCCGCCCCACGTCACCGCCCGACCGGCACTCCTACCACGGGCCGTGCCTGGAGAAGCACACTGCTCCAGGAAACCCAGATTGTCAACTGTTCATGTTGAAAAGTTATCAACTTTGTAAACCATGTGTCTATGGATTCACATTTCTACAAAAATATTTTGCAGAAGAACAACTTTGCAGAAAACCATTTCCCCTATAATAACCCATATTTGTAAAGCGCAAACATATCATCCCTTAAGGTTTCAAGGCGCTGAGGGCCATCGGGGAGATTAAGTGAGCTATTGCCCAGAGTCACATGATGCTGAGCTGCGATCGACACGTGAGCCCCGCGCTCCGGAGTCAGCCTCTCTGGCCGCTGCAGCACACCTCCTAATGTTATCTTCAGAGGAGGGAGGTTTCAGTGCTTTCCTGCAAAACTGACTTTTGTAACCTTCCCCATCTTCAGGAAGATTGCAAGGTTTTGAACAAAATCTTTACAAAGTTTTTAAGGAAAACCTTCATAACTTGTTTTTTATCACTTTTTGCATTCTGTGGATTGCAGTCTTTGGGACTGACTGCACAGCTCTGTTACTGGACCTTATGTGATGAACATAAAAAAGCTTTAAGACGATTTCCTCGAGGGAGTCTTTGGTCCCTCTTACATGCTGATTCCTTAAACACAGCATTTATTTGAGCAGAGGTTGTGTGTTTCCAAGAGGGTGCTTGAATTACACTTCATGCCTTGTTGGAAAGCTTATTCTCATTACTGCAGAACTAAATTGGTTATGGTGATTATCAAATAATGCCATTTGTCAGATGCAGTAGGTCTGGTCTAATGTTATGAAAAGTTATTACAAAGGCAGTAAATCTGACCTGCATATTACGAAAAGCGTTGGTTAAAGTCATTAAGCATGTAAGGCGGGATTGCTATTACATTGTGGTAAAGTCTGTACAGTAGCATTTTGCTACATGGAAACTCAGAGATCACCATAGTAGGCAAGACTTTAGGTGCTGTTTATTCTCTCTCACAAACTGTTGGGTTAAAAGGTTTGTACTTTGAGACTCCCTGTTGGGCCTACCTAGGAAGGGGTCTATGTTATTTTGCCATTTGGAATTTTGCATATATTTGTAATTTTGTGACTTCAGGACAATGATAAAGGAAATTTTACAGTCACTACACTAAGCCTGAGTTAGTTATGGTGACAAGACACTGATAAAGTCTACGGGTCGGTTTGGTTCATTGGGAAAGGTTACGTCGGATACTGTATATCTGATCTGTTTATCATGAAACCTAACAACTCAGGCAATAATGTTGGCTTGTTTACAGGAAAAACACATGTTTAAGCCAATAGGCCTTTAACAAGTGGATTGGTATTATGCTGTGTTAAAGTCTGTAAAGGGGTATTTTGTTAAATGGTATGTCAGAGATTACCCAAGTAGTCAAGGGTTAAATGTTTGTTTCCTGCTCTGACAAACCGCAAGAGTGGAAGATTTGCGTATGTTTATTACTGTTGGAACAAGTGGGGTATTTTTGCAAGCCAATTACAAAGTCTACAGTCCTAATTGGTTCATTGGAAAAGTTATGTCCGATGCCATAGGTCCCATCTGTTTATTATGAAAGTTTATGACAAAGGCAGTAGGTCCAACTTCTTTTTTTTTTAAACGAATGTGTTAAAGCCAATATCTTTAAAGGTCCTTTCCTCTTTCCCCCATGATAAACCCAGAGAGCCGAAGATTTTCTCTGTCATAATCCTTGCTGTGCTCTTTTAGAGGTTATATATTTTTGGCCAACTGTTCTTTTGTAGGTAGTTGTAATTTCATAACTGTATGCCTGATGGTTGCTTTGTGGGAAAGCTTAGCCTCATTACAATAGGACTGAACACATTAGGACAGATAACTGTGGCATGGAGCTCAATTCAAAAACAGGAGGAACGTTGTATGCAGGTGTGAGAGTACAGTGTGCACAGTGGCAGTGAAGTCATTTGCAGGAAGGACAGTTTCAGTTTTTCCAAGGGAGTTCGCTTATACCATGCTTTCCTGGTCTTCCTGGTAATGTGCACCTTTCAGGACAGGTCGGTGTCAAGGGTAAATCGCAGTGACATGGCACTGATGATAATAGCGGGTTGAAGCTATCCAAGTTCATGTAGCTGAGCAAGGTTTGGACTAGTGTTTGTTTAGTGTTGTTTCCAAGTAGGAGGAGCTTGGTTTGGTTGGCTTTGGGTTTTAGTTTCAGGTAGCTGCTGAGCCTCCAGCTCTGGATGAGGTGAATGTGGTGCCTGCACCACAGCGGCAGGGCCCGTAAGGGCTCTGGATGGCACCTTTAGCACAAGGTCCCTTTAAAGTGGCAACGGTAATGATGAGTCCAGAAGATGCCTATTGTACCAATAACCTACTGCTGCCATGGCAACAGAAAAACACCTCGATGAGAACCATGATGAGTCTGAGCAAGAAATGAAGAAGAAAAACATAAAATCTGGGGGCATATTAGCAAGGAATAGCGATATTTATTGCTAACCGCGCTTAGCGCGACTTTGGTTAACGCCGCCTATCGCTGGAAAATATCGCTGAGATAACACCCTATTAACAAGGTTTATCTCCATAGCGATAATATTTCCAGCGATAGCGGCAAAATGTGAGAATATCGCTGGAAAAGCAGCGATATTCTCGCATTATCGCTAAGGTGGATTCAGCATTAGAATCCACCTCCTATACTTTAAACAGGTAAGTCATCCTCACTAGCAGGAGATAAAATATAGCGATAAACGCGCTTAGCGTGAATTATTTTATCGCTTCGCCTGCCTTGCTAATAGGGGGTAGTGGAGTTAGCAACTGTTTCCAGTCGCTTTTAGTAGGGAACGCCTTCCTTGCATGTCATTAGCGATAATTATCGCTGACATGCAAGGCGATGGTAAACGCGGCCTCTAACGCCTGAAAGCTGTCGCTAACGCCTGTTAGCGACAGCTTGCTAATAGGGCGATAAAATTATCGCCGCTTTAGCGGCAAAAAGTGCCGCTAAAGCGGCGATAAAGTCCTTGATAATATGCCCCCTGGTTTATAAGCCAACTCCCACATTAAGCTCATGAAAGCAATGAGGGGCGCTATGAATAAATGTTTAAGGTGGCAACCCTAGGCTGTGAAACTCTACAGGACCCAACAATCTAAATAATATCTTTACTAGTTCTAGATCAATCAGATCTTCTAGATCAGCTGATCTTGGCCTTCCAACTTGAACTCACCTTCGGCTAAGTTTAGGGGTAGGAAGCCAGGAGTGCATGAAGATGGCCTTGGAATAAACTACTGCCAGAGTTACGAAAAGAAGAAAACGTGCCCATACCTCTCAAGCTTCTGAGTCTCTAGTTAAGGTGAAACTGATTGGTTGGTTGGTTTGAAACCAAAGGGGATGAAATATTTTTTGGAGCTAGAGAAAGATTTTCAGGGTTGGTGACCCCATAGAAGTCGCTTGTTCAGAGCACAGAGATGGCTCCAAGGTGCGTGACGTCCTCCAAATCAGGGTAGCAGAGAGATATGCCGGGTAGTGTTTCAGAAAAAATGAAAAAACATGTTTCACAAATAATTGAAGTGGGACTGGGGGAGGTGGGTGTAAGGATGGGAGAAAGAAAGAAAGAAAGAAAAAGAAAGAGAAAGAAAGAAAGAAAGAAAAAAGAAAGAAAGAAAGAAAAAGAAAGAAAGAAAAAGAGAAAGAAAAAGAGAAAGTAAGAAAGAAAACATATATATGTTCCTCCAATTATTTATATTTCGATTTGTCCAAGCGCGGCTTGCACTGCTGCAGTCCCTAGTTGTCCTTAGTGCAACAGGTGCAGCGACTCTGATGCCCGGGGTGTGAAGGGCCCACCGCCCCCCAATTCTGGATGTCTTTTACTACCGAACTAGTATTGTGTGATATTTTACCTGTTAACGATGCGGCTAGGCCATAGGGAAATCTGCCTCAATGTTTTTGTGAGGAGCACCGCGGCTGTTCTCTGAACGTGCCGTGAGCGTCTGAATGAACCAATGTTGAAGTAAAAACAAGCCCGGAGCCCCTCGGAAGAGACCACCCTCCGCGTGCGCAGTATCTGCTCGAAATAAGCAGCCGAGTGCCAGCCTTTGGTTCTTTGCCAATCAGGTGCCCTCCCTCCCAGTCAGAGATGATTACCGCGCGTCACACGGACGGACATTCCACAACAAAGCCGCGCGTGGGAGCCCCGGGCATGAACCATTCACATCTCAGATAAAGAAAGAGGGGGGAGAGAAGTGTAATTGTGTAATGTTTGTCAGATGCTGAGCCTGGCAACCAGAGGACGGGGCTCGGTAATAGACACGTTGGCAAGAGATACGTGTGCGGGTCAGACGTGAATGCAGACTTTTTTAATTGAACAAATACATCTGTCCCAGAGCCGGAGCCCCCCGCACCCCCCACCCGCCTTGGTAGGGGAACCACCGGTCCCACTTGGACCCTCTGGCGCCTACGCTTGGCGCCGGCATCTGCTCCGCTCGTCCTTGTTTCGGGCCTTTGCCCCCCTGAGGCTCAGCGAGATATATTGCTAGACACGTCTTGTGACACTTTGAGTTATGGCTTCCTTTCCGACTGGAGGCATTTGACAAATGACACTTTGCACACAGATGCTACACAATGCAACACACCTAATGATGCCTGCACTACGCACTGCAGGATACTCTCAAAAGCAGGGTTCTGCAGCTGGGTACTTCCGGGGGGGGGGCTCTGAAAATACTCTGTGGGGAAGATGGTCACGCACCACAGGAGTGAATATACGAATCTACAAACAAAACATCAACACAGGAGCACACAAAACTTAGCTGAAGACGAATGGTGCCATCGAGCGCTTTAGACGCAGTCTAGCAGCCCATGGATGTCTGCCTCAGATTCATAGATGGCCAGGGTCTTGTGCCTACACGTATGACTCTCAGTGACGCCATTATGTGCTTGGACGAAAAAAAACATTCATACGATACATGGGGGCTACAGCAGCCCTACGCTCCCGTCTCAAACCCCAACCGACTTGTGGTACCTACCCGCTTACTACCCATGCCTCACTAAAGAAAGTGGTAATTCCATAGTGAGGTCTGGGACCATTCCTGGATGGTTAGCGAGCATAGGTAACGTGATTTCACTTTTTACGCAGTATGACACTCTATGAGCGCAGTTAGTGACCACCTCCAAGCAAAGTTTAACCGTAGAGAGATTTGAACGGACACCATCTTCAGTTTGTACGTGGGATGCAACTGGAGCTGCATCCTTACTGTTTGGTCTTTGGTCTTATTGCCTCATCATCAGGATGATTGGTTGGTGCCTAGTGTGTGTGCTGTTGGACTAACCAGCATGAAGAATCGACTATACCTTCCAGAGCTTCAACGATACAAGCCTGCGCTTTCCGTGAGGCTGTTGCCAGTGACAGCTGGCATCTAGGGCAGTGGCGTAACACAGGACTCTGCAGCCCCCATGGTGCGGGGCGCCCCCAAGCTCCAGGGGGCCCCCTCAGCACAGTACTCTTTCCAGAGAGCTCCTGATTTAGTCCAGAGGGGGCCCCTCCACATACCAACTTACCTCAACTGATATCCTCTACTCCGGACCTCTTTCGATGAACTGCATGCTGCTGTGTGGGCACCAATCCTGGCACTGCTCACAGGCTGTGAGCGCAACGCCTTGATTGGAGGGAGCGGCCTCACTCGGCACTCCCCAGCACCCTGGAGGCCTACACTTACTCTAACCCAGCTGTCTTAAGACAGTTGGGTTAGAGGTTTCAAATTGCACGTATCTGGCTGGCCGTGGCAAGACGGCCGGCGAAAGGGACATGCGCACTTTCAAAAGTGCACAAACAGCCCACCCTACTCCCTCCTGCTGTCATTCAGCAGCACCCACCATCCCTGGCCTGACACTCGGTTCAGGACGGGAGGATGAAAAATAAAATGGTAATGTATTACCATTCTATTTTTCATCTTTGGGGGTAATTTAAGTGGGGCGATGCTCCTCGTCTCCAACGGAGGAGCCACCCCTGGCTGCTGTTTAGCAAGGAGTTATCCTGCTCTGCAGTTTCTCCAAGCAAATGGCATGTATGATTTTCCCAAATACTGCCTAATTTCAGAATGAATCTTCCTGAAGTCCCTCCTGGCTCCCTTCCTTGGCTTCATTTGGGAACCCTCGTCAATTGTCTGGTGTTTTCATTTGATGTTTCAAAGTGTTATTCTAGGCATTGCCATATATTTCTAAAGTAATAAGAGACACATTGCCTGCTACACTTTAGTGCTAAAATATTCCTTTTTCGCTTCAACGAGTGACCAGGTCAGACCAGATTCTAATCACACCCAATTAAAATCTCTTATCTTGGATTATTACCCAGGGAGAGCACGTCTCCTGGCTAGACTCACTTTTGACTGGCGACAGGTAGAGCGATGAAGAACTTCTGAATAAGTCCAGTGTACCCTAGTAACAGGGAAGAGTTAGGCTGGATCATAGTAATGCCAGCAGCGGGAAGACTGTTTCCTACTTATTAGTGAGATGCATCTCATCTGATCGAGTACGCCAGGAACAAATTCAGTTATGGTATGTCATGCAAATTTGTAGAGTGCGCTATCACCCAGGAGCGTATCCTGGCGCAGATCAGGTGTGAGCCGAGTCAAACCTATGGTCTAGGGGGGCTACTTGGAAAGCCATTTTTCAGCTTCTTGCAGAATTCAAGTAGTGAAGAGGAGGCTTATGTGTAACAACAGTTTGTTCCATGCTTTAGGAGCGATGTAGGAAAAGGCTTGATCCCCAGATCTGATTTTCTGTATGCGCGGTATGTGTGCAAGTAGAAGACCGGATGAGCTGAGGTGTCTTCAAGATTTGTGAAAGCAGGAGCGATTGTTGAGGTATGCTGGGCCAGTGTTGTGGGAAAGTGCCCTCTTTCTGCATGGTTGCCCCCACTTTTTGCTGAATTGCTGATGTGCTTTGACTGAGTGTGCCCTGGGCTCCTGCTAATCAGGTACCCATAACCTATGTTCTTTCCCTAAAACTGCATTGAAGCCTAAACCCAATTGGCATCTCTGGCCACAGGTCAGTCCCTGGTAAATGGTACCACAGGTACCCGGGGCACTGTGACCAGAGAAGGCCTCTAAGGGCTGCAGCACTTATTGTGCCACCCTTAGAGGTCCTGTACCACTACACTCACACACTGCCTTTGCAGGCTGCGTGTTTTGGTGCAGAACAAAGTGAAGAGTCGACATGGCACACATCTCTGTGTGCCATGCCTACAACCCACTGCCCTGGCATAGGTCAGTCACCCCTCTAGCTGGGTGCACTATACCAGTGGTGAGGGTAAAGGTGCATGAGCCCTGTACGCCTACAGTATCTAAGTCCATTCTTAGACATTGTAAGTGCAGTGCTGCCATTAAGAGTATATGGTGCTGGGAGTTTGTCCTTACGAACTCCACAGCACCATAATGGCTACACTGAAAACGGAGAAGTTTGGTATCAAACTTCTCAGCACATTAAACTCACACTGATGCCAGTGTGGGATTTAATGAAAAATGCACACAGAGGGCATCTCAGAGATCTCTGAGTGGCTGCTTTCAGCTGCCACCACCAGACATGTTTCTGGGCCCCTGGGTCGAGAGCCTGCTGCTCTCTGGGGCCTGAAACAATGCACATCCTGGGACGAGGTGCCAAGCCTCCCCCCCCAGGATGGGCAGGGTTCACGAAGGGGAAGCTTCAAAGGCTTGCCGCCTTTGTGAGATTCCCCAGGCCACTTGCTGCTTTCAGCAACTGGTCCCCACTGATTCTGACCCCCACTTTGGGCGGGAGAACAAGTGAGGAAGAGAGGTGTGCCCACCTCTGCCAACTCCACCCCTCAGGTGGGGGAGGCGAGGCGAAGCACAACTCTCAGTCCCCGCCATCTTGAAGATGGGGGGACTCAGCCAACCAGGGACAGGCTCATGCCCTCCTACCACTGGAGGGTGGCACCATAGGGGGTGTACCCACCCCAGGGAAGGGACCCATTGGTCCCTGCCCTCTACCTACCTGTAACGCCCCTAAATCTAGTATTTAGGGGCACTCCTGAACCTTGCTTCCTCAGATCCAGCCAAGAAACAAGAAGAAAAGAAGAAGAAGGACCAAACAGCCGTGCAGCAGCTAACAAGAGGAAGAAGCCCACTGACTTGGCCCCAGCCCCACCGGCCTGTCTCCCCCTCTAACCTGCTCCTGCGAAATCCCGGTGTGTCCTGCAGCCAGCAACCTCAAAAACCCCGGAGGACCTGCCTGCCTTCACT
Organism: Calotriton arnoldi; assembly: GCA_963921515.1. Classification (NCBI taxonomy): domain Eukaryota; kingdom Metazoa; phylum Chordata; class Amphibia; order Caudata; family Salamandridae; genus Calotriton; species Calotriton arnoldi. Next base: position 995,731 of record CAWUFW010002702.1, on the reverse strand, counting down.
TCCAAAGACTGCTTCTCCCGTGAACACCGGATTTGTTCAACTGCAACCTCTGGCAGCAGCCGGAGACCGCGAACCTGCCCCACTCTGCACCCGCCGTCCACGGCCCGAGCTCGAGTGGGCAAACACCACGAGGAGGTCACCCCGGTGATCCTGAACCAAGATCCGGCGACCCCTGACCTGCCTCAAGCCTCCAGCCGACGCCTGCAGTCTAAATCCAGAAGGCCCCCCTAACCGCGACCCGGAGCTGGTAAGAAGATCCAACCCCGAAAGGCACCCCTGCACCCGACGCCCCACGGCCTTGTGTGCCCAAACCAACGGTGCCTAACCAACCCCTAACTTCCCAACTTACCTCTCGAAGTGGTGGTCGCACCCAGAAGTCCTTTGTCTCCCTGCCTGCAGTGTCTTTCCAAACCGGAGGTTCTCCATTGAAAACAACAGGGCATCCAACGTCGAAACAACACTCTGCACCCGGCCGCCCTAGTGCTGCTGAGGGTGCACCTTTGGTGCTAATTTGTTTCCTAATTTGCCCTGAGCTAAAGTCCAGGAGCTTTGCTCCCACAACCCAATGGCCTGCTTGCCAGCAGCCACCAACCGGAGGCCTCCTATCCCCCATTGGATAACATTGGGCCTCAACACTCTGCACCCGGCCGCCCTAGTGCCGCTGAGGGTGTAGCAAGAGTGCATCACTGACCCTGGGGACCCCTGAGTCTACCCCCAGAACCTTAACTCCCACTACCGAATACTTACCTAAAAACCGATAGCCATATTTTCCTCCGTAGGATAACATTGACACTTTTTCCTGAAAAAGTTTCTAAGTGTGGAGTTTTGAAACCTAAAGAAATTCTTTAAAATTGTACGATTTAACAAAAACGCTTTTACTCACCTGTTTACAGGAAATGTCCCAGTGCTGCATCTAGGCATACAGCACTGAGTAAGAAAAGTAATCCAAAAGTAACTTACCTGCTATTTTCCTGAAAATCCCATTCAAGTCTATGTACTGTATTTACAAGTGGTTGCATTTCTCTGAAACAATACTGTAAGTCAAACCATAGTACATTTACGATTGCAATTGACCTGTTTTACATCAGCATTTATTACTGTAAAGTATTTATTGCTTACCTGTGCCAGGCTTGCTTGGTTCTAGAAATAAAATAACTAAAAGAATATTTTTTATACAAAAACAATTGGTCTGAAGTTCAGTCTTTGAGTGTGTGAATTCATTTGCTGACTGAGTGTGTACAACAAATGCTTAACACTGTCCCCTTATACTGCCTTACTGCTCGACCAAACTACCACAAATAGAGAGTAAGGTTATATCTAACTTTACCTCTGCCTACCCTTGGGGATCCACTGGACTCTGTGCACACTATACCTCACGTTGGTATAGTATATACAGAGCCAGCTTCCTACATTGGTGGATCAGCGGTGGGATATACAACTTTGCATTTGTTGGACTACTTGGTTACCACCTGATCGCACGACAGAACTCTTAAATTGTCTTTAGAATTCTGATTTTTCAAATTGGCATTTTTGCAAAATTACTAAAAGTCTTGTTAGGGCCTTGGTTAAGTCCCTTTAGAATTTTAGAAAATAAAAAGTCACTGTAGCTAGGGTTAGAGGGGTTAGAAGTTTTTTTTAACAATGTCTCAAAATAAGAACCCAGCTATTAGTGAAAATACCCACAATGACATAGAAGACAGGGTTGAGGAGCTTGACCTCACCCCCTACCTTCACTTGTCTTTCAAGGAGGTAAGGTCCCTATGTAAAATTAAAAACATAACCATGGGTCCCCATCCCACCAAACAAAAGCTCCAGGAGCTGTTGGCTGGGTATGCTAAGGACCTCCCATCTGAAATGGTGAAGACCAATCAGATGAGGAAGAAGAGGAAGGGGATGATCTGGTAGATCAACCCCCTCCACTTCCTAGGGAGAGAAGGGTTCAAGTACCCTTGACTCCAAGAGTAAACCTCCCAGTGCCTAGATCTCACACAGGTGGATCAGGTATCAGTGAGGACATTGAGGACAGCCTCAATGAGGAGGACAGCCTTTTAGTAAGGCTGACCAAAAGACTGGATCTAGAGACCAGGTTGCTGGCTCTAGAAAGAGAGAGAGCAGAGATGGGCCTAGCACCCATCAATGGTGGCAGCAATTTACTTAATAAGGACAAAGAGCAATCTTATGATCCTAAAATCCCCAAAGAGATTGTCCCTAAATATAAGGAAAGTGATGATATCACAACATGGTTCACAGCCTTTGAGAGGGCTTGTGAAATGAGAAAAGTGAAGAAGTCACACTGGGGGGCACTCCTTTGGGAATTGTTCTCTGGTGACTGCAGAGACAGACTCCTGACCCTTACAGGGGCAGATGCTGGGTCTTATGACCTCATGAAGAGAACTCTGATTGAGGGATTTGGACTCACCACTGAGGAATACAGAATTAGATTCAGGGGGGCTCACAAGACCCAAAACTAATCCTGGATTGACTTTGTAGACTACTCAGTTAAAACACTAGATGGTTGGTTAACTGGACACAATATGCGTGATTTCAATTGACTTTACAATCTGTTTATGAAAGAACATATTTTAAGTAATTGCACTAATGAAAAGTTACATCAACATTTGGTAGACCTAGGTCTAATTTCTCCCCAAGAATTGGGAAAGAAGGCAGACCACTGGGTCAAGACAAGGGTGACTAAAACAACCACTGGGGATGACCAAAAGAAAGGGGTTACAAAACCTCCCCATGGGAAAGGTGGTGAGAATCCCCAAGATAAAAAGCCTGAGTCTTCAAAAGGGACCCAAAAACCTGCACAGTGGGGTGGGTCCCAAAACTCTTCCCAGTCCATTAATAGGTACAGGGGAAAGAACTTTGATCCTTTAAAGGCCTGGTGTAACAACTGTAAGAAGTTGGGACACTTAACTGGAGATGCTGCTTGCCCAACCAAGAAGGTCCCTAGTCCTACTACAGCTACTCCTGGGGTAGCAAGTCTCCAGATGGGATCAACAGTGTGCCAAGAGCAAATCGGGTTGCACACTGAAGCAGTTCTAGTTTCAGAAGGGGACGTTGATGAATTTGCCACTGTAGCTGTGTGGCCACCCAACTTAAAAAAATACTTACAATACCCTTGGATTAATGGAACTAGGATAGAAGCTCCGAGGGATACAGGTGCCAGTGTCACTATGGTGAGAGACACACTGGTCTCCCCTGAGCAATACTTGATTGGGAGAACTTACCCAGTCACCAATGCTGACAGTGTTACCACTAACCATGCAATGGCGACATTAGACTGGGGGGGGGAGGGGGTTACTGGCCTGAAACAGGTAGTGGTCTCTCCAAAGCTACCAGCTGCATGTCTGGTTGGCAATGACCTGGAAACCTCAGCATGGGCTGAGGTTGAACTGAAAACCCATGCAGAAATGCTGGATATCCCTGAATTGGTGTGTGTAAAAACAAGAGACAGGGTGAAAAAGAAGTGTTGGAGCCTGAAAATATGGCCCAACCTTCCAAGAGAAAAGGTAAGAAGACTGGGGAACCAGCTTCTGTACAGCAAAAGGATCAGGACCCCTCTCCTCAGGGAGAGGACTTGGATACCCCAGAGGGAACTGAGCCCATGGAGCTTGACCCCTACCAGGTTGAACTCTTAGGCCCAGGGGGACCCTCTAGGGAAGAGCTGTGCCTTGGACAGTAGGTCTGTTCAACTCTTGAAAGCCTGAGGCAGCAAGCTGCTACCCAGGAAAAAGGAGATGTCAGTGGTACCCACAGAGTTTATTGGGAAGAGGGACTTCTGTACACTGAGGCCAGAGACCCCAATTCTGGAGCCACTAGGAGAGTGGTAGTGCCTCAGAAGTACAGGGAGTTTCTCCTAACTTTAGCTAATGACATTCCCTTAGCTGGACATCTGGGCCAAACCAAGACTTGGGAAAGGCTGGTTAGCCACTTTTACTGGCCCCAGATGCACCAAAAAGTAAAGGAGTTTGTCAGCTCCTGTGTCACCTGTCAGGCCAGTGGCAAGACAGGTGGCCCCTCAAAGGCCCCCCTGATACCACTGCCTGTGGTGGGGGTTCCCTTTGAAAGGGTAGGTGTGGACATAGTGGGTCCACTTGAACCTCCTACAGCATCAGGGAACACATTCATTCTAGTGGTAGTGGATCATGCCACTAGGTACCCTGAAGCAATTCCCCTTAGGACTACTACAGCTCCTGCAGTAGCCAAGGCCCTCATTGGTGTCTTCACCAGAGTAGGGTTTCCTAAGGGGGTGGTTTCAGACAGAGGTTTCAACTTCATGTCTGCTTACCTAAAACACATGTGGAAAGAGTGTGGAGTGCAGTACAAGTTTACTACACCCTATCACCCACAAACCAATGGCCTTGTTGAGAGATTCAACAAGACATTGAAAGGCATGATTATGGGGCTCCCTGAAAAACTCAAAAGGAGATGGGATGTCCTCTTACCATGTCTGCTTTTCGCTTACAGAGAGGTGCCACAGAAGGGAGTAGGGTTTTCCCCCTTTGAACTTCTGTTTGGCCATCCTGTGAGGGGACCACTCTGTTTTGTGAAAGAGGGTTGGGAGAAGCCTCTCCAAGAACCCAAACAAGATATTGTGTACTATGTGCTTGGCCTAAGGTCCAGAATGGCTGAGTACATGGAAAAGGCATCCAAAAGTCTTGAGGCCAGCCAGGAGCTTCAGAAGCACTGGTATGACCAAAAAGCTGCACTGGTTAAATTTCAACCTAGGCAAAAGGTGTGGGTTTTGGAGCCAGTGGCACCAAGGGCACTCCAGGACAGATGGAGTGGCCCTTACCCTATCCTAGAGAAAAAGAGTGAGGTCACCCACTTGGTTGACTTGGGCACAAGCAGGACACCCAAAAGGGTTATCCATGTGAACCGCCTGAAGCTCTACCATGACAGGGCTCACATCACCATGCTGATGGTGACTGATGAGGATCAGGAGACAGAGAGTGAACCTCTCCCTGACCTCCTCTCATACAGCCCAAAAGATGGGTCAGTGGATGGAGTTGTCTTTTCAGACACCCTCTCTGCCCAACAGCAGACTGATTGCAAGCAAGTCTTGCAGCAGTATGCTAAGCTCTTTTCCTTGACCCCTGGTCAGACAAACTGGTGTACCCATGATGTGGACACTGGTGACAGTTCACCTGTCAAAAACAAAATCTATCGACAGTCTGATCAAGTCAAGGAAAGCATCAGAGCTGAAGTCAGCAAGATGCTGGAGTTAGGGGTTATTGAACCCTCTGAGAGCCCCTGGGCCAGCCCAGTGGTTCTAGTCCCCAAACCTCATCCACAGGGTGGAAAGAGAGAAATGAGGTTCTGTGTGGACTATAGAGGGCTCAACTCTGTCACCAAGACAGATGCTCACCCTACCCCAAGAGCTGATGAGTTGATAGACAAATTGGGTGCAGCAAAATTTCTAAGTACCTTTGACTTAACTGCAGGGTACTGACAAATTGGCATGGCCCCAGGAGCAAAAGAAAAGACAGCATTCTCCATACCTGATGGGCATTATCAGTTTACTGTTATGCCCTTTGGTTTAAAGAATGCCCCTGCCACCTTCCAGAGGCTGGTGAACCAAGTCCTTGCTGGATTGGAGTCCTTTAGTGCAGCTTATCTAGATGATATTGCCGTCTTTAGCTCCACCTGGCAGGATCACCTGATCCACCTTGGGAAGGTTTTAAATGCCCTGCAAACTGCAGGCCTAACTATCAAGGCATCCAAATGCCAGATAGGGCAGGGAACTGTAGTATACTTGGGCCACCTTGCTGGTGGAGGCCAGGTACAACCCTTACAGCCCAAGATCCAGGCCATCCTGGACTGGGCAGCTCCAACAACCCAAACCTAAGTCAGGGCATTCCTTGGCTTGACTGGAGGTTTGTGAAGGGATATGGGTCCATTGTGGCTCCCCTCACAAAACTCACCTCCAAGAAGATGCCCAAGAAGGTAAACTGGATAGTTAGTTGTCAAAAGGCTTTTGACACTCTGAAAGAGGCTATGTGCTCAGCACCAATTCTCAAAGCTCCAGACTATGCCAAGCAGTTCATTGTGCAGACTGATGCCTCTGAGCTAGGGATAGGAGCGGCCCTATCCCAGACCACTGATGAAGGCCAAGCCTAACCTGTTGCTTTTATAAGCAGAAGGCTTCTCCCCAGGGAGCAACGTTGGAGTGCCATTGAGAGGGAAGCCTTTGCTGTGGTTTGGTCCCTGAAGAAGCTGAGACCATACTTGTTTGGTACTCACTTCCTAGTTCAAACTGACCACAGACCTCTCAGATGGCTAATGCAGACAAAAGGTGAAAATCCTAAACCGTTGAGGTGGTCCATCTCCCTACAGGGAATGGACTTTGTAGTGGAACACAGACCTGGGACTGCCCATGCCAATGCAGATGGACTTTCCAGGTTCTTCCACTTAGAAAATGAAGACTCTCTAGGGAAAGGTTAGTCTCATCCTCTTTCGTGTGGGGGGGGGTAGGGGGCGGGGGCTTGTGTAAGAAAGTGCCCTCTTTCTGCATGGTTGCCCCCACTTTTTGCTGAATTGCTGATGTACTTTGACAGAGTGTGCCCTGGGCTCCTCCTAATCAGGTACCCAGGGCCTATGTTCTTTCCCTAAAACTGCATTGAAGCCTAAACCCAATTGGCATCTCTGGCCACAGGTCAGTCCCTGGTAAATGGCACCACAGGTACCCAGGGTACTGTGACCAGAGAAGGCCTCTAAGGTCTGCAGCACTTATTGTGCCACCCTTAGAGGTCCTGTACCACTACACTCACACACTGCCTTTGCAGGCTGCGTGTTTTGGTGCAGAACAAAGTGAAGAGTCGACATGGCACACATTTCTGTGTGCCATGCCTACAACCCACTGCCCTGGCATAGGTCAGTCACCCCAGCTGGGTGCACTATACCAGTGATGAGGGTACAGGTGCATGAGGCCTGTACCCCTACAGTGTCTAAGTCCATTCTTAGACAATGTAAGTGCAGTGCTGCCATTAAGAGTATATGGTGCTGGGAGTTTGTCATTACGAACTCCACAGCACCATAATGGCTACACTGAAAACTGAGAAGTTTGGTATCAAACTTCTAAGCACATTAAACCCACACTGATGCCAGTGTGGGATTTAATGGAAAATGCACACAGAGGGCATCTCAGAGATGCCCCCTGAAAACTAACCCACCTCTAGTGTCCAGGCTGAGTGACTGCTTTCAGCTGCCACCACCAGACATGTTTCTGGACCCCTGGGTCGAGAGCCTGCTGCTCTCTGGGGCCGGAACCAATGCACATCCTGGGACGAGGTGCGATGCCTCCTCCCCCTGGATGGGCAGGGTTCACAAAGGGGAAGCTTCAAAGGCTTGCCGCCTTTGTGAGCTTCCTCAGGCCACTTGCTGCTTTCAGCAACTGGTCCTCACTGATTCTGACCCCCACTTTGGGCGGGAGAACAAGTGAGGAAGAGAGGTGTGCCCACCTCTGCCAACTCCACCCTTCAGGTGGGGGAGGCGAGGCGAAGCACAACTCTCAGTCCGCGCCATCTTGAAAATGGGGGGACTCAGCCAACCAGGGACAGGCTCATGCCCCCTCCCACTGGAGGGTGGCATAATAGGGGAGTACCCACCCCAGGGAAGGGACCCATTGGTCCCTGCCTTTTACCTACCTGTAACGCCCTAAATCTAGTATTTAGGGGCACCCCTGAACCTTGCTTCCTCAGATCCAGCCAAGAAACAAGAAGAAAAGAAGAAGAAGGACCAAACAGCCGTGCAGCAGCTAACAAGAGGAAGACGCCCACTGACTTGGCCCCAGCCCCACCGGCCTGTCTCCCCCTCGAACCTGCTCCTGCGAAATCCCGGTGTGTCCTGTAGCCAGCAACCTCAAAAACCCCAGAGAACCTGCCTGCCTTCACTTCCAAAGACTGCTTCTCCCGTGAACACCGGATTTGTTCAACTGCAACCTCTGGCAGCAGTCGGAGACCGCGAACCTGCCCCACTCTGCACCCGCCGTCCACGGCTCGAGCTCGAGTGAGCAAACCCCACGAGGAGGTCACCCCGGCGATCCTGAACCAAGATCCGATGACCCCTGACCTGCCTCAAGCCTCCAGCCGACGCCTGCAGTCTAAATCCAGAAGGCCCCCCTAACCGCGACCCGGAGCTGGTAAGAAGATCCGAACCTGAAAGGCACCCCTGCACCCGACGCCCCACGGCCTTGTGTGCCCAAACCAACGGTGCCTAGCCAACCCCTAACTTCCCAACTTACCTCTCGAAGTGGTGGTCGCACCCAGAAGTCCTTTGTCTCCCTGCCTGCAGTGTATATCCAAACTGGAGGTTCTCCATTGAAAACAACAGGGCATCCAACGTCGAAACAGCACTCTGCACCCGGCCGCCCCAGTGCTGCTGAGGGTGCACCTTTGGTGCTAATTTGTTTCCCCATTTGCCCTGAGCTAAAGTCCAGGAGCTTTGCTCCCACAACCCAGTGGCCTGCTTGCCAGCAGCCACCAACCGGAGGCCCCTATCCCCCATTGGATAACATTGGGCCTCAACACTCTGCACCCGGCCGCCCTAGTGCCGCTGAGGGTGTAACAAGAGTGCATCACTGACCCTGGGGGACCCCTGAGTCTACCCCCAGAACCTTAACTCCCACTACCGAATACTTACCTAAAAACCGATAGCCATATTTTCCTCCGTAGGATAACATTGACACTTTTTCCTGAAAAAGTTTCTAAGTGTGGAGTTTTGAAACCTAAAGAAATTCTTTAAAATTGTAAGATTTAACAAAAACGCTTTTACTCACCTGTTTACAGGAAATGTCCCAGTGCTGCATCTAGGCATACAGCACTGAGTAAGAAAAGTAATCCAAAAGTAACTTACCTGCTATTTTACTGAAAATCCCATTCAAGTCTATGTACTGTATTCACAAGTGATTGCATTTCTCTGAAACAATACTGTAAGTCAAACCATAGTACATTTACAATTGCCATTGAACTGTTTTACATCAGCATTTATTACTGTAAAGTATTTATTGCTTACCTGTGCCAGGCTTGCTTGGTTCTAGAAATAAAATCACTAAAAGAATATTTATTATACAAAAACAATTGATCTGAAGTTCAGTCTTTGAGTGTGTGAATTCATTTGCTGACTGAGTGTGTACAACAAATGCTTAACACTGTCCTCTGATACTGCCTTACTGCTCGCCCACACTACCACAAATAGAGAGTGAGGTTATATCTAACTTTACCTCTGCCTACCTTTGGGGATCCACTGGACTCTGTGCACACTATACCTCACGTTGGTATAGTATATACAGAGCCAGCTTCCTACAAGTGTTATGTAGCGCCTTGGAAGTGTGAGTGAGGAGTTTGAATTGTGTTCGTTGTTGTACAGGGAGCCAGTGGAACACCTTCAGGACAGGTAGCGTTTTTCTAGCTTTATATTTTCGTGAAAAATAATAATAATAAATAATGATTTTTATGTTGGATCCAATATGTAAATGCTGAATTAACACCATTACTGTTGAAGCGAGTTCAATATGATACATATAGAAGTGTGTTTATTGATGTAATTCAGTTGTACCACATTTATATGAATACACAAGTTTTGATAATATGAAGGGTGTTCTCATGCTGCTCTGCCCTTCACTCCTGCTCAGCCCCCTCCCATCTCATCCCCCTGTGCATCTTCTCTCCCAACAAGACAGACTGATGTAATGGATTTCCACTGTGTGCGTGTACTTTGAATGAACTTCCAAGTGTTCCTAACTCTTTCATTTTTCAAGTCCCTTCTGCTGCAGCTCCATTGCTGGGCCTAGTCTTATTCCATTGTGTGAAGCGTCTTTGATTAAATGTTTCATTTTATTTTGGACATCTCTGAATTGTAATAACATGGACGATGTTGGATGTTCACTTAAAATGAGATTGTTCATATAATTATGTACCTAGATAGTGGTGTATAATTTTCTGATTCGCCAAGAGAATTGTCACTTGTGATCATGCCACGGTGAGTCTAATTTTTCTTTAATTAGTTATGCAAGAATTGTGTATAAGAACCTCTTGATTTTGGGGGTGAGCCAGAAGATTTTCCTGTTCCAATAGAGACTATGCATGATTTCTTTATGATATTTCTGCCACTCTGAGACTTAAAATTATTTCTGATTTTGAGTATTCTGTTTAATTCTGCATTTGAGCCTTCATGGCATTTATTCTATAACTCTTGATTTTAGCATTTTTATAATAAAACTCGTTAACTTTTCTCTGATCTTGAACTCAATTATTGAGTGGTCCCAGTCACTTATGATTATTACTCTGCTAAATTGATGGTGGCGAGGGTGCCTTTTTGCGCAAGATCAACCCAAGGGAGAACCGTCTGAGGCAAACTTTGGAGTGAGCTGAATTTTGGCATGTTGTTAATGTTGGGTTACGGTGCTGCTCCCACAGGTGTGTTGTGAGTGTGGCATGGGAGGTTGAGAGTAATTCTGGCCACTGAGTTCAGAATGTTCTGCAGCCTTCTGGTGAGGTTTTTGTTGATCCCGGCATAAAGGATGTTCCTGTAGTCCAGCTTGCTTGTAACAGGTGCATGTGTGACGGTTTTCCGAGTGCTGATTGGGAGCCATTTGAAAATCTTCTTCAGCATCTTGAGGGTATGGAAGCAATAAGCAGTGATGGCGTAGACTTTGGGAGCCATGTCGAGTTTGCTGTCAATGACTGTTGAGAGGTTCTTGGCATGGGTGGTGAAGGCAGGTGTCGGTCCTTACTCTGTTGGCCATCAGGTGGGGTCCCACAGTGAAGTGCTTTGCTCCAAGCTAACGATTTCGGTCTTGTTGGTGTTCAGCATTAGTCAGTTGGCTTTCATCCTTAGGGCAATCTCAGTCATGCAGGCATTGAACTTGATCTGGGTACTGTGCGCCTCTGACCTCACATGAAACTTAACCTCAGCAAAGGCAGGGAGAAAGAGAGAGTGAGCGAATCCTGGTCTCGCCGAGAAGCAGGGTAATATGAAATTCAGTGGACGAGATGGAACTCTACTAGTTGAAGGACCACATTGGTCTTAATGCTTGAGTAAATTGGGAAACCCCCAGTGGGTGACCTAAACAATTGCCAAAAGAAGGCTAAAGGCAAGGAAAGCTGAGTTGGAGGTGTAACACGCAAGGGTTGCCTACATGGCACCTATAAATCAAGGTCTTCATGGGAAGTGCTTGTTGTGGCCTCAAAGTTGGGATTGCCTAAACCATCCCAGGGCAGAGGCCCCAAGGGTGGCAAGATGTCAGCAAGGACGAGGTACAAAAATAGTGACATTAAAGAGGACAACGATGTCCAAGGCTACATTTGTACCAGAATGTCAATGGAGCCAAGAAGAAGCCCTAGGTTATTAAATGGCAGCCATGTGGCCTGAGGTTCCATGAAAAGCTTGAAAGAACATAGCAAAGATGCAAAACTACTTTGAAAAGCATGTCTGAGTGGAAGGCTTGAAACTGAAAGCTAACTGGAATAGTGTACTTGAAAAGTCAGAGTGTGCATTGCTGTGGGAGAATATTTTATAAGAAATGATGGGGAACAACTTTGTCGATTTCCGGAGATACTTTAGGCAGGCTGAAGGCATTTAAATCCAACCTGAGAAGAAATTAGGAGGGCTGCCAGAGTGGACTAAATGGAAAAAAGCCTTGAAAACAAAAAACCTGGTAATCAGGTAACCTGGGACCTAGCAACTCTTTGGCATTAAAGGAGTCTTTGATCTCTATCTTGGTGGGAAAGTGTTTCCAAGAACAGCACTGTTAGAATGAGAATGTTTCTTACATGTTGAACGGGCATGTATCCCTGCCAGTGGCGGCTCACCGAGGGAGTGCTGCGGGGCGCCGGAGGGGTAGTGGACTCCGACATACGGCGGAACGGAGTAAGGTAAGTAAATAAATAAATAAAACAATTTACCTTGCGCGGGCTGCATCGACAACTCGGCGATGCAGCGCGCGCAAGGTAAATTGTTTTATTTATTTATTTACTTACCTTACTCCGTTCCGCCGTATGTCGGAGTCCACTACCTCCCCCCCCATCCTGCCCCTCCCCGCCTCACCGCCCCGCAGCACTCCCTCGGTGAGCCGCCACTGATCCCTGCCCTTGGTCCCCAACTTTATGTAAAACTGGTATCCTGACTTCCCTCTAACTTGTAATCTAATATGTGTGCAGAGGAGTAACCCTGTAAATGGTAATGCAAGATCCAGAACTTGTTCTTTGACCTGCAGAGTGCACCAAATGTCCTCATAAAGCTACCATAGGACTACTGTTCATGTCCTGGGGTAGTCACATAAAGTTTGAGCCCCAGACCTTTGCGTTGATATTCTGTGCGCATGTCAAGTGCATGTGGTGTGAGCTGGCCAAGGGTCAGCATTGATTCATCCACAGGTTAAATAGATTTTTCATGTTTTATGTATCGAACTGTATGGCACGGACAGTAGCAAACTGACTGTGTACAAAATTTGATATAGCCTCACAGTCTACTTGGACACTAACGAAATCCCTAGAGCAAGAATTACTGTGCCCGTATGTATATCGCAAAAGGAAATAACAGGCTCAGAAAACCATCCTTCTTTTATAGAAGAGACTGATCTTTTCCCAATTTCTCTACCAGCCTATATCAGGGAAAATCTCTCATGGAGTGACCTCCGCCTTCAACAGAGAAGAACAGATTGAATCAACAGTGTCAGCTCCTCTCCTCAGCTTCAAAAGTCGACCTTCTTCCACCTACGTACGTTGGTCATATGTTTTTCTGGCATGTGCAAAAAAGGAAGTGATGCTCCAGCAATAGAAGGTAGAGGGAGGTTCCCAAGAGTCCAGGTCCTTACTCCCAACATGGGAGCCCCGGATGGTGGCATACCTGATCGCAAAGAAATAGAGACAAGCATTGGCAAAGCACATAAGTCTTGCCTTTATCAAAGCTGCTGCATTTAAATTCATTACTCTATGTCCCTCTTGAGCAGGGGTAACAGCTCAAAGATTTTAATTAGGGTACAATCCTTCAAGGCTTTTCAAGTGCCCGGCTCACGCCAGAAGCACAGGCTTAACAAGTCTTATCACAAAGCTGCAGTACCTCAAGCGTTACTGGTTGTCCCTCTCAAGTCATCTCCAACTGCATGAAGTCTTCCTAAGGCTGCAGTGTCTCAAATCCTTACTAGATATCCCTCTTGAATCAGATGCAGCTGCTTCAAATGTCCTTCACACAGCTGACCTAATCGTAACAATTATATAAGGGATAAAGTGCCCCCTGCTGTACATTATAAAGCTAGTGCAAGTCACTGTGGTGTTCATTTACAAGGTTATGGAACTCCTCGGTGACTTGCAATATCCTTATCATGTACTTTAGGGGGTACTTTATCCCATATAATACATGGGCACAACATCCCCTTTCCCACAAACCACTGAAAACCTTGGTTCGTAGCTCTTTCATATGCAAAAAGTGAGTATGTTTGCAACCATAAAAGATCAAAAATGAAACCTCTAGTGCAAAATTAAACCCATCAAAAAAACCTGTTAGATATTTGTTGCAAACAGATATTAGAAATAGTTCAATACAAGTCAGTTGTTGAAAAAAAAGCTGCAGTAGCTCGGAATGGGTAGAAACATTCTAGCTTTTCTCTATCTAAGGAGCGGAAAAAATAAACATAATCTCTCTGCTTGACATTGTAAACTATTAAAATAGAGCAGAAGAACAAATTCCGATGTATTATATATCACTTTTGCTCCTCTAATAATTTGTGCTCGCTTGCTATAAGATAAGTAAATATGCCAATGCTGGTTTATGATGATGAGTCAATGCTACAACTTCAATACATTTTTTGATTACTATACATAATTATACACCCATTCGAGGTGTCATCAATGATGTCATTCAACATGTCATGAGTGATGTAATATGTAAGGCCATAAGCAGTGCATGGCGATGGCGCCAATTATACTTACCTACCTGAGCAAATTATAAGTGATGGATTTCACTGGCTTTTTGGTTTTTAAACATTAGTTTTTTTGTTACTTCGACACCTAACTATAATGTCACTTTAACCTGTGATTTCTTTCAGTGAAAAAAAGATAGATACCCAGACAGACAGACAGACAGACAGACAGATAGATAGATAGATAGATAGATAGATAGATAGATAAATAGATAGATAGATCGGAAATTCTTTCCAAAGCCCAAGAACCTTATGTGCTTACTGGGTATCCTCCTCGAATTGGATATCATGTTTCCAATGGCCTTCTCAAAGCTGAAGAGGTGTGGCCTCAACTTATGCATTTGCATATACACTTTGCTATTTTAATGTATTGTGCTTGTTTTCCATAGGATAAATAAATATGCCAAAGTAGTTTATGATAAGTACATTTCTCAATTTCTATTGAAGTATATGATGACACCCTACTATAATAGGTACTAGCAATCACTAGTAAATGCAAATGGCTGTGGGGGAGGTTTTTTTTTTTAGAATGATGTATACTTGTGTGAAAGCAAAATCTAGTTGCTCAAAGTGGCGTTATCCAATAGCTGAAGTCATTTAGTCTGTTACAACAACAGGGAGAGAAAATCATTTGAATGATGTCTGGGCAGGCCAATGACTTGAGTGAGTTGACTAAAAGCCCCATAAGCACATGTATTTTTAGTATGAAATGTTTGAAAAGCAGGCAAGACTTAAAAATATTTTCTTTCATGGTTTTTCTGCTAATAAGCTTCTGTCCAAAGGCTCCGAAATGCCTGAGTCATAGCCTTATGGACCATTTTCCTCCACCCAGGGCAAAAAGGATAGAATCTGTGCAATATTACTAAAATAAGGCCGTCTTTATGCTGTACCCTTTAGTAATAAATGCCAAATTCCTTCATTGGCTCACCCAAAAGGATTTTAAGTGATTCAAGAACCAAACATTGAAAGATCTAGGGGTGGGGGTAGCTCATGTCATTTGCTGTACATAATTATGCATATTTTCTGGGAACATAATGCCCTCTCACATCCTAAATGGAGCCTGCAGCTGCTCATGCTTGCTCAGTTAATTGTTCCTGTGCTACTGCAGTAAGATTTTTGTGCCAATTTCTCATCATTACAAGAATACGCATATTCGTGTAACTTTTGGTAATTTCACATCAAAGAAGTAACACGAAATTACTCTGATTGCTCCATCGTAATAAAAATTTTGCCCAGGCCTACAAAAAACACAAAACAGGAAGCTTACAACAAAGTGTTAACCAGGTTCATGGACCTGAGTTATTAGCTACACTAAGTGATGTTGCGAGGGCAAGGGACTGTTTACACACAAATCCTTGTATACTGTACACAGTAAGTGAGGAGAAAACAGGCCCTCTGAAACTGAATGTCCTTACATGTGCTGTGTTGGGTTAGAATAGCTGTTTGTTTCTCAAAAATTACCAGATGTACACCCTCAATCTTGGAATGGGGAATGATATGCTCCAACTTGGAAATTATTGTAAAAATTATTCCTTCATGGATGCTATTTTGTGCTGAGATAAGTGTTTGTTCCTGTTGGACTTGGCCCTTTCTATAGGGTCATCCCCAAACTTTTTGCCTTGACTCTCCTGTTTCTGAACTCATTTTTGTTGGATTTTGGGACTCTGTGCACTTTACCACAGGTAGCCAGTTCTAAAGTGGTTGTGCTCTCTCCGTAAAACATGGTAGAAATGGCTTATACACAACTGGCATTTTTTATTTACTTGTAAGTCCCTCGTAAAGTGGCACTACCTGTGCCCAGGGCCGGTAAATTAAATGGTACTAGTAGGCCTGCAACACTGATTGTGCCACTCACTTAAGTGGCGCTTTAAACATGTCTCAGGCCTGCCATTACAGCCTGTGTGAGAGCTGCTTTAAACTGACATTTGGACCTAGCAAAATAAACCTACTGCCAGACCCAAACCTTCCTTTTTAGTACATATAAGTCACCCCTAGGGTAGGCCATGGACAGGACAGAAGACAGGGTGCAATGCATTTAAAAAATAGGACATGTACTTTTATGTTTCACAAATACTAGTAGCGAAAAACCCTTAAATTCATTTTCACTACTGAAAGGCCTACCTCTACCAAAGGATAACACTGGAGTTACCTTATTACACTTCATAAGCTGTTATTTCCAAATGGGAACAGGTAATCAGTTCATGTTTGGCGTCTTTGGAATTGTATTGAAAAATCCTAACTTATAGTGAAGTCGGCTTTTAAATTACAATTTTGAAAATGGCACTTTTAGAACGTTGCCATTTTCCTGCCTTAGGCATTTGGTGCCTTCAGCCTCTGTCTGGGCCACATGACAGGGTGTAGTTGATAGTTGGGCTTTGTGTATTCCTCCTAGACATCCACACACAATAGGGAGCTTAGGTGTGCCTGGATGGGCCATCACTGGCAGGATGGGTGGGGGGAGCTGGGCAAAGCCCCACTTACACTTGAATAGGCTGTGTCCTGCCTCCACACAAAGGGCTGCATACCTCATATAGTTAGTCTGAAGCCAGGGCCAGGAAAGAAGGGCATCTGTGCACTTAAAAGACCTGCCACTAGAAGCTTCTCCCCACTTAAAAGGCACAACTGGGTATAAATACTGGACCTCAGACACCACCAATTCAGTTCACTTCTCAACCTGTGAATACTCTGCCAGGAAGACGGACTGCTGTGCTGCTGAAAGGACTGCCACTCTGATGGACTGCTGCTCTGAAGCACTTCTGCTCTGCTGTGCTGACATGCTGCCCTCCTTCCTGGGTGAGAAGGAGTGGACCTGTAACTCTTGAACCCAGAGTCACTCCAAGAGCTTTGCAAAATCTCAAATTAATCACACAGAGTTTCGGGAGGAAAATGAGAAGTCACCCCGGACCTTCAAAACCAGGGGTTATTATACATCATTTATGCATAACAATTAATAAAGCTGCAAATTCAGCATAATGTGATGATGGTTAGGTCACACTGCAAATCAAAAACAACCATGTAATTATTAAATGCTCATAACACTAACCCATTTGTTAACGTAAGAGAAATCTTCTGCTTGCTTCCTCAGCAACTGCACTCCAGAGATGTACAACATAATATGAAACATTTTTCGAACAATATATCACAGATTTATGTTCTTTTGAATATCTGCATTGGAATGTCCAGCTGAAATCCTTCAAAATGGTACATCAGGTACACAATGGAAAGTTTCATTCACAATACACACTTTCTAATACAGTTCACCTCCTTCGTAATAGCACTCTGTGCTCTTCGGAAACCGTGGGGAGAGATGAGTTGCAGTGGGTCACTGATTGGGAGGGGGGAATGATAAGAGCAAGACGAGCTGACCACCAGAAACTGCATCCATTTTAAAATAATGGTGTCTCGCAGAAAAATATGTTATACTATACTACATTATTAATCACACTTCTAAACAACATAATTAAGTCGTTCAATTGCAACAGCATTAGTTCAACGGTTACAACTATGTGCATAATTAAAATTATTAATTTGCACTAATAATTGGTAACCCAACGTTGCCCATCAGAAAAAACATGTAAAACCTCAGTAACAAGAGTTCATGTAAGCAGGCACATTAAAGCTCATCTGAGATCAGACAGAGGTGTTGGCATTTGGAGACCCTCCCACTGAGTGATGGTGGCCTCAATATCGCGGTCCAGCTAATTCAGCCCCCTACTCACCCTGAGGACATAGTTCGTAACTGCCTACTCTTTTACTCCCTAGATTAAAAGACTTGTAACCATTTATGTCCACACCATATGGACACCTGACGTTTTTATGTTTCTTGACTCCAAAGTGAATCAGCTTGTTATTCAAGCAGTTATCTCTTCGTTGGTAGACTGCAGTACCATCCGACATCCAAAAAAGATTCTCAGTTGACTGAAAGTTGTTTAAAATGTTGCTGCTCTTCATCTTCTAAGACTTCCGGATCAGAATCCTGTGATGTGCCTAAGACTGAGACAGTTTAAAGGCCTTCATGACGAGCCAGCACACTGGATTCTATGTACATTTAGTGCTTCCATGCCTACACGTTTGGCTGGTGCAGAACAGGTGGTGGGACTCCCACACCCACTGCATGGAAAACCATCAGTGTCAGGAATGACAGATGCCAGTTACCCCATCCCCTTCAGCGTCACCAATGTCTACCTCAGAATGAGGAGACTGGATGCAGGCCACAAAAACCTTGGGTGCCTCAACCCTCTAGAATGTCATGAGTAGACCTAGTTCCATCGGTTAGCACCCCGATCCTCCCTGTGGCCCTTCTCTTGTCTAGGGAGGGCTGAAGATTTACACAAAGGACAGACCTGGTGCTCTATCAATTAGAGCCCACTGGAATAGATACAGTGGAGAGTGGTGTAGGGAGATGGCTTTGTGTTGTCAAAATTCTGGCCCTTAGGCTTCTGAGAAAACTCTGTTGAAACTCACTCCCTAATGACCTATGGGCAGTTCCATGCCCACCTCCCCCCATCCCCTCACTGTTCAAGATCTTCCTGAAGACCTGCCTAACCCATTAAGAGCTCTTTGGCATCAGATCAACCAAGAATGATTTTTTACCAATTCTCTAAGCAGCCTCACCCATTTCTAGCTCATCCCAACTCAAGATTACATAGGGCGTGCAGTTTCTAAAAGGTGCATTATTTATGAATTGCCTGTTTAGAATTTAGGGGCATATTTATTGAAGAGCTGCATTGCCCTTGCGCCACACAACTGGACGCAAGAGTAACGCAACTCTTAAGTTAATTTATCAAGCCACGCAAGGCCACCTTGTGTGGCCATGTGTGGCATGATAAATCTAGAGTAACGCAACACAGCACAATTCCCGGCATTGCATTATTATGCCCCAGGGAGGCTTTCCATGGTGGAGCGTGGGGGATCCGATGCATTCCACCCATAGGTTTTAGTGCATTCCCAGATTTACCATTACTGGAAGACCTGGGAATGCATCAAAATGCTCCCCCTCCCCAGGTGAGGTGTAACGAGGAGAAATATCTTTATTTCTCCTTGTTACTTCCTCTTTCTATGTCTGCTGCATCCTGCAGCACACATAGATAGAGGAAAATGCCTCAGAGGATTGTTTTTGTTCAGGAAGATGCCCCTTCCTGCACAAAACAATCCTGGTTACAATGCAGGCACCCTGCGCCATGGTGCAAGGGTGCCTGCATTGCAGCTAGGAAGCACATTGTGCACCAGCCTGGGGAAAAGACAGGAATGCGCAGTATTATCTTCAATACGGCACATTCCTGCCCTTTCCCTATCACTCAGCGCAGTATGGTGACTTTCTGCGCTGCATGATTTTGTCTTAAATAAGTCCTTTAATTTTTTGGTTGACTCATCCTACACCCAGAGCTAATGTTGACTCACTAAAGGTACCTACCAAATCTGATGTATGGCGTGTTATTATGTACATTGTTTCTGATAGAATTGCTTAAACCAATTATATACAAATACAAAGGGGAGGTGCCAGGTAGAACCCTGATGATTTAAGTTTTTCAATTTTGAGAAAAAATCAGATGGCAGGGCAACCGATAGAATATGGAGAACTCCCAACCTGGCTCTGAGAGTGTAGGGAGGATATCATGGAAACAGTGAAGGAGAAGAAACTGGATGTGCGATGGATTGACAATACTTCTTGGCGACTATTCTTCTTGGAGTAAACATATTGCACTCTTCGAAAGTCTTAGACTTTCTGGTTTTTAGTTATGGTTTTGGTGGCTTTTTTCATACTAAAAAGGCTTACCTGAGGTACTGCCTTTGGGCACCAGAAAAAGGGAGATTTGGAAGAAAATCAAGTTTGGGGCTACTAATTAAACTTTCCCCCCAATTCAGTTGGTGTTTGATCTTCTAAGAGGACCATCAGTCAGTGTCCAAGTGGGCCCTAAACAGGATGCTGAAAGGACCGGAGTGGCATTGCCATAGCCTAGGGTGACCCGGACTGGGCTTTTAGAGTTCAAGACCTCACCCTAATTTTTTGAGATGGGTGCGGAGGGCTAATTCTCTTGCGGCCGGGTGACAGCTTGTGTCTGACAAGGGTCAATATAGACCAGAGGAGCCAGGGGCCTGCTGCATCCTACTTATGACAGACTTTTATTGCCCAACTGGTGAACCAGTTTACCAATTTTTACCTCCATTGGTGGTCTGGCACCCCTGCTGTGCTATTGGTTGATTATGCATAGAATCCTTTTAGTTTTTCATCAAGATGTCAGGGGGCGCAGCGAGGAAGCAGGTTTGTATGGGCTCTGCTTTATTAACGGAGAACATCAGCCCAGCTTTACAACATAGATTACCAGTGCAAAGGGCTTCCACAAACACAAATATACAGAATCTTCTGCAAGAGCTGAGCCAGGCCTTCGCTTCCTCTCACACAGACTTCTACTCACCTAGTGCCAAGATATCTCCTTGCATGAACGTGGTCCATGGGCACTCTCACGAACCCGCCTTCAGTGGCCTGTATGTTGATCCATGTGACACCATAAAAAAGAGCAGATGAGAAGGACCAGCAAACAGTAGGACATCAGCGAAGGGGGGCATGGGGCTATTTGTCAAAGCACATTGGAAAACTTATAACCAGCACTCTGAATCTCCAAGACTGTGGCAGCAACAACTATATCAGCACCTGTGCTTTGCTTTACATTTATGTATGTACAGTAGGCAGGAAACGAATACATGACATGGACAATGATGAGAAGTGACATGAAGATAATGGCAGCAGAGGCATGGGGCCCTTGTCTATGGCAGCGGCATTTCATTGCTGTTTGTGGAAAAGAGAAGATGGTATTAACTTCTTTGGTGCACATTACATTTTGAGATATGTCGCTAAATCCTTGAATGAGCTAAATCAGGATTAGGTACACCAGATTTTCTGACTCGAGCACTGCTCTCCAATCTGTAGCGTGAAGAGCTTTTCCACTCAGTCATCAGATGTTTCCAAGACCGCTGCATCATGAGGAGGTAAAACAAATGCCCCCTGCCTTGTGTTTATCCAAATCTGACATGGCATCCATCCTATTTTTACATCCTAGCAGAGTGAAAATGGATGAGTAGATTCATTGGATTGTGAAGAATAACTGTATACTCTTTTATGTGGCACGTCCGAGCTCTTAGGAGGTATATTGGGCAAAATAAAAAAAAATGATGAAATGGGATGCAGTCCGGGTAATCACCAGAGGCTGAGATTAATTCTAATGTTCCACCCATCACTTTTTTTCTTTTGTTTTTCTGATCCCTCTACTCAAGGGATTAGTGCAAAGAGCTCTGCTCAGAGGAATAATAGACACCCTCTTATAACCTGGCGGGAGAAATGTACAGAGGTGATATGATAAGGGACAGATCCCATTTGGTAGGGCAAGAACCTGGAGAGTCCTTCTCTGGCAGTAACTCTATACCCGCTACTCATGGCACGTTATTGCTTCTGGGAAGTCACTGACTTCAGGTTGAAGATAGAAGTAGCACAGTCTATCTGAGCTTCAAAAACAGCCTGAATGTGATTACAAAGAGAGGAGGGCCAACCGATCCTTGAGATGCACTTTATTCTCATAGTCTCTTATTAGGTAGGTGGTTGAGCTCAAGGCATAACCTTGGCAGGCTGCTGGTAAATCAAGAAGCTCCATCCAATATGGTTTGAAGATAAAGAACATAGGGTTTACACAGAGGTACATATAAGACAAATAACCATATGTAAACTAAATACCACTGAATGGTTGAAGGGGGATTACTTAACAATTAAAACCAAATGGTTAATTAATAAAACAATGTATTAAAAATATCTTATGGGGTCATTTAATGTTTGGTGGGTGGGACTCCAAACCACGAAGGCTGCAGTTGCCCCTCCTCTGGCAGCCCCGCATTTGTCTGGCCACCAAATACTAAACACACTGGCCCACATTGGCTAATTAAGTGCTCCCACTGACACAACATTTTTTTATTACACAAAAAAAACTCCAATAAGGAGGACACAAGCAAGAAGCAATGTTCCTGATGAATTTGGGATTCCACCCCCCACACCCCCAGAGTGAGGCATTTTTTATCTGTTTGTGACTGCCAAGCTTCACAAAACAACAGGACAAAAATAGCATTGGAAGACACCCCCTAAATAGAAGCGCTGTTATGCCAGCAGCCCTGTAGTGGATGGGCTGACCCTGGGTCGTACTTGACAGTGGAGACAATGGAGCCTCTTGAGGCTCCACTGAGGCTGAGGAGGAGGTGCACCTGCCTCTTAATGAGGCAGGGGAATCAAGACTGCGAAGATGTTTTGGTGATATCACATTACACACCAATTTAAATGCCATATTAATCAAAAATAGGTTGGGAATCAAAACAATAAAAAATAGTCATGCCGGATTAAATACCCCTTAATAGGTATAATCAACTGTCCAAAATGTAAAAAAAAGACACAAGATCTTCAAAATGTCAGTCGAGGTGTCACTGGTCTGGTCATGACTAATAGTATTAGTACTAGAAACACAAAAGTGTCCATGGGTCTAAGCGAGCCTAAGAATCGTTCGCAGGGCAAATGGCATTGACTACTAGACAAAAAAAGGAAGAAAAAGAATGAAACAACGAACCCTCTTGTGTAGGCCGTGGAAAATCCTTTAAAAGGACAGAATCCCATCACTCACCGTAGTGACATGCTTCATCATTTGGGATCTCCTCTTATCTGTAACCTAGTACAGATAAGGGCTACAACTCCCTCTCTACGAAGGAGCAGCTCACGGATGTTTTCAATCAGAGTCTCTCTAGGATCAACTGAGATCCGCCAAATGTGAAGACTGGAGAACTTATATATAGAGTGATGTGCGCAGTGCTAATATGTGAAAGAGTGTAGTGCAAGCTAAAATGGTAAACAATAGAGCACACCTTTTATTCATCATCTATTGGATACCAGATTAAAATCAGTGCAAAGGGCAGTTTTGAAAAAATAACCACCTCAGTTTAAAACGAGGTCAACATGTTTCAGCCATTGTGATTGCATGTAATCTTGGCTTTCTTCAGGACCTATAACTAATATTGCTACTGCGTGACCGTGAATAAAAATAAACAGAGTAGGTTGAATTGTTTACAACCTACCAACTTCTCATGAGTTCTCTGTGACTTGTGGTGTAAAGATGACACCTAAACACAGAAGAAGAAAAACAAACAGACAACAACAAAAGGGTAAGTACGCAATGCCAATCACTCCATGGGAAATCAGTGCGATCTATATTCCCATTTGACATGGTACCAATGCTCATGCATATATAAAGAATCTCATGCTTACCTATAGTGCACAAGAGAACAGCCTTGCCTCCCCTGGTACCAGTATGGGCAGCGTATTCGCGCCAAGTCTGGCGAATCTGTACGTACATCTTTTTGAACAAGAACACATCTTTAACGATTCCAATCCTTTTAATCAATCGATCAGGCTGTGGAAACGTTATATAGATGATATATTGGTGGTTTGGCGAGGAGATCCAGACACCATTACCATTTTCCAGTCCTGGCTGAATTCAAGAAATCAGTATCTAAAGTTCACAGTGGAATACAGCAGAGACAAATTGCCTTTTCTGGACCTTTTGATTGTCGCTACACCGATGGGCCTTTCGAGTGAGTTATACAGAAAGCCTATGGCGAGAAATTCCCTGTTGCGATATGATTCTTACCATCCGAAATCACTACGTGACAATTTGCCATACGGACAATTCCTCAGATTGAGGAGGAATTGCTCCACCAAGGAAACCTTTGATGCCCACGCGAAATCTTTAACCAGACAATTACAAGAGAGAAAATATCCAAAACGTCTTGTACGTCGTTCTTTGAAAAGGGCAGCAAACAACAATCGTGAAGCCTTGTTGGAGCCACCTGTACCCAAACCACCAATGGAAAGACTCACATTTGTGAACACATTCAATACTTTATCTAATGAGATTCAGAAATGTGTACGAAAAAACTGGCGAATATTGAATATTGGGAATGAACGACTCCGTCCACCGTTGTTTTCATTTAAACGTAGTTCCAACTTACGAGATAATTTGGTACATACGAGACCTAAAGAGAGAACAGCCAGAACCCAAGAAACCCTTTGGAACCTACCAGCAGTACAGGGACACTTTCCATGTGGTTCTTGCGCTGTCTGCCCACAGACTGAATTAACAACCACCATTGATATAGGTACTACTAAACCTTGGGTGCTACATAAACATACCAACTGTAACAGTGACAAGCTGATTTACCTGATTACATGCCCATGCCACCGTCGATATGTGGGCATGACTACGCGCAAAGTGAAATTGAGGATCATGGAGCACAAAAGCACGATAAGGTGTAAGAAACAAGCTACAAGATTGACGCAGCATTTTCTGGAGGCGAAACACAATGCGGATACACTTAAATGGGTTGTATTAGAACAACCTTATATTCCGTCACATGTCACAGATGTGTCCAAATACCTCCTACACAAAGAGCAAAGATGGGTTTTTAAACTTCAGACTGACAAAATAGGTCTTAATGATGATATTCCTTGGACTCTGCTTTGAATTAGTCCATGTTCCTTGTTTCTGCCATTTTTGTGTCCTTTTGATATCGACCAGGTTTCCTCTGCATCCACATGTGTCTCGATATTCTCTGGTGTGAAATAGAATACAGAACACATATTATAATCTTGCTCTCAGGGGAAAGAAAATATGACTACACTTTCCCTGAGTTTCAAGGGTGTTTCATATTTATTTATTTTCAATTCCCCTGATATTGGAACACTTGTTCAGCGCAATTGTTTGTGTTCCATTTGATATTAATATTCCCTTGAGGTTCAGTTTCAATTCATATCGTGTTTAGCACTGTAACAAGAGGTTATATGCAGACGAGACCGGACATGATATATGGATACCGAATTACATTTCCCATGATTCCTGGGGTTCTGAGTAGTTTTACAGATACGGGTGATCGAGAACATTTGACTATATTACCCATTAGTTCTAGGTGATACACACATTTGTTCCCATTGGGTTTAATCAGCTGTAACAGGTCTGTTACTGAGATGTAGCACTTTAACAATAGGTCAGATATGGACGAGATCCGAGACGGTATCTGGCTGACGCACTACATTACCCATGATTCCTATGGCTCTGAGTAGTTCTATAGCGATGAGGGGGTTAGAATATTTAACTACATTACCCACTAGCCGCAGATGGTTTGTAGTTTCCTTACGGAACACATACATCGGCTCTCATTTAAACAGCTTTGATCGAATTTCCATCATATGGCAGCTATTATCATTTTTCAAGCTGTGATGAGCACTGAAATAAGAGGTAAATGCATATACGGAATTTTCGGTGGTGATAAACAATGAACCACATTACCCATGATACCTAGGGCATTGTGTAGTTTATAGTTAATGATGTCATCACTTGGCGTCCTTCACAGATAATTGAATACATCTGACTGCACTTTGGGATATAAATAGAACCCCACTGTCGTCCGTGCCTTACCTCCGCAAAACGGCTCAGACGGAGCTCGGGGCAACGACGGACAGGTAGGCTTTTGGAGTGCATGTGCTTAGCAGAGGTTACTGCCGGTTTTTAGTTAAGCCTTGTTCGTTTTTAGTTAAGCCTTTTTCTTTGTTGCTTTGTGTTGTTCCACTCAGCCAGCTTTAGCACTTGTTGAGTTGCTGGCTTGCGACACCAAATTGCCAGAAGGGATATAGTATGTCCGACTCGTAGTTTATTTTTATTTTTACATGAATGTTACAAAATTAAGTGTAAATCAGGGACACTTCCAGTAAGTCTATTCTTGGATAGTGCACTATTTGAGCAGTACGCATTAGAAGTAGCTTTTATATAGCTTACTAATGAGAATACTACTGAAATATCATTTACGTCTGCACCTTCAAAACTATTAAATAAACCAAGTGTATTAGCATCTTGCTATTACCACATGTCATTATGTAACTTAAGTCTGGTATTGTACGAACCATTGAAACATTTCTATACTACTCAGGTGTTTTGAACAGGCAGTGATATCGTTGCCTGTCTTCCGCCTGTAATATATTTTCTTTGTTCCTTCTTTTTTCTTTTCTTGCTCTCTCTAAATTTGTTTTAGAGCGGGGCCTCATTTCCTGAGTTTGTTACCAGGGGAGGCGAGGCTGTTCTCTTGTGCACTATAGGTAAGCATGAGATTCTTTATATATGCATGAGCATTGGTACCATGTCAAATGGGAATATAGATCGCACTGATTTCCCATGGAGTCAATGCCATTTGCCCTGCGAACGATTCTCAGGCTCGCTTAGACCCATGGTCACTTTTGTGTTTCTTATATACAGTTTGGGGAATGTATCCATGATTTGGTCTTAAAATTTCCCTTAGACCCTCTACTCCTCCGTTCGTTATTGTTGTTAATAGTATTAGTACTCCAAGAGTGCATGCAAGAACTTGATGAAGGTTGTGGTTGAGACACCAATTGTTTGTAGTAAAACTGCTCATAATCCAAAGAAAGTCAGAGTCAATCCATACTCAAGACTTGTAAGTGATGATAGATTCTATTAAGACTTTATCTCCTGACTTGTCCTTGAGTTTGGCAACTTTCACAGGGAGTAGTGCACAGAGTTGGGTACACAGTGCTAGAAGTAGTGAAAACCTAGATTGTGAAGATGAATGCAAAGAACCAAGTGGGAACCCACCTAGATGGAGAACGCTTGACTACTGATTGTTGAGATGATTCTATAGAACAGTATTCTGATAGAAATCACAATCAAGCCTAGAGGTTGGATGCTGCACATAAGCGGGAAAGACACGCTTGTCACGTTTTTTTTAATTTCTTATCTTGTCCTTGTGAAATGGAACAGTCTTAGAAAGGCTGAGACCTTGAAATGTAATGCATAATCCGCTGAGCTAATGCCTGTTGGTGTAACAATACAAATAATCAAAAGAGGTACCCTCTATAGGAAGGAGGAGTAAGGGATAGAGATAGTATTGCCTTGCAGAGAAACAACAGAAAAGGAAAAAACTTTTCTTTTTCATAAAACCCTCACTCACCCGGGTTTCCCCTTGGTGGCATGCTTCATCATAGGGTCCATCCCTGCCCTCTACGGACAGGGGCGTGCTACGACCTACGGATACGTGGGAGCACTAATATTGTAAAATATGGGGGTGCCCTTATACACCTAATCGCTTATGGTGAATCAGAATGGAGTGGGTTTATTATGCAAAAGTAGAAAATTAAGTAAAAAATACCAGTTTAGTTGGTCCAAAAACACAATTTTATTTCTTACCCCCAAAAAGGTATGCTAAAATCTGGGGATGCGTGGAGAAACTTAAGGATTTATTACCTAATGTTTCCCTTGGTGGTCAACTAGTTTCATGCCTATCTCCAAGGCATTTCATCAGGACCTAGAAAGCAGAAAAGATGTTCCCACTCCAAGTGTTATTAAAAACACAATATTAATAATAAAAATACGAAATAAACATACAGCACCTAATTGGTCTGTGTTAAATCAAAAAAGACCTGCAAGGATATAAAGAAAAACGAGAGATTAAAAACATACACGACCCTAAGGTCCATCTGGTATTCCTTAGGTTGTGATACTACCGTGGTGATGGTGGTGAAATATATATTTTTTCAAACTATGCCCACAGACGTGTGGTAAATGAGACACACAAGACAAAACAAACATTAAACATACAATACGGTGTCACCAGTATATTCACGTGTGGAAGATAATTACATACTTAAAATGCGACCATCATTAGGCCTCATGAGTCCATCGAGGAGTTTAAAGGAGGGACGCCTGTAGTCAAACCCTACAAATGCGGTCAAAAAGTAGAGAAATGCGTGAAAAAGAGGTCAGGTCGATCCGATAGCCAGCATATTCCTGAGACGGGCAAGACGCCCCTACTTACTTCATCAAGGCTACTCCCTCACAGTGGACCTGTCCACACTTCCCAGAGGCTCCGATGTTACTGGAGCAGCGGGGAGGCAACTATTTAAACACGCGGTTCGTGCGGCGTGCTCCTTGATAGGGTAGGGAAAAGACTAGACCGCGCACCGTGTTGCTAAAGGATTCGCTCGGGCTACTTCTGGTTAACTAGAAGAAATACTCCATACCAAGTGGTTTAGCTTATAAAAGACAAAATATCTCTAAATAAGTGCAAAAAACAAAAAGTGATAACTACTGATAAATGACAACGGTAGAGTAAAGGCACAAAAAATGCTAACATCAAAGACATTCATTGTCATATTTTGCGGATGCGTAGCACGTAGAAAAAACTTTGAAAAACTTTATTGGGACAATTGGCATCACAAAACTACACACCAAATAATGGCAGCGAGCAGTCTAATTGTGTGTGGAGTCTCAATATTATTACGACATGTTATCAATGTTAGGAGACAAAAATTATTTTGGGAGAAAAATATTTTAAGAATAAAAATATTTTGGAATAGAACTATTTGGAGAAAGATATGCATGCACCTTACTATAGGTTCAATAGGTGTAGGGGGTGAACCTCTAGTGTCATACCAGGATTTTTTATCTCTTGAGGGGTCAGCGCTAGGTAACTCAAAATAATCCCCTTGTCGAGGGACATGTCGACGTGGGTTATTCAGAGGAATTTGTATTGGGATGGATACAGTAGGATGATCATAAAAGGTCGTGATCTAGGGCTCTCCTAGGTAGGGATTATAAAAAAAAGGGAGAGCAGTTATATATTAGATAAACTGACCTCGCAGTATATTCTCGTTTAGTCCACTGTCATGTGATTTGAGTCTGTAGACCCATCTCTGCTCTTTTTCATGAAGGTCAGCCTCATTATTGATCAATTCGATCACAGTCCATCTCAAATCCCTCAGAGTGTGTTTAAGTTCCAGGAAATGAGAGGTCATCTTGGTTGTAGCTCATTGGCATCTTATGTTGCTGCGATGCTCGCACATACGTGTCTTTACTTTTCTTGACGTCATTCCCACATAGTGGAGATTGCAGGGGCATGTGATCAAATATATGACATTCTTTGACTCACAGTTAGTAAAACTTTGTTGCTCCCAAATAGTGCCATCATTAAAAGTAATCCTCTTACTGGTAGTTGTAATGTGGCACACACTGCTGTTGCCGCATGGATGATGGCCGCTGATGGGTGCCAGGAACCCTTGATTAGGGGTGTTCTCCCTGGGTTTACGTGGTCGAGTGTGTACCAACGTATCCTTCAGGTTACGGTTCCTTCTGTGAGAGAACATGGGTTTGGGTAGTGATATTGAGCATCCACTCAGGATACGCCAGTGTTTATTAATTATTTTGTTGATGGTATTAGAGCCACTGTTGTATGTTGTGACACATATAGGGCGAGTCGTATCTGGTGCCTTGTTTGTGTATTCCAGTAGGGCCTGCCTGTCATTGTTCCTGGCTCTTGTCCTAGCTCGTGTTATTATTCTCTCAGGATAGTTGCGTGCTCTCAGTTTGGCACTAAGGTCAATCGCTTGTACTTTAAAGTCCTTAACCTCTGAGCAGTTCCTCCGGAGGCGTAAGAACTGCCCGAACGGTAAGTTCTCCCTCAGATGTCTTGGGTGATGGCCGTCAAAGCTCAGAAGACAGTTCTTAGCCGTCGTTTTGAAGTGGGTTGTGGTCTTCAGGCCTCCTCCACCGGCAATGATATTCAAGTCAAGGTAGACCATCGTGGTCCTTGAGATCGTGTAGGTAAATTTCAAGAACTGATTCTGTTCATTGAGCCATGTGATGAAAGACTCAGCTGAGTTCTCATCTCTATTCCAGATGATAAAAACGTCATCTATATACCTCTTCCAGATACTAATGTTGTCTCTGTAGGGGTTATTAGATGACAAAATGTTCTGTTGCTCCAGGTGGTAGCCTCGGGGAAGTGCGGACAGGTCCACTGCGAGGGAGTAGCCTTGATGAAGTAAGTAGGGGCATCCTGCCCATCTCAGGAATACGCTGGCTATCGGATCGACCTGACCTCTTTTTCACGCATTTCTCTACTTTTTGACCGCGTTTGTAGGGTTTGACTACAGGCGTCCCTCCTTTAAACTCCTTGATGGACTCATGAGGCCTAATGATGGTCGCATTTTAAGTATGTAATTATCTTCCACACGTGAATATACTGGTGACACCGTATTGTATGTTTAATGTTTGTTTTGTCTTGTGTGTCTCATTTACCACACGTCTGTGGGCATAGTTTGAAAAAATATATATTTCACCACCACCACCACGGTAGTATCACAACCTAAGGAATAACAGATGGACCTTAGGGTCGTGTATGTTTTTAATCTCTCGTTTTTCTTTATATCTTGCAGGTCTTTTTTGATTTAACACAGACCAATTAGGTGCTGTATGTTTATTTCGTATTTTTATTATTAATATTGTGTTTATAATAACACTTGGAGTGGGAACATCATTTTCTGCTTTCTAGGTCCTGATGAAATGCTTTGGGGATAGGCATGAAACTAGTTGACCACCAAGGGAAACATTAGGTAATAAATCGTTAAGTATTTCCGTGCGTCCCCAGATTTTAGCATACCTTTTTGGGGGTAAGAAATAAAATTGTGTTTTTGGACCCACTAAACTGGTATTTTTAACTTAATTTTCTACTTTTGCATAATAAACCCACTCCCTTCTGATTCACCATAAGCGGTTAGGTGTATAAGGACACCCCCATATTTTACAATATTAGTGCTTCCACGTAACCGTAGGTCGTAGCACGCCCCTGTCCGTAGAGGGCAGGGATGGACCCTATGATGAAGCATGCCACCAAGGGGAAACCCGGGTGGGTGAGGGTTTTATGAAAAAGAAAAGTTTTTTCCTTTTCTGTTGTTTCTCTGCAAGGCAATACTATCTCTATCCCTTACTCCTACTTCCCATAGAGGGTACCTCTTTTGATTTTTTGTATTGAACCATGGAGGATAGGTCCCTTGACTTCTCTACCTCTACTCTCCCTTTTGTGGTTTTGATATGTCGGTGTAACAAGACAACTGACCTCTCTTCAGTGTAATTGGTGCTGAGCATACATTCTGTTATACATCCAAAATTACCTTTGTGGAGTCAGCTCATAATGCCAGAGACAAGGCAAATTCCAGTGGTCCTACAGATGCTGTTCTTTGTGTGTTACAGCTAATGGTTCCCCTTCTATGCCTGGTGCCCTAGAATGCAGTATGAACAGTGTGTTTGTGTCATTCATAGAAGAGCCCTTGGAGAAGTTCTGGGCTGCTGTGTATTTCAGAACACCATCAGATCTGTGGGAGCCAGATCTTACTATGGGGTCTTCAAAGAGACTATCTGGACGTTGGAGATGTGTGCTAAAAGTGCAAACCCAGAACAAACCTGGAGTACCTAGAAACAGATCTTGGCATTCACTCAGTCTCTGTAGGAAAAAGATTATCTTCAGAGATCTCTCAAGTTTGCTTGCATCATTGGCCGGGACTTCTAAAGAAAACTTTCTCTAAGTTTATGATTTATGGTGATGAAAAACACATGCCCTTCAGATGTTTCTAGGATTCGTTTGATTCTTTTGATTCTACTTCCTCGTGATATCAGCCACGTCCTCTTCTGTGTGAGCCTAAAGTGTTTTATCTCATCCATCAATCTGAACAATAGACCATGCATCCAAGGGCCATGCACCAGAATAGAGTTGAAAGGTTCCAGCAGGGATTGATGCCAATTCGGTATCATTCTTCGTTTCAGAATCTTAATCAACTGGGTCCGGGATTCAATGAGAGTAGCAGCCAGTCTCCCAGAGAGGTCTTATTCTTTGCAATGGTATCAGCTGTCCAGTGCTAGAATTGCTGCACGGCTACCAGCAGGCAGACAGTCTTTCTCAGGTGCCTGTACTTTTCTGTATCACACTGTGTCAGCTTAAGAATCCAGGGGATTGGGTTTGGACAACATAGCTTAATTTAGGTAAATCCTAACTCTGGCCTGGTAGGGTATTAAAGCCTGCAACTATCCTGCAGGAATATTCCCTCACTGTGCCATCCTCCCAGTTTTTCATCAATGTGGTCACTAGGAAGTCTCATAAGAGTTTGCAGGCTGACCCTACAGGCTCACGCCACGCGTCCTGTTATTCCACTCTGCCTCCATGGATTCATTGAAGCAGGTGCTCTCTCTTCCTCTGTTCTCTTCACTTGAGCTTCTACAGAGGGTCACGGTACAGTATGGTATCAATGTTGAGCCCAGCCCGCTGGAAAGACATTAGCCTTCCTTCCCAGAATCCTTCACCATATGTGGTCAATTTACAGCATTCTTAAAGGCTTTCTCTATCTTATCTGTCTTCCTTCCATGCCCCCATTGTGAGTTGTGCATAGTGGAATTCTCTATGAAATTGCACTCTGCACAATTATAAGTGGGCATTTCGTCCCACACCTGGATTTCCTGTGTGCGTAAAAACCAGATCCGATTTTATCTGCCAGAAATTTAAGCTGGTAAAATCAGTTCAGGAAAGGACTGCATTGCAATCCCGACCAGTTTCCCTGTCCCTGCCTGACCCCCACCAGGGACGAACAGACCACGCTAGGTGACATCTTACCCTTACACCCACTGTCCTAACAATCTCCCCCTCCACTACCTACCTTGCCCCGCACAATAGCCCTTGCAGGTATTTATAATATGCTGAGAGCAGGTGGGGAATACCAGTATTGAACCTCATGCAATTAGGAATTCCGGGCAGAACATTATCCAGAGAAAAATGGTTGCTCACAGTTATTCCCCATTCTGTGTTGTTTAAATCATATTTGCAGGAATTCATGCGGAGACTCTGTCTGGTATTTGGAAATGTTGGCCACCTGGAATCTCTGCATGGAATTTCACATTACCATGGAAATATAAATAGCAATTATCACAGGTAGTAGCAA
Source organism: Calotriton arnoldi (assembly GCA_963921515.1). Lineage (NCBI taxonomy): Eukaryota > Metazoa > Chordata > Amphibia > Caudata > Salamandridae > Calotriton > Calotriton arnoldi. Next base: position 962,954 of record CAWUFW010002702.1, on the reverse strand, counting down.
ATTAATTATTTAATTCAGCTAATAAAATCATTTATTTTCAAGCATTACTGACCAAAAGATCATTTTCCAGGTTGGAAACATTGAATTTGTACTGCAAAATGTTATGTTGCTATGCTGTGGAGTCAAAGCCCACCCAGACCCGATGATGCAGCGTAGACACACTTCAAGGAACAAACTGGGCTTCCTCAGCCATGGCAGTAAAGGGGTGCCACAATTACTCTGAATTGTCCTGGAAAACTCTCTTGCCATCCATATAACTCTTCTTCTCCTGAGTTTTTCTGCTTTCACATGAGTTCTTTCCCAGCGTCCCAAATGAATGAACATAGGCGGTTCTTTAAGCACCATCTTTTCACACGGCCACCAGGAGGGAACCGATGCGCAAGCATAGTGATGAATAAAGTCACAGTCGTTCACATGGAACTCATTCTCAAAATTATAACTTCCTGTGATGTTGTGGAAATTCAAAGGGATTGTGCAAAGTGGCCCCCGTGTGAGAATTGCCCGGGTAATTTGGGGATATGGAGCAGTCTGAAGACTGTACAAGGGTGTGATAAGCTTGTTCTCATTATGTCTAATCAAAAGGTCTAAGGAGGGCAGACAATTATGGTCAGTAGTGTGAGTGAATTTAAGACTGGTCTGGGTATTATTCAAATACTCAACAAATGATCTCAGTCTCTCCTCAGAGTCAGTCCAAATCATAAAAATATCATCTATATACCTCTTCCAGCATCTTATCGACGTCTCATATATATTATTCTCTGTAAACACAAAACTCTGTTCAAAATAGTCTACATATAAATTTGCCAGGTTTTGGGGCACTCGGTGGCACTGCTTTGTCAGTTGGAGACTACTGGACATTAGAAGAATCAATCAATCAATCAGGGGTTTGTTAAAGCGTGACTACTCACCCGTAAGGGTCTCAAGGCGCTAGGGGGGGAGGTGCAGGTTCCATCCATCAAGGAGAGGGTCTGTCGAAGAGCCAGGTTTTGAGGTTTCTTGCAAAGATCGGGAGCGATGTTGTCTGTCTGAGGTGGAGCGGAAGGGCGTTCCATGCTTTGGCCGCGAGGAAGGAGAAGGAGCGGCATCCCGATCTGGTCTTTCTGGTGCGGGGGACCACGGCGTAGGAGAGCTGGGCTGATCGTATGGTCCTTTGGGGTGCGTGGAATTTGAGTCGGCTGTTCAGGTATGCTGGTCCGGTGCCGTGGAGGGCCTTGTGTGCGTGGGTGAGCATCTTGAAGGTGATTCTCGCCTCGACGGGGAGCCAGTGGAGTGTGCGCAGGTGCTGGGAGATGTGGCAGTGTTTTGGCAGGTTGAGGACCAGTCTTGCGGCGGCGTTCTGGATGTTCTGTAGCTTGCGGGTGAGGTTTTTGTTTATTCCGGCGTAGAGTGCATTGCCGTAGTCGAGTCTGCTGGTGACCAGGGCGTGAGTGACGGTCTTTCGGTGTTCGAGGGGATCCATTTGAAGGTCTTACGAAGGAGGCGGAGGGTGTGGAAGCAGGAAGACGAGACAGAGTTGATCTGGCGGTCCATTTTGAGCTCTGAGTCCAGGATGATTCCCAGGTTGCGTGCGTGGTCCGTGGGGGTTGGCGGGTTTCCGAGGGCGGGGGCCACCAGGTGTCGCTCCAGGCATCGGGGTTTGGGCCCATGATGAGTACTTCTGTTTTGTTGGTGTTTAGTTGTAGGCAGCTGTTTTTCATCCATTTGGCGACGGCTTCCATGCCTTCTCGAAAGTTGCGTCTGGCGGTGTTGGGCTCGTTGGATAGGGAGAGGATGAGCTGGGTGTCGTCTGCGTATGACACGATGTTGAGTCCGTAGGTTCTGACGATGGGGGCGAGTGGAGCCATGTAGACGTTGAAGAGCGTCGGGCTGAGGGAGGAGCCCTGGGGGACTCCGTAGGTGGTAGGTGTGGGGTCCGAGAGGACAGGGGGAGTCTGACCCGCTGCGTCCTGCCGGAGAGGAAGGAGCGGATCCAGTCGAGGGCCTTGTCCTGGATTCCTGCGTTGTAGAGTCTGCGTATTAGGGTGCGGTGGGAGACTGTGTCGAACGCCGCTGATAGGTCGAGGAGGATGAGGGCTACTGTTTCTCCTTTGTCCAGTAGGGTGCGGATGACGTCTGTTGCGGCGAGGAGGGCGGTTTCCGTACTGTGGTTTTTTCTGAAGCCGGATTGGGAGGAGTCGAGGATGTTGTGTTCTTCAATGAATGTGGCGAGTTGGATGTTGATGGCTTTCTCGATGACTTTCGCTGGGAACGGGAGCAGGGAGATGGGTCTGTAGTTTTTGAGGTCGGTGGGGTCCGCTGAGGGTTTCTTTAGGAGGGGTTGACCTCGGCGTGTTTCCAGTCATCGGGGAACGAGGCGGTCGCCAGGGAGCGGTTGATGGTGTGGCGGAGCATGGGTGCGATGGTGTCGGCGGCTCTGTTGAAGATCTGGTGGGGGCAGGGGTCCGTGGGGGCCCCTGAGTGGATTGACTTCATTGTCTTCAGTGTGTCTTCGGTGGTGAGGGCTGTCCAGTCGTCAATCGCTGGTTTCCGGGTGTCGGGGTGGTTGGTGAGGGTTCAGTGTGTTGGTTGTCTTCGTCGAAGTTGTCGTAGATGCTCTTGATTTTGTGGTGGAAAAAGGTGCTGAGTTTGTCGCAGAGGTCTTGTGAGGGAGGGATGTCGGTAGACTCGCTAGTGGGTTGGGCGAACTCCTTGATGATGCTGAAGAGTTCCTTGCTGTTGTGCGCGTGGGTGGAGACCTCAATATGCTTCTAATTGGGATTTCTTTAAATGACCTGTAATTCTATAAGGCAAGATGAAGCAGTGGCCTTAGAGCACAGCCTCCCACTACAAAACAGCTGTAAAAACTGTCCTTTTCACTTTAGAAGAAGCATGCCAGAAGGAAAAATTGAATTTTACCTGGAATCTGGAGTGCTGAAAACCCTCACACGGTTGCTGTGTAAGATGTTTTTCATTCCATGTAATGCCTCTTCTTGTTAATTCAGAGAGCTCAAGGGTCTGTGATGTCACTTCCTGTGATATTCTGGCAGTTGAAAGGGATTGTGATATCTGCTATTCTTTAGGACATTAATGCAATGGCGCCAATGTTGTATTATTTTGTTAACCTCTGCACTTTACGGCTTGATCGAATTGTGCTGTCTGGTGCTAAGGAACCTGTCCCCGTGGATGTAGGTTCTGGATCTGCAAACAATTCAGAGTACTTGGGTTTTGAGCAGTCAGCAAATTTGATCTTTTGCTTAAATGTTTTGCAAAGTTTGACGTTTTGAAGATTGCAAATATCGCTGGTTTTACTTTGCTTTTAACACGCAACTTTTTCGCCACATTGCAAGATATTTTCCACGCTAGTAGAGCAAGTACGTTTGCCTATTTGGAGCATAATTCAGTCCTAGAAAATGTGTTCAGAATTTTTCTCTGCAAGTTTGTATTTTGTGGAGCTTTTCTATGCACAGTGGCGAAGAACAATAATAGTTTTTTGTCGAGTATATCTCTACAGAACCATCTGTAGAGTTAAAAAAGGGTACTTACAACACAAATTGTTGAAATTTTGCAATTTTCATGGAAATATATAACATAGAAGAAGATTTCCATAGAAAAAACTCAAGGACATCGAAGCCCCCCCCTCCCTCCATTTTGTTCTACAAAACATAGAATTTTCTCTTACACTGTACTTCGGACTCTTCTCGGAATATCCAGGGTGGTTGTAGACCCACTTATGCCATCATACAAGTATTCCTGTGCAAACCAGAGTTTGCACAGGGATCAGAATTATGAGTTGTGGGATCATTATTTCATTGATAGACTCCAAGAGGTGAAACCTGCCAAAATGTATCAGGGAAAAGACCCTGAAAAGACATAAAATGTGGATTTCAATGTGGTAGAAACTTATTCTGCATATTATGGGGCATATTTGCACGGCCCTAACCCCACCAAATCGTCACTTTTTCTGACGCTCCGGTGGTGTTGCTCTCAACTCTATATTTACAAGGTGGCGTTAAGCCACTTAACATGGCTTAATGCCACCTTGTAAATATGCCCCTTACCGCAGCAGTCTGCTGTGGCAAAGGGGTGGGCAATGGGTGTTGCGGTGGGTGTTCCACCCCAGCATCCATTGCTTTTTGACGCTGCCCCAAATTTACAAGGATGGGGCAGTGCCAAATACAAAGACCACGGAATACCTGGTCTTAGGATGTCAATATGAGGAGAAATCATTGATTTCTTCTCGTATTTTGCTATTTCTTTGTGTGCTGCATTCTGCAGCACATGTAGAAAGAGCAAATCGCCTTTAAAGATTGCTTATGTGCAGGAAGGTGCCCCTTCCTGCCCATAAACAACCACCCCTGCAGCACAGGCATCCTTGCAACATGGCACTAGGCAGCTTTTTTAGTGCCAGGACTAAGGAAAACGCAGGGGTGCGCCATATTTTTGTAAATGCTGCACATCCCTGTGTTTTTAAAAAAAATTCGGAGTGCGGCGTTAGCAATTTTGGAGTAGCAACGCGCTCCGACATTTTATTGTAAATATCACCCTATGTCTCATTTTATGGTGAAAATTCTAAATAGGGTCTTGTAGATCAGTAGCCTAACGTAGGGGCATATTATCAAGAACGGCGTTAAAATTGTCGCCGCTTTAGCGGCAGAAAACTACCGCTAAAGCGGCGATAATGGGCTTGATAATATGCCCTGGAGAATTCTAATAGAAGCCCATGTTCTGGTGTCAACATGGGCTTCTATTGGAATTCTCAAGGGCATATTATCAAGCCCATTATCGCCGCTTTAGCGGCAGTTTTCTGCCGCTAAAGCGGCGATAATTTTAACGCCGTTCTTGATAATATGCCCCGTATGCACTTGTGGAATCTGTGATGGAAGTCTTGGTCACAGGTTCAAATCCCAGCAAGTGGTAGTTTTTCATTCTTCTGAATTAATAAAATGAGTACTGTGGGTATCAATAAAATCTGTTACGCAGGACCAAGATGCCTCAAGGGGTGAAAGTGCGCTTTGTTATATATAATGGGGCAGATTTACAAGGCCCTTGCGCCACTTTTGCGTCACTTTTCCCATGTTAAAAATGACGCAAAAGTGGCGCAAGGGGCTTGTAAATCTGCCCCCATGTCATTTACCGCACCTGCTAAACACCTCACCCTGGGGTATTTACTGAGGGTAAAATGGTGAATACACCACCCTCTAGCGCTCAACTTGTAAGGAGGCGCTATCTGCAGCACCCCTGCCTCCTAGGCGGCGCAGCAGCGCGAGCATCTGTTTTCCATCCCAGGGCCTGGGCTGACATTCTTGAGCAGGGCGGCCGCGAGAGCAGGAGACGGGGCCATCAATACACTTGTCGCTTCTCTCCGAGCTGTAATCACGATTAATACCTTCTCGGGTTGGACTTTGCGCCTCCAGCCATCTTGTGAGTTTTTCTTTCCTCTCTCTGATGAAGAAAAATCCCTCCCGAGTAGTGTAGGTAGATCGCGTTGCCTTTGCGCTGGTAATTTAATTTTGATCGCATCTGGAAACAATGCTTTAGCCCTTCTCCTGGGGCCGCGGGTGCAGGCGATGGAAGATGGTTATAAGCCGGAGAGGCAGCCGGCATGTGTAGCGAGGAGGGAGAGGTCCTCCTGGGGAGGAGAGGTTTTGATTTTAAAATGATGCTGGAAAAGTTAAAGGTGTCCTAATGAAAACTTTCATTCATTGTTTTTTTAATTCTTCCCTAGGTTCCTATTATGTACCTATTTATTAATACATTGTTTTATAGGTAGCGGTATGTTATCTCACTTATGCTTCAAAGCACTTTAGACCAGTGCTTTAAATGGGCCGGTACTCACCGGTACTGAGTACCGGCACTTCTCAGTTTTCTCCCCCAGAGTACCGGAACTTATTTGCGGGCAAGGAGAGTACCGGTACTCCTGAAGTACGGGTATGTGCAACGTAAAAACTGAAAATTACCCTTTCAGATGGTGCGTGTTTATGTGCTGCTCTGGCTGGCAACAGCCTGTGTATTTCTGCGCTGGGGTGCTCCTGCAGTGTTAGGTTCTCATCAGGCGCGCAACGCCCATTGGGATCAAAGGGCTTCAGACACCCCACTCCCCCATCGAGTGTGTGTCAGCCCGGCTGAGACAGCTTCCCGGGCACACACACAGCCGCACCCGAGTACTTCACAGGTCTTTAAAAGACCAATTGCTTTTTAACCCCTTGACCGCGATCGGAATTCCGCTCGTGTGCTGGACATTCCGATCGCGGGTGTGGTCGTGACGAGCTCAGCTCGTCATGCGCACAGCGCTACCGCGCAGCATGACGAGCTGAGCTCGTCACACGCATCGAAGGGGTTAAGGAGGCTTTGTTGTTTGTCACCCCTTCTTAGATCCCCTGCAGCTCCACTCTGCATACTGCTGGAAGAATCAGCCCCAACACCCCCCCGAAATTTGACTCTAGTTGCGCCTCTGGTTCTCATTGGCATCGCAACAAAAATGAGGATATGGTCAGAGGTGCCGAGAGTTGAAATGAAGAACCAGGGTCGAATCCCGACGTCGGCTCATCATCCTGTGATTCTGGACAACTCCCTTAACCAGGGGTCTTAAAAAAAGTAAGCTTTAATGCAAATGTTCTGATTGTCATGTAAAGCGCTTAAATGCCCATGGCCCAAATTCGCGCAATATCAAACTGCCAAAAATTAGGCTCTGCACCTAAGACATAGAAGCTGATGCTTGCCATGTCTCTTATGTAAGGAGGCAGTTTGATTTTGCGCGAATTTGGCCCATGGGCATTTAAGCGCTTTACATGACAATCAGAGCATTTGCATTAAAGCTACTTATGTGGCTATTGTTAAATTCCTGGCTCACAGCCACGCCCCCAGACACGCACCTAGACACGCCCCTAACTACCTACCCAGTCTAATTAGTGGGTACCGGTACTTCTAATTTCCCATTTAAAGCACTGCTTTAGACGATAAAAGGGATTTAAAGAGGACCAGATAAACGAAGCTCTTTTGCATTTTCAAAAGGTGCGTTTGACAGAAGACCGCAAAAAAGGCTTTTTGTTATGTATGAAACCCAAATTGTGATTCGGTAACACGTCACCGAATTGCAATTTGGGTTTGCGACTAAATGCCAAAGGGGCGTGTTTAGGTCATCCCTTCCAAGTACCAGTGCAATGGGATGCATTAATGTTTTGCGAACAACCGACCACACAAATGTAGCAGTTACCCATTTGCAAACAGCAACCATTCCCCTTTGTGAATGTTGACAAAACATTTTTTAATCCTTTTCTTAAGTTGCTGTGTTTAAAAGCAATCCATTCTTTGTACATCTGATCCATGGTTTCTAAAGAGGTATGTTTTGGTTAGACAGAGTACTGCCTTGATCTACGTTTAGCATCAGTCACCCTAGTTCACTAGTGCATGTGTGAGATCCCTTGTGGAAGGGGGGGTGCTCCTGGGTGCTTACAAGGGGGTTGACAGAACAGGCCATGATGGCAGCGCACATTGTTTTGCACAAGTGTTCGTGTGATGCAACACGACTCAAAAGATAGTCTTCACTTACCATTTTAATGACCCGTATGTGGTGCAACTTTAGTAAATGTGAACCAATGTTTACTGCCTTCAGCTCTCCGTCTCTGAGTATAAGCGCTATCAAGCATAGACATCCTATACACCGCCACTTCTGTAAACTCCAGTTTGTGTGCAAGCAAGAGTTTGCACACAAATCAGTATTGTGAATTGTAGCGTAATTATCGCACGTGGTAGGGACAGCACAGGGTAATTATCTAACCGGGAAATTATTGCACAGGGTAATAACTCCCCACACACACACTTTTCCACAGACACATTTTAACGAAAATCTGGTAACATTATTTGGGTAAGAATGCTACAAAAAACATGAAGAGTGCTAACCTGTGAGCAGAACTTTACTATCACATCATGCGTTATCCCAACTTGTACTACTCAGAATACATGGTATTTTACACATGCGCTGCTTCAGAGTATTCGTATTTCCTGTGCGTGGTAGTTACCACCCATTTACAATGCAGTAAGGAATGGGGCCCTTGGTGTGGAAAAGGCTGCTTAGATGAGACAGGTCTGTGCTTAGATAGGGTAGCTGCACCTGGCATCATCAACTTGCAGACTAAACTACCTACCAAGCCACTGCAAATAAACTCCTCCCCCTACCTCCTCCTCTAAACCACCCACCCTCTTCAGAATCCTGTCCCTTCCTTGAGCAGCTAATATGCCTGCCATTCAATTAACATGGAAACCCTAGCCACCTAGGTGACCTGAGACCACTAGCCGATCCAACTCTTAGCAAAGTATCAGTACGTTACATACATAAAACCCAAGTACATAGACATAAATCAGATCAAACCCACAAAAATAGAAAATGGGAACTCGCGGTGACAACAGAACATTACATAACACCACACTTGCCCGCATTATGAGTTCAAGAGATTTTAGTCCAGGGATACCAGAGAGCCAGAATTCAGGATTCTAGATGGTATTCCTGCACCAAAATCACCTGATTAAAAGTCTTGCTGAATGGGAACTAACCTCACAGACCTGGAGATTCTGGGCCCTTTTCCATGTGGTTTTCACTGGCTCCCGGGAGAAGAGTACAGGCATTTAAGAGTGATTAACAGTTTGCTCTATGGGGAAATGTTAATAGTGAAGCACATATGTAGCACCAGTGAGGCCTTTAACATTGAGAAAGGCAATATGGCCAGCAGGTTGAAAAATAGGTGATGCTCACAAAGGGTATTGAAGACACCAAACACAGAGAAGCACTTTTCTTAGATACCAACATTAAGAGCGAGGATCAGGATGAACCTGCAGTTGTGTTTACCAGGGATTCGTCCACTATTTGATCCATTATTAACATGCATTGGAACATTTTATGCAATGATGACATAATTGGAAAACTTATTGGTACTAAGCCAACCATTAACTGTAGAAGTGCATTGTCCTTAAATGGCATACTAGTTCACAGCCATTTCACTAAAGATAAGACATGGTTAACGCAGAGAAAAGGTTTTGAGTGGTAATTTTAAAGCTTATCCAAATACTGTGAATTGTACCGAATATGTATTGCCCACTGGAATGAGAGGAACTATGTAATGTGGTCCTTGGACTACTGCCTTTAGGTTTTAGAATGTACCTGATGACTTAAATATGTGGGCTGTACCATCTTCTCCATGAGATAACACATTTAAGAGACATTTAACGGCCAGAAGTCATGCACGCTGTTCAGATCCGATTGCTAGATATTTGACCAACATCCTAACAGACTCTACTAAATTACTAATTTTTGGCATTTACAAGATCCCTAAAGCAAAGAGAGGAACTGATCACAATAAGATAGTACAACTTCTGGAATTGAGGTATATCATTTATCTTAAGACACCTAAGCACACTAAAGGGCTTAATATGGATGAAGAACTGATAATTCATATGGAATAATGGCCAAATTGATGGAACTGAATCCTATATATTATGACAATATGTTTTTTTGTTAATGAAATCCATTGGATTTTGACTTGGCCTTAAAACTAGGACTTAGTGAGTGGGAATACTATGCTGCTCAAAGAATTTTTGGTGTGTTTATTTATTTCGAAAGATGGTGGGCACTAATTCACCTTCACAAATGTAAAACTTGGTATTGTGGTAGCAAGTTTTCCTTGCAAAAATCCTGGCATTCCTGCTACACTTCCTGAGTCTGATGTAACCCCATGTGTCTGCTCGAACCAGAATTATGACAGATAAGGAGGGTGCTAATGTGGAAAAGGCTGATTTGCTGAGATATGCCTGTAGATTCTAAAGAATTGTTGCACCATCTTGCATACAAATCTAACCAACTTACCTGTACATATCAAAGACAGCAAGATAGCTTAATTGGTACCAGTATCTGGGCACATCTTGCAGATTCCTCCTGGCCCCCAACTTGCAATTATAGTCTATGAGTACTGTAGAGTGAAACAAGCAGACAGGGCCTGACAGGCCCACCCATTGTCTACAACATGGACAGTGTCAGTATGAAGACATGCAGTAAGATCTTCGAAGACTCAGTAAGGTACTTGTAGAGAGAGGTCACTTAATCAGCCACCAAAGTCAGTGCACGCAGTGACGGATCTACAATTCTTTATTACGGTTGTATGACAAAATATTGTCTACAACAGAGGTCTCCAACCTTTTCTGTAATAAAATCTACTTATTTTCAATGAAAATCACCCCAAGCGGCTAATATTAGTGATGTAATAGTGACGACCCCATCCATGATTGTCAGCAACGATCACATCAGAGCATACAGCAGGGTTGCCTGCCGTAATGAAAAAAAAGAATGATCAATTTGGAATGCCTCTACAAGGGTAATTCATACCAGCCAGAGCTTTAATCCCATTAGCACCCCAAGGAATAATATGAGTAAGAAGACTCTCCAATACCACGTCATTTATCACTCGAATAATAGCTTTAAATACATTTTGGAAATTCAACAATTTTTTTCCAAACATCAGATTATGAGCTCTGAAAATACACATATTTTCATCTCAAATACCTGCTTTTTAATTACGCTATATATATATTATTCAACTTAGCAAAAGCTTCTATATTAGTAGGCTGTGCTGAACACAGGAGAGCTACTTACTGGTAGCAGGAGAGATAGCAGTGGCTCACAAGCTACTTGGAGATGCCTGGTCTACAAAAATATCGTGACACAGAAATATCATGTCAAAAATGACAACAAAATATCACGGTAACATACTTTGAGTGTAATCTACAAAAATATCTTGCAGTGATGTAACCAATGATGTCATAGACCTTGTCATGAATGATGTAATATGAGAGGTAATTAGCAGTGCTGGTGAAGGCGCAAATTATAGTTACTTTAGGGCATGAGCTATTGTTACTTGAGATAACTATACAGCCATGGCCCGTGCAGGTAAGAGCAGTGGGGCGATGGGGCCAGGTGGGGGGAATTTCGGCAGATGACGACGAGGGAAAATTAATTATTTAATTTTCCTCCCTCGTCGTCTGTCGAAATCCCCCCCACCCGGCCCCACCACTTTTACCTGCACGGGCCGCGGCTGCAACCATAACTTGTGAATCTCAGTGCTTTTGTTAATTTGGAACGGTATGTTGTAATAGACATTTTCACCTAACTATAAAATTCCTTTTACCTTTGTTTTTTTCAGTGAATTTCTAATGTATTTTTATTCAATAAAGAGTAAGATATTATTACCATTCCTAAATATAAGTCACTTTAACTTTTTTTTCACTGAATTTCTATTTTTTTCCCTCAAAGTAAGATGTCAATAATAATGCACGGCATGGGTTTGGGCGTCCTACCCCCCACTGCACAAAGCCTATGGTCCCTGCACGGTGTGGGGTTGGATGCAGGGCCTGTGTCCAGGACCTGCACCCAACCCTTCATGGGCATATATGGCTGACTATGTGATGCAAGAATATAAAGGGTGTCATTTTAAGTAAGGCAGACCTACTGACATTGTCATGATTCACACCAAAATATAAAAGGCGGGTCGATTGGCTTTATGAGGAGGTCAGCACATCAACATATATAAAGCAGACCTCTTGTCTTTGTCAAAAGTCACCAATAACCATAATCAAATGTATATTTTACATATTCACGCATAGCAATGTTTAAAAAAAGTGATTGTGACAAAATATTTTCAATAAAGGCGTTTAAAAAAAAAATTAACATATCTTTTAATCTTTGTTTAATATTAGTCAGGCCACAAAATGCAGCCATAGAACAAACTACAAGAGGTCCCTGACTCCAGCTAAAGAACATACAGCTCCATCTCAGAGTGCTTTAAAAAAATATGATAACCTCTCCTGAGATTATGAATTCAATGACCCTGGAGACTTACTGTATTTTTATCAATGTTACTGGGGGCTGCTGCACTCCCAGCAGCCCTCCACAATATTGAAAAAAATGATTGTCGGTGCCCCTGCCCCTTCTGGGTGCACCATCATGATCCAAAAATATATTTTTTAAAGCCCTTGCAGGTCAGTATGTGGTGCTCCCTAGTTAGAGAAGTGAATGTGAAATGAGTGGCTACTCTGCTCATTTCACTTTCACAGTGTTATTTATCTATTTTGTTATTTGTAGAGGGGGAGTTCCGCCCCCTCTCCTTGCCATTTCATGGCCCCGGGGACCCTATCCTCTCGGGCCGTCATCCATTCATGCCTCCTCCATGAGACACTTAAGGGCCCTGGGGACCCCATCCCCTGGGGCTGACTTTTGTTTTTTGGGGGCATATGCCCCCCTCCAGAGCCTCCAAAGGGCCCCAGAGATGTAATCCCCCAGGACAATACTTTTGTGGGGGCAGGGGCATGGGACCCCTCTCCCTGAGTCAATCAGTGGCTAGGGGGACTCCATCCCTCAGGGCCTGATGGCAGCAGCGTCTCAGCGACTCCGTCTCCTGGGACACTGCAGTTCCCTGCCTGCAAGAATGCAGACAGGTAGAACTTCAATTCCCTGCCTGCGCCCTTGCAGGTATGTAACCCAGGTTTCCCGCCCAGCAGGAGCAGAGAAAAGCTGCTTTCGTAAGGCAGGAGCAAACCACTGTAGCTAGGCTCCCGCTGCACTGCAATGGTTGCAGGCTGGTGAGCCGTCAGGAGATGCGGAGGCCCTGGGCCCTCTCTGCTGCGCCATGGGCTATGGGTGTCCAGTCAGCACCATGGCACCCACACAATTTTAAAGTGTTGAGGCCCTGGGGAATGGGGTCCCCTAGACCTGATATTGACTCGGGGAATTGGCCCCATGCCTTTCTACCCCAAGTATGTGTTTAGGCCTCGAGGATTTTGGTCCTTGGGGCCTTTAAAAGGGTTAGGGAGGGGTGAGCATTCCCCCTCTCCATAAAAAATCACAGTGGTGCCATGGAATGGGGTTTCCTGGAACCCTAAAAAGGCTCGGGCGGCAACCCATCCTAAAAAAAAATAATTGTGCTGACACTTCAGGTCCAGGCCTACCCTGGGGGCCTTACATTTATACGGGTGGGAGCCTACCTCCACGGATCAGCGGTCCTAATGAAAAAAAAATAAGTTTTTTGCACCTGGCCTCCCCCACCAGGCCTAGTGAGTGGGGGTTTCCCTACCCTGCCCCTATATGTTTTTTTAAATTATGATTTCCAGGATAGGTAACTGAGCCCAGAGTGCTAAAATAGCTGCTGCCGCATCTTTGTTGATGTGGTGGCAGCCAATCGGATCTTATCTCTAGATCTGTTGGCTCCATGGATCCTCTGCAGCATGTTTATACATACATTTTTAACCTTAATTTCTTGAAACGTATTGAAGAAATGACACCAAATCACATAAAGCACACTTTCTGGACTAAGATCTAACTTTGTGGCAAATTTGGTGTAATTCCGTTTTCACTGTATCACTGTTCAATTTTCCTATGGAAAGTTACATGGGGGAAAATGTGTTTTGGGAACCCCTTTTTCTCAGCCCACAGAGCCCAAAGAGCTGAGGTGGATGAGACTTTTCACTTTGAAGTTTTGTGAGAATTCGTCAAACTGTGCCAAATTTATAAGCAAATCAGAAATCCATTTCCTATGAAAACGTGGTCTTAACTATAACTAAATAACTATAACTGCCACTGGGTAATGTATATTATTTATTTGTGTATGCTTTTTATATAATTTTCTTGCGGCACTCATGTGATCATTATCCATGGCATATTAGAGGACTTTGTGATGGAGACAGGATTTTGTCTCTGTTCATTTTTACACTAATCACATCAAGAGTACTTACTCACCTATTAAAATGGCACCTCACAATGTGACGAAGGCTGGTTCCAAGCCGAAACGCGACTGTGTCTGATGTTGCCAAAATAAAAACTTACAAGCTCTACGTCTCCAAGTGCCAGATCCCTCTTATTTTGAGTGTGGAATTTCGTTGTTTGTTAGGTGCAAGAGGAAGCGCCATTTCCGGCACCATCAGTGATCTGGAGCAGGCCGGAAACGGTAATGCTTTGGACAATATTTACGGCAGCACACACAGAAAGAAGAAAAAACAAGGACAAATAAAGATAAGGACAAAGGGCATGGTAGAGTTTTGTTTGCATAGAAAGAATAGGTAAAGTTTTTCTAACTATAAAAATGGTTTAACCTTTGGTTTTTATATATCATTAATCACTTTGGGTACAGGACAAACCTGGCGCTCAATTTCCAGAAAACCAGTTACCCTACTAAGATACTAGCTTGATGGTCTGGGATGAAAAATCAATCTCCAATGCAATCTGTCCATTGATCATCAATATATGAAGTTTATTTTAACATGTCAACTGTTTTTGTTGCCTTTTCATTCTTATTTGACATCTAGTTGATGAAACTTTCCTTGTTTATTCATCTTGATGCCCTCTTACTTTAAAAAAAATAAGGCCCCGGGGTATAGGGTCCCCAGAGACTAATAAAGTTCAGAGAGGGGCCACAAGGCCCCCATCCCCTTTAGAATAAATAAACAGCCCAGGGGATGGGGTCCCCAGGGCTTTAATAGACTCAGGAATGGGGGCTGCGTTGCCCCGTCCCCTTTAAAATATGAAAAACAGCCCAGTGGGATGGGACACCCAGGGCATAAAGAGCCTTTGGTATATTCAACATTAAATACAGTTACATATGTTTAATAAGCCAATTTTTTAGGTTCACTAGAAATACATCATTTCCTGAGCCAGCAAAATGCACACCATCTGGATGATACTGTAATGTATTTGAATATTTAATATCCAAATGAAATACTAAAGACATTCCATGATCTTTAAGGAATGCTGACACAATCTTGTTAACATGTCTACAAGTTTTTTCAAACTTTGCAGCATTTAAAGTAGAGTTCTTCCACTTTTGTCTCTGACAAATGTTGGAGAACACATAAGGTGTCATTGGAAACATACAAATTAACTAGCAAAATGTGTCTTTCATTTCAATTTCAAGTGTAACTCGTTAGGTGGCCTATATTATTCCCTCCACAGTGCATTAGCATAAAGTGTGGATGCTTACATGCAGTAAAAGAGGAAATTAGAGGAAGTAAGTGATTCCATCTCATACCTCTTTCAAAAATCCATGTAATGCCTATTTCTTTCAAACCCAAATCAGCTTCAGAATTAGCTTTCTCAGCATGCTCTTTTAGCCCAAAAAATAAAACTGTGACCAACAAGCAAAACACAAACCATTTTGATTTCTCAGCCACAGAAACACATATATACAGGGATTGATGATTGGTCAGTAGAAAAGACCTTCAAATTGGCTAATATTTAAACAACTATAAGATTGACTTCCATTCATTTCGACCCACAAAAGTAGCACAATAATACCAAAAGCAGCAAGCATGCAAAAAATAAACTAGACTGCGCTTATAAAGTTTCAGAAGTTGTACATAGCCACATGAAACTCACATTTATGGTCACATGATAATGGAAACCAATAAACAAATACATAAGTACACAAAAAAGCATTATGTGATTGGTTGTTAACTCAAAGTGAAAAACAAACACAGCCCAAAAATAATTAACAAATATTAATTGTGACATGACAGTGAAAACAAATAGAAAAATAGATAACTAACACAGTGAATATGTAAAATTCAATCTCATTGGTTTATTATACTAACTGGTCTATAAACACCGCCCAGTAGTGCTAAATTACTGATACAACCATAGCCGCTGAGGTTGCTGTTGGCAAGCAATACAGCTCTATTTGTTCATCTAAATAACGCCATAACTATTGCACATTGGACATTTTCATCTACAGATTTCCACATAAAACAGGCAAATACAGCTATATAAAACTTGTAGAAAACCTGAGTACAGCTTTATATTAAAAAAGGGTAATCTTAAATTTAGATCATTAACAGTGAAAATATTGACTTATAAATTTGCTACAAACACTTCCTTTCATAAAGAAAAAGGCAAACTTGCACAGAAACAATATGTTCACTAGATTGTTGACAAAGCATTTACTGTAAAAATAAAACTGTTTATGTTCATAATGAAACACACCAAAAGCCTGGACCATTTAATTCCAACTTATAAAATACATAACCTACATAAGAAATAACTAACGACTAAACCTTTGCAATTGTTTCCATGGAAATTGGAGACATACGAGTACTGAACCAAACTTCCATCAAGAGACTTACCATCAACATAACATTCTGTACTCTCTGTCACACACGAAGGACCTTGTTATGAACAGTTGCGGTCCGTGTAGGAGTGCCGGCCGGGCGGTGACGTGGGGCGGGGGAGGGGCAGGGCGGGGGTAGCAAAGTACGGATTACGGACCAATACAGGTAAGTAAACATTTAAATCAATAAAACGAATTTCATTGTGAGCGCTGCATCGCCAAATGCGATGCAGTGCGCGCAACGAAATTCGTTTAATTGATTTAAATGTTTACTTACCTGTATTGGTCCGTAATCCATACTTTGCTACCCCCCGCCCCACGTCACCGACAGGCCGGCACTCCTACACGGACCGCGACTGGTTATGAAGTGATGAATGGAAGTGTAGTAGGAATAGAAAAAACATGATCAAAGAACATAATATATCGACTGACGATTTACAGGAGTAAAAATACCAAAACTGCATAGGAATGGAATTGCACTTCTATTTGCAATATTCAAGATACTTCAATTATATAACTGAGGACATTTCTGATGACATTTAAAAAATCTTTGATCCATAAAAAAATACAATTGCTACACACCTTAGACCTTAGCCTATTTAGGACCATTACTAACCTACAAGGATATTTTTAGAATGCCTTAAAAATATCACGTGTGACCGTACATTCCATTACATCAAGATGCAATGCACATATCATTCAAGTATAAGAAAACTTGTGCACACACTATACTTTGTCAAAATGCCAGCGCTGCAATTACAACAACTCAATTATGCTCTACTCCACTCTAATTCAACACAAGTCAACAGTATAACAGAGTACATACAATCCAAATACTTTGATGCATTATTTGAGAGTAATGACTGTCCAGGTATTCTGTTCACTCAGAATCATGTTCAAGATCCAGTAATGAACCTGGAGATTTATCAAATGGATATTCTGGAAATTAAGGAAACAATTTCAGAAATACCAAATAAAATTTGCATTTGTTGCAGAAAACACATAATAAAAAGCAATTTAAATTGATTGATCTCCTTAAGAAAACAGAAAACGAAGACAGCATGGAGAAATGTAACTGTACCATTGTCAAAGAAAGATACAATGTTTTTGAATATCAGTTAATCTGCAATTACTGCTTTGGAAAACTGGACCATAAGTTTATGCCTTCACATGGCATTCATGAAAATTTGGAAATGTATCCAATACCATCAGAACGAATGAAACTGAATTTATCTGAAAATATTTTAAGTCAAATAGTACATCGTTTTCAAACCATTGTGAGAATGCAACCAAATTACGGAAAATTTCACCCAAATGAATTAGTATTTACGCTGAAGGGAAAAGTTATTTTCCTGCCATTAGATTTCAACAAAAACATAACCACTCTACAGATTCAATGAAAATTGGAGGACCTTTACTGGTATCGACAAAGTTCGAAAAGCTATATCTTACCTTAAAAAAATACATTATAAAGATTTGGACATTGCTAACAAGCATTTGGAAATGAAAAAGTTACTGGACAATTTCAGAAGATCAATTACGAACAAGCTGAAGAAACATATGAACATTATAGTATACACCCACTACACTCAAGAGATATGATGGGTGATGCTTCAGAACTCTGTTAGATGAGGGAATCTAGAGGAGAGCCTATTAGTGTGTGGGGAAAAACTCTGTAAGCAAGACGTTATCCATATTTGTTTCCCACTGAGAAAGGTGGATGATCGTCCAGTAAAAATATCTCCATCAGAGTACCAAGCAACAAGATTATATTCAGTCACTTTTTATGCTGTTGTGTACGTTATGCAAACTGGAACTGGCTTCAGTGATATAACAGCACAAGATTCTGTGCAAAACAGAGATGAAAACCAATAATATAACCTGATCAACATTATGGCATGTCAGTGAGGGATGAATGAATATTGGTTTCAAAGATATGGAGAATTAAAATGTATGCTCAGAAATTTAGGTCAACCTACTGGGTTTATTACTTTAAGCTGTCCTTGATTGGCCAGAACGGTCCTGGTCTTTCTTCAGTCCCTATCTACTTTTATATCATAAGGGCAGATAGCTGCTCCTTAGAAAATAGCAACAGATATATTATCTTACGATAGTGAGTCTTAACTCCATCTGCAAGTAAAAAGGAGAAGAAAAAAGGAGATCATAGCGCAACAATATTGTTATGATATCAACACTTCCCATAGGTGATGTGCCATTGGTTACACCCATGCTATCAAGCAGGGACGGTGTGTAGAAGCCATCATTCCACATACCAACTTGGTATGTATGTCCAGTACTATATATCAATACCACGTTCAGCTAGGTGGTGTATATAGTGATGTGGTGAAATATATCGCATACTGCCACTATTCACTCTCATGTGCATGTGTAGTCTCATAGAAAACCATTCCAATGCCCCTCTCATCAAACCCTACAATACTATCCTCAATCATCATAGTGTCACACTCATACTTTTTATTTTTTGCATGCCACTCTCCCTTACCCCACTTTGGGAGAGAATGTACATCACTGGAGACTTCAGGATATGTGGGGTAGCCCTTTAGTCAGACACTGTTGTTGTCCTTGTGCCAAGTAGAGAATTCAATGACCGGAGAGGGAGACAAAACAAAAAGACGGCACTGCTTTTGCCAACAGTACTTTGTATCGGAATGCGGGGTTCAAAACATACCTGTTGCAGAGGTTTCCTTACTGCCAACCGACTCACTCGTACTTGCGGCATCAAGGGTCCTGCCCAGTAGCAGTACCTATTCGGTCTGTGTCCCTGGGTTTGCGCCCCGAGGACTGTAAGGGCCTGGTTTTAAAGGACGCCGTTTCCGCGGGAATGGCAATGGTGTGCACGCCCACTGGGAGTGTCTGGGATTGCGGAAACGCTGGAGCCGGACGTGCGTGTTACGCTACGTGGCGGACTTCTGGGAAATGCAGTCCCATAGGCGCGTGTGGTAGTTGATACCATAATACGATTACATGTTTATTAAAATCATATTGGGAACTACCAGTGGAGAATCACGGAGATGGTTATTTAATGTTATGTAAAGTTAGAGTAAAAACACAAGCCGCTCGTGTTGCGAGTGAGTGTATCTATGAGTTGTAAGAACTTTATTAAGTGTTGTCGTCAGTGGTCCAATCCGATAAGCCTGCCTAAATGACATGCCCACATGCGTTTGTTGTTGCGAATGTGAGTGGGCCGCAACCAGCCCCATGGAATGACAAATGGTCATTCAAATGTCCCCAACTTTATTTAAATGAACACTAATAACATGGATTTAGCGCGCTCTGGCTTACTTGGTTAACCCTCATTCACAATTAATAGTGGGGGCAATAAAATCTTTCTGCGGTCTCGCACCCAGTGGGTGAGCAGGGTCATTAATTTATGCTGCATGGCAATTTGAAATGGTAAGGCATACCTAGGTAAACGCAAAATATCACTCAAGTTAAATTTAAATTATGGGTGCTATAAAAACATTCTACTGTCAGGCTCCCAAGTGGTGAGATGGTTATTAAATTATGCGAACTGGCACTTTGAAAACGGTATGGGATATCTAGTGTTACCAAGGTTTTTTTTTTTTCCATTTATGATTTTGCAATATAAAAGTGGGAGATGACAACAGCCCATCTTCCAATTGGATGTATTTCTGATTGAGTGGGTTGCAATATAGAAAATGGGAGATGTAAGGGCCCATGTTCTTTATAGATTCATTTCTGATTAAGGTGATTCCATGGAATGGAATCATTAAGCCCATTGTCTTGGGTCTTCAGCCGATAGACCCAACGTTGTTCACGCTCTAGGATTTTTAATCTTTAACACCCCCTGGCCATATCTCATCAAGAGCTCCCTGGAATATGGTTGAGCCCACCTTGACCTTTAGGAGTCAGGGTGGCCCGATGATGAAGCATGACACTACTAGAGTGTGTGAGGGTAATATAAACAAAAGGAATTGTTTCCTTCCCCACTCTCTAGTGGGTAATAACTAAAGTGCTTCAGTAGAATCTTCCCATATCTAACTAACCAGGGTTAGCTTCAGGAACTTGTGAACGCGGTTCACGAGATCGTGGGATACTTTTCGTGGAACAGTGTCTAACACGGGAGGGTGTACTCCCACTAGAGATTGCCTCTTGGCCCTTACGGCACAGGGGAAGGTTCCTTTCTCTGTTTGCCATAGTTTCCTCGTGATTTGAGCAGCGCACAGCTGTGGGGCTTTTGGAAATTCCGGATTAGGATAGAATCCGAATAATAGATTTTAGTCACTAGAGATCACCCTTTGACACTCTCTCACGGCACTCTGCACATTCGTCGCCAAAAAAACACTCCGAACATCTTGAACACTACAACAACAGCAACAATGACTGAATCCCTGGGGATAGGTTACTCAGATGAGATGGCAACTTCTATCCTAGCCGCTTCATCACTGTTACCTGACACAAATATAAACCAAAGCCTCAATCTAGCCCAAAATTGGGATGAACTGAAGGAATTAAAATGCAATCAGATGAAGATACTGTTACATGGGGCGATAATGACAGAGTACCTGCGTGGCAATGCAGCACCATCAGGTCTACTAGTCACAAACGCCCCTAGAATTTTCTTGGGCGATCCATTGTTTAAAAAGGAATGGTCGCTAATCGCGTGGTGTTGCACATGCGATTGGCTTATCCTTATAATAAACACAGCCAAACGACTGTCAGAAGCACTCCTGGTGAAGATAAAAACCAGTGAGGATGCACTGATGACTGAGATTAAGATAACACTCTATAAAAAGGAACTGGAGGAGGTTAATAAAGACTTTGGAGAGCACAAGGATTACCTTATGCAAAGTAAAATAAATAAACTCCAGAAAGATCTTAAAAAGTTTTCTCATGAGAGAGTCTATTCTTATATTAAGGACGACTACAAGGGACAACAAAACTCAGATTCTGGATCCTCCAAACAGGGTGACTCAGGTACATCAGATTCAGAGCAAGACGATTGGTCTAGCGACAACTCGTCCAAGAGCTGGAGAGAAAAACCAAGGAAACCACGGAGAGGGGGTTTCAACCAAGGATACCCATCGCAACAGATGTACACCTGGCCTGGTCCATCCGGCCCACTTCCATTTCAGGGACCCCCTCAATACCAAGCAGCACCCTTCTTCCAGCCCAACTTCAACCAGAACCGTTTTTTAGGCCAAGGAGGGAGGAGAGGAAGACGTGGGAGAAGAGGAAACAGAAAGGTCCAGTGGAAAGACGACAGGACAAGTATGAACACGAGGAGCTAGACCAGAGGCCAGCAACCCAGCACAAGCACGACGAGGGACTAGTGGTCAACCTATCTGACACCACTCTGAGTCCAGAGGAAATCATGGTCCTTAACAAAGGGTTGGGGTTCGTTCCAACTGCCTTTCTGGATAAATTCCAGTTACGATGCAAACTGAGCGAATTCTTTCGCAAAATCCGAATCAAAACATTCTTCATGGGTAAGGATAAACCTGAAGAAGACAACAGCCATACAACTCTTCGTCTGAAGTCCACATTTTGCCCACTTGCATCACTTATGCCACCAGAAATTATCGCGTTCGAAGAGGGAGTATACAAAGAAGTCGAACAGCTCCAACCCAAGAGGGACGTCTTTAACAACTTGAGCAAAAAGGAACGGGAGGCCTTGAAAGCATTAAGCACCAGGGAGGACATAGTTATAAAACGGCAGACAAAGGCGGAGCAACCGTAATCCAGAACACCAGTGCTTATAGAGAAGCATGCCTGACTCTCCTGGCCGATGAGAAGTATTATAAAAAGATCCACAGGGATCCCACTGCACGTCTCAAGAAGACCATTGAGACTTTGACAACAGAAGCTCTTGAAAATAATTAGATTAACAAGAAGGAACGCGACTTTCTTATTTCAGACGACCCCAGGGTGCCTCTCTTCTATACTATACCTAAGATACATAAGGGCAAATCCCTCCCCCTGGTAGACCCATTGTATCGGGCATAGGGTCTCTTCTTGAACCCTTGTCTAAATATACAGATTGGTTCCTTAGACCTTTGGTCACGCGGATAAAATCATATGTACAGGACAAGAAACATCTGCTAAACCTTCTCGCAGACCTTGAGTACAACCCAGAGGAAAACACCATGATGGGTTTAGATGTTGAGGCACTGTACACAAGCATTCCTCAGGCAGAAAGCCTCCGTGTTATTGAGGAACTCCTACAAAAGGAGGAGTGGCAATGGGAGGCACCAGTAGAATGGGTCATCACGTTGATGCGCCTGGCCCTAATGGAAAATTTCTTCAAATTTGAAGACCAATTGTTACTCCAAGCCCATGGGACTTCCTTGGGCAGCACGTTTGCGCCTAGCATAGCGTGTCTGTTTATGAGCCATTTTGAAGAACAACACATCTGACCGGCCAACCCGTTCTCTGACAAAATCCGCAAATGGTACAGGTACATAGACGACATCCTAGTCGTCTGGAAAGGAGATAAGTCTAGCATGACGGATTTGTCAGGGTGGATTAACCAGCTCAATCCACACCTACGATTTACCATGACTAAAAACAGCGAGACAGTATCCTTCCTTGACATAAATCTTACAGCAAGGGGAGGTACACTGGTTAGCTCACTGTATACTAAACCCACAGACAGAAACAGCTTGTTGCACTTTGATAGTGCACATCCGCGGTCCCTGAAGGAAAATTTGCCTGTCGGGCAGTTCCTCAGTATTCGTAGGAACTGTGCGGACTTAGCTGACTATAAAAGAGAGGTTAAGGAACTGACCACCAAACTACAACAAAAAGCCTATCCAAAAAAGATCATTGATAAGGCACAGAAAAGGTCACGAAATACCCTGAGGACAGCACTCTTAGAAACCCACCAGAGGTCAGAGACAGACTCACTGATATGTGTTACCACGTACAATTCCTCTTCAAACGAAGTCAAGAAAATCATAAATAAGAAATGGCCAATCTTAACAGCTAATAAACTCACGTTTGAAAGACCTATGTTTTCTTTTAAAAGGAACAAAAGTCTCAGAGACACACTGGTACACACAGACACACACAAACCCAAAAGTACCAACCAACTTACACTATGGACTCAACCGCCAGTCAGGGGTCATTATCCATGCGGGTCATGTGTGGTATGTCCTTTCACAGAGCACACTAAACAAATTAACCTGAGCTTGGGATACCCATGGGTACAACGGGCCCACACAAATTGTAACACTGACAACTTTGTGTATATGATTAGGTGCCCATGTCAATTGATGTACATTGGGATGACCAGCAGAATAATAAAAGCACTGATAAGTGAGCATCGCAGCACAATAAGGCGAGCCTTAACAGCAACCAGACTAACTGCCCATTACCTTGAGAAAGGTTATAATGATAAAGACATTAAGTGGACCATCATTGAAAAAGTAAAGGGTACCGGAAATTTGACCAAGAGGCTGTTAGAGCGTGAACAACGTTGGGTCTATCGGCTGAAGACCCACGAAAACGGACTTAATGATTCCATTCCATGGAATCAACTTAATCAGAAATGAATCTATAAAGAACATGGGCCCTTACATCTTCCATTTTCTATATTGCAACCCACTCAATCAGAAATACATCCAATTGGAAGATGGGCTGTTGTCATCTCCCACTTTTATATTGCAAAATCATAAATGAAAAAACCGGGCGTGGCCAGCATCATGGCCAGGTAGCTGCGTTCTGTGTGAGCTCCACTGGCCCCGAACTTAATCCTGCAGGTATCCTGTTCCTCTTCACCACCAAAACACTGTATCATAAATCGGAAGGCACGGGTAAGCAGTGGAGCGCCCGGTGAGGTGTTTTGAGGCGATTCTCGACTGGAATCGAGACCTTTTCGGCGCGACACTCGGCGCGCGGTCTCCCAAGATGGCGGCCGATGCGGAGTAGCCGAGGCTGACAGCCGGCACTGAGGTGCTCTCCCCGGGGTGGCAGTGGTGAGCGGTGAAGAGCGAGGGCTGAGGCGTCTCTGATCGGCGCCGCGACGCGCCCTGATCCGCCACTGCGACAGCGAAATCAGTGGTCTGTGGCTGCCCGGAGGAATCCCAACACTGGTGCGGCGGCGCCGAATCTGACGGTGGGGGAGTTGGGAGTGACGGGGGCTCCCCCCCCTTGCTGGCGAAGGAGTGACTCTTGCGGCTGCCATCGGAGCCTGCACCCAAGGGCTACAGACTGATAGGAGACTCAGCGGGGGAGTGACCGGATCCGTGTATCTCCCAGCCCTGCATGAGCGTGGCCCCAGCGTGGTGGATCGGGCGGGCGGGGTGAGTGAGGCCCTGCGCGCCTCGACTCCCCCTGGTCGGCTGGTATCAGATCTTGCGCTGCATAGCTGGGCCGGAGGTGCGCTCCGGTGGTGGACTTCCCTCTTAGTGCAACAATTCCTGGGGGTGCTCCCGCTCCCGCTTCTCTGCCAGTGCGCGCCGCCATACCTGGGCTCCTCCTGATGGGACACGAGAGGGCTGGTGAGGCACGACCTTTGGGCATAGAGTGTCAGTCAGCAAAGCATCAGAGACAAGTATACACCCTGTCTGGTATCCAATACTCTGGGGCAGGCAACAGTCTCCTGCACTGGGATGAAGGACACTGCACAAGAGAGGAGTTCGAGGAAGGACAGGAGAAGGGGCTGAGACCCACCTGAGCCCTGTGGAGGCTGCACTGGTGCGGGGAGACGACCCAAGATTGGCCCTGCGGGAAATCTGAAGGGCTGAAGCGTGTGCACGACTCTTCTGTCCCGATTTGTGGGGGCACTATCGGCTCGCTAGCCTGCACCATAGAGGCGGTGCCACTGGAGGGGTGATCTGTGGATTGTTTCCCTGCCGGCCAGTCTGACGAGAGTGATAAGAGCACACTGCCAAGACTTTTTGTGGCCTGGCCGATGTAGACATTGTGGTCCGTGGGCCCAGTAGCGACGGGGGTGAGAAGAGCGGGGGCACACCACCCGGGGCAGTGAGAGGCGCCGACTTTGAGAGAGATACGCGGCTGCTGCCTGGCAACCACTGGGCTAAGATGGCGAAAGATAAAGAGCCCAAGACATCCAAACAGGGGAAGTTGGATCGGTTCGCTAAGGTAGTGTCTGCACCCGCAGGGGCGGAGGGATGCTCGGCCCCCCGCCCGGACACAGATGCGATACTACAGGCAATCCATGCATCTCGAGAAAGCCTGGAAGGTAAGGTGGCGGAGGTGCGGACTGAGGTTTCCTTTCTCCGCCAGGACCTGCGAAAGGTTTCCGAAAGAGTTACCGAGGTAGACCAGCGTGCATTGGAACTGGAAGACACCTCTCGAACCACATGTAAAGAAGTAGCGGGACTCATGGCGACAGTAAAGGAGGAGGTATGGAGAGTTGATGACGGCGAAAACAGGGCCCGCAGGAATAACCTTCGTTTTATAGGTTTTCCGGAAAATGCGGAGCGCTCTGACCCGGGACACTTCCTACTGACATTTCTCAAGGATGCCCTTCCGGAGACACAATTTTCATCATGCTTTGTCATAGAAAGAGCACACAGGATGCCTGGTGTCCGACCGCAGCCGGGAGCTCCCCCCAGACCGCTGATAGCCCGGTTTTTGAATTTTCAGGACAGGGATCTTATACTCAGAGAGTTACGAAAGAAGGGAGAGATCAAATATGAAAACACTAGAGTGATGGTGTTCCCGGACTACTCACGCGATGTACAAAAATTGCGACGCACCTTCGATCCCGTAAAAGTGAAACTTCGCGCTCTCGGGATCCAGTATATGTTGTTGTTCCCAGCCAAACTTAAAGTTATCTTTCAGGGTACTACGCAGTTTTTCCAGACACCGGAGGAGGCATGGTCCTGGGTTGAAGAGCGGCCTCGACTGCGGCGGGGGTCGCCATCCACTGCGGCCTTGCCCGTTGACAGGCAACTGAGCTCCAGTTGGGAACGTCCTAAGGAAAGGCGGCGGAGACGAGTACTAAAACGCCGGACTTCCATCGGGGCTACACCGGCGAGGTCCCTGAGGCTTAGGGAGCGGAAAACCACCATATCGGACACAGACGATGACACAGCCCTGGAATGTGCATCTCGTACGTCTCAGAGATTGAATGGCAATGGAGACTCTGATCAGTCAGAGAGACAAGAGTCCATCGACGCGGATAGTGAACACCCTCTTTTGGAAAGCATTCAACGGATGGAAGCGTCAGGCCCGAACCTTCCGGGTGAGGACTATCAATCACTGCAGCCACACAGCAATGGCAAAGAGGAATGATGATTTGGGGCCCACCTAGAGATGCTGTAAGATTCCCGAGGCTTGGCGAACTTTGAGACCTTTTGCCACGATAAAGGAAAGTATACAGTGGGTTTTTGTTATTGTATTGCAATCTAGTTGAGTGAATAGGGGAAAGGGGGTGGGTTACAGACCTCTGGGTGGTTTACCCGCACCAGTGTTGTCACGTTGACGAAATTGGGGGTGGTGGGGGTGCCTGCAGAGTGTGGGAAGGGGGGACACAATGGACATGGTTAAATGTTCTGTATTATGTTTTTTGGGAAAAGGGGAGGGTAGTTTTGTTCGATTAATGTGCATAAATACTGACACTGAGAAGAAAAGGCACTGTCTGGGCGGTGTTCAGGGACTAGGATGGGTGGGGGAAGTTTTAGCTTTTGTTCAATCATTGTGCATGACTACAGATACTGAGCAGGAATGGCACTGTCGGGGCGTTGTTCAGGGACCGAGGTGGACAGACGTCGTAATACACCTTCTTAAACCATGGCCGGGGGAGAATACACAGTAATGACGTGGAACATCAATGGGCTAAGGAACAAAATCAAACGTGGTTTGGTATCTAATTACCTTAAAAGACTCAAACCAGATATCATATTACTACAGGAAACGCATCGTATGGGTCCACATTGTTCATTTCTGGGTAGGGGGCAATACATCACCCTGGCTCATGCTGGTTTCACTCGAGGCTCGAGGGGCGTGGCAATTCTCATTTGAAAATCGCCCCCCTTCCGGGTCAATCGATGATGGGAAGACCCAGAGGGCACATATGTAGCAGTCCAGGGCACCTGGAACCATGCACCGTGGTTAATAATTAGTGTCTATGCTCCCCCACGTCTCCAGCAACGTACGCTGGATAAACTAGCGGACCTCCTCTTACAGTCTGGCCCTGCCACACATATCATAGGGGGCGACTTCAACGATGTGAGTGATCCCTCCCTGGACCGTACACTAACGCGACCAGGGCCACATGAGGCTACTGCACTGGCGAGATTCCAGGCGACCCTTGGGTTAACTGACCTCTGGAGGCATCACCATCCATCCACACGTGCATACTCATACTTTTCCAGAGCCCATAGGGTGTTTTCAAGGCTGGACTACCTTTTTGCCCCAGCTGGAGAGATTGAACAGGTAGAAGAGTTGGAATACTTGGCCAGAGGTATCTCAGACCACTCACCGCTCTATTTAAGGGTGGGGAGGAGAAGGGGAGGGCAGGGCACCTCATGGAGACTGAACGCATGGGCCCTGAAGGATGAAACGGTTGCTAAAGAAATTAGGGTAGATACGGAACTCTACTTCCAGGAAAATGATGGTTCGGTGCAATCGGCCGTCATTCTATGGGAAGCTTTCAATGCGGTAATACGCGATAGAGCCCAAAATATAATTGCCCATAAAAAGCGGCGGGAACTTCAAGAGCTTCTGGCGTTGGAACGCAGGCTGGTAGACCTCGAAAATAGGGGGCCCCCACGTTGAGTGCGCACACCCTCTGCCAGATCGACATTACTAAAAGGGAGTACCAAGCGTTGGTTACCAAGGAGACACGGGCACACCAACTCGCAGTTCACCATCGCCTGTATGAGACTGGGGATAGGGCGGGTAAATTGCTGGCATGGTTGGGCAGGAAGGAACAAGAGTTGAGGTGGGTTATGTCCATTAGGGAGCTAGGCCAGATCTATACCATGCCCCAGGACATTGCCGGGGCTTTTGCCCGATACTACTCAACACTTTATGCAGCCCAGACACAAGTTAGTGAGGCACAAATAACCCAGTACCTCGAAGATATTGAAATCCCTTGCCTCGCCCCAGAGGAGAGAGAGGGGCTTGACGTAGATATTACATTGGAAGAGGTAAAAGAGGCCATTGGTCGACTGAAAACGGGGAAAACCCCAGGCCCTAACGGCCTCCCGGGGTAATTTAAAAAAAACCACAGTTCCCTTCTGGCACCGCATCTACTTAAGATGTTTAAAGCTTCCAAAGATAATGGAATACTCCCTGCGGATCTCAGAATGGCAACAGCGGTGGTGATACCCAAGGCAGGCAAACCCCGGACGACTGTGGGTCTTATCGTCCCATTTCGCTATTAAATATAGAAACCAAAATCCTGGCGACTATACTTGCGACACGCCTTTTAACCGTCATTACCTCTTTGATTCATGAAGATCAATCTGGCTTTATGCCACAACGAGCCACACGCTACAACCTACGAAGGGTAGCCAACTGGATGGATGCTGTCCAAGATCGGGAGGAGGCCCATTTGCTCCTTTCTCTTGACGCTGAGAAGGCGTTTGACACCGTACACTGGCCTTTCATGAGACAAGCTCTGGAGAAATTCGGATTTGGCCCGGGTTTCAGGGAATGGGTGGAGCCGCTACATGCTGAGCCCGAGGCTCGGGTTCGGGTTAACGGAGCTCTATCGGAAACCTGGCCGATTCAAAGAGGGACCAGACAGGGATGTCCCCTTTCCCCCCTACTTTTTGCTCTTATTCTGGAACCCTTGGCTTGTGTCATTAGAGCCTTCCCGGGGCTGGGAGGGTTTGTAGATGAATCCTGATTGCTAGATTAAGAACGCATATCTTTATACGCGGACGATATTTTACTATATGTGACGAACCCAAAAGGGACGCTTCCTCAAATCCTACACATTTTTGAGACCTACGGGCGTCAAGCGGGATATAAAATCAATTGGAGTAAATCTACCCTATACCCAGACGGAGGGGTGTTGGAGCCCCTGACATACCCTAGTTGTTTGCGCTGGTCGACAGAAGGTTTACCTATCTTGGCCTCTACATCACTACAGATGTGGCAGCAAGCCTAACACGTAATATTAGGCGGGTCCTCTTAAACTTTCAGGAAGACGTTAAGCGATGGAGAAGACTTCCCTTAACTATTATGGGAAGGGCCGCTATGTACAAAATGATTACACTTCCCCAGCTGCTCTATGTGCTACAAAACACCTACCGTTAAATTCCAGACACAATGTTCAAACGAATAGATAGCGAATTGCGCTTGCTCCTCTGGGACGGGGCCCATCCACGAGTGGCACTTCAAACTCTACCGAGAAATCCATATAATGGGGGTTTGGCCCTCCCAGACATTAGGGCATATTATAGAGCGTCCCACCTCATTGTTATCAATGAATGGATTCACGCACCGGGGGGATCACTCGACATATCGTCTGGAAAGGTTACAGTTTAGAGAACGTACACATCTTCACTATATCTATGGGGTGCAGGGAAGCAGACAATTGCTACAGGCGACCCAGATGACATTAGAGGCATGGAAAAGCTCCGAACGGCAAATGCAGTGGGACCGGAGATGTACTAGGGAGATCCCGCTGTGGGAAGGGAATAGGTTAACCGAGATTGGGAAGCTGAGAGGCTTTAAGAAATAGGACCTGATAGGCATTTCCAAAATAGGGGACATCCTTCCTGGAAAAGGGTGTGTTGGCCTCTTTTAGCACACTCCAAGCCAGGTATCAGCTGCATGACACTCAGGCATATGCATACCTCCGTCTGAAGCATGCATGGATTGTGGAAGGGTTGGACGGGGAGACATTGCCAGAATACGCCCCGTTAGAGGGTCGACTCTTGCAGGAAGAGATCCCGGCTAAAGCCATTTCGTTTACCTATAAGACGTTGCTCAACAATATGCCTGACAAACTAGGTCCACTCCGAACTAAATGGGAGAGGACCACTGGAGTATTGGAAGATATAGACTGGGAGACCGCTCTCCACGGGAAGTGGCTGTAGGAAGGTGGAATCTGACTATATGGTTGCCCCCACTTTTTTTATGGTGTTTTGCTGGTTTATGACTTAGTTGGACTGGGATCCTGCTATTCAGGGCCCCAGTCTATCTGCTTTCTCTGTAAAAAGGTTTCCATGTGCCTTAGGCACATCTCTGATTGGAATCTGGAGTGCCCTTATAAGTCCCTAGTATATGGTATACTATGTACCAAGGGCATAGGTACCTCAGAGGCCTACCAGGGGCTGCAGCATGTATTATGCCACCCCTGGAAGGCCATCCAAACTGACACCACAGGTCTGCTACTGCAGCCTGGGTAGGGTGGTGCATGCACCCCTTACTGTGATATAGGTTACCTATATCACTAAATACATACACACATATAAACCTATAAGTCACTCCTAAGGCAGGCCTTATCAATCCTAAAGGCAGAGTGCATGGTTCCTATGTGAGAGGGTGCCCCTGCATGAGCAGGGCCTCTCTGCAGCGTTCGGAGACCATCTCTGATGCTGTTTGTAGTGCAGCCTGACCATATACTCTTAAGCGCATTATATCCTCGCGGTAAAATGCTAACTTTGGAATGGCTGCACCTAAACATGTTGTGTTTGGTGTCAAACATCTTGGAATACTACCCCCCGCCAATCCTGGCGGCGGGGGTAGCATTCCACCCTTCTAGAGGGAAAGACATGTTAACTCTGGCTTACCCGGTAACTTCTTTCTGAAGCCCTGGCATCACAAAATGGATGCTGCTGCCACAGACACAAGTCTGGCCTCCTGCTGCTGGACGAAACTCCGGCAGGGGAGGCCTGGACAATAGGTTTCCTGTTGCAGGGAGGTGTGACCACCTCCCCAGACAGGATAATGTGTATTGGGGCTGGGTGGGTGCACTCTTAGAGTGCTTTGAAGTCCTGCACTGGGGGAGCAAAAGGCTCCTCTGTGCATATGCCAGTTCAAACCAGCTCAGGGGCTACCTGCCCCTGCTCTGGCGCGAAACTGGACAAAGGGAAGTGGGTGTAGCCACCCCCTCCCTTGACCCTCCCATAGGTGGGGTCATAGAGCTAGTCCATCCCCTCTTTTTAGTATAAGAGGGGGAACCTTGCCATTGCAAAGCAGATAACCCCTGGACGACGCTCTACAGAAGAATCCTGGCCCTTCGACGTTCCACTACCTTTGGAAGACAGAAGAATCTCCCTTGGAGTCAAGGAGTGACTCCCCTGCTTGGCAGGCACCAAAAACGACAACGACGGTCGCAAACTACGCCGCTCCCGCCGGAGTCCGAAGGCCCTGCAGCCCAGGAAGTGGATTTTCTGACCTCTACCAGGCCATCGTGAGTCCCCAGCGAAGCTGAGGCAAGTGGACCCCACGAGTAATGAGGAACCGCGACCCCTGGGTACCGTGCACTATTGTCAAGTGCAACCCCTTTACAACGTTCTACGAACCTGTGCTTTGGACCACGTGTGGTCCCGACCTCCAGCAGGAATCCCTCCGAAGATCAGAGGCCTACACTGTCCCGAGTGACCGTGGGCCCCTGTTGAGTGATTCCGCTCGAGGTGTCTTCGCGATCCCTTGCCCGCTGGCTTGTGGGTCCCCAGAAGACTTTCTAAAGAAACCAAAGGGCTCCCCTGGTTGCTCCAGGCCTGCCCTGACTTACCCTCGCTGGGTGAGTTCCCCAGACCTTGCTGGTCTGCGCCATCGACTTTTCTTCACTTCCACAAGATTTGCTGTTGCCAAGGCTTGTTGGGTCCAATCCGGTCGCCGACACCTAAGCAAGCAGCAGACGTCGTGGTACAGTCCGAATCCTGCTCCTGGACGCCGACAACGCCTCCTGGACCTCGTGATTGCGGAGTCAAGACGACCGACGACGCACCTGAAGCACCCGACATCGGTGGGCATCTGCTCATCGCCTTCCTGGTCACTGGCTAGTGACCCAGACTCTGTCCCCTCTGCTTTCAGGTACTTCAGATCCTCGATCCACTCTTGGATCCACCCGGACACTTTCCTCCTGGTCGCCAGCAGCACTTTGCAGCAGATCTTCATAGGAATCGACAGCGAAACCCGACCCCGAACGGCACCTATGCACCCGGCTTCCCTGGGTGAGGTAACACGAGTACTCCGGTGCTCCCGTGGGTAGAGACTCTTCAAAGGCCTAGATCTCAAAGGGTTTGTTCCTAGTCCTCCTCTAAGTGTCCCTTTCCTTTAATTTCCTGACCGCGACTTTCTCCATAGAAGTAAACGGCGTATCGCGGTGGTGTATTTACACTGCACGCGTCCCCCGTGGGTCCCCTGTGTCACTACCTTGGGTGGTTCCTTGTGGTCCAAGCACTTCTAGAGGCTCTAGGCCTAGTGTCTAGTTCAGTCGTGGTTCTTATACCACTTTATTGGTATATGGTTTGGTACGCCCCTAGGGCCCAAACGTGTATTTGTGCTATTACTGTGATTTAAGATCTTATAACCTATGTACTTCGAACTCTAGCCTCATAAAGAGACTAGAGGGGTGTGTTTAGTAATAAATACATATATTTTGAATATATACCTGGTGTGGTGCTCTTTCATTTGGTCACTCAAGAGATTATAGACTGGTAAAACAAGCTGCTTTACATTCCTTCAAGACTTAGCATGAAGGCTGCTCTCCATAGCTACCACTAGGATAGCTTTCAATAAGGTTGTCTTTAACCTATCTACCATAAGAGTCGATTTGGACTGGTGCAAGGTGCCCACTATAATTAGTGGACAGCATATGCCAGGCCAACTTCTCACATTGGTGTGCAGCGTGTGGGATTCCAGCTTGCTATTGTTTTACCAGATAATCTCAATTGAATTGATCAACTGAAAACCACTAAAGGTACCTAAGGTACATATAATTTAAGCTTAGAATAACAGTAAGTTCTACTGAACTTAGAGTTGTGTGTTAAGGGATAGCACAACCCTTTCTACAACTCAAGAGAGTTTAGTAGGCCACACTAGAGTAGGTAGTGCATACACCACACCACACTAGTAATGTCTTTAAAGGGAGGATCCAAAGAATCCTTGCAGGAAGCCAGTGAGCTTCCACCCTCCAAGTATGATACACTCCCATTCTTGGAATTGAGAGCTTTATGCAACTTGAGAAAATTAAGGACAGGCCAAAGCCACACCACCCAACACCTCAAGGAGTTGTTGGTGGCTTATGACCTTAGTAAGCCTGTAGGGACTGAAGGGGTAGGAGCTGAGGGTGGGGCAGAAGAAGAGGAGGACGCTAGGGGTACCAGTACCCCCAGCCCCCCTCTGAAACTGGCCAGGAGGGTGACAATGACCCTGACCTGGAAAACCCAATCCCTCCTGTGGATGATGATGAGGATGATCAAAATGATGCCCTCTTTGTCCCCCAGGAAGGATTAAGAGTGTGCCCAGAAGGTCTAGGTCTCCTTCTCAGGAGTCTAACCACTCTGGCACCTCTATAGGGAGCTCTGTCTCATCTCATAGGAGAGAATCCTCTCATGAGAGAAGAAAGAGGCTAGTCCAGTATGAGGAAACTCAGCTGGAACTCAGAAAAAAGCAATTAGCTTTAGATAGAGAATCCCTAGATCTCCTTAGAGAGAGAAGAAAGTTGGGACTAGAGTCCCATGGTGGCAGCAATATCCCTAGAGATAGGGACAGGTCTTATGACCATAGAAACCTAAACAAGATTGTCCCTCCCTACCAGAGTGGGGATGACATCCACAAATGGATAACTGCACTGGAGAGGGCCTGTAAAGTTCAGAAGGTCCCCCAGAGGCAGTGGGCAGCAATCTTGTGGCTCTCCTTTGCAGACAAAGGTAGAGACAAGCTCCTCACTGTAAGAGAAGAGGATGCTGACAATTACACAGTCTTGAAGAGTGCTCTGATAGATGGGTTTGGCCTAACCACTGAACAGTATAGGTTGAAGTTCAGAGACACCCAAAAAGCTCAGACTCAAGACTGGGTTGATTTTGTAGATTGTGCTACAAAGGCTCTGGAAGGTTGGATACATGGCAACAAAGTGCAGGACTTTTTAGGATTGTACAATTTGATTATGAGGGAGCAGATCCTTAATAATTGTCAAAACCAGCTTTTGCACCAGTATCTGGTGGACTCTGATCTGACCTCTCCCCAAGAATTGGGAAAGAAGGCAGACAAGTGGGTCAGAACCAGAGTAAAAACTAGAAATCAGGGTGGTGACCAGAAGAAAGATTCTACTAAGTCCCAAGAGAAAGGTGGGGATAAATCTAAGGATAAGTCCCCTACAGGGCCCCAAAATTCCTCTTCTGGGGGTGGGTCCCAAACTCCTTCCTCTCCTGAAAAGAAACCCTATTGCCATGTCTGTAAAAAGCCTGGGCACTGGAAAACTGATCCCAGTTGCCCCAGGATTGGCAATAAAGAAAATGTTCCTCCCACAACTACTACCACCCCTCCTGGTACTACCAGTAGTAATCCTCCAGTTGGGAGTAGTGCACCCAAAAGTTAGGTGCTTTTGCAAGAGGAACAGAGGTGGGCCCTAGTTTAGACAGGGACCCCTCAACAGACTCCTCTGACTCTGATGGTGGTATAGGATTTGCCACCTTTACCATGGGTCCCATAGCATTGGGCAGGTACAGATTGGAGCCAATAATTAATGGTCAGAAAGCTGTGGCATTTAGGGACACAGGGGCTAGTGTCACCATGGTGGCAGGGAAACTAGTCCCCCTCACCAGCTTTTACCTGAGTTTAAATACCAGGTGACCAACATTGATGGTGTCAGAACAGATCACCCCATGGCCATAGTCAATCTCAGCTGGGAGGGGGCCACAGGCCCAAAAAGAGTGGCAGTGTCCCCAACCCTACCTGTAGATTGCCTGATGGGCAATGATCTGGAAATTTCAGCCTGGGCTGAAGTGGAACACCAAACCCATCTTAGGATGTTGGGCGTCCCTGTAAAGGTTAGTGGGGCTGTGATGGCCACAGCCCCAGCCCAAGAATTTGGAGAGATGGAGCCTGAAAGAATGGCCCACTCTCCCCCAAAAGAGAGCACAAGGGTTGAAGAAAAGTCTTCTTCCCCCAGACAGTAGGTAAGGGTCAGCCTCCTCAGGGAACTGACCCTACCCCTAGTGAAGGAACTGCCACAGAGGTAGTCAGGCCTGGCCTGGCCACACCCCTGATGGCAGAGGACCCTTCCAAGGTGGTACCCCGTCTGGAGCAGGTAACCTGCCCCTCTCTACCCTGCCTCAGTCAGCCCAGGGCTGCAGAGGTCAGGGAGGTCAGTGGACCCCCAGGGCCCCCTGTCCAGAGGAAGCCCCCATCAGCAGATTAGGGGCACCCAGTCTAGTAGCCCTAGCCAGGTGAAAATTCCTCTACACACTGAGGGATCCCCCATACCTTTATGTAGGGACCTCCCCAGAAGGACTCTGGTAGGCAAGGGCAAACCTGGGACCAGAAGGTTCCAAACCTGCCATGTCCCTCCAGTAGTCCATCCAAAGGGACCCAACCCACAGCTGTAGGCAGCCAAAGGTTGACCCTTAGAGCAAAGTGCAACTCAGTCATGGAAAGACAGGCATACATGGTGACCAGTGATCTGAGGAAGCTGAGGCCAACATTCCTAGGGCCTCACTTCCCTACTCAGACACCTCACCAGCCTTGTACTTTACCTAAGCACACCACAGGTAGTGATTCCCCATGGTGGAGACCCTCTCATACCCTTAGGGTGAGGGATTGCTTAGTGGACCATAAGACAGGGGGCAACCATGCTAGTGCAGGTGCTTCCTTATATGACCACTTAGTCAATGAAGGCTCAACTGGCCAAGGTTAGCCTTATCTCCTTTCGTTTGGGGGGGTTATGTAGGAAGGTGGAATCTGACTATATGGTTGCCCCCACTTTTTTTATGGTGTTTTGCTGGTTTATGACTTAGTTGGACTGGGATCCTGCTATTCAGGGCCCCAGTCTATCTGCTTTCTCTGTAAAAGGTTTCCATGTGCCTTAGGCACATCTCTGATTGGAATCTGGAGTGCCCTTATAAGTCCCTAGTATATGGTATACTATGTACCAAGGGCATAGGTACCGCAGAGGCCTACCAGGGGCTGCAGCATGTATTATGCCACCCCTGGAAGGCCATCCAAACTGACACCACAGGTCTGCTACTGCAGCCTGGGTAGGGTGGTGCATGCACCCCTTACTGTGATATAGGTTACCTATATCACTAAATACATACACACATATAAACCTATAAGTCACTCCTAAGGCAGGCCTTATCAATCCTAAAGGCAGAGTGCATGGTTCCTATGTGAGAGGGTGCCCCTGCATGAGCAGGGCCTCTCTGCAGCGTTCGGAGACCATCTCTGATGCTGTTTGTAGTGCAGCCTGACCATATACTCTTAAGCGCATTATATCCTCGCGGTAAAATGCTAACTTTGGAATGGCTGCACCTAAACATGTCGTGTTTGGTGTCAAACATCTTGGAATACTACCCCCCGCCAATCCTGGCAGCGGGGGTAGCATTCCACCCTTCTAGAGGGAAAGACATGTTAACTCTGGCTTACCCGGTAACTTCTTTCTGAAGCCCTGGCATCACAAAATGGATGCTGCTGCCACAGACACAAGTCTGGCCTCCTGCTGCTGGACGAAACTCCGGCAGGGGAGGCCTGGACAATAGGTTTCCTGTTGCAGGGAGGTGTGACCACCTCCCCAGACAGGATAATGTGTATTGGGGCTGGGTGGGTGCACTCTTAGAGTGCTTTGAAGTCCTGCACTGGGGGAGCAAAAGGCTCCTCTGTGCATATGCCAGTTCAAACCAGCTCAGGGGCTACCTGCCCCTGCTCTGGCGCGAAACTGGACAAAGGGAAGTGGGTGTAGCCACCCCTCCCTTGACCCTCCCATAGGTGGGGTCATAGAGCTAGTCCATCCCCTCTTTTTAGTATAAGAGGGGGAACCTTGCCATTGCAAAGCAGATAACCCCTGGATGACGCTCTACAGAAGAATCCTGGCCCTTCGACGTTCCACTACCTTTGGAAGACAGAAGAATCTCCCTTGGAGTCAAGGAGTGACTCCCCTGCTTGGCAGGCACCAAAAACGACAACGACGGTCGCAAACTACGCCGCTCCCGCCGGAGTCCGAAGTCCCTGCAGCCCAGGAAGTGGATTTTCTGACCTCTACCAGGCCATCGTGAGTCCCCAGCGAAGCTGAGGCAAGTGGACCCCACGAGTAACGAGGAACCGCGACCCC
The DNA here is from genome assembly GCA_963921515.1 of Calotriton arnoldi. Lineage (NCBI taxonomy): Eukaryota > Metazoa > Chordata > Amphibia > Caudata > Salamandridae > Calotriton > Calotriton arnoldi. The sequence continues at coordinate 925,655 of CAWUFW010002702.1, read as the reverse complement.
TGGGTACCGTGCACTATTGTCGAGTGCAACCCCTTCACAACGTTCTACGAACCTGTGCTTTGGACCACGTGTGGTCCCGACCTCCAGCAGGAATCCCTCCGAAGATCAGAGGCCTACACTGTCCCGAGTGACCGTGGGCCCCTGTTGAGTGATTCCACTCGAGGTGTCTTTGCGATCCCTTGCCCGCTAGCTTGTGGGTCCCCAGAAGACTTTCTAAAGAAACCAAAGGGCTCCCCTGGTTGCTCCAGGCCTGCCCTGACTTACCCTCGCTGGGTGAGTTCCCCAGACCTTGCTGGTCTGCGCCATCGACTTTTCTTCACTTCCACGAGATTTGCTGTTGCCAAGGCTTGTTGGGTCCAATCCGGTCGCCGACACCTCAGCAAGCAGCAGACGTCGTGGTACAGTCCGAATCCTGCTCCTGGACGCTGACAACGCCTCCTGGACCGCGTGACTGCGGAGTCAAGATGACCAACGACGCACCTGAAGCACCCGACATCGGTGGGCATCTGCTCATCGCCTTCCTGGTCACTGGCTAGTGACCCAGACTCTGTCCCCTCTGCTTTCAGGTACTTCAGATCCTCGATCCACTCTTGGATCCACCCGGACACTTTCCTCCTGGTCGCCAGGAGCACTTTGCAGCAGATCTTCATAGGAATCGACAGCGAAACCCGACCCCGAACGGCACCTATGCACCCGGCTTCCCTGGGTGAGGTAACACGAGTACTCCGGTGCTCCCGTGGGTAGAGACTCTTCAAAGGCCTAGATCTCAAAGGGTTTGTTCCTAGTCCTCCTCTAAGTGTCCCTTTCCTTTAATTTCCTGACCGCGACTTTCTCCATAGAAGTAAACGGCGTATCGCGGTGGTGTATTTACACTGCACGCGTCCCCCGTGGGTCCCCTGTGTCACTACCTTGGGTGGTTCCTTGTGGTCCAAGCACTTCTAGAGGCTCTAGGCCTAGTGTCTAGTTCAGTCGTGGTTCTTATACCACTTTATTGGTATATGGTTTGGTACGCCCCTAGGGCCCAAACGTGTATTTGTGCTATTACTGTGATTTAAGATCTTATAACCTATGTACTTCGAACTCTAGCCTCATAAAGAGACTAGAGGGGTGTGTTTAGTAATAAATACATATATTTTGAATATATACCTGGTGTGGTGCTCTTTCATTTGGTCACTCAAGAGATTATAGACTGGTAAAACAAGCTGCTTTACATTCCTTCAAGACTTAGCCTGAAGGCTGCTCTCCATAGCTACCACTAGGATAGCTTTCAATAAGGTTGTCTTTAACCTATCTACCATAAGAGTCGATTTGGACTGGTGCAAGGTGCCCACTATAATTAGTGGACAGCATATGCCAGGCCAACTTCTCACAGTGGCTATTAAACTTGGGTTACGTCTTCCAATACAAAATCCTGCACCGAACCTACTTTGATCAAGCACGATTGCATAAAATAGGGAGGGCGGAAAGTCCAGAATGTCTTAGGTGCCATGTAGCATGCGGAACATTCATACATACCCTTTGGGAATGCACGGAGATCCAGGCATACTGGGGAAAGATTGTGGGAGAGCTTAATAACATACTTGAAGTCCAAATAGAATTGGAGCCAAGGTTTCTTCTCCTAGGAATCCCGACAGATGTGGATATCCCAAGACGTAAACTTGTATTAGCCAATTTGGGGTTGGTGGTAGCCAAACGAAATATAGCGAAATATTGGGGGGCTCAACAAATACCTACACTCAATGAATGGAGGGCGAGTCTTGATCTGTATATTGTGGCGGAACAGGTGACGTATAAGGCTAGGGGCTGCCCTCGGAGATTTCGGAAGATATGGGCACCATGGATAAAATACTACGATTAGAGGTGGAAGGGGAAGCGAGGGAGAGGGATTGTTATCAGGAAGACCGGGGGAGGAGCCTTGAATGATGTAATGTATGTCCTGCTGTTGGTACTCACGAGTATTGTAGTTATGGACTGTTCTTCATGTACGCCCGGTTCGTTCAAGCTCACCGACGGAGCCACCGACAATGGACACTATATTTGAACAATTGCCTTATGAGACAAGTGTGGAAGGACAATTATTGTGCATTGTGTATTCATGCCTTGTTTAACGTGTTATTTTTTTTTCAAAACAAAATAAAAATATTTCAAAAAATAAATAAATGAACTTCCCCTTGGTAACACTAGATATCCCATACCGTTTTCAAAGTGCCAGTTAGCATAATTTAATGACCATCTCACCACTTGGGAGCCTGACAGTAGAATGTTTTTATAGCACCCATAATTTAAATTTAACGTGAGTGATATTTTGCGTTTACCTAGGTATGCCTTACCGTTTCAAATTGCCATGCAGCATAAATTAATAACCCTGCTCACCCACTGGGTGCGAGACCGCAGAAAGATTTTATTGCCCCCACTATTAATTGTGAATGAGGGTTAACCAAGTAAGCCAGAGCGCGATAAATCCATGTTATTAGTGTTCATTTAAATAAAGTTGGGGACATTTGAATGACCATGTGTCATTCCATGGGGCTGGTTGCGGCCCACTCACATTCGCAACCACAACCGCATGTGGGCATGTCATTTAGGCAGTCTTATCAGATTGGACCACTAACAACACACTTAATAAAGATTTTACAACTCATAGATACACTCACTCGCAACACGAGCGGCTTGTGTTTTTACTCTAACTTTACATAACATTAAATAACCATCTCCGTGATTCTCCACTGGTAGTTCCCAATATGATTTTAATAAACATGTAATCGTATTATGGTATCAACTACCACACGCGCCTATGGTACTGCATTTCCCAGAAGTCCGACACATAGCGTAACACGCACGTCCGGCTCCAGTGTTTCCGCGATCCCAGACACTCCCAGTGGGCGTGCACACCACCGGCATTTCCGCGGAAATGGCGTCCTTTTAAACCAGGCCCTTACAGTCCTCGGGGCGCAAGCCCGGGGACACAGACCGAATAGGTACTGCTAGGGGGCAGGACCCTTGATGCCGTAAGTACGAGTGAGTCGGTTGGCAGTAAGGAAACCTCTGCAGCAGGTATGTTTTGAACCCCGCATTCCGATACAAAGTACTGATGGCAAAAGCGGTGCCGTCTTTTTGTTTTGTCACCCTCTGATCATTGAATTTTCTACTTGGCACAAGGACAACAACAGTGTCTGACTAAAGGGCTACCCCACATATCCTGAAGTCCCCAGTGAAGTACATTCTCTCCCAAAGTGGGGTAAGGGAGAGTGGCATGCAAAAAATAAAAAGTATGAGTGTGACAATATGACGATTGAGGATAGTATTGTAGGGTTTGATGAGAGGGGCATTGGAATGGTTTTCTATGAGACTACACATGCACATGAGAGTGAATAGTGGCAGTATGCGATATATGTCACCACATCACTATATACACCACCTAGCTGAACGGGATATTGATATATAGTACTGGACATACATACCAAGTTGGTATGTGGAATGATGGCTTCTACACACCGTCCCTGCTTGATAGCATGGGTGTAACCAATGGCACATCACCTATGGGAAGTGTTGATATCATAACAATATTGTTGCGCTATGATCTCCTTTTTTCTTCTCCTTTTTACTTGCAGATGGAGTTAAGAATCACTATTGATTGGGCTATTTTCTAAGGAGCAGCTATCTGCCCTTATGATATAAAAGTAGATAGGGACTTTCCTGTCCACATGAACCAGGGAGGATACCCCCTTTCTTGCCCTGAAGAAAGTCCAGGACCGTTCTGGCCAATCAAGGACTGAAACATGTTGGCACTAGGGTCATAGGACCATAAAACTCCAAGTGACCCCCCCTAGTTTTGTGTTTTAATATCCCTGACAGTTCCACGAATAAAGGGATACTGGGATCTGTCTGCGGATTTTTAATCTTTAACACCCCCTGGCCATATCTCATCAAGAGCTCCCTGGAATATGGTTGAGCCTACCCTGACCTTTAGGAGTCAGGGTGACCCGATGATGAAGCATGACACTACTAGAGTGTGTGAGGGTATAATAAACAAAAGGAATTGTTTCCTTCCCCACTCTCTAGTGGGTAATAACTAAAGTGCTTCAGTAGAATCTTCCCATATCTAACTAATCAAGGTTAGCTTCAGGAACTTGTGAACGCGGTTCACGAGATCGTGGGATACTTTTCGTGGAACAATGTCTAACACGGGAGGGTGTACTCCCACTAGAGATTGCCTCTCGGCCCTTACGGCACAGGGGAAGGTTCCTTTCTCTGTTTGCCATAGTTTCCTCGTGACTTACAGACATATCTACTTGAAGCAGATACTAATATCCTAGACATTAACTGCAAGGCAGCAGTTGAATTATGTTCTTTGGATCCTGCTAATGTTTGCAGATATTTTGATCACACATTTCAAACTATGCTTAACTACATAACAACAAAAAGAAAACTCCCATTGGAGAGGTACGTGATTTCTTTTGGAGAAAAGAGTATCAAGCAAGAGGTGCAGTACACATTCATATGCTTCAGTGAAATTTAGGTGCACCTAGGTTTGGATACAACTCTGATGAATCCGTTCTACATTTCATTGAACGTTATGTCACTTTCGACATCTCTAATAAAGAACAAAATAGGAAACTATTTGGGCAAGTTTTACGCTTTCAATTGCATAAGTGTGGTAAATATTGCCTAAACAAATTTCACAACAAATCCAAATATTACTCTAAATGTCGCTATGGATTTCCAAGACCAATTTTACATAAAGTAAGAGTGAACAATTTAATATCACCTGTAAGACATGCTGTTACTGGAAGATCACCCAAAAATAAATACATTCTTAGAAGACAGCAAGCATCACAAGGATCAATGACTACATCTCCATAATTCTACAAATGGGGGATGCTGACATGGATATACAATTTGTTGTATTCTACAGCGGTTGCACGTTATGTTTCTTCCTATATATCAAAGGTAGTAAAAACTGATGTGCAAGACGTATGGGAAGAAATATCTGCAAAGCAATCTTTTAGTATAAGGTTATACCAATTTAGACTTCAAATGCTCACTCACTGAGAGGTCAGTAGCTATGAAGCATGTGCCGGTTGGAATTCTTCAAGCTTATGTGGTAAATCCTGGGCAATTCTGTGTCTTAGCTTAGGATTATTATCATCACGCCGAAGAGTTCTCAAAAGCCTACTTGAAATTAACATTTTGATCCGAATCTTTATCTGGCTTATGTGGTGAAAATACACAAATCACGAGGACTAAATTTAGATTATGCAATAATTAACATTGTCTCTACAGTATTTAGAGTGAGTGGCATACGTTGCTCTGTCTCACGTTAAATAATCAGCAGGACTATATATTATAGTCTTTGAGGACACAAGAATTAATGCAGACAGTAGCTGTGACAGAGAATGCAACCGTTTGCAAAAAACATATGCTTCTCATCTGGGTGAATAACCCATTTTTAGAAAACCTAAAATGTCTTTCAAAAGAAAATTATATATAACTAAAATGATGAAGTTTTTGAGCAACCTACAAAGAAAACACCAGAAACAAAACACATGGAAATAATGGGTAGTCAGTTTAGTAATCAAAATGGCATTAATAGCTATAGCAATGTCACTGTTAATCTACTTTTATACTTACCATCAGTCAAAGAAGTATTACATGTAGATCAACCATTGTGCAAAACCTTGACTAATCTTCATGGGCAAATTGTCTCAGACAACCACATATGCCACTCGTTAAGTGCCATTAGCGATGTAGTAGGTATGTGTTCAGGTGCTGCTGAGTTTTCAATAAACCAACAGCAGGATGCTCAGAAATTCTGTATGGCTGTTGCACAAATAATTAACGAGGCTCACCCTAATTTGGACTTCTTTGGTGTAAACTACTCTTGGGAATATGAATGCTTCCATTGCTTACATTCAAGCTGTATTATAACAGATTTTGAATAATTTGTATATATACCAGTCCCAGAATGGAAATCAATTCTGTTTAAAAATTAAATATGTAACGCTGTGCAATCAAACTTCTGTCCAAACTATAGATCAGAACTTGTCATCACTTCATTTAAGAATGGTTATAAAATATATGATTTTGATGATTCAAAGATGCAGTGTGAATAACAGAAAAATGTGTATTTCTAACTTGATTGCTCCCAAATTTCTATTTCAGGGCGGACTTTTACTTGTACTGCTATCATTTTCCATCATGGAGAGACTGCAGCATTAGGGCACTATACAATATACTTAAAAAACAACACAGACTAGACAAAATGTGATTATAACAGGCTGCCAAAAAATTTACAAGACAGTTACCTCTTAATTCTATATCCTAAATTCTGAGCCACAATGTTACCATTTGAAGCAAGCTACAAAGGTATTTTAGAGTAGGAGTTATCTAATTTAGTAGATAAGTTATTATGTGGCCTCCCATGGCTGATGACATTTGAAGAAGTCTACTGGAAGTATTAATATGTTGCATCATATTATATACATCAGATTACTTTGGTAGATGTGGAAACAGTTGGACATGTACAGCTTTTATGGGTCTTTTTCACAATCCAGTTGATTTGTTTTTCACCAGTATTTCATGCTAACTATCACAATATGATCTTCTTGACCTGTGAAGGTTCTAAATGATCACATACTTGTGTAACAATAACGTTACTGTGATCTGAGAAACACATAAAAATTTAAAATAAATTTGGAATAACCTCTACTTGTGTTTCTAACTATATCAACATATTACTGTAGTAGTGTTATAACTGTACAATTTTTTATCATTGCTTTTCTGTATTTCTTTAAACCTGTCTTGAAAAAAGGAACAGAAGACATACAGATGAATCACAGTGCTCTCAAATTGATTACTAGCTCTAGTACACTTTTCAGCTCCATTTGAAAACATACTGAAAGGAACAACACTTTACTAACTGACCCACAATGAAACATCACTCAACTGAAGAACAATTCTCAGTATAAGCCTGTACTGTAAGATACGACAGGCGACTCAACTCAATCACACATGTTTAACTTACCTTAGACTTACCTGTCTTTATTATATACTCTGGAATAAAATTTTACATCACAACACCAACTTCCCCTTAAAGAAATTCAGTGGAAATGCAGAATTAGGGTTGTAAACCTCATCTTTCCTATTATTGGTACTGTTTGTAGCCAATGAAAATTGATTTTACATTTGCTAAGCACCACAGTACTACCGCAATAGTACCTAGGAAGTACCATAGTACTCTGGTACTTCAAAAAACACATTTTTAGTACAGAATATAACACACACAGATAATACCAAGACCTTGGAAATGTCTTTATACTATTTAAAAAACATATTTTATGTCACATTTTAAAGTAAAGCCATATTTTATATTGGGCTACTAACATAGCACACAAATAGTCCAAAATAAACGAAGGTAGCCAGCACCATGGAGACTAGATTCAGTTTGAAGGGTTACATAAATGGACTATCAACAGAGCACAAACCTACTAGATTGCAGTACAAAAGCAAACACATTCTGATGACTGGAGGGAAAATATTATAATTTTATATGTTTTTCCAAGAAAATACATTAATAACTATGAATACACTGTTTTTAAGTACACCTAATTGATTTATGTTTTACACATAAACAAAATGAAATTCAATAAAAAAACAAAGGATAAAGGTTAGTTTTAGTTAGGAGAATATACATTAAGTTTTTCTATATACTAAAAATAAACTGCACAAACATTTGAAATTTGGCAGTTATATTTATACAACAGATTTATAATTTATCCAGATCCTTCCCATGATGTGACCCCATACTGCCACCATATGGTGCTGACCCCGCAAACCCTCATGACAAAAATCATGAATGCATCTATGGCATGCCTGGCATGCCTAACACTCCTTAAAAACAAAGTGGAAAATGTATACTATGTACTTTGTTGTGTTCTCAAGTGCAAAACTAGAACTCGAACAAATTACTTGGTATGTCTAAAACTGAAATCTAAATTGCTGTTGCAGACGCCAGTTGATATGCATAGTGGAAATTTAGATGGCCACATCAATGTCAGTGTTCTGGGAAATGTTTCGAAATAGTTGTGAAAATTAATTGCAACATGATGTCACTCACAACGAACACCCCCCACCCCCACTGTGTTTGAAAGTGCAGAAAGAAAGGTCTATTGCATATGATTAAAAAAAAAATCAAACAATGTAGCTATACCCAAAATAATGCAAAATAACCACAAGTTGAATTAAAAATGTACGCGCAACACAAATATCATGTTTTTTGTCAAAATTAACTTATAGGGAAGAGACTTCATGCTGTATTTTTCACCCTACATCACTTGACAATGTCTGTTATCCAGTACGCATTGTGTATCCATGCTTTCTTTGTTTGTACAACAAAACCTAAAAATTAAATAAAAACAGTTATAAAATTTTTTTTATTAACTTATAGGAATATTTTTTCTACATAAAATAAATACGTCCTTGACTTCCAGAGTGGGGAATGGAAGGGAAGATTTGATGTGAAATACGATGTGCAACTTAAAATTCCTCAGCCAGATTTAAGGGCATGGACAGCTCTTGCCTTGCCTCTGTCCGAATGCTAGTCTTTCTCCTCAGTGAGGTCATCCTTCACTGACCTGTTTTCCAGACACCTAAGTGGTGGGGGTCCGGGAGGGTCCAAAAGAATGGGTAGTAGTCCTTGTTTCCTAGAAGGCAAAAGCATATAGAGACGTCTTGTGCTGGAAAGCCTGTGAAGAGCAGATGTCCTACAGGATTTTTACTAGGCCTGGGTGAAATTTAAATTATGCAGCAGAATTTGCAGAATTTGGAGAATTATTTGTTTTGCAAAATTCCCGATATTATGCCTTTATCCCACATTGTGTAATTATTCTGCCAATTGCAGCAAAATTATTGCACCAGAGAGCAGGAACAACGCACACAATCAGAAGGTGAAAAGCTGTTATTGGCAGCAATCATATTTTTTATTCTATATTTTGGCACAAAATGCATCCTTGTCAAAAATTGATACGAGGACGCATTTCACAAAAAATACATAATTGAATGATAGATTTACATTTTGTGTAATTATGTGTAATTTCACATAGTGTTTCCAAAATTTTGCATAACTATGCAAAAGCAAATTACGCAAGATTCCCAAGATGCTAATTTGGACCATCCTACCCATCCTCTGGCCCACATCCTGGGGGTCAGCCACCACACATCATTGTCTTCCCAGTCCCTCAAAAGCTGAACTTCCTCCTGGGAAACAAGGATTGCGGGACAGAAGCAGGGCCAGCGGTGCCTGGTGCAAAGCAGACACTAGCCCATTCTCTCTTGGCTGGGGGGTCCAATCATTCATGGGTGGCAGGAGGGCGGGTGATGGTGGCAACTCCAGGGACAGTTATTATGGGCTCAGCCCCGCCTCAGGGTTCTGGCCAGGGTCAGACCAATCACCTTGTGACTCAGTTGAAGAGTATGACCCTAAGATGGCAACCAGATTAGCCCACTAGCCTTCTGTGCCCCTGGGTCCCTCTGTCCCACTTCCACCTTCCTCTGACTCCAGCACCACTTCCTGTATCACACCAGATGACTGGCTGGCATTTCCCTCAGGTCGTCCAGTGGTACCTGACAGTGAGACACAAACAGCAATTACCATGACATCATGACCCAAAGATGACAAGTACATGAAACAAAGATGTCCTAAACATGCCATAAGCACATGTAAAACATCACATATGTATTCAAGTAGCAGCACCTGAAAACCAGGACTGGCTAGATGTGTCATAGATGACATGGGACCAAGTGCCAGGAAGCAATGATAATGTGATAAAATGAAAGGCAGAAATGAACACCAATTTTGTCACAATTCATTTGACGCCATCCTAAGTCGCTTACACGTTTTGGCTCATTTGATTACAATATTTTTCAGTTTCATACATAAGACTATTCTAAGAAAGAAGAAAGACTGAAGATTCCATCTATAAAGGTCTCCCTTACAAAGTTCGGCTTGCTTTGTTTTACCATTCCACATATATCTACTACATAGGGGCCAATTCTGATCTCGCTCGAACAGCCCTCCGAGAGCTGTCCGTAGCCTTACCTTGCGACCGACTCGTACTGGGAGCCGGTCCGTCCGGGCGATGAAGTACGATGCGCAAAAGTGCCACAATTCCGAACGACACGTAGGCTTCGATTCCAGCAACATTTCCCGTACGAGCCGCTTATCCAAACGCCCATCCGAGTCGCCCGGAAGCAGTTTCCACAATAGTTTCTGGCCGGACAAGTACGATGCGCAAATCCTACGCTCCGAACGGGTCGCCACTAGCAGCACGTCACAGCATCTGGGAGAGATGAATAGCAGGTCCGATTCACGCCACAACACGATCCACTGCTACGAAACAGACCAACTCACAACGTGTACGAGACGGAGCAACAATCAGCAAGTACGAGACGAACCAATGATGAATCCCATCGCGCAGGTCATCCCAGTACTGTATATCTATGACCGGATCATGAACAGACGCGTATGTCCCAGACGGTAAGTCAGACACCCACAGAAACAAACGTCACGAACACGCGAAATGCTACACACACATAGGGGGGGGGGACATGCCGTCCACCAGCAAAAGCAAAACCACAGGGGTAGCATGGTCCACACCACCAGCAGTGCCCACACCTAGGGGGGGTGCCCAGCACCACTACCATCCCCCTCATAGGGGGCTGGATGCCCTGCACCACTACCATCCCCACTCATAGGGGGCTGGATGCCCTGCACCACTACCATCCCCACTCATAGGGGGCTGGATGCCCATCAATACCAGTACCCCCACTGATAGGGGTCTGGATGCTCTGCACCACTACCATCCCCACTCAAAGGGGTCTGGATGCCCTGCACCACTACCATCCCCACTCATAGGGGTCTGGATGCCCTGCACCACTACCATCCCCACTCATAGGGGTCTGGATGCCCTGCACCACTACCATCCCCACCCATAGGGGTCTGGATGCCCTGCACCACTACCACATCCACTCATAGGGGGCTGGATGCCCATCAATACCAGTACCCCCCACTCATAGGGGGCTGGATGCCCTGCACCACTACCATCCCCACTCATAGGGGGCTGGCTGCCCTGCACCACTACCATCCCCACTCATAGGGGGCTGGATGCCCTGCACCACTACCATCCCCACTCATAGGGGGCTGGATGCCCATCAATACCAGTACCCCCCACTAATAGGGGGCTGGATGCCCTGCACCACTACCATCCCCACTCATAGGGGGCTGGCTGCCCTGCACCACTACCATCCCCACTCATAGGGGGCTGGATGCCCTGCACCACTACCATCCCCACTCATAGGGGGATGGATGCCCATCAATACCAATACCCCCCACTCATAGGGGTCTGGATGCCCTGCACCACTACCATCCCCACTCATAGGGGGCTGGATGCCCTGCACCACTACCATCCCCACTCATAAGGGGCTGGATGTCCATCAATACCAGTACCCCCCACTCATAGGGGGCTGGATGCCCTGCACCACTACCATCCCCACTCATAGGGGGCTGGATGCCCTGCACCACTACCATCCCCACTCATAGGGGTCTGGATGCCCTGCACCACTACCATCCCCACTCATAGGGGGCTGGATGCCCTGCACCACTACCATCCCCACTCATAGGGGGCTGGATGCCCTGCACCACTACCATCCCCACTCATAGGGGGCTGAATGCCCTGCACCACTACCATCCCCACTCATAGGGGGCTGGATGCCCTGCACCACTACCATCCCCACTCATAGGGGGGTGGATGCCCATCAATACCAGTACCCCCCACTCATAGGGGGCTGGATGCCCTGCACCACTACCATCCCCACTCATAGGGGGCTGGCTGCCCTGCACCACTACCATCCCCACTCATAGGGGGCTGGATGCCCTGCTCCACTACCATCCCCACTCATAGGGGGCTGGATGCCCTGCACCACTACCATCCCCACTCATAGGGGGCTGGATGCCCATCAATACCAGTACCCCCTACTCATAGGGGGCTGGATGCCCTGCACCACTACCATCCCCACTGATAGGGGGCTGGCTGCCCTGCACCACTACCATCCCCACTCATAGGGGGCTGGATGCCCATCAATACCAGTACCCCCCACTCATAGGGGGCTGGATGTCCTGCACCACTACCATCCCCACTCATAGGGGGCTGGCTGCCCTGCACCACTACCATCCCCACTCATAGGGGGCTGGATGCCCTGCACCACTACCATCCCCACTCATAGGGGTCTGGATGCCCTGCACCACTACCATCCCCACTCATAGGGGGCTGGAGGCCCATCAATACCAGTACCCCCCACTCATAGGGGTCTGGATGCCCTGCTCCACTACCATCCCCACTCATAGGGGGCTGGATGCCCTGCACCAATACCATCCCCACTCATAGGGGGCTGGATGTCCATCAATACCAGTACCCCCCACTCATAGGGGGCTGGATGCCCTGCACCACCAGCATTCACACGCATAGGGTCACTAAGCAAACCCCCACCCCTACCATCTTTGCAAGATTCTATGTATGTGTGTGCCAAATGCCCACAACACTGATTCTGATAGTGTACATACAATGTGACTCCCATCACATGTGTGCCCAAAAGATGAGTGTGGGGTTCAAAACTCCAGCATCTCAGGAACATTGTGGTAATGGGTTCCAAAGCCCACATCACTACAGTGACCAGAAGGTGAGTGTGGACAAAAAAATAGCAGCATCACCAGACCAGCATTTGTGCTCACTGGTCCCAAATCCACAACCAATGTAGTGGCAATGTGGTGGTTGTGTCACATACAAACATAGATTTGAGAGGCACAGATTGCTGTGTATCACAAGAACTCCCTCTGCCATGTGCAGACAAGCATTGGCCATGAGCCCTGACAATGCCCACAGTGTCCAATTAGATTATGTGAAAAGTGAGCATCATGATGCATACACACATATCTCTATGAACAGACACACAAACTGAGGAATCCTGTGGAGACTGTCGATGTTAGGTGACAAAGTCCCATACCATGGCAGCAATGGGACATACCAAACATGAGCAATGTGCAGGATGATGAGCTACAAGATGCATGGACATTAGGGAAAAACCTCCAAACTACATCCACACAATGGAACGCAAAAGCAATACTAATGCAGAGGTGCAGATGCACAAGCACAGACAGGCAGACCCACACTGCATATCATACACAACACGTGTGTGTGTCTCAGTGTCCCCAGGCTAGTACACAACACATGACGGTGGGATGAACTCCAATCACACCGATGTGTCCACAGTGCCATACAAAAAGTAACTAATGGACTGGGCACCCCTTTGTGGTCAAGCATACATCGTCAGATGAGTGGTATAGCAACGTATTCATGTGACACAAGCTGGGTGGAACAGCAACCAACACAGCAAGAGACAGACCCACTACAGCACTACCCTCTAGTACCCTAATTTGTGGTGACAGTAGCCTGTACGCCAATCCCACTGTGATGACAAAGGTCTGTTTTGCCTATACTGTGGAGCACAGTCAGCTGTGCATACTGGGTCATGTGTACAGAACAACAAACTCACATCACACCTCCATAAACACAAATCACTGGCCATGTCCTGCAACCAATGTGCAAAATGTAGGTAGGGGCCTAGACATGAAACAACTCACATGTGGCCACCCTCAACACTAGGCCTGGGCAGAAAACTACGCTACGCTCACGTAGTTTGCGCGTAGCGTAGTGCGCATTTTTTGCTTGCTCGCGGTCCTCAACGTCAAGTTGGCAACCACGAGCGAGCAAAATGACATCCCGGCGAGACTTTTTCCTCGTTCGCGATCAGCAACATCAAGTTGCCGATCACGAGCGTGGAAAATAAACCTCCCGGCGAGATTCTCAACACGGGGAGGTCAGGTTTCTCATTGCGAGTGGTCGCGTATGCTCGCGACCGCTCACGATGAGAAACTACCAGTCCACGTTGAGAAAACTGCAGCTCGAGTACAAATCTACTTGAGCGGCAGAAAACGACCGCTTGCACTGTGCAAGATGCCGTTTGCAATGGTTGCACAGTGCGGACAAGCATCCGGCACTGTGCAATCATTGCGAACAGCATTTTCTACCGCACTACGCAGTTCGCGTAGTGCTACGCGTAGCTCGCATAGTGCGAAGTGCACTTCGCGTAGCTACGCGTAGCGCTACTACGCGGACTACGCCCAGGGTTACTCAACACCACACACCCTGATCTGCAACAATGTGCATCAGCTAGGCACACAGGGACTGTTGACATTGCTCAAGCGCCCATTACAATCCCAGGGGTGGTGGAGGATCTAAGGTACACAAAAATCAACACACATGGCCTGTCAACAACACCTGTGAATGTCTGCCACACTGCACAGTATGCGGAACATGGGCATAATGTGAAGACAACACGATTCATTGGGAACCCTGCCACACACCTACACCAATGAGGAACCAAAGGATACCCACAAAGAACACATGTTGACACCTTCCAACATTGCAGCAATGACCCTGATGAGTGGGAGTAGTCACACACACATACGAGTGAGCCTCACACTGACAGATACCACATAGGGAAAACAACATGATGTTTGAAACACATAAGTGCCAATGGGAATCCTGAATGTGTCCCATGTGCGTTTGACAACATCCCCTGAAATTACAACTAAAACAGCCATGGATGACAACCTAATGACCAGTAGTCTGCCATGCACCTACATCCCAGTAAACCCAGGGAAAAGAAGTCTGATGAACACAGGACAACTCAGCAAGTGCACATAACAGGAACATCTGCATGGAACACAGGCTGAGTCGAAAAAAGGGAAGGCAACACACACAGACATGCTCACACAACACACACCATGTGCACAGGCAATGTCACGGAATGACACAATGCCATGAGGGGTCCCCACTCCTGGGGAATGTCAGCTGTGAAAAACGTTGTTTGTGCAGGGTCCTGTCATGCCAGCACACCACTTGCACAGTGAGCCAAAAATGACAACACAATGAAAGCTCTGGTCACAGCAACATGTGTACGGGAGTGTCCCTTCAGTCATCTGCACATACGCAATACACATGTAGAGATAGTTGCACTGATGACACAGATTACTTGTGTACCATGGATGCACAAACCTGCCTGTCCAGTGTAGATGGGCCCAGTCAGGGAATCTCACCATGTGCCCAAATGTAAGTACAACATATGTGCAACAGTGTATGCCAAAGATGTGAAGTAGCAAACCCAAAGAGATAATCCTGGTTACAACATTTTGCAATCATTACACCCTGTAATTGCAGCAAAGGATGTCATGGACACATAGCAGAAAAGTTCACATGGAGTCCATCACATCAACAAATCATCCTGTTGTACCTTCAAAACACAAGTACAACATCAAGTCCATGATACTCATCATCAACATCATGTACATTAGATGCAACAACAATGGATAACAACAATTTGCTTTATTAAAAAATGAAACTCCTCAAAACTGGTAATTCGAGTCCACAATGTCAAAAGGTCAATGGCCAGTCCATTTCTCAATTCAACCAGGGTGACATGTGACAAGTTGTCACCCATTGCTTGCCTGCACTGCTACGACCAGGGGACATCTCCCTTGGAGGGGCATACATGGGGCAGGCCAGGCACCGCAGGGAAAGGATCAGGGGACAGCAGAATGGGGCAGGGGAGGGGTGTTGGGTGCTGGAGTGTCACTGGCAACTGCAGTGGAGGTGTCTGACACAGTGGGCACCGTCACAACTGCAGGGATGAAGTCAGATGGGGTGGTTGCCGGCACCACAGCAGTGGGCAGGTCAGATGGTGTGGACGTGGTCTCCACTGCAGTGCCAAAGTCAGACGGGGTGGATGAGCTCTCCACTGCAGTGCCAACCTCCAAAGTAGTGTCATCGGGTCCAGGTGAGGTGGGCAGGACAGAGGGGGGAGACACGGACTCCACACCAGTGGCAGGAACAGGCTGAGCATGTGAGGTGGGGGTGGAAGTGCATGTGGTGGGGGAGGGCCTAATCATTTTGGGGATGCGGTATCGGTGTGTGGGTGAACTAGGGGCAAGGTGTGGCTGGGGGACCTGTGGAGTGGTGGCCTGGGGGCTGCAGGACGGATACTGTGTGGTGGAGCTGCGGGATTGTGGTAGGGTCTTGCTCTTCCTAGTCCGGGGGGACTTGCGGATGGGGGCCTCAGTGACCGTGCGCCTGGGGGAGGGTGTCCGTGTGGCAGGGGAACTCCCCCCTGTGCGTGGTGACTTCCTCTTCCCCTTGTGAGTTGGAGCAGATGGATCGGTGGAGAAGAGGCCAAGGTCACAGAGGAAGAGCTGCTGGGAAGGGGGGGTTGCAGGTGAGGCAAGGGAAGTGGTTTTGGAGGGAGAGGCATCTGAGGACTGCGGAGTGCTTGTGGATGTCTGTTTGTGCGTCTGTGACCCATCCCCTGTGTGTGTGCCATCAGTCCCCGGAGTGTGCGTGCCTGTGGCTCTGGATTTTGGCTTACGTGGCTGTGTGCTGCTTGTGTCTGTTGTGGTGCGTGCCGGTGCTGGTGTGTGTGTGCGTTGGACAGGTAGGGCAGTGGGGATTATGGATGTGGCAGAGGTAGGAGGGGTGAGGAACTGTTGGAGGAGGGACACAGCTGATGTCTTTGTGGAGGCCATGGCCTGAATAGTCCGATGTAGGGCAGACATGTTTGATGAGATGCCCTCCATGAAGGACACCAGTTGTGTCAACAGACTGGTGTGGGAATGGAGGACACTCAGCATCGCTGTCTGCCCTACATGGAGCTGCTTCAGCAAGTCCACAGACTCCACACTCAGGGCAGCAGGGGAGACAGTGGCAGGGGTGCGGTGCCTGGCACAAAGGAGACATGCTCCCTTACACGGGGGCCTCCACGGACCTCTGGGATGGGAGCAGATGGGAGGGGTGGAGATGGTGGCGGTGGCGGGGACAGACTCGCTCGGTGTTGTCTGGGGTCTGCTGACACCCGCCTCCACAAGGGAGTCCTCACTGGAGATGCTGTGTTCCTCAGCCGAGGTGGTTGTAGCTGAGGTATCCTCAGTGTGGCTCCCCTCACCCTCTGTGCCACTGGGTCCCTCCAACTCCTCTCCAGCAGACCCAGTCTGGCTCTGCGGCTCCTCTTGGTCCGTGGAGCTGTCTCCTCCAGTAGCCGAAGATGTTTCTGCAAACAATCAGGATAAACAGATACACATAAGTCACTTGTTTCACCTGAGACATCACAGTCATTACAGCACATTACAGATGACGCATTTTCCGCATTTGCTAAATATTGCTAGAAGTGCTGGCACATATTGAAAAATACACCTGTCATTCTGCCAGTCAGCCATGCCACTCATACACTTCCCCTCGATGGACCCATCTGTCTGGTGCATGTACTATGCCACTACTTATATGTGCACACATGCACCGCATAGACATATCTCAGAACATCTTAAATTGTGAATGCAATGTGTCAGTACACACATATCCCATCTCCTGCCACTGACTCAGTACATGTGTCAGGATGAGGGATGGCCAAACTCATTGTCAGTAAAATGGATATGCTTCCTTCACAAGACACCATGATGTGCCCATGTATTGATGGTCAATGCCACAGTAGAGTGTATGCCGTACAACTGACATAACGGCAGGATACACATTAGCAAGTGGGATACCATGCTACGGGCCAGTCTGGCTAATCAGTCATCACTGGATAAAGTCACAGGGGTGGGGCATCCATAAATAAAAAAGTCTGCACTGTGTCACAATCATAATCATTTTGGGGGATGTAAGCCCTGCAGCTGTCAAGTGCACATGTTCCACTACTGCTACACACATCTTAAGGCATATGATGATCCCACGTAATACAAATGCGACAGTTGAGTGACTGCAAGCACCAATCTGTGAACATGATAACATCACAGTCTGATGAGAACGAATTGAGGCTGCCTGCACTATTATGTATAATACATCATTATGCACCGTCAAGTGATCACACACCTATGTTTTTCCCCATTGTGATGATCCATTAGCCACACCTCAGCTAGCTGCCAAAACCAAAATGCTCAACACCACAGGAGTCTAAGATGCTAGGCCACTCCAGAATGACACCGAGGCAGACACCATATTGCATATTTCACAATTAACTAAATGTAGGCTGACACACAGGAGTAGGAGCACAGAGTGTTCCTCATGTCCGGAGTAGGCATACCTGTCCAGTTCCATGTGCAACATGGGATTACCCTGAACACTAGGCATGTGTTCATGCATGTGTGACACACATGATGTACATTATTATGAGTCCCCAAGATTGTCTTACCTGCTGCATGGCTGTGTGGTAAATACCACAGACACATATGGTGAGCCAAAGCATCAATTGGAACACATATCATTTGCCCACATAGAGTACATGTCTGATTTCTGGCAATGTGCAGACACATGGCAATCAATTGCCTCACTCATGAGGACAAAACAATGCACCGGTAGCAGATGGGGTTTACAACCTTTAATTTTGGACAACAGCAGGGACACACAACACAAGTGACACAAGTCACAGACTGAAAGGGCCACACCTGTGTATCAGATGAGGATGGGCCAGGAACTAATTTAGGAACATGACTCCTGTTCAAGCAGACAGGAGATCTGTGGGAGTGTAACCAGGATGAAGGAGGGCAAAGAGCATGTGAGACATAGTTCACAGAAAAGGCATGCACTTACCCCCTCCTTGCTGCTGTCTGGCCTTTAACTGCCCATCCAGGTCAGGGAAGACCACCGCCAGGATCCGGTGCATGTGGGGGGGTCAGTGTCTGTCGTCTGCCCCTTCTGCGAGGAGGCGACAGCTTCAGCTGGACTCTGGCGATCCTCCGGGTCCAGCCACGAAGGTCCTGCCACCTCTTCTGGCAGTTGCGGATGCGGCGTCTGTAGACCCCCACAGAACGAACAGCCCGGGCAATGGTCAGCCATATCTCCTGCTTCTGATGGGCATTAACCTGTGAGGATAACAAGGATAAAAGTCCATTACCAGAAATGCAACATGTTTGCGCAACACACAGTTGGATATACATGTCTTCATCACAAGGGCATATGATGTACACGGGTAGTGCAACTATGGTGATTGACAGTTGTCCTGCATTTACAAAATTGAAACATTGCCTGAGTATAATAACTGTGTTAAAATGCCCTTTTCATGCACAGTACCTGTCCACTACAGGTACATACACACTTTGGGGGTAACAACTACTCAGTGAGCATGCTAGCCACTGGTGTACACAATGCCATTAGTGCCAGTAAGACAACATGCACAATGAAAAAGGGATGTGGACTGCACACTCACCTGCTCCCCTGGTGTCCCATACAGCTTGCTGTACTGTGGAAGGAGGCTGTCCAGCAGGGCCTTGTTCTCCTCCTCTGTGAAGGCTGGGGCCCTCTCCACAGTACGTGCCATTCTTTGAGCCAGAGGATGCAGAGACAGCGGCAGTGGTAGCAGAGATGTCAATCTGGAGCATGTAGTGCAGGCAAGTGAGCTCTCAGGGGAACAAACAGCCTTATATCTGTGCTGATGAGGCAGATTCTGTCCCATGCGTCCAAAGCGATAGGTCCAACACGTTTGCATCCTATGAATCTGGCCAATCCATCGCATTGCACGGCTCGTACACGCCTTCTGCATCGTTCAAATATTTCAAACACATTACACCAACGAGTCTGATATATTGTTGTAGGGAGCCAACTGATTTTTCACAACACAAATCGTACAAGGGCCAAATCCGCGTCAGTCCCCATTGCAGTCAATGAGCAAGGCGTGTGTGCAAGGCGTGCGCTCGCCTCGTTCCCTAGGTGTCCGACGCGTCTTTTGAATTGGTCACCCGCGTCAGTCCCCATTGCAGTCAATGTGCAAGGCGTGTGTGCAAGGCGTGCACTCGCTTCGTTCCCTAGGTGTCCGACGCGTCTTTTGAATTGGTCACCCGCGTCAGTCCCCATTGCAGTCAATGTGCAAGGCGTGTGTGCAAGGCGTGCGCTCGCCTCGTTCCCTAGGTGTCCGACATGTCTTTTGAATTGTTCACCCACGTCAGTCCCCATTGCAGTCAATGTGCAAGGCGTGTGTGCAAGGCGTGCGCTCGCCTCGTTCCCTAGGTGTCCGACGCGTCTTTTGAATTGGTCACCCGTGTCAGTCCCCATTGCAGTCAATGTGCAAGGCGTGTGTGCAAGGCGTGCGCTCGCCTCGTTCCCTAGGGGTCCGACGCGTCTTTTGAATTGGTCACCCACGTCAGTCCCCATTGCAGTCAATGTGCAAGGCGTGTGTGCAAGGCGTGCGCTCGCCTCGTTCCCTAGGTGTCCGACGCGTCTTTTGAATTGGTCACCCGCGTCAGTCCCCATTGCAGTCAATGTGCAAGGCGTGTGTGCAAGGAGTGCGCTCGCTTCGTTCCCTAGGTGTCCGACGCGTCTTTTGAATTGGTCACCCGCGTCAGTCCCCATTGCAGTCAATGTGCAAGGCGTGTGTGCAAGGCATGCGCTCGCCTCGTTCCCTAGGTGTCCGACGCGTCTTTTGAATTGTTCACCCACGTCAGTCCCCATTGCAGTCAATGTGCAAGGCGTGTGTGCAAGGCGTGCGCTCGCCTCGTTCCCTAGGTGTCCGACGCGTCTTTTGAATTGGTCACCCGTGTCAGTCCCCATTGCAGTCAATGCGCAAGGCGTGTGTGCAAGGCGTGCGCTCGCCTCGTTCCCTAGGTGTCCGATGCGTCTTTTGAATTGGTCACCCGCGTCAGTCCCCATTGCAGTCAATGTGCAAGGCGTGTGTGCAAGGCGTGCGCTCGCCTCGTTCCCTAGGTGTCCGACGCGTCTTTTGAATTGTTCACTCGCGTCAGTCCCCATTGCAGTCAATGTGCAAGGCGTGTGTGCAAGGCATGCGCTCGCCTCGTTCCCTAGGTGCCCGATGCGTCTTTTGAATTGTTCACCCACGTCAGTCCCCATTGCAGTCAATGTGCAAGGCGTGTGTGCAAGGCGTGCGCTCGCCTCATTTCCCAGGTGTCCGATGCGTCTTTTGAATTGTTCACCCGCGTCAGTCCCCATTGCACTCAATGTGCAAGGCGTGTGTGCAAGGCGTGCGCTTGCCTCGTTCCCTAGGTGTCCGACGCGTCTTTTGAATTGCTCACCCGCGTCAGTCCCCATTGCAGTCAATGTGCAAGGCGTGTGTGCAAGGCGTGCGCTCACCTCGTTCCCTAGGTGTCCGACGCGTCTTTTGAATTGTTCACCCGCGTCAGTCCCCATTGCAGTCAATGTGCAAGGCGTGTGTGCAAGGCGTGCGCTCGCCTCATTCCCTAGGTGTCCGACGCGTCTTTTGAATTGGTCACCCGCGTCAGTCCCCATTGCAGTCAATGTGCAAGGCGTGTGTGCAAGGCGTGTGCTCGCCTCGTTCCCTAGGTGTCCGACGCGTCTTTTGAATTGGTCACCCGCGTCAGTCTCCATTGCAGTCAATGTGCAAGGCGTGTGTGCAAGGCGTGCGCTCGCCTCGTTCCCTAGGTGTCCGACGCGTCTTTTGAATTGTTCACCCGCCTCAGTCCCCATTGCAGTCAATGTGCAAGGTGTGTGTGCAAGGCGTGCGCTCGCCTCGTTCCCTAGGTGTCCGACACGTCTTTTGAATTGGTCACCCGCGTCAGTCCCCATTGCAGTCAATGTGCAAGGCGTGTGTGCAAGGCGTGCGCTCGCCTCGTTCCCTAGGTGTCCGACGCGTCTTTTGAATTGGTCACCCGCGTCAGTCCCCATTGCAGGCAATGTGCTAAGTGTTCCACCCACAATAGCTTCCCATGGACTCATGGGCACACCAACAACAATACAGCCTGTGACACAATATATCAAGGGGCATGTCAGGCTGCATTACCTGTGTGTGCATATGTGGCTAAACTTGTGTGTCACTTAGTGGCACCCACTCCCAGGCAGGGCAAGGTGTCATGGGGACAGATACCACTGTGTGTTGGACACATAACCACTGTGATCGACGACTGTACAGTTCAGGGCATGAGGCATGTACACAGTTCCCGGGGTACATTGTGTATGACATGTGACATACACCCTGACTCTTAGGTGGAATGGGATGTGTGTCACAGGGTGTTCCAGTGCCACAATTGTGATGTTCATCCACAGTATGTGTGCATTTAGCTACGGAGATGACTCTGATTTCATGTGCTCAATGTCAAACGGTCACCACATCCATGTGTATTGTCAATGTGAGTTGATGTGATGTCTGTGTGTCACAGACACCATGTGTGAGATGCAAAAAAACATTGTGGCACTTCATGTGTGTGTCATGTGTGCGTTGTGGTGTGTATATGAGACGCTACATCATGATGGTGTCCTTGTTGCGACACAAGGTCCCTGTGTGTGTCTGTCAAAAACCTGTGATGTGTGGTAGACATCTGTCCTCACTAGTGACTGTGGTGTGTGTCTGGTATGTGACACTCATACTGATGTACTGTGGCAGAGCCCATAGATTGGTCACAGCACAACATGGACCTTGTTGTGTGGTCCTGTAGAGCTGAGATTTCAGATGATGGGCATGTATCTGACATGTGTGCACATAGACTACAGCACATACATCATGTCTTTGTGTCCTGTTGTTTCATGTGCTATTTAGCATGTACACTGGCACCTAGATAGGGGAACTGACAAACTGTCTTTGCTCATCTATGTACTGCAGGAAACCAGCTGTCCACAGACCGTTCCCTGACCTTGCCACCATGGTTGAACGTGACTGCATGCGACGGTACTGCTTCACTAGGCCACTGATTGAAGATTTGGCGGAGCAGTTGGCACCACACTTGTAACCTGGCCGGACATACCCTACTGCGCTGACCCCCAAGGTGAAGGTGATGGCAACCCTACACTTCTTTGCCACCGGTACCTTCCAACACACAGTTGCTACTGCTGGTGGGATGTCACAGACCATGTTCATCCGTGTGCTACGAGATGTGTTGGAGGCGATGTTGCATTTCCTCAACCACTACATCCATTTCCCAACACCACAATGACTCTCTGACATCAAGGGTGACTTCTATGCCCTGGGAAGGATGCCACATGTCATTGGCTCCATTGATGGGACACATGTGGCTTTGGTACCACCACAGGCACATGAGCAGACCTACCGGAATAGGAAACATTTCCACTCAATCAATGCTCTGGTGGTATGTCTGGCCGACATGACCATTTCACATGTTTGTGCACGTTTCCCAGGTTCAGCGCACGACGCTTACATCATGCGGAGTAGTCGCATCCCAACGATTATGTCACAGATGCAGCACCAGCGTGCCTGGCTTGTCGGTGTGTACTGACTGTTTACTATTATGTGATTTTGCTAAAGTTTATTTACACCCTCTTTTAAGACTCATCTAATGTGCTATTGTCTTTATGTAGGTGACTCCGGATACCCCAACATGCCGTGGTTGCTGACACCCCTCAGGAACGCTGTGACACCGGCGGAGATGCGCTACAATGAGGCACATGGTCGGAGCAGGAGAGTGATCGAGCGGACATTTGGTCTCCTGAAAAGCAGATTCCGCTGCCTGGACAAGACAGGAGGGGCCCTCCCATATGCACCTGCTAAGGTGTGCAAAATCTTCATAGTGTGCTGCATGCTACACAACCTGGCAGTGAGGAAGGAGTTGCCTCTGATCCAAGATGACGATGACCAACATCCGCCAGCCAGGGAGGATCCTGCCCTGGGGCATGATGCCAGTGATGATGAGGGTGACGATGATGTTCGTAGCCAGCTGATCCTCAACTTCTTCACATGAATGTGAGTATACACTGATGTGTCTTCAAAGTATTGTGTTTGCCTGATATCTGTTGGTGGTGCACTTGTGCTGCTTGAGTGTGACTGTGTGCTACTTGTCAGGATGCTTGCTGTGATGTGTCCTTTCAGGTAGTCTGTACTCCCAAACAGTGTTTAGCTGATTGATATGTTGTGTGTACGTAGTTTTGTTACATTTGTGGGCATGTATATTGTTGTTGTATGCTGTAATTCAAGGTTTTTGATTGTGTTTTCTGTCTGTCCTTCACAGGGTACTTTGGCTGCTGTATGGTGAGGTCTGAACCCCAAAACCCAGATCTTTGTTCCAGAGTGCAAGTAGTCGTTGTCCCAACCAATGATGTGCCACACACCCCTGGACTTTCCTTGTTTACAACTTGTTTAATGTTTGCTCACTGTTATGTGAGGTTAACTTGCATCAGTTGTGGGCTTTTCACGTTGTGAATCTGTAATAAACCTGTGCTTCACTTTGGGATGTGCTCTGTGTGTATCTACACATCAGACAGTCATTAGCATCCTGTACCTGTGGAATGCTTGCCACTGACCCAGGATGGGTGTGGTGTATGTGCATTCCATTGTATTTCCTGTTGACATCACTTATGAGGATGAGTTAGCTGGACATGGTGAGTATGTCTTGTGTTGCCCTAGTGGTGTGTCTCCCTCATATGTGTCACATTACCATGACTCACATTACGGTGTTCACATTGCTGTGGTAGTTTGCATGCACAGTGTTCCTTATCAGATCATCATCGCCATGACACAGACAAAGTATAAATCACGACAGAGGCAAGTATTGTGTGAATGTGATTTTATTTACAGACATGTGTAAGGATGGTGAACGGATTTTGAAGTGCTGTACAATGTGATGGTAATCCAAAGTTCACAGGTGAGTTGGTAGTCTTAAGAGATGAAATGTCCAGAGTAGAATCCACAGTCATTAGCTGCATTGTCACAGCTTTGACCCTCCATGTCAAGTGGGAGATTTGTGTGTCAGTCAACAAGGTTAATTGGTTTGCACACAAGGGACGACATACAGAACAGGTGTTGAGTTCCTGGGGGATATGCATGGCCATCAGCGTCTCAATTCCCCTTCTTTGGACGACCCCTTTTCTTTCTCGGGGGACCCTCATGTGCAGGCAGCTGCGGTGCAGAGGACTCTCCGCCAGAGTCCTCCTCCCTCCCTGTGGCAGTTGCGGATGTTGTGGCAACAGATGTTGTGGGCGCACAGGGAGGTGTGGACATGTTGGTGCTGATCTGGCGGAGGCAGGTTAGTATGTCCCTATGCACCACTGTTAGTTCATCCAATTTGTCCCACTTGGACTCCATCCGGGACATGTGGGAGTCCAAGCGGGCATGATGTGCAGCATGCTGTTCTTTGATGTCCTTGAGGATCCCCACTACCTGTCCAAATCCTCTGGTGCTTTCCTGGTTCGCATCTATGATGCGTCCCAGGTGTGGCTCATCATGCAGTCCAGCCCCCTCTGCAGGCCGTGTCCTCTGCCTTCCCACCCTCCCACTGCCCCTACCCACACGGGCAGGAGCTGCCGTGGCCGGCACAGGCAACACTGGGACCACTTGAGTGTTTGCGACGGTGGTGTTGTCCCTTGATTCCAGGGTGCCCTGTGTACCTGTTCCGTTGTTGTTCAGTGGCCTCGGCCTGTCCGTGTCGGCCGGGCTACTCGGTGTGGTATCAGATGTGGCAGGTGTGGTTGCAGGGGGTGCTGATGTTACTGCTGCTGGGGCTGCACGATGAGTCACACCGGAGGTGCCAGGTTGTTCAGGGTCATCGTCCGAAGAGTACAGGGACTGATCCACACCGGTGAGCTCAGGGTCCGCCAGAGTCTGGGACTGGGACTCTTCTTCAGGTCGTGCTGTGTCCCCAGCATCCCCTGTGTTTGGAGGAGACACACAATGTATGTTATGTTTCTACCAACATCAACGTTTCACACACATTACATTTGCCACTGGACATCATAATGATAGACTGTACATTGCATTGTCAAAAGTTGTGACAGACTGAGGTTGATATTGTTGGAGCACTTTGTCATGGCAACCTGAAGCATTTCGATGTGCACGTCAAGCTGTGTGCATGACCAGCTCATGTATTGATCAATTGTCTGTACATGTCCATTGCTACTCAGGTTCCATCACATGCCTGACACAGCTGTATCATCCCTGTCCACATTTGTGCTATAGCGAGGACATACGTACAATTTCACTTAGGGTATGTATCAAGCTTGGTGCATGTGTGGTGGAATTTGTTGCGTTTCTCTGTGCGTCACATTGGTGGGTCTGTGCAACATGGTCACAGTCCGGTATGCCTGTGATCCAATGTGAGATACTTTCTGGTTATCTGTGTTCCTAGTTCACATCTCATTACAAACAAGTCATGGTGTTACCGTGCCTACTGATGTTGGTGCAGAGTTTTGTCAGTGCTAACGTCTTTTATCTTGTCTATTTCCTACACAGTGAGAGGGATTGGGCACAGCAGCACTCTTTCTTTTCCATGCTCATGACAGTGATGGGCAGAGGTGTGTGTGTTACAGTTCTGCTGCTGTGAGTTGCATGCGTCATCCGATGCAGTCCAGGATAGTCATTGTGTTTGGATTGTCCATGACAGTGAGTGATGTGTTGTGTGAATGATGCGTACAACGCAGACCGATGTGGTATTGACATGCAGCTCACAACTGCACATTTTGTGTATGACACCATGCTACAGTGTCAGCTATATGTGTGTGTCCATTCTAGTCACTGTCAGGTGTCCACTGTCAATGATGTATATGTGACATTGTGTGTGCTTGGTTCTATGTACAATGTCTGCATCTCCCCAATTGTCATCTACGAAACACACCTTCACAGGCAGGTCAGGGGACACCCCAGGGACACTGAATCTCCAGAGAGTGGGAGGATACCTACAGTTCCAATGGCTGTGAGTGTAAATGTGTTTGAGTTGGCCAGTGCGTAGGTGTGACTTGCAGCCAATTCATACATCTGGACCATATGTCAGACATCTTGCCAAGGCATTTACTTGTGGAGTGACTGGTCCCAGGGTGCAATTTGTTCGAGCAGAGAAGGTGTGTTTTGATGCGGCATTGATGGCATTTAGAGTCATTGCAGGACCTCCTTCACCCACAGTGGCCAGGTAATCCCCCATGTGGCATGCTTCCATTGCAGGGAGTCACAATTTACGTTCAGGCTGTCAGTCAGTAGTTTCCTGTTGTTTGTTTGAGCACAAGTCCCAGCAGGGCCTTGTGCTCCCCACAGCAGAGGCCATTGTCTGTGTTCTTGGTAGAGACTTTTCACTCACTCTCTTGTGGAGCATAATTCTAGGTGTGTATTTTGGTGTTGGTGGGAGGGGTGTGTGTGTGCAAGTACCTGCTGGTAGATGTGGTCAGAGCAGGCAGTACTCCTGCCCCAGTCCAGTTATCCCACCATGCAGCATGCTTCCATTGCAGGGAGTGTGAGTTACCTTTCAGGCTGTCAGGCATTGGTGTCCTGTTGTTTGTTTGAGCCCAAGTCCTAGCAGGGCCTTGTGCTCCCAACTGCAGGGCCTAGTGTCAGCCATCTTGGCAGTGCTTTTGCACTCCCTGTGAGGTGAGCATGGTTCAGTGTGAGCTTGCTGGGATATGTGGGTGGGGACTGTTGGCTGTGACTTCAACTCCCATCATGCGTTTGGCTACACCCACCTTCCCACAATACCTGACCTTACTTTCTGTGAAGCTTTTTCCCTATGTGGTGGTGTGCCTGTGCTGACAAGTTGGCAGGCAGTGTTGTCCTGGTGCTTGTTTGCACAAAAGTACCAACAAGCCCATGTGCTTCACACTGCAGAACCCAGTGTGTTTAATCTTTGTGGGATATTTAAATGGATTCTGAGGGAATGCATTATACCAGGTGGGTTGTGTTGCATTTGTGTTAAGGGGGGTGTGTGTGCAAGTACCTGCTGGTAGATGTGGTCAGAGCAGGCAGTACTCCTCCCCCAGTCCAGTTATCCCACCATGCAGCATGCTTCCATTGCAGGGAGTGTGAGTTACCTTTCTGGCTGTCAGGCATTGGTGTCCTGTTGTTTGTTTGAGCCCAAGTCCCAGCAGGCCTTGTGCTCCCCACAGCAGGGCCTAGTGTCAGCCATCTTGGCAGTGCTTTTACACTCCCTGTGAGGTGAGCATGGTTCAGTGTGAGCTTGCTGGGACATGTGGGTGGGGACTGTTGGCTGTGACTTCAACTCCCATCATGCTTTTGGCTACACCCACCTTCCCACAATACCTGACCTTACTTCCTGTGATGCTTTTTCCCTATGTGGTGGTGTGCCTGTGCTGACAAGTTGGCAGGCAGTGTTGTCCTGGTGTTTGTTTGCACAAAAGTACCAACAAGCCCATGTGCTTCACACTGCAGAACCCAGTGTGTTTAATCTTTGTGGGATATTTAAATGGATTCTGAGGGAATGCATTATACCAGGTGGGTTGTGTTGCGTTTGTGTTAAGGGGGTATGTGTGCAAGTACCTGCTGGTAGATGTGGTCAGAGCAGGCAGTACTCCTCCCCCAGTCCAGTTATCCCACCATGCAGCATGCTTCCATTGCAGGGAGTGTGAGTTACCTTTCAGGCTGTCAGGCATTGGTGTCCTGTTGTTTGTTTGAGCCCAAGTCCCAGCAGGGCCTTGTGATCCCCACAGCAGGGCCTAGTGTCAGCCATCTTGGCAGTGCTTTTGCACTCCCTGTGAGGTGAGCATGGTTCAGTGTGATCTTGCTGGGACATGTGGGTGGGGACTGTTGGCTGTGACTTCAACTCCCATCATGCTTTTGGCTATACCCACCTTCCCACAATACCTGACCATACTTCCTGTGAAGCTTTTTCCCTATGTGGTGGTGTGCCTGTGCTGACAAGTTGGCAGGCAGTGTTGTCCTGGTGTTTGTTTGCACAAAAGTACCAACAAGCCCATGTGCTTCACACTGCAGAACCCAGTGTGTTTAATCTTTGTGGGATATTTAAATGGATTCTGAGGGAATGCATTATACCAGGTGGGTTGTGTTGCGTTTGTGTTAAGGGGGGTGTGTGTGCAAGTACCTGCTGGTAGATGTGGTCAGAGCAGGCAGTACTCCTCCCCCAGTCCAGTTATCCCACCATGCAGCATGCTTCCATTGCAGGGAGTGTGAGTTACCTTTCAGGCTGTCAGGCATTGGTGTCCTGTTGTTTGTTTGAGCCCAAGTCCCAGCAGGGCCTTGTGCTCCCCACAGCAGGGCCTAGTGTCAGCCATCTTGGCAGTGCTTTTGCACTCTCTGTGAGGTGAGCATGGTTCAGTGTGAGCTTGCTGGGACAGGGGGGGGGGGACTGTTGGCTGTGACTGCAACTCCCATCATGCTTTCTGCTACATGCACATTCCCAGCAGCCCAACCTTCCTTCATTTTGACTCAGCTTTCCTGTGAGGTGGTGTGACGTTGTTGGCGAAATGGATGACTGTGTTTGTTGTGGATTTATGCTAATGCCTTGCAGTATTTGTCGTTAGGTTTGTACATGTTATGTCGTAGTTCCATTTTACTGTGGGATGGCAGGTATTGTGTTTGGGTAACTGGCATACACATCACAGGAGACTTCCCTTTATGTTGCTATGGCTTTGCTGGCAGGAATTGGTTTAACAGTCCCCTTGAGAGTGATATATGTGTATTGCCGCACAAAATTGATACTGTTTGTGTACTCACCAGGCTCTGGTATTCCTGTTAATCCATGGATGCTCTCCGGTGGTAGGATGGCCCGCACCTTCTCCTCCCAGGTCCTGAAGTGCGTTGGTCTGGCAGGAGGGCCACCGCCAGTGTCTCTGCTCAAGGCGTGGTCCCTGTTGATGAGCTTCTTGACCCTCCTGCGCACATCATAGTACCTGTTCTGTATGTCGTCCTTTGTGCACCGACAAGGAGCTTGTGCGTTAACCTTGTCGACAATCCTCCCCCACATCTTGGTTTTCTGTGACATGGGGGTCTGTTGGACCAATGTGCCAAACAACTGTGGCTCTACCCTGAGTATTTCGTCTTTCATGACTTCCAACTCACTATCTGTGAACTTTGGATTCTTCTTGGGGGGCATGGTGCTGGGTGGTTGTGGTGACTGATGTGTGTGTGAGGGTGTAAGTGAATGTGGTGGGTGTGAGTTTGTCAGTGAATATGTGATTTGGTTTTTGAGTGGAGCAAATGGTGTAGTTGTTGTGTTTTGTGTGTGTTGTGGTGTGTCTCTGAAGTGTGGTGGGGTTGTCTGCTGTCCTATGCCTGTAGTTTGCAAAGGATCATGGTAGGGATTTCTGGCCTTTATATAGTTGGAGTTGTGGGTGTGTCTTTGTTCCTTATTTTTTTTTTTTTTTATAAATTGGCTGTGTCATTGCTTTTTTTTTTTTGTCTTATTTCCTTTGCTTGTGTTGTGCATGATGGAGACTTTCGTTTGACCGGGTCGGACGCTGCCTGTGGCTCGCGCGGTGTGATCCGAGTCTGTCACACTGACAATCTGCTGTGTTTCAACATTGGCGTACGCCTCGGACGCGAATGGCTCTATTGTTTGCTAGTCACTATTTGCTGTACGTCTCGGTTTTCATGCTCGTGCTCCGTGCGAGTCGGTCGCGTTTCACACGTATTGCATCGTACTACGCGGCTCGTGCATCGCGGGTACGTTTCGCTCGCGTCAATTCCTAATGCGTGTCGGTCGGTACGATTCACGGTCAATTTACAGGCGAATCAATGATTTCCGAACGGGTCGGGCGTGCGGCTTGTGTTCCGTGCGGGTGGGTTGTAATTCACACACAAGGCATCGTACTGCGCTGGTCGTACGGCGCAGGTCCGTGTCGGTTGGTCTCCATTCCAGGTCCGAGTCGGTCGTTACGGTTTACGACCGGAATCGGAATCGGCCCCATAATGTTCAAAAGCAACAGTGCAAGACAGCTTTGTCTATGTTTCCTAAAAAGTGCACACTCCTAAAATTATTTAAGGTGCTTGCAGTTTTTAACATTTTATAGAATTATTGGGAGAATGTGTTAGTCATTTTAGGGAACCCCATTGAAATTATTCCCCTGTTTAGAAGGACATATTTGGAAGCAATAAAGATCTCATAGTCCACTAAATGTATCCACTTATTTGTCTGTGAACTCCTGCCACCATGGACAATCAGGACAATGAGACTGCATGTATCTGATGTCACTGGAATGAGCATGTCAGCAAGTGAAGCAAATCCTAAACTTGTTGTCTAGTCTACTTTTCAGGTAAGAAAATGAGGCCTCAGGCACACGCTTGTAGTGTCTGATCCCTGAACTTTCCAGGGCTTGTTAGCTCATGAACTCTGAAGACAATTTGCAACAATGAAAAATGAATAATCAGACAATAAGTAGAAGTTAATAAACTAAAACTAGTAGCCAATTGTGGCTTCCTGGTTAGTGGTCTTGTGCAGGTAGGATTCAGAATGCAATCCAGAACGCTTTTGTGTGAGAGTAGCGTGACATAACCAGCATTCGACATATTCCCAATTTAGCTGTGAGAGAATGTGTTGATTGTAACTGTATTTGTAGTTGTAATTGTATTTACATAGCGCTTATTATCCCTGACGAGGTGTTAAAGTGCTTTACGGAAAGTAGCCCGCCACTCCGCAACCCAAGGTTAGTGTTTACTGTGATTAGTCATGTGCTATAAACAAAATTGCATGCATTTACTCCAGTTACTTTGTGATATATTATATTAATACCAATTAGGTGTGATCATTAGTGGGTAATATGTGGCTTCAGGTGAATGGTTGATGTGATAGAACGGCTGGAAGAGATTTGGTACTGTTAGGTTACAGGGACAGGGTTTTACAAAGGAGAGGTTGTGATCTATGGAATGAGGGATCAGCCAAATGCAGAATTACAATAAGGATTAAGGCAGACGGGCATGAGACTGAGATGAGGCTATACTCAGAAATAAAAGACATGCACAGTATGTAAGGTAAAAATAGGGTCACTCTGAAAACCAAAGGGAGAGGAATCAAGCAGAAATAAGTCAACGTCAATTTTTCATGCAGGGTTTTTTAGAAGTATATCGGGTGTAGAGATGCAGGAGGGAGGAGGAGGAGACCTAAACAGTGAAGCGAAGACACGGCTCCTATAGAAATAAAATTAAGTCCTTTTGCTGAGAGGGGCTCCTGACCTGTCTCTCTGTATCACTGCCACTTGGTGGATGGTGGGGTGAAGGTAAACCCACCCTGTCATCTCTTTCCTGATCACTGCATTTGTGGCTGTTCACAGCCAGGGCAGATAGTTCACACAGCCGTGTGCCTCTGTTGAGGGTGAGCTCCAGTCTGGAGACTACTCTGCTGTGAGGAGCATCACCCCACACAAAGGCTGTTGCTGCAGAACAGGGTAGAGAGGCAACTGAAAGTGGAAACCATCTCAAACCAGTTCCCCTGCCTTCGGATTTCTGAGAAAATTAACACTTCCCTGTTTTTAGAGAAGGATGTAAGTCCATCAGTGCCCCGCCTGCAAATGCTCACTCCATGCTGATGAAGAGAGAGGCCGGGCTCAGCATTGAGAGTGACAGTGACCAAGGAGCGTCCTCTCCTGAAGGAGATCTGCGAATATAATTTATTGATTTAAAGTTTCTGCTGTAGAGAAGAGTGAGTAACCCACAGGTCACATGTTTGCATCCACGTGAGATAGAGCACTGGGTTAATGCAACTAGTGCGGCGATTTATGTGTGAACTGCAAGTCAAGGGTCAAATCTTAGTGACGTAGCTCAGCGAACTAATGCTCCTATGGCTGAGATCTGCCTTCATAAAACAGGTCACATAGATTTGAGTCCTGGAGCACCCAGACTAGCTTTTTTCACAACAAGGTCCATTAACAAGCGCATTAAGCAGGGGCGGTGCGTCCATTGGGGCGTTGGGGCGTTGCCCCCCCGCCCGCAGCTGCTCCCTCGGCGTCTCTGAACTTAAGTAAACTCTCAGTTTACTTAAGTACAGAGACGCCGAGGGAGAACTGACAATCATGTCAGTCAGCATGACGTCGGACCGCCCACCCCCTTCAGAGTCTGAAGGGGGTGGGCGGTCCGGTGGCATGTTGACTGACATGATTGTCAGACCAGGGGCAGCAGCACAAGTGCGCATGAGTGGGCAAGGTTAGCTAATTTTTCGCCCGTGCCCAGTCATGCGCACTGGTCTCTGCTGTGGCTGGCGCATGCCCATTAGGAGAGCGAGGGTTGAGCAAAGGCTCAAACCTCGCTCTCCTAATGGGCAGGCGGGCGGAGAGTAACCGTGCCCTCAGCCAATCCAGCGCCAGGATTGGCTGAGAGGGGTTTGCCACTTGCCAGAACTTAGTGATGCGGCTGTTCCTGTAGGCGCCAGAACAGGGACGGCGCGGACCTTGTAAGGTAGGATTTTTATTTTTATATTTTAAAACTCCCCCCGCGAAATTTGCGGAATTTGCTTTTGATGCAATTGTTGTACACCAATGCATCCTGACAGCCTAATTAACACTCTGGGATTGATTAGGCCTCGGGCTCTGTATAGCACTCAGATCTCCACCACTTAATTATTATCGCAACAAAGACTGTAGGACGAACACAAAACTAATTGCCGCACTTCCTCTTAACCATTCAACGCCATTAAATCCATGGTAAGCATGCCAGGGAGAAGAATCACATCCAACCTCAGCACTGTAATTTGATGTCAACTGCAACAACGGGATGATACACGTGAGGCACACAAATTGATTCTCATTTCTTATGAAAACTGATGTTACATATTTTTAAGTAAGATCACGATAATCTTCGCACTTTCCATTGATATGAAAATAAGCGGCTTGAGTGAAACGTTAGGTGTGGTGATTTTATTGTCCAATAAAGTCAGGCAAGTAGTAGCGTGATGACGTTTTTTCAACGTACCATGCATCCGTGTCCTAAACCTATAATTTGCAGAGGTCTAGTTATTAATCGAATAATATTATAAGCATCAGTATTGCACATTAATCTCCATCATCTCCCTGTCCCTAAATTCCAAGGGTTGTTCGCATCGTATTAGCGGCAAGTTGGATGCCATGAAACCTGCTCCACACTGCTCGAGACTGCCATGGTTTGGTCACAGCAGCTCCCCCAACACCCCCCCCCCCCCCTCCTCGTAACCCGGCAGGAAAATGGCAGAATGTTACCACGAACCCTAGAAAAATGGGCCACTTTGGCCCAAGTGGGGTAGTAAAACACAGACATTAAGACCTATGTACCATGGTGCCACTCCACCTGCTGCACTACAGATATTTGTATGCCTATTCAGAGCTGCCTCATCTCGTATGTTATTTAGAGCCCATACAGGCAGGGTCCGATGAATGATTGCATGTGCTCTGACCACATTGTCAATAAAAGAAGAGTTGTGTAGTATCTTTTTGTATCGCTTTGTTCGCCCTAAGTTGGCGGGGGTATGCCCAGACGTGGGTCCCTTGCTCACTTTGCCACTGGATTCAAGCAAGCCTGGCTGATGACGGCTGGAATGCCAGAAACCGGTCCTAGGATGCTTGTTTCCGGTCCAGGGAAGACATGGCTTGGCAGTTCGGGCTGGACTGTTCCCATGAGGCACAGGGTCAGACTGATTTGCATATGGCCATGTCTGAACTGGGGTGGTGGAGTGAGCTAAAGAATGATGATGGATTAAACCCAGATCAGTTGACTGGGGGTGAGTGTTTGATTGGCTCAAACGTTCCGTCCATCATCCCCTTTTGTATCTTTTTGTTCACCTGTCAAATATGATGGTTAGAGAAATAGTTACGCCATTGCATGGAACTATGATATATGTATCCGAGTTTTCATTGAAAATGCAGTGCTTTGCCTAGGGGAGGGAACTGCGGTCTTGCCGCTAAAAAAATAAATAAAAATGTGATTAAGATTTCCGAAAATCTGTTATAAAGGATGTATTTTGCTTTCCAGAGGGGAATACATCCCAAACTGACCTGGAGACAATTTAAGATATTCTATTATTTCTCTGCTTGGCACGAGCAAAGGATTTCGGAGGGGGCATGCTTTCGTTGCCGAAGAGGGAAGGAATAAAGGGGACTTTGATGTTAAGTGAGGCTAAGGCTTCCTACTGGAGCCTCCCATCGTTAGCCACACTAATATGATGACAGCGAATGGCCCTTTATAATTTTAAATTGAGGACGCTGTTCTTCTATTTTCATAGATTTAGTTTTCGTGATTCTTTGTTCCCAATAGCGTGGCCTCGGAAGGTTTTAATATAAGGCTTTCTCATTCTGAGCTGAAATATATTGGTTAGATTATAATATTAGTACAATGCAATCAATAGTTGTATAAGCCTAGGCATTATTCTGTTGCATAACAGGTGGAGGCGAACGAATACTGCTACATAAACTATTGAAATATATTCTTAAAATGCATTCTCAAATGTATATTTTCCTTTCATATCAAATGTGTTTTCACATTTAGAAAAAAGATCTTCTTTTGTTTTGACTTACATAGATCTATGAACCGCCTACCCACATTTGAACTTGCCCCAGAAACCTTTCTTAGTGAATCAATTTCCACAAATATCCGGTACCATTCTATAACTTCGGGTACAGACACAAATAGGGAATTAAGTGTATGTATTAAATAGGAGTGGATAGAATTAAAAAAAGTATATCTACATGCTATCCACTTAAAGGAAGAAACATGTACCATGCCATATATTTACAAAAACAATTTTAAAAACATTATTTTTTTTCTCATTCAGTGTGCACGTGGCTGATGAAGCCACAGAAGACAGATTACCTGTCAGAGGCATAGCGTCTGACACCCAACACTACATGATGTTTATGACTATGCGAGTCAGGGCTGCAAACTGGCCGTTAAGTCAAGAAATAAGGCTAGGGACAGAAGGGGAGAGCAAAAAGGAGATGAGAGGGACAACGGAAGAAGTGGGGTTGGGATAAGATGGAGGAGGGAAGGGGTGACAGATAAACTGGAGGGAGAACATGTGTAAATAAAGGAGGTAGGGAGGAAGAAATGCACAAGGAAGTAAGCAAAGAAATGGACTATGGTGGGAAAGAAGGGCGAAGGAAAGAAAAAGGTAAAGAGAAATAGATGGAGGAAGGGGGTGTAAATGAGAAAGTTGTGAAAGAAAAGGAACAGAAAGAGAAGGAAGAGGGAAACAAAAACAAAGAAGGGGAAATAGAAGTAAGGGAAAGAGAGGATAGTAAAGATGGGATGAAGAAAGTGAAGTGAAAGAAAGGGTAGTGAGAAAGAGATGGGACAGGTGTGATGGCAAGAAAGGAGGGAAGAAAGAAAAAGAGCAAGAAAGAACGCAAGACAGAAAAAGAAATCATCTGAATGAGAGCAACAGAGAAAGTAAACGAAGCACATATGTAAATAAAGAGAAAGTCGGAAACAAATAAAGAAAAGTAGCATAGAAAGAGGATGCCAGGAGAGAAAAAGTAAACGAACTGAGCTCTAGGTGATGAAATAGACAAATGGAAGTGAGGGAAAAAGCACAGATAGAGACAGTGTAGAGGACAAAGGGAGAGGGGAAGAAAGAGTCAATAGGCTTAGGAAAAACCAACCATTCTGAGAGCACCTACAGTCAAGATCCTTCACCTTGTACATCAGTTAGAAGGCCTTAAGTCTACGTACAACTGTTAACATATCACTACATCTTTGGTAACACATAGTCTCAGGTGAAGGATCTTGACTGTAGGTGCTCTCAGAATGGTTGGTTTTTCCTAAGCCTATTGTTGACTGAACATTACGTGCTCTTGGCCATAGTACTTAGTGTGTACATCTTATCTTAAGCAACATTTCAGCACTCCTTGTTTTGGAATACCTTCTACTCTATTTAACCCGTTTGCTGCTCCGAACGTTCCGCGCCAGTGCGGAACGTTCTATTAAACGGGCGGGGCCGGGTCGGCCAACGGACGTGCGCAGCACTACCGAGGTAGTGCTCGCGACGGCCGTTGGCCAACGCACGCAGCAAACGGTTTAAAGGTATTTTCTGTATTCCTGGTATGAATGGCTCCAAACTAAATGGCCAAGAATGAGTTCTGGTGTTGGAATATGCAGAAGGGTTCAGGTTTGTGCAGTAGACTGTGATGATTTTTCAACTTCCAGAGAAAATATAGAGAGGACATGAGATGAGAGAACTCTCTTAAGGGCATACTTTTTGAGGAGGCCCTATGCTTTTGATTGCAGTGGCTCAGTTTATTTGGTGATTCACAATTCCAATCATGGGTAAAACATGGCTTGTTAAACATAGATGAGATGTACTTGCAAATTGTTTGATTGGTCAAATTGAAAACCTGAAATGCAATACGCAATCTTTTGACTTCTTACCAACGAAATATGAGTGTCTTCCTGGTCGAGGACCACACTGCTTTTTCTCTTATCTGTCTTGTATCAAGACCCTGCTGGACTATGGGGTGAAAGAAAGCTTGAATAAGCAGCTACCTATGTTATATGACATCTCTTTATTAATGTAATAACTGCACTTTCACAATTGCTTTATTAACCTTCCTGCTTTCTCAAATTTGCTTGAAAATGCACCATTTGTCCACTCTTTTTTCAAAAATTTCTCGGGGGGAGAACCCCCCGAACCTCCCTACACTCGCTCGCTGCGGTGCAGTATGCCAATCATTTTACGCCTCACCACTTTCAAATGTCACCAGCCACCACTGGCATTAAGGTGCGCTAATAATGCGTTATTCACAACATACAAATAATAGAATCATAACTAAAAAACAGAAAGGGCGTTACTAAAAAGCAAAAGAAAGAATAGATACAGGAGGGGAGGAAGGCCAAATGAGAAATATTGTTGGTGATCAAATGAAAATGCGTGCAAACGTTTCACAAAGATAGCATCTTTTCCCAAAAAGGGTCAGAAATTTGTAACCAGTACTGAAACGTTTGCCCACATCTGCCCCCCAACCCAGTGGCGTAGCTAGCCCTTTGGCCACCCGTGGCGGTCCCTGCGTTTGCCGCCCGCGGATGCGTTGAAGAGCGGGAGAGGGTGTGTGCTGGTGAGATTCCGCAGATTGCCGCCCCACGATGGCCATATTGTACAGCAGGGGTCGCTGGAGATTGTTGCCCCAAGACGGCAGGTAAGAGCGCAAGGAGGTCGCTGCCCCTAAAACTCGTGCCACTTGGGGCAGACCGCCCCCTTCCCCTTGCTATGCCACTGCCCCAACCCCCAGACAGAAAAGGAACCAGAAAATCTGTACCGTGCTATGGCAAGCCAGACGAACATTGTCAAGGTTGCAGGGAATACACACACAAAGACCAAACTATGTTATATTCCATGGAATGGCTTTCCAAATTGCAGGTTGTTTCCTTGCCTGCGCACTGATAAGGGTGGGAGGGTGTGAAAGGCAGTCACACTTCTAGAGAGGTGCTTGCCTCAGGGGCAGGTGACTACTGGCGAGAGAGGCTGTGAAAGGAGATTGCATGGTTGTGGGGCATGGGATATCATTAGAGCCCCCTCCATTCACAGAAGGACGGTTAGTGCAGGGATCAGCTTTCCAGGGCAAGTGGTGCAGGTGTGAGCACGAAGGGGGATATTCACAAGAACGTGCGCTAAACATCTCCAAAAAATGTTAACGCAACTTTACACATCGCAGTCTATCGCGGGAAAATAACCCTGTGTTAACGTGGAATTCACAACACGGCGGTACCATGCGATAGTTTGCCGAAAACGCGGCCAATGTCCGCGATACATCCACCGCGACGGAGATAAAAACACAAACCCCAACACCAAAAAACGTGCAATGAGCCCATTTGCGATGAGGAAAGCAGCGATAAGCAGCGCCAGGCCCGTGACACACACACAGCAGGCGGGAATAAGCACAACAAAAGCAGGAAAAAGGAAGACAAACCAAACAGAAAACAACAGCAAAGCACAATGGAGGCAGCCGGAGCTAGTACACAACCCCACAAGCCCCATTGGCAACAAAGCATTGTACATGGCAGTCCATCGTGGACAAGGTGAATGCAGCCGGAGAGGGGAGGAGGACAATTGAAGAAAACCAGAACAGCTGGAATGATGCGAAACACACAAACAAGCAGAAACACGCCAACAACCAGAAGGCAGCAATGCACACCAGAGGTGGGAGTCCAGCGCCACACCAGGAGCTGGATGACATGGAGGAAATGGTGTCCACCACATCAGTCTGGAGATGGTGGCAGGAGTCGGGGACCGGAAACTGCTCAAAATCAACAGACACAACAGCAACAGGGAGAGGAATGGCCAGGGACTGGGGGGACGGGGGGAGATGGGCACAATGGCACACATGCACAATTAAGCACAGCACAACTGCAGACAAACCATGCCCAAGAGTAACAACACCAACCAAAAGCACAAGTCACACAACTCGGCAATATCACACCACTGAACAAGCACAGAAGTGAAAACCACACTGCCTGAAAGGGAGATGGGTGGGCCAAATCAGAGCTGAAGGGCCAACTCACACACAATGCAGCACACACACATAGGAAGCAGAGCGCCCCAACATCGAACACAATGTGGTACAAACAGCAACATTTGCACAACCGAACACAGGACACAAGTGCACCCGCTTGTGGCCGGTAAATGGCCATATGCATCTAGCAAAGCACGAAACAGGGACATGATAATGCACAAGTACCAACCCACAGCCCTGATGGGGTAGCAATGCATGTAAGGCAGGGACCCAGATAGGCCGTGACACACACATTTGCATACATATCAACACTCATCACAGTTGGAGACAAGTGAATGTGCGGAAACTTCATCAACAATTGCGTGTCAGTACGGCCAAGAGAAGTGCCACAACATGCAGACCAATGCAGCAGCATGTCTGAATGAGGAACGTTGGAAAGCGCCCATGTCCACTCCGGGGGAGTCCATCACCCACACAAGTCAGTGCCAACGCCCGTTGGTTGTCCGCGCATGTATCCAGAGTCCAGGTCAATGCAGCCATGTCCACTGTCATCTTGAGACATGTGACCAGATCCCCAACATGCAACCAGGCGCTGGGACACGTGCAATGGGTCACATTCAGTTGTGGCTGCCGGTACGTTCTCACTCGTCATGAACGCGAGTGCAGCAGCGTAGGCCAACATTTCTAACATGAGATAGTTGTCCACTACATCTAACATGTCGGCGACGTAACCCATCAGCTGTCCCGGACAGATGTGCTGACTCCAACCCCTGGCCCCAATTGGCACTAAAGCCCAATAGGGGAGCGACTCGTGCAATCTCCCAGGTCCAGTTGCCAGCATGCATGCCAATCATCCAGGCATGCCATAAACGGGCATCACGGTGACACTCCTGGTCGTGGGCCAACAGGGGGCGCACACACACGTTGAAATCCAGGTCAGCTACCGTTACGTTGGAGAGGCAGGCATCCATGGTCCACTCGAATATGCACGAGCGACAATGCAACACAGGCTGAACGCAGGTGACGTTGGCAAGGCGGAAGCTTAGCCTGTAACTGATCCGCAGCACTACCAATGGCAGTGCCCCCAGTACATGCAGCAGACGTGCACGGTACCGGTCCACGAGACTGGAGTTGTGCATGTGTCCGGGATGGTCTGCCATTGCGTCAGTGGCTCTGCTTGAAGCGGCACTGTGCTGACCCACGCCAGTCCTGTGGATGAAATGGCACAGCTCGGAGCAATGAGCAGTGTCTGTGTGAACGGGTGCAGGCCTGGGTGGGGTGGGAGTACGTGTGAAGGCCATTTCACGCACGCTAACTACGACCAAGGACTTCTGCGTGTGGGATGTGTACACGTTGGTCTCACGTCGGGCAGTGCGTAGTGTGGGAGTCACCAGCAAATGCTATCATATCTGTCAGGGGGTGCTGGGCACATGCAAGTCCCAGCTCGGAGCTGCAGATGTGCTACCGTCTGATAGTTCAGACAAAGGACTTTTCATCCCTACAGTAACTTTACCATATGCTTGCATACAGGAGATGTACAGAGGCCTGTCGTGGGTGGGTGGGATGTCTGCGACCCAGGGAATCATGGATGATATGCCGAGCACGTGGCACATGAGCGGCCTCACTGTGTGTTACGGTGCCTCACAGCTGCTCCTCCCTCCCACGAGCCCCCACACTTGTGTGCGCTGCGCGGTTGTATCATGTGCACTCCTACGGCACACCATTGTCATGCCTGTCTGCGCATGTCCAGCGGCATGCCAACAACACCGTGAAGCTGGCCGTTGAGGGTGTGCGGCCACGTGAGTGTAGGCCAATGGTCCGGACAGGGCGGACACAGGTGTACAGTCCATGGCTGGCTGTGATTGCGCTGCGATTGAGGCTAGGCATCTGACTTATGCAGCCGCAGGACTGATACACATAACACTTGGCATGCATGAGCCAAGACCCCGAGCGGTCTTGCGCTCCTACATTTTCCCGTATGTGCGGGCCCGCCCTCCGGGTGCATGCTACATTGCAACATCGACTACTGTGGCCCTGGTGGCGACAACACTCCAACACAGAGACACGCTTACCGCACTTCCTGCTCAAGGCCGGACCAGCACACACCGCTTGTGCATGCAAAGGGGGGCGGGCAAAGCTACATGTCCAAGGTCTTGGCCACCGCTGAGGTGACATGGTATCGTCCGCTGAAGACAGCACACTGTGATGTTGCAGGGCTCGGGCCCATCATGCTGACATAATGACCACACGGACACACTTGCTTAGATGGTGTGAATGACTATGGGCATGTGCGCCCGGCCACGTTTATTAGCAGGCTCACATGTCAAGTGACACCTGTGTTGGATGTGTGTGGGGTGTGTGTACACCAGTCGTCAGGGAGTGCCTAGTGCAGTCAAAAAACAACAACAGTGTACATCGTTAAGGACACAACCATTCAACCATAAAGGCTCCATGACTTGAGCTGCACAGTTAGTGGCCCCGGATGCACAGCGTCCTGCACGGGCCTACCGCCACGGGCCGCTGACTTGCGGTGCACTGGGGCAGGGTCACGAGAGTAGAGCAGGTTCTCGTAGATGACAAAGGGGGTTGTCGCGGAGTGTCTCGGTGGACAGTGGAAGGTGTACCCCCAGGGCATGATGCAGAGGGCAGAACCACGCAGAAACAGTCACCATGGTGGAGATGAATGGAACAGACACATGTCGAACATCAAGTCCGTCCCAGCCAGATGATGATGCAGACAACCCCCAGGCCATGGACTCAGATGCCACCAAAGTCCAACCAGAAAGTGCCCATGACTCATTGTGCACAGAGTTAGTGGCACCAGGTCAGTTGTTGCTAGTGTTCAGTCACCTCCGTGACGAGGATATGGCTTTCATCCGGACTGAACCGCATCTTCCTCTTACTCCTCTCCATGCG
This sequence comes from Calotriton arnoldi, assembly GCA_963921515.1. Taxonomy (NCBI): domain Eukaryota; kingdom Metazoa; phylum Chordata; class Amphibia; order Caudata; family Salamandridae; genus Calotriton; species Calotriton arnoldi. Next base: position 883,536 of record CAWUFW010002702.1, on the reverse strand, counting down.
TTCACTGGTATGAACTCTGCCATTCATGAATCACAACTAAGTGCTGGATGTGGGACCTACTGGACCGCAGTGTAGGCCGGGGGCAGCCGTCAGCACGGGCCCACAGACACGTGTCGTGTGCTTGCGATGCAGGGTTTGGGACACTGATCGAAGGGAGTTCAGTGATATAAACGCGGCAATTAACATTTGGTCACTGCCATTCTGAACTCAAGACACAGTTCCACATGTGGGACCTACTGGACCGCAGTGTAGGCCTGAGCCCTCATCCAAGTGTCGCCTGCTTGCGTTGAACAGGGTTAGTGGCACCACGTGTCGCCGGCTTGCGTTGAACAGGGTTAGTGGCACCACGTGTCGCCGGCTTGCGTTGAACAGGGTTAGTGGCACAACGGTCGCAGGCTTGCGATGCAGACTTTGGCTTCACTGATCGGAGTGATGTGTACGCTGCCACAGACTTGGGATCACTGGCATTCAAAACTCATGACTCAGTACAACATGTGCCAACAACTGGGCCGAAGAGTACGCCGGTGGAGTATGTCAATGAGAAAGGAATACTGTGGGCCAGCGTCATGGAGGCCAGCGATGGTCTGTGGAGGCTGCAAAGGTCACAGGACTGGGAGCTTGCACCGGCACGTGGTGGACCCTCTTTGACACACGCCGGTGTCGGCAGGTGAGCGGAGCCTCCTTGGTGCACTGGGGCAGGCATGACGGGTCTGGGGACCAGCGGCCCGGGGTGCAGCAGGCGCACAGGGACGCAAGCCCCGCCGCGCACGGCACCAGCCTCGTGGCGGGCTGAGAGGCGCCGCCCTAGCAGACACATTGGCCATTCTGAATAAGAACCACGCCCAGTGCGACGGGCTTTTCATTCACACCCCTACGCAGGCCTGGCGTACGCAGGGCCAACCCACTCTGCCCATGCATACAGGGGGGGGACGTAACGAGCGACATTTCCGCATTCTGCCCCACAGCCTGTGGGGACATGGTAGCGTCCACTGGCCGCCCACTACACTCCATGCACCAGCAGTTAATATCCACATGGCCATTTCCGTGGTTTGCACACTGAAGTCTGTCCGGCACATCCACGCCACACCTGGCATTGGGTAGGTTCTCATTCATTAGTCACTTGCCGCTCTCGCACATGTCTGCTCCAAGCCTCTCCTCACATTCTGCTATTGTGTGGCTGTGGTGCCATGCTGTGGCTGGGTTGTGTGCATGGCAAGCACAGGTTCCCAATGGAGTCGTGTTGTCGTGTCTGGTCGGTTGGCATGTTGTGTGGCATGTTGCATGTAGTTTTGCTGCGTGCCCATTGCCAATGTCGTGAGTTGCATGACTGTGGAGTGGAGGTGTGTGGTGTGTTCATTTGGTACTATCCAACGAGCAATGCATTTCCATAGGTGCCATCCTGGGAGCGCTGGTTGATGATGGACTGTCGGGAGATGTATGAATCATGCCCACTGCCTGGGGAGTTGGCCACAACATTGTTGAGGAGTCCCCGGTGGTCCACTATTGCCTGCACATTGATGGAATGCGTGTGCTTTCTGTTGGGTGCAGTGTCGGCAGGGGGCACGGGGGGTACATGTGTGCAGTCGATTGCCCCAACACGTGAGGGAATCCAGCTATGGCGTAGAGGCCTTGCTTGGTCTCCAGCTGCTCCTGCGCAGTGTGGGTGGAGTGGAGGTGCTGGGGTACCAGGCTGATGATGGCATCCAGGACAGGTGTGATGAACTTGGATAGGGCTGGCTGTGAGACTCCTCCGACTCTGGCAGTTGTGGGTTGGAAGGTACCAGAGGCCAACATGTGCAGCACAGCCGGCAGCTTTGTCTGCGGAGGGATGTTGGTTGTCCGCTGTGTTGGTACCGACAGCCGGTTGGCGCTGTGGGTCAGGATGCGGGGGATGGTTGTCCTTTTGGGTCTGTAGTGGGCAATGTCCTCCTCTGGCATTGGGTCTGTGCGGCTGGTGCATTTATGGTGGGTCCGCTGTCTTTGTGTACGCTGCCTCTGTGGTAGTCCGGGGTGGGGGTGCGGGGCGGGTCCTGGGGGTGATGGCGGGCCTGGGGGTGGTGGGTGTTGTGGCCCTCATGGGTCTCCGAGCTGCATGATCATTGTCTCCATGGCATCTGTAGGTCTTCAGATGTGGCTCTTGGCTGGGCTCCCTTTCATGCTGCAGGTAGTCGTCGTGCTTAACACCAGCAAGAGGCAGGTGTTAATTCCCTGCTGCTACCGCGGCTTATCACCTGTTTTTGGTTCGCATCGCAGATCTGGCAGTTTGTTGTGAATGTGGTGTAGTGGTGTTTTCATGTGTTTTTGCACGGGAACGCCTACTTTGCATCTCATTAGGGTTAGTTGGTGGTGTCACCCGTGGAGGTAAATTTTGCTGCAGTTATCGCAGGAATACTGGCGATGTCTGCAGTTTGCACCAGCTTGTGAATGGGGCGTTAAATCTATCTCCACTTTTGATGCGTTAAGGTGGCGATAACTCAGCGATAAGTCCTTGTGAATATGCCCCTAAATGAGTACAAAGGGACAGGGGAATAGCAGAACAGGCCACAGGTGTTTTCAAAGCCTCCTTAGAAACTGCGCTCTGAAACACGGTTGGGTGAAGTTGGCGCAGTATAAAATAATAAATAAATCTACTGTGTGGCTGCAATAACGGACAGCTTCCCGAGCACACATACAGACAGTTTTTGAGCTGCTGTGGGCTGGCTGATCTGGCGTCTTATTGCAGCTGCACACCAGTACTTCACAGGTCTTTAAAGACCCTTTACTTGTTAACGAGGCTTTGTTGTTCTTTCACCCCTTCTAGAGCCCCTGCATCTCCACTCTGCCTATTCCTTAAAGTTGCAGTTTACTTTTCCTGCCACAGTGTGAGAATGCATTTCCTGAAAAGCAACCTTAGGCTTTGTTTTTTTGCAGCTTTTTACAGCTCGAACTCCACCCGAAGGTATTGAGGCACTTTGCTTGAGCACCAGTTACATTATACAAGGACACATTGCTGGAAGAATTAGCCCCCCCTGAAATTTTTATTAGCCCCCTCCCCCGAAATTTGTCTCTAGTTGCGCCTCTGGGGGCCACCCTCCCTTTGCACCGCGATCATGCTCTTTCCTTGAGGCAATTCAAACCTCAACTCTTCCAAATCTTCCTACCATCTTAGACTGTATTGTTTCCCATCTCGCTTCAACCTGTTATGAGGCTGCGTTTCTGATTTCTTCTGTTGTGAAGAGCCATTCACAGGGGCCGTTCCCTAGATCGCCTTTTACTGGAATATCTTAGTAGAGCGCCATTGTTGACAACAGTCCACTGTAGAGTCCGACAGGATGGTACCTACCCGCAGACTGAGCTCCTTCTGCAAATCTGTATGCTGTCTGTGGGTTTAGTGGTTGACTCAGCACTTCATCCTTCAATAGTAGATAAAGGTCATATCAATGGAATGGGTAATAACTTCCACCTGTTATTAAGTGGCAGTTCCGTTTGTGCTGTGTGCTACTATTTCAGGAGTCAATATTATTCTATTCATGATGTACATTTTGCTTTTTGAAACACCCTTAGCGCCTAATTTGAGCTGGAGGTTTCCGGTGCTCTGCACAGGCACATAATTCTCAGCACTGGCACTAATATCAGTCCACCAAATGGTGGCGCTGTCAGTCTAATTTTGAGATGAGCACAACCTCAGTATTTGATAATTAAATATACATTAAAAAATCCTATTTGAGACTATTCTGCACCCTTCTTAAAGTTTTGGGTGGCCTGCAATAGTCTGCATTGTCAGACTTCTAGGAATGGGATGGTTAGGAATTGTTTTGGGGGTGTTACTGACAGCACTGTCAGGGGCAATGGGTGGTGCAGGCTGCCGTAGCATCCTGAGAGGGGCCATGGCGCTTAATTTTTTACAAATTAAGCACTGACGCAGAGGGAATCTGTCAGGGCCTGCTTGATGTGCACATTGGCAAGGTGTCTGTCAGAGTTAAAATCTGCTGTCTGCCCCTTCCAAGGGAGCAAGGGCCCCGTCCAGAGGTCCTCGTTGCAAGAAAGAAGGGGTTGATTCCAAGGTCGTCCCACTAGTCCTGAAAACTGGGGTTCTTGTCTATTCTACTTTGGACGCTTGTACTTCTCTACTTTGTGGGTGTGTTGCTGCAACAGGAAAGAATAGTGGTATCCAATGGGATGAATTGTGTATGAAAGGTCCAGACATGGAGAAGAAACAAGCTACTTACCTGTAACCTCAGTTCTCCAGTGTTGGCATCTTTCATAGATTCACATGAGATCGACTCTTGTGCTTTGAAAATCTGAGCTTTAGTTGCATATTGGAGAAATGTGTGTGAAGAGCTTTCACCTCATTGGCTGAAGTTGAGGTATTTTTAAATGAGGGAAATATGATATTACACATTGTTCCTGGACCTATGCCACCTTAACAAGGTTTTACATTTTTAAACAGGGGCTTCCCAGTGGTGTTAACTCAAGCATGTGAACCTATGACAGAGCCAATGCTGGAAAAACTTGGCAAATTCATTCAATATGCACAAGATGGGTTTTCTATAACCTTCAAGTTTGAATGAGTGCACAGCAAAACTAAACAATTTGTTGCTAAAACTGCAGACTGCTGGACACAGTCAGTTCTCCCAACTATTAGTTGACTTTAGGTGGAATTCTAATTTATATGTAGAAGTGCTTAACAAAAGACAATGGGGCAGATTTACGAGCCCTCTGCGCCACCAGTACGTCACTTTTCGTGACGTACTGGTGGCGCAGGGGGCTGCTCCATATTTACAAGGAGAGGAAAAGCCACCCTGCGTGACTTTTCCTCTCCTTGTAAATACGGCCCCTTCACACGCAGCACTTTGCGGTGAAGGGGCGTTCCATGGGTGTTGCTGTGGGTGTTCCCACGCAACACTCATGGAACAAGACACATCTCCAGAATTACGAGAAATCGTAACTCTAGAGATGCGTCTGAAAGCTACGCCACCCTAGAAGTGGTGTAGCGAGGCGCAACGAGGAGAAATGTTTTAATTTCTCCTCGTTTTTTCCTCTTTCAATGCGTAGAAAAACTGCAAACTCAAAGAAGCCCGAGGCGCATGCAATATAGACTGCAAAAACTAAGGGACATTTTAAATATCGAATAACTTTTCATGTCCTATGAGGCTGCATGCTCTAAATCTATTTTAATGAATTCATATTTGAACAAACGAGGATTCATAATGTGATCCTAGTATAAAAATGTTAGTTAATTCATCATTTCGCTCTCACCAGGGAAGCAGTGGGGCGAGTGAAACAGCACTAGGCTTGTTAGTAGGTGGTAATAAAAGGCTCCTCATTTCCGCTGGACATTTTTCCGCAGTACACCTGACCACTCCTTTGTTCTGTGTACAAGCTTGATTTAAACCTTTGCGACGACAAACTAATTTCTCACTCCAGATCACTGTAAAATTCACAGTTTCCGTAATTTTCTGCACTTTCTTTTAAGTGTTTGAAATGTGAACTTTTAAAGATCTGGACATTTTCATGTAATTTTGTGAGCAATGCTGGCTTCAAACGGTTTTGTTTGGCCAAAAGAGACAGCTCACCTTTGAGACATCATGTGATGTTAATCTGCCCATGAGGAGTTTTCTAACATTTAAATTGGATAATGTGTTTGTCGTACATACCATAGCTAAGAGTTGGGCTACTGGAGTGGGAATAGTAATTTTTACCACTACGTTTCCAGTATTTAAGAAAAACAAACTACTAGCAGATGGTCACAAAAAGAAAAACTTCCTGGAAAGGATATATCTAGTTCTCAGAATCGTCAGTCAGTAATTTAAGGTTCAACGTACAGCTTTGGATTCAGTCATCGAGTATCTTCCTGACGACTGAGCTCCATGACGTCATCAGACGAGCCATCTCATTGGTGCGTGGGCCGGTAGGCTGCAGCCCAACCACTGATTATTGGTGTTTTTACACTTCACCATAATCTCTGCGATGCAACTCCTTACTCCATACGTGGAATTCCGCATTTAGCTACAAGGGGGTTGTACCCAGCTTCAACAATGTCACAAAACGTCAACACCACACACTTCTTCTTTCTATTTTTTTTACCAAGCAGCCGGTCCTCCCATCACCCAGTGCTTGAAATGGAAAAATCGAAGTGCAGGTACTCTGTAGCGGAGTACCTGCTTGTTTCTAAGTCCTGCCGGTACTTTCCAATTAAAAGTATTACGTTTTTCTTGAGAAGTGCAGGTACTCTCCTTCTTTAAATAGAAAAGTGCTGGTACTCAGTACCGGACAATACCGGCCCATTTAAAGCACTGCCATCAAGACTAAAATAATTAATGAAGCAGCACTGCCTAAAAACGGAGGGCCTCATTTACGAGGTTTTGGTGCAGGGCAGAGCCGCAAGGAATCTTGCTACGCTGCCCTGCGTCAAAAGAAAAGGGCAGGAATATGAGATATGGTGCATTCCTGTCCTTTTCCCCTGCGCTGGCGAAAAATGGCCTCTCATGCACCAATGCAGGCACACTTGCTCTGTAGTGCAAGGGTGCCTGCATTGCAGGGATGATTGTTTTGTGCGGGAAGGGACACCTTCCTGCACAAAAACAATCATGAGAGGCATTTTCCTCTTTCTATGTGTGACTGCAGAATGACTAGGAGAGAAAAAGGCGTAGGCTTTTGACGCATTCCCAGGTTTCTGAAATCTTGTAAATCTGGGAATGTGTCAAAACATGGATGTTACATGGGAACACCCACTGTAACGCCCATGGCACGCCTACCTATTGCAGGATGAGGCAACACAGCGACTTGCGCTGCGTTCCCTCTGTCCAAATTTACAAGGCCATGAAAGCCACTCACGGTGGCTTTATGTGGCCCTGTAGATATGGCCCTGCAGTTTGCGACGCCGGACTATCACTAAAAGTGACATTCCTGTGGCCCCTGAGCTTTCTTATTTTATGCACCCTAATATGGATGTATGACAGAACCACACATGCTATTACCACTCATGCCTTTACAAAGTGTCCATTACCATACCAGCAACACTCTGAATTTGCTCACCTCAAATGTCTGCTTTTCCATCCAAGTTTTTAAGCATAGGATTAGCACATTACCATCCACGCCGAGATAGAAGCAGACATTTGAGGTGAGCAAATTCAGATTGTCGCTGATGTTGTAGGTGCTCTATTCAGGAGCTGCTCTCCACCTAAACTTGGGAACTACCCAGAGTTCTCTGTTTCTTTTTTGTATATATATATATGTTTGGTCGTTACTTACTTTGCTGTGGAGGTGAGCCTGGTCCCCCTGCAACTTGCCAATTAAAAGGTTTGAACACGCACGTGTGTAGTGCCTCAATTGTGGTGCAGCTTTCTTTTGGATGTATAGCGGCCTTGCCCAGGTCGCGAGGCACCCCGCTGCGGACGAGCAGCTCCAGAGCGCTGTGAAGTTGTCAGCGTTAATGGAACGGCGTGACCAGTTTGGTGAGATCACGAGCAGGGACCCAGCCTTGCTTATCACAGCAACCTACTAAAGGTTTTTAAGAACATTGGGAGACATTGTGGCATTCCATTATGGATTATACGAAGCAGCAAACTACTTAGACCAGAATGCAGTTACGATGCACGCCCATTGGGCGGGACTACAATTTAATCGCCGCAGGTGCGGCGCGAGACTTTGCTGCTGTGCCTCCCTCATGATACCAGTGAACAAGGGCTAGGAAGCCCGAAACATGTTTGGTCGTTACTTACTTTGCTGTGGAGGTGAGCCTGGTCCCCCTGCAACTTGCCAAATAAAAGGTTTGAACACGCACGTGTGTGGTGCCTCAATTGTGGTGCAGCTTTCTTTTGGATATATATATATATATATACATATATATATATATATATATATAACCATAACAAGATGCTATTGACAATGATAAGTACCTGTTTGGAAAATAATTTCTTCTTGTTTCAGAACCAGGTGTTCCAGCAGATTAGAGGTGTTGCGATGGGGGCCTGCTTCTCCCCTAGTTATGCCTGTTTACATATGGGACTGTGGGAGGAGCAGGTCCTCAGAGCAGCTTTCTCTGAAACATTAAAGACACATGTGATTTGTTGGTATCGCTTTATCGACGATCTCTTCTTGATTTGGAAGGGTTCAGAATTACAAGCCACAAAATTTATAGAGGAGATTAATGTCAACTCTCTGAATTTGGAATTTACAGCCAGTATGAGCAAGGAAATTGTTTCATTCCTAGATGTAGAGATTTATATTTGTGAAGGCCAGTTGGAAACCAAGCTCCATAGGAAACCTACAGCTGGGAACTCAGTACTTCACGCGACAAGTCATCATCCGGGTCACCTGATCCGCAGCATCCCCTCTGCAGTAGACAAGAGGATTGCACCATGGCTCAGAGTGAAAGTAAAAAAAGATTCTTAGCCAGGGTATACTCGGGAGGTGATATTGACCGGGCAATCCAAAGAGCCAATCTGGTCTCGAGGTCTGATGCTCTACTGAGTACCCGTGGTGTTACATCCCAGGTTATAGACCAGCCTGTAGAACCTACGAGATTGGTTCTGACATACAATCGGCAACATCGTACCATACGCAAAATCATCAAACATAATTGGAACATTATACGTAATGATTCTGTTATTGGGGAGTTGGCTACTTCGGCCCCAAATATAACGTTTAGAAGAGCACGTTCCATGTGTAGTGATTTAGTCAAAAGCAGCCCTGAGATATTGGTGACTAAAACTTGGTTAAACTCCAGGAAGGGTTTTTATCGCTGTACTAATTGCAAAGCCTGCAAATATGGTATAAGCACATCATCAATCAGAACCCCCTTCCACTCTACTCCGAAACTGATTACAAAGTTGCTCACATGCAAAACGGAATTTGCTGTTTACGTGCTGGAGTGTCCGTGTGGCCTGCAATATGTGGGCAGTACCAAGTTGCAGGTGCACAAGAGGATACTCCAGCACATTAGAGCCATTGTTAACAGCGATCCAGCTTATCCAGTCGCCAGACACTTTAATGAATGTCATGGTAATGCAGTTGAGCAGCTCAAATATTTTGTGGTGGACTCTGTATTGCCGCTCAGACGAGGTGGCAACCGCGAAGCGATGTTACGCAAACTTGAAACCCGATTCAATCTTGAATTAGATACTAAGTCACCTAATGGTCTTAATGCCAGTGAAGACTTTTATACTTGTTTATAGAATGTATTAGATAAACTGTTTAGCTTGCATCACATATAGACAGAAAGAGAGCAATACTATATGTGTTATATTTTTTAGCCTGAGCATTTTAGCCTCCTCCCTAATCATTTTTATATATCAATTTTTAGTATAGTATGTTGTATAGCACTTTTTTGCACAAGCACTTTAACTCGGTATGACTTAGAAAAATGGAGCAAAGCCCATTTGGGCATGAGGCTTAGGCACTAGCACTTTATTTAATGTAATTGATCTCAACAGTGTTATGTTATTTGGTTATGTCAATAGGTGATACCATTAACACATTGGGCATGGATCTTAGGGTTCCAGCGTATGACTTTGTGGTCCCATTTTTCATAAGAAAGCAGAAATTTATTATTGTGGGATTTTTTATAATTATATTGTACATAATTATTTAATATGCTTTTTTAAATATGCACAGTGTCCAAATTGATTTTAGAATATACACCCACTTGGGTTTTATTCTTTTAACACTGCTAATATTTATATTTGAAACATAATGCATTGAAAGCTTTATCCAACATAATTTTACCGCTTTTTAGATATTATGACATCTTAAGGGATCAATACATGTTCATGACATCAATGAATATTGCAATTTTACGCGTTGGATTTAACCCTTTATTTTGCTCACCTTTTAATTGAACTGTTGGGTCTTAAACTTATTTATTCATGAATTAAATGAATGCTGCTATATTACTTGTGCCAATTGAAACGAACAATCAAGTATGCTTTCTATCTCTATGAGAGAGTGCTTTTTTTTTAATATCACGTGTTCATGCATTGTCACTTTAAAAATGTGGTTTTCCTCATTCACGTTATGTGATCAAGGCCTCTGGAAGGCCGAAACGCGTTATGGCGGCAGTGCAGGGTGAAAAATAAAGAATATTTGCACTGACATCTGGGTCTGTGTTCGTCTGTTCCCTGGAACGTGGAAGCTGGTGACGGAGTTTGCAGTATATATATATATATATATATATATATATATATATATATATATATATATATATTCAAGCTCCCAAAGATACGAATCACTCACCATGATCTCATTGGAGGAGCACAAAGTCATGGACAGCAACGAAGGACTCACTTAGTTGAGGTCATGATACCTCTCTCCCTGGCGGCCATACCAGCATGTCTTTGATGGCTTGCAATCCGATGGTGAACATTTAATTTCTTTTCTTTATGAAGGTTCTCAGTCTCTCATAGACAATTTTCAAATGAAATGTTAAATGTCGCTCACATGCCGCATGACACATCCAGTCCCCTGAAGCTGAATCAGCCATTGCGCCTCCGGCTGCCAGTGCCACAGTTGGTTATTTCAGTCCCTCGCCTGCCCAGATTTCAAATGTTGCGCATCCTACTGTCTTCAGTATAGATTACTACCAACCTTTTGGTAATTAATTTTTATTAATTAATTAATTGATAATTAAATTAATTATGTTTTTTTATGTGTAGCGCGTTGTGTGTTTATAGGGGAATAGGGTGGGAAGTAATTTAATGTTATTTAAGTAAATATTAATTTAATTTAATAGGTATTTATTAATAATTATTTGGTTAAATCATTATTAATATGTTATTTATTTTAAAAAAATATTATAAGTCTGTTAATTTAACCCCTACGCGATCCTACATTTTCCCTACTGTTGCACTCACTGGAGTGGGAATAGTAATTTGTACCCCTACGCTATCCAACACTTTCCCTACTGTTGCACTCACTGGAATAGTAATTTTTACCCCCCCCCCGCTATCCAACACTTTCCCTACTGTTGCACTCACTGGAGTGGGAATAGTAATTTTTACCCCTACGCTATCCAACACTTTCCCTACTGTTGCACTCACTGGAGTGGGAATAGTAATTTTAACCCCTACGCTATCCAACACTTTCCCTACTGTTGCACTCACTGGAGTGGGAATAGTAATTTTTACCCCTACGCTATCCAACACTTTCCCTACTGTTGCACTCACTGGAGTGGGAATAGTAATTTTTACCCTTACTCTATCCAACAGTTTCCCTACTGTTGCACTCACTGGAGTGGGAATAGTAATTTTTACCCCTACGCTATCCAACACTTTCCCTACTGTTGCACTCACTGGAGTGGGAATAGTAATTTGATTTCCTCCGCTATCTAATATTTTGTATTTATTTAGCTAATGTACTGTATAATTATTTAAAAAAAGATTTAAAATAAAAAAATTTTTTTTAAATTTGTTACATATATTTATTTAATTTTCATTTTTATTATTGTTTTATATGTATAGATGTATTTATAATTTATAAAAAATAAATTCAACAATGTATAAGTTATTAAAATAAATATTAAAACATATTAATAAGTATATATATATTATATGTATATGTTTGATGTATTTTCAAATTATATATATTATTTATAATTTTTAAGCATTTTAAAATATTTTTAACTATGTTTCTTTTAATTATATGTATTATTTACTTTATTTTACAATATTTTTTAACTTAAATTAAAAACGATATTTTTAACAACGATATTTTTGACATCAATATTTTTTTCTCGATATTTTTGTACTTACCTTAATGTAGATAGGATGTCGATATTCTTGTCTTCGATATTTTTGCTGCAATATTTTTGTAGGTCGATATTGTGACCTTCGATATTTAGTCAGTGATTCGACAGGATAACTCCCTGTGATCCTCGGCGGTTCAGGCAGCAAATCAATACTCGCTCCAAGTTTCACCCATGAGCTGCCGAACTCGCGGCGGGTGCTATTTACCGCTGACGTATGGGCAAAGTCACGTTTAAAGTATTCAAGCTCCCAAAGATGCGAAGCACTCACGGGACACGTTTCATATGATTTTATTAAGCAAATGCATTTCGGCGTCAAGCCTTCCTCAGTGCTTATCGACTTGGCAATCCGCATTACACAGATTTTAAATGCACATTACCATGATCTCATTGGAGGAGCACAAAGTCATGGAAAGCAACGAAGGACTCACTTAGTTGAGGTCATGATACCTCTCTCCCTGGCGGCCATACCAGCATGTCTTTGATGACTTGCAACCCGATGGTGAACATTTCATTTCTTTTCTTTATGAAGGTTCTCAGTCTCTCATAGACAATTTTCGAATGAAATGTTAAATGTCGCTCACATGCCGCATGACACATCCAGTCCCCCGAATGCGGGAACTCCTTCCTGACTCGTCAACTCCTTCCTGATGCAGGAAGGAGTTCCCGCATCTCTGTAACCTGCAATATTGAATAAATGTCTTGGTAGTCTGGAACTGGGCTGTGGCACCTCTGTTTGTTGGATATAATTACTGCGATTTCCATCCCCAGCAGCCACGGCCACCCTGCAGGGTTGGGGGCCCTCAACGACGGAGTTCTCTTGTTGGTAGAAATTGGAGGGCATGACCCGCCCGCCTTCAGAAGGAAAATGGAATGTCCGAAGACTAACCTTAACAAGGGTGGGAAAGGGTGACAAGCGAGGTAACCACCTCGGCTTGGTAAGGACCAGACTCAGTGCATTATTTTTATATGGGTTGTGGAGACTATTACGTGAACTTTGACTTCTCCGAATGCTGCATATTTCATTTAAGACTTACCTTGCCTGTGTTTTTCATCTAGAACAGGCACTGCAAGAGACAAACTCCATTTGGCATCACGGACGTTGTCTTGCAGTGCGAGAAGCATTATGGGACTTGCAGTTGTTAGCATAAGTCACATGACTCAAGATCATTTAAACACCTGTGGCCGGTGAAGACGTCATTTCCTATGATTAAGGCGATCACGCTGAAACACGTCAGGAAGGAGTTCCTGCATCTCTGTAACCTGCAATATTGAATAAATGTCTCGGTAGTCTGGAATTGGGCTGAGGCACCTCTGTTTGTTGGATTTAATTACCGGGATTTCCGTCCCCGGCAGCCACGGCCGCCCTGCAGAGTTGGGAGCCCTCGACGACGGAGTTGTTTTGTTGAGATATATTTAAACAGGAGATCTGTTCTTCTCACTTTACTGGCTTTAAGTTTAGCATGTGCTAAAACATGACTTTGATATCCTCTGGCTGTAAGTCTAGCACAAATTTCTCTTTCAGCCTGCTCGTATTCCCTGTTGGAGCCGCAAATTCTTTTCGCCCTTAAGAGCTCGCCGTAAGGGATGCTATTCTTAAGTGGTTGTGGGTGTGAACTGTTTGCATGCAGTGTTGTATTACCTGCTATTGGTTTACGGAAAATGGATGTGCAGAGACTTTGGGGGCGATTACGATGGCGGACGGACTCCAGTCCGTCCGCCATCGTGGTGGTGACCGGGACCGTCCGCAATACATGCGGCAGTCCCGCACACCAAATCAGGATGCGACCGCCACCATAGCGGTCGCATTTTGCATTTTAACATTGCGGCGGGTGCTGCTGACAGCAGCACCCGCCGCGATGATAAAATAGCACGTTGTGCATTTCACTGCACTACGTGGCAGGCACCACACGGTGCCTGCCACTTGGTGCAGTGAAATGTAGGGGGGTACCCCCCTAGTGCACCCACACCTCCCCCAACACAAGGGGGGCCCACAACGGGCCCCCGAAACCAATATACACCAGCCTTTCAATGGTGGTTTACCCACCACGGAAAGGCTGCCTGGAGACAGCATCGTGATTTGGCGAACGGTGCCTGCTAGGCACCGCCACCATTTCATGGATGCAGACCGCTCCACCAGGCAATCACAACGATTGCCTGTGGCGGTTCCGTGGCGTCCGCCGCTGTCCGAACCCGATTCCCCCCGCCATCGTAATGTGGCGGGGGAAAATCACGGTCCGATTGCGGAAGGACCACCACCGCATGGCTGGCGGTGGCTGTCCTTCCGCAATCGTAATCAGCCCCTTTGTTCCTTGACTTCTACTTTCACATCTAAAAACTCAATTTCTGTATCACTGATTCTGCTTGTGAATAGTAGATTCAAATTGTTAGAATTGATACAATCAACAAACTCTGTCACAGAGGCAAAATTACCCTTTCAAAGAATAAAAAGATCATCAATGTACCGTAACCATGTCACTATGTGTGACGACCACTTTTCCATTTCTGGCCCATGGAGTACCTGCTCCTCCCACCAGCCCATATGCAAATTTGCATAGCTGGGAGGCGAAGCAGGTGCCCATAGCTGTCCCCTGTTGCTGTTTGTACAATTTTTTGTCAAAAAGGAAAATGTTACAGGTCAAACACCACTTAATCATTATAATTAACATTTTGTTGTGATCTGCAAATTGTCGTGGCCTACGGTTCAGAAAGTGTTCTACAGCCCTCAGTCCATCGTCGTGGCGAATGCTCGTATATAAGGAACTAACATCAAGGCATACCATGAGGAAATCTGCCTCCCAGTGAATATCAAAAATCTGCTTTAGGAAGTCTGTTGTGTCCTGTATATAAGATGGTAGATCTTTCACCATCAGTTGTAGATAAAAATCAACATATTTGGAAACATTTTCCAACAGACTTCCTTTTGCGGAAATGATGGGCCTGCCTGGGGGACATTCGCTGTTTTTATGTACCTTAGGCAGGAGATAAAGGATGGGCACTCTAGGAGATTTTACTTTGAGGAAACTATATTCCTCTAGCGTAATTAGACCAAGGTCACGCCATGTAGTTAAGTCGTCATAGAAAATGTTCTTAAGTTTATCATACTCCCTCCTTGTAATGATAGTATAACATGAGGTATCTCTTAATTGAAGGTTGGCTTCATCAACATACATCTTAAGTGGCCAAATGACAACATTGCCACCCTTGTCAGCATTTCGTATAACACAGTTTTTTTCTGATGACCACTTAGTGAGTACCATGTTTAGTTCTCTTTCCCTAGGTGTAGGCCTTCGATTGTTCTTAAGCTCTTTCCGTTTTTTTCTTAATTTCCTCAACCATAGTATCGTTAAACGCATCAATATTGTCAAATGGAAGAATGGGGTTAAATTGGGATTTGGGCTTGAACTGTGATTTTTCTGTGGAGGTAGGATTCTCATAGTGCGAGGATGTTGGATAGGGATCTGTACTGCCCTCCAATTCCAGTACGTGTAGAACATTAAGAAGATTAGTGTCTGTAGTAGACAAACTGCTATCTTGTTCGCCCCTAGAATTAGCCATACTCCTATTGCTATTTTTGACCTGTTGTTTGAAATATTTTCTTAATTTTAGCTTGTGCATGAACTGATATAGGTCAATACGCGTTGGTCATAGTAGAACTTAGGCTCCGGGCAGTAGGAAAGTCCCAAATTCAGAATACGTCTATCTTCTATAGTTAATGGAACCTGACTAAGGTTTATTACCGTGTTATCATGTTCTACTTCTTGGTTTGGCTCCTCGTTACTGCTCCTTCCTTTTCTCTATTTCCTCTTCCCCTTGCCGCCCCTCCTCGCATTCCTCTTCCTCTTTTCTGTTGTGGTATTGGGCGATTGTTTGTATAGCGTCCCAAACATAAAAAATGGATTTCGTCTTGAACGGACGTTATTCTCAGGTTTTCAGTAGAGCCTTCCCGGTCTGATTCAGACCCTGTGTCTGAGCTAAGGTTGCTTACCGACACTTCTTGCCTGATTTTATTCGTCACTTCCATTCTTTCTCTCCGTATGTTGTCGTACTTTCGCAAGAAGTTGTAGATCCTTCCTGTTTCATAGTCCCTTTTGTCGCGCTGGAACTTATGCGCCTTCCATGATGTTATAACATCCTCATGTTTTTTTATTCGTTCTTTCATAAATTTTGCAACCACTTTGTCGGCTAGCAGATTTAGCTGGGTTGAGACATCCTTAATCTGTTGAACTATGTCTTCCCTGTCAATAGTAGCATACTTTATTAACAGAAGTATCATCTGCTTGGAGCTTTCGGCGTTCAATTCAGCCCATTCCTTTATTAGCTCTGGATAGCGATTTTCATATGTGGGGGTTATTATTATCCTTAAGCCACGTGGTACTCTGCCCACCTCGATGTATCTGCTTAGGGAATGGACCTCCCACCATTTGGAGACTTCTGCTTTGGTAAGTTCCTCCAATTTTCGGCTGAGCAAGTTGAAAGAATCTTTATCAGAAGTGTCTGTTTTGGATGCCCCTGTTATGGTTTCTTTACTTGGTCCATCTCCGAATAGCCCCTCTGCAGTTTTTAACCTGGCATTGACCTCTTCTTCTGCCATGACACTTTTACGTATTGTTCAGGACTGTGGAATAACACCCGATTCAGTCTGGATCATTAACATATATATATATATATATATATATATATATATATATATATATATATATATATATATATATATTCAGATCCACGAAGAAGGGTCATTCCGGGAACGAGCCCATTGTTAGGTGGTGCGTGCTGCCGGAAAACCCAAAACCGGCTATTAATATCCAAAATGTTCCAAGTAAAACGCACTCTCAAAGTCTTGGATGCCAAGCAGGAAGCTCATTTATTGCTCGTTACGCGTTTCGACAATTACTGTGATCAAGACAGTAATTGTCGAAACGCGTAACGAGCAATAAATGAGCTTCCTGCTTGGCATCCAAGACTTTGAGAGTGCGTTTTACTTGGAACATTTTGGATATATATATATATATACACAGCCTTACCCACTCTAAACCCTAAAAATACTCTTGCCACCCAAATACCTTTATCCACCCTAAACCCTAAAAATACTCTTACCACACAAATACCCTTACCCACCCTAAATCCTAAAAACACCCTTGCCACTCAAATACCCTTACCCACCTTAAACCCTAAAAAAACCCTTGTTACCCAAATACCCCTGCCAACTCTAATCCCTAGAAATACCCTTACCAATCAAATACCCTTACCCACCCTAAACCCTATAATTACCCTCAGCACCCAAATACCTTTTCTCACCCTAAACCCTAGAAAATACCCCTGCCTCCCAAATACCTTTCCCTACCCTAAACCATAAAAATACACTTGCCACCCAATACCCTCACTCACCCCTAAACCTTAAAAACGCACTTACCCTAATATGTATGTACCTACTGGTGGTCACAAGTAGGTAGTTATAGTTAGGACCTAGTTTCCATAGGAAAAGCGTATTTTGATTTGCCAATTACTTTGGCGTCGCTTGATGGATCCTCGCAAAATTTTCAAAACTAGTTTGCCACTCACTTTAGCTGTAGTCTTGAAAGTTTCAGGGTGATCCGTCAAGTGCGGGCCGAGAAAAAGGGGGGTCCCAAAACACATTTTCCCCATGTTAATTTCAATAGGAACTTTAGACACGGCTGTAGCCCAAACTGCTGAACAGATTTACACCCAATTTGGCAGAAAGGTAGATGTTTGTCCAGGAAAGGTTATGTTTTGTGATTTGGTGTAAATCCATTCAGTAGTTGTGGAATTATTAAAAGAAATTTAAAATTGTATATATAGGGACGCAGAGGATCCGCGACTCCTCCCGATCTTGTGCTGAGATTTGATTGGCTGCCAACCCTTCCAACCAGGAAGTGTTGGCAGCCATCTTGGGACTCGGCTTCAGCCAAGTCCCAGAAAAAACATTTAAAAAAATGAAATGGGGGCAGGGTAGAAATACCCTGACCCCCTAGGCCTCTTGGGGGGTCCCACAGAGACCCCGCAGGGCCAAAAAAGCATTTTAAAAAATATATTTTTGGCGGAAGTCGTGTGGGATCCGCGGATCCCACTCATTTTTTTTAAAACAAACCTCGGACTCCGGCGCTTCATTAGTAATCGGCCCCTGGGTGCTCCAGGTTCACGGGCATTTTCATAATGAGGGAGTGAGGCACACAGACCCCCCTCCTGGGGCTTATTTATTATAAAACAAGGGGGCCTCTCGGACCACTTCGGGCCCCGGGGGCCACCACCTGCCCAGGGTCACATTGTTAAAAGAAATCAGGGGGGCATTGTGGAGCCCCGGTGCCCTGGAGACCACCATCTTCCCAGGACTTATTTTTAATTGGGGATCCTCTCAGACCCCCCTGGCCCCGGGGACCACCACCTACCTGGGGACATAAACAATTTGTGGTGGGGGGGCCTCAAGGATTCCCCCCAGGCCTCAGGGACCACCACCCCCCTGGGGCCAACTTCTTTTTGTAAATATGTGAGGGGGACGCGCGACCCCCCTCACGGGCCGTTCTCAGACCAGGGGACCGCCACCTCCCGAGGAAGGCCCAACATCAAGAAAGGAGGGGGACTGTGCAGCCCCCCTCCTGGAGCCATAGATAGCCCTGGGGATCGCTACCACCCAGGGCCAGCTCCTGCTATGTCCCGGAGTGCGGGCCCCCAGGACATAGCTGTTTACTGTGGCTTTGCGGAAGCTTTACTGTTCCCGCAAAGCCACAGCAAATACTCTGCTTCCAGCAAGCAAGAGCATTAAAAATGCTCCCGCTTGCTGGGAACAGAGCAGAATTGCTTTCACACACAGGGAGCTGCCTTTCCAGCAGCTCCCTGTGTGTGAAAGCAATGGCAGCTCTCGCAGGAGGCGGGGAGCCAGCTGGGACCGTGGGGACCTTGAGGTGTGTAGGTGCTCTGGGTGGGACCAGGACACCCACAATGGATGGGATGGGTTCCCTGAGGCCGAAATCAGCCCAGGAGGGGTGCCACATGACCCCCTCACCTACTGTACATAAAAAAATATAAAGGCAGGGCCCCAGGGGATGGGATCCCCAGGGCCAAAATCAGCCCAGGAGGGGGTCCCCGCTGCCCCTCCCCCATTCCAAAAATCCCTGGCCCTGAGTTATAGGGGCCCGAGGCCGACATCGGCCCATGGAACAGGGGGCTACACGGCCCCTCCCCTAATAAAACCCCCCAAAAAAAGCTGGCCCGGCAAGTCGCCAGAGGCTACTATTAATGAGTGCTACTATTTCTAACATATACTATGTGAGTGACTGTGTAACTGTGCGCATCCATATATGAGTGCATGTCTGAGGTACTGCTTGGATGTGTGAGTGGGTGTGTGAGTGGCTGTATGGGTGAATAAGTGGGTGTGTGAGTAGCTGTATTGGTGAGTGAGTGTGTGTGTGTGTGGCTGTAAGGGTGAGTGAGTAGGTGTGTGAGTGACTGTATGGGTGAGTGTGTGGCTCTGTGAGTGACTGTATGGGTGGATGAGTGGGTGTGTGAGTGGCTGAATGGGTACCTGAGCAGCTGTGTGAGTGACTGTATCAGTGAGTAACTGGGTGTCTAAGTGGCTGTATGGGTGAGTGAAAGGCTATGTGAGTATCTGTATGGATCAGTGAGTGTGTGTGTCAGTAGCTGTATGGGTAAGTGAGTGAGTGTGAGATTCGCTTTATGAGTGAGTGTGCACTTGTGTCAGTAAATATATAGGTGAGTTTGTACATATGTTAGTATCTGTATGACTGAGTGGGTGTGTGAGTATCTGTATGGATGAGTGAGTGGTTGTGTTAGAGGCTGTATGGGTGAGTGAGTAGGCGTATGAGTAGCTGTATGGGTGAGTGACTCAGTGCCTGAGTGGCTGTATGTCTGTATGACTGGGTGTGTGAGTGGCTGTGTTGGTGAGTGAGTGGGTGTATGAGTGGGTGTATGGGTGTCTGAGTGGCTTTGTTAGTGGCTGAATGGGAGAATAAGTGAGGGTATGAGTAGCTGTATGGGTGAGTGTGTGGCTGTGTGAGTGCCTCTATTGGTGTATAAGTGGGTGTGTGAGTAGCTGTGTGAGTGCCTCTATTGGTGTATAAGTGGGTGAGTGAGTAGTTGTGTGAGTGGCTGTATGCGTTAGTGAATGGGAGTGTGAGAGCCTCTACGAATGAGTGAGTGGATGTGTGAGTACTTGTATGGGTCTGTGAATAGGTATGTGAGTGGTTGTGTGTGTGTGTATGAGAAGTTGTATGGGGTGTGAGTGGTTCTGTGGATGATGTCATCAATGATGTAATTTGAGATGTCATCAGTGATATCACTGAGATGTAATATATAAGGTCATAAGCAGTGCACTGTGGGGGCATAAGTTATAGTTAGCTCAGGTAACTATAACTGTTGAATTTCAATGGTTTTGTAAGAGTGAAATTTGAGCCCAACTATAACATCCCTCTAACATTTTTTTCCAGTGAATTTCCATGTTTTTTAAAATTCTATTTCCTAACTATAACGTCCCTGTAACCTTTGGCTTCTTTAGTGAATTTAGAGTGGGTGTGTCAGTGTCTGAGTAGGTCTGTGGGTGGGTGCGTGCGTGAGTCTCTGAATGGGTTGTTGAGTGGGTGTCTGAGTGGGTCTGTTAGTTGGTGTGTGAGTCTCTTAGTGGGTCTGTGAGTGGGTGTGTGAGTGCCTGAATGGTTCTGAGTGGGTGTGTGAGTGTCTGTGTGGGTCTGTGAGTGGGTGCATGAGTCTCTGAGTGGGTCTTTGAGTGGGTGCATGAGTGTCTGAGTGGGTCTGTGAGTGAGTGGTGGGTCTGTGAGTGAGTGGTGAGTCTCTGAGTGGGTGTAACAGTGTGGGTGTGTCTCCGAGTCAGTAATTTAGTGCCTGATTGAGTATCCGCATGTATTTTTAAAAAAAATGTTTTGGGAGATATTCACAAATCCATTGTGACGTTACATTGGGGGCGCCCTGAGCGTTGCGAAAAATTCACAAATATCACACGTGGAAAAAAAACATTTTTCTGCGTGTTGTACACATAAGGGGTCCCTCAAAGACCCCTTTATCACACCAATGGAGTCAGGGTGCCCCTACCCTGACCCCTTATTTAACTTTTAATCTTTATTTTGAGTCCCCAACTTTCTACACAGGTTGTGGCCAGCCAAACACAGCATTCCTGTTGGCACGTGTATTCGCGACACGTAGTGAATTATTCGCGAAAGGCTTTGCGCTTCTAGATATACAAATCTGCTTTCCTATTAATATCTCAAAAACTACTGAATGGATTTAAACCAAATCACAATAAGGGCTCTTTCTGGACCAAGAGCTACCTTTCTGCCAAATTTGATGTAATTCCGTCCAGCGGTTCAGGCTGTAGTCGTGTCTAAAATCCCTATAAGAATTAACATGGAAAATGCACTTTTTTTTGACCCCCCTCCTTTTTGTCAGACCCCACTTGACAAATCACCCTGAAACTATTCATGGAGAACTAAAAGCAGCAGGGCACTTTAAAAAAAAAAATTCATGATGATTTGTCAAGTGGCGCCAAAGATATGGGCAAGTCAAAAAACGCACTTCCTAAGGAAACTAGGTCCTATCTATAACTACCTACTGGTGATCGCCAGTAGATAATATATAAATATATTGTGAAACGCATCATCCTGCCATCCAGATCTCTTTAATAAATTACATCAACAGCATCCAGTGGAGTCCGTGTTCCCGTTTTGTTGCTTTGCAGTGTTGCGGGGATCATCCATTTGTGTATATATATATATATATATATATATATATATGCCAAATCCTCGCCTTGAAAATCCTTTGCCAGGAGAAGAACGAGCGCAGACCCAGGTTCAGTGCTAGTTTTTAGTTTATTCTGCACACCATCACATCGCCATTACGCGTTTCGGCAGATCCCTGCCTTGATCACATGACAACGTCGCTTTGCGAAAAACCCTTTTAAAGTGCCAGTGCATAATTACCAGGTAATGGACATAGTAAAAATCCTTACAATTCCTGCATAAATGCATAAATCCCCAACTTTATAAATGCAATCATTGTCTAATTAAAACTGATGGATTAAAAAAAACAAAAAAAAAAAACCTTGAAACCAAGGGCAATTATATTCCCAATTAAAATAATTATGAATGATTATTATCACAATTTGTAGCTTCAATGCATTTTTCTCAATTCACCACCTTATCAAACTATGCTCATACCTGTTCCTATAACTATTTAGCAAACGTACCTAAAATTAACCTTGTAAAAAACCTAAATATTCCCCACCTAGTGCAAATTGTGTAAAGTGCTAGTGCTAGTTAAAAAAACCTCATTTTAAATTGCCTAGAACATTATTTTGATACTGTAATATCTCATCAGTTACTGTTCTGGAAACATAAAACCAAGTGCAAAAGACAGCATGTGCAAAAATAGGCTATGGCTAAACACCAGATATATTACCTGAGTCAAGAAAAATGATTCCCACAATTATAAATATATTCTCATGAAAATGTAAATAAATACTATAAATAGTTAAATACATATAACTGTCATATAAATATAATTCATTCGTCTAAAACCCAAGTAAAAGATTACCTAAAAAGCTTTTATATGTTAAAATCACCCTATATCGATAAAATCAATTTCATAATCAGTAATAAGTGAATGAACAGTTTGCAATTATATATCAAATATACACGGGTAAGAGGAAATAAACTAATAAAGATAACTAAATTCTCTCAGATACTATTGTCATCTTTGATCTACAGATTTAATTTACTTTTGGGAGACTTGCTGTCACATCTGGGATTAACCCATTCTTACACCCACGTCTTCACTGCGTGAGGGTTTGCTGAGAGAGTAGTATTTATAAATATGTGTGCAAATCCTCACTCGTGTTTAATCCCCCTGGCTGTTTTGTATCTAGCTCGAGAATATAGCGAGTCTCGAGACGTCTCAGCTTGCCTTCTCGATCTCCCCTCTCCTTTGTGGCGGGACAGTGTCAATAACATAATATTTTAGATGTTTCAGGTTGCTCTCATGTTGCTCCTTAAAGTGTCTTGCGACCGGATAACTAGGGTCATTTTTAGTTATCGCTCTAGTGTGTTGCAGAACCCTTTTATGTGCCGCCAATTTTGTACTACCAATGTATGCTAGATTGCAACTGCATTCCAACACATACACCGCATAGTCTGTTCTGCAGGTTAAATGTTGTTGAATCATATGTGGCTTGTCATTAAAAGCTGAGCGATAAGACGTTCTATTGCTTCCATACAGACACGCTTTACAACTAGAGCATTTAAAAATCCCTTTCTCGCAGAAAGCCAACCCCCTGTTTCTTGGTCCTCTGGACTACTCTTAACTAATGTGTGGGCCATAGATGCTGACTTTCTGTATGTTATGGCAGGAAATCTAGGGAGAGTGCCGCCTATTATCGGGTCATCCTTAACTATAGGCCAATTGCGTTGAATGATCCTCCGTATCTGTTTTTCCTGTCGTGAAAAAGTCAGAATAAGTCTGACTGGTTCAATGGGAACCACTTGACCCCCATTAGATGACTGCTGTGGATGTCCCTTATAGTTAAGCAAATCTTCCCTAGCCAAACTTCTGGACTTACGGATAGCTGCATCTATGATTTTAATATTGTAGCCCCGTTGCAGAAAACGTGCCTTGCTGTCCATTTGATGTTTCTCCATGTCCCTTTCATTGCTACATATCCTGCGCAACCGCAGCATCTCCCCATAGGGGATGCTGCGAATTAAGTGGGGGATGTGCACTAGAAGCATGGAGCAAAGTATTGCCTGCTGTCTCCTTACGGTATAGGGATGTGGTTAGAATTTCATTTTGTATTGTGACCCTCACATCCAAAAATGTAACACTAGTGTCACTGATGCATGAAGTGAATGTGAGGTTGACGTGATTCTCGTTAATTTGAGCAATAAAATCTCTGGCCTCTGTCTGTGTACCATTCCACACAATAAAAAGGTCGTCAATATATCTGAGCCAGGACACAACTTTTTGACTATAAATTTGCTCAAATTTCTTTTTGAGGACCAACTCCTCCCACCAGCCCATAAAAATACAAGCATAGCTGGGGGAGAAGCTGGCCCCCATTGCAACCCCTGCACCTGCTGATACATTTGTTTTTTAAACAAGAAAAAATTATTTTCCAAACAGAAAGTCAGCATGTCCATCAACATTCTATTGTGCTGCATGTACTGTATGGGTCTTCTTGCCAGAAAATGTTCCACTGCTTTAAGTCCATCGCAATTCCGAATACATGTATACAGTGAAGACACGTCCAAAGCTATTAGTTGGAAACCTTTCTGCCAATTAACATTCCTGATTTTTCGAATAAAATCGCTAGTATCCTGTATGTATGACTCCAAATTATGGACATGTTCCTGCAGAAATGTTTTCTAGTGGCCCATCACATGCTGCAATGATGGGCCTTCCAGGTGGCCTCTCCATGTTCTTGTGCACCTTCGGAATAAAATAGATGATGGGAATTTTCGGGTATTCCTTTCTTAGGAATTTAAATTCTTCCTGGTTAAGCAGACCCAGACTTTTCCACGCCAGTAATTTGGTATAGAACTGTTCCTGCATGGCTTTGAACTTGAGGGGAATACATTTTCGATAACAGTCAGTGTTGTTTAATTGGCTGTAAGCTTCTGTCATGTAGTCCGAAAGGGGCCAAAGCACTATATTTCCCCCTTTATCAGAATTTCTAATTACTATATTCCCCTCTTTCTGGAATTTGGCCATGAGCTGTCCATATCTTCTTTCATGATTCGAAATTTTTCTTTTTTCTTTGTTGATTTGAATATTAAGTTTCTTTATTTGCGCCACGATTAGGTCATTGAAAACATCCACAGAATCTCTCACCGTGATAGGTGTAAACTTGGATTTACTTTTGAAGGGGGTTTCCGGCTTACTCCAGGTCAATGCTCCAGGTCCCGGTGACTCCTGCCCTGCATATTCATCTGTATTAGACCCCTGCAGTCCCTCTTTTTGGTAGATATCCGCTCCACTTTCTAATTCCTGCAAAACTTTCAATACACCGTAGTCTTCCACTGTTAATTTTGATGTACCAGAGATAATTGATATTGCACTCGAATTAGACTGGGTTTGCGGCTGTAATATATGGAATTTTTGAAGTTTCAGTTTCCTGATAAATTTGTACACATCTGCTCTTGTTTGTGTATAGTCAAAATTGGATTCAGGACAGTAAGTTAACCCCAGGCTGAGAAGCTGTTCTTCTGCCGCAGTCAGGTTAATTTTGGCCAGATTGATAATAGTATTGGTGCTTGCGTGACTCGGGGGGTATGACCGTCAGACTATTTACTTGTACCTCCATGTCCCCCGTCCCCGACCACCGCGCTTGCTGCCGGCGTTGCTTGACTGCCCTCCTTCTTTCTCTCCTGCTCCTTGTGTGCCGTTTTTGCCGGTTGGCCTCTTGGTCGCAGTGTTTCCCTCCTACTGCGTCTCAGGCACTCTAATTCCTCTCCCATCGTGGGCCTGATTAGATTCTGTTTCTGTCGATTAGCCCGACCCTCTGCATCCGACTCACTCTCCGCCGCAGAACTCAGGTCTGAAGTAGATGGAGCTTCCTCTTGTGATGGATTATGTCCCGACAGGCTCACCTCCTGCTGACGTTTGCTTACCGCAGCATTTCTAAATGTATCATATTTGCGGGCAAATGTAAATATTTGCCCGTTATCATAGTCCTCTTTGTCCCTCCTGAATTTGTATGTCTTACGTTGTTTGATCTTTTCTTCCTCCTTTTGCAATCTGAACATCATTTCTTCATTTAATTTAGATTTTTGTTGCTGTGAATCACTCAGCGCTTTTATTTCCTCGGTTAGTGCATCGATTCTAATTAGTAACTCTCCACGGTCACTTTCTGCATATTTAACTAGTATTTCTACAAGTCTCCTGGATGAATCCAAATTACACTGTGCCCATTCGGCCATCATCAGGGGGTTAGGCGTGTCGTAGCTTGGAGCAATCATTATTCTCAACCCCTGGGGATTCGTCCGACATCCAAATACTTTTGCAGCGATTTGGATTCCCACCATTTGGCTGTTTCCTGGCGCATGAGTTTTTCCAATACCCGATATTTATCTTTCAGGCTTTTAGCCCCTGCATTGCTGTCTTCGCCGGCACCTTTGCTATTGCTTCGCTGTACCTGAGGAGAGTCGGCAAACATCTCCTCGGCAGCAGACTCTCTATCTCGCAACGTTGCAGCTGACATGATGGTGTGCATATATAAAAACTATTGTCCTTTCCAGAATACCCCCACTGGCCAACTGCTCAGTAGACGGGCTCCCGATTGCACACCCCCACCTGCTGACGATCTAGCACAAGTCCCGTACCTGTTTTCAGAAGGCAGGAAATGCGGCGCGGCCACCCCGCGAAGCTTCACTCCTCCGAGCATCAACTCCCGCGGCGATCTCTGCGCCGCAGCTATCCACTTCCCTACGGGACCACGTTGCGTTGCAGCAGGGGGCTCTGTGTTTCCGTACCCGGTTCGTTTCTTGGACGGCTTCCGGTTTCTCCAGCTGACCCGAAGCCTCGATGCCTGCCAGTATCCGCCGGATGCCTGTGACTTCCCAACCACAGAGCCAACTTGCGGAGAGGGGGTCCACATACATGTATGTATGTAGATATATATATATATATGTAGATATATATATATATATATATATGTATGCAGATATATATATATATTACCACGCACGCTTTTACCACGCTCATTTTTACCACGCATATACATTTACCATGCATGCCTTTACAGTGAAAATGTAAGTATTTCGCAGGTAAATGTGTGTGAATATATGTATGTATATATATATATATATATCTGCATACATATACCTATATATATATATATATATATCTACATATATATATATATATCTACATACATACATATATACATATATATATATACATACATATATCTACATACATACATATATCTACATATATATATATATACATATATCTACATACATACATATATCTACATACATACATATATCTACATATATATATATATATATATATATATATTCACACACATTTACCTGCGAAATACTTACATTTTCACTGTAAAGGCATGCATGGTAAATGTATATGCGTGGTAAAAATTAGCGTGGTAAAAGCGTGCGTGGTAAAGGCACATGCACACTAATGGATGTGTGGTAAAGGTCTTGCATGGGAATGACCACGTTGTAAAGGCTGCTTCCCCCTTAGTATTCCTTTGGTGGGCCTGTCTATGCCATCCGGTGATGCTCCATGTTAACTGAGTTTTAGTTTACTCTTGTGAGATCAATGGAGCCCTGTTATCACGTGATGTCACTTCAGATGTTCCTAGGTAGCAGCAACAAACCAACGCTGAAAACATCCCTCACAAAAAATAACACACAGAACTGCTCCCTGATTCCTAGACAAGGGAAGCGCATCTTCGCCTGATTCTGCACCACAGAGACTAAAGAAACATGGCATTGCTATATATGGGGAGAGCAACACACGCCTCCTTAAAGGATTCCTTCATATAACACCTTATCAATGGATTTCTTCTCACAGAGCACTATGAGTTATTCAACATGTGCCATTTAATAGAACCACCTATATTCTCTTTGGGTGTGGCAAGAACATTCCCAATAGGTAACCACTTGATGACTACACATGTGTTTCAGGTGAGTTAGTGGCTTCTTTCCAGTACTGGTGTATATTTTACAGATGGTCTGTGGATTCTATTCTTACTGGTCTTTACTGCTTGTAAGGGATACTTTTGTACTTTTGACATTTATTCTTAAGGAGCTGGAATTCTTCCCTGGACCCTGTTTTTTCACTTTTTTCAGGAGGTTTCTTGGGTATTACATTCGGATTCTAGTGTTTTCTAAGTTCACAATTGTATTGCAATTTGGTCTGAATATTATATCGGTTAGGCAGTGTCACTCCTCCTCCAATTTTCTTACCATCTCCTGGTGAACTGATAATTAAGTGCTCCAAGTGGAAGAAAGCCTTCTCCCACCATTTGAGAGTGTAGTGAACAGAAAATAAGACTTCTCTTAATGCAATACTTAGGGGCATAAGGGCAAGGTGTGCACAATAATTTATCAAATATTAGTGAAGAGCAGGATGAGAGTTTTAATGATTTTGATGTATGAATAGAGACATTCTACAAGTACGTTTTGACTAAAGTGTGAAAGGTATCATTTTGGTACCCGTGGTCAAAGGGCTGGGGAGAGGAGAAATCTTTGCAACTGCTCTGAGACAACTTGCATCCACATTTAAGTTTGATGACCACCAAGTACTGCATTAAGAGAGATTTTTTTCTGTGCCACATAATCTTGAATACCGGGAGAAGACATTCTTCCACTTGGACCACCTAATTATGAGTTCACCAGGAGGGGAAAAATGGAGGATGAGCAGGGCCGGACTTAGCAGTACTCGGAATCAGGCGTTTCTCCGGGAGGCTGGAAGGGTGGGGACTGGTTTTGCGGAGGTGGGGCCGTTTTTGTTACTTCGGACAGGTTTTGCATCGTTGCTGCAATATCAGCCCCCAGTAACAAAAGCAGCAAGCGTTTCCAGCCTCTCGGGGCCAGGCAGTGCTTCACCAGGGGCTGGTCCGAGAAAATTGCCAGGGCTGCTTTGGGTTCCCAGTCCGGCCGGAGGATGAGTGACACTATGCCAGCCTAACCAATATAATATTCAACCAAAAGTGCTAGTAAATACAATTGTGAATTGAGAAAACCCCAGTATCCCCCAAGAAACCTCCTGAAAAAAAGTTTTTAAAAAACACACATAAGATCCAAGGAAGAGTTCTAGCTCTTTAAGAATGAATGTCAAAAGTACAAAAGATGGGAGTGTGCAGGGTTTGATTTGGGCTGAGCGGGAACCCAAGTGAGTCATGTCCTTCAAGGTGGCCTCCAGGTGATGCCCACAGGAATCTACCTCTTGGGTCTTGCCCATTGCAGTCTATTACAAGGTCAAGCTTCTTTGACGAGTGAAGACCTGCTTCGACATGCATCTGCTTAAAATCCATTTAAATAGGATAGGCACCTCATAGTGCCAGGTTACAAAATAGTGCCTAATCTCAATGGAGCACAGTGATTTTCGAAACTGAAACTAGTGGCAGAAGCCACCGACTTAAATGGCATCTAGACACTTGTAATTTCAACACTTTATCAACTTATGGCAAATTGCGAAGGTGTAGAGTAAAGAAACTGAGCTTTGGGGTGTTTTCAGTCAGAAGGGAATTGCAGAGTCTGATAAGGAAACTGCTAGGCTATCTTCTATTAGGGCTTGCAGGGCTTTATTAGTCTCCCTTGGATACCACAGGCCTCCGGCATGAAAGCAGAGAAGGCTACCCTAAGAAAGAAGTAAACTTGAGTCAGTGTTAGTCAGCGTTGCTGAGTGCTAAAGTCAGACCCCCAGGATATTGCGGCATGGATTAGGACATTTTGCGGCACAAATATGGAACTTTGGCGGCCCACTATTGCATTTTTTGTAACATTTTTGCGGCGCCTTATTTGCGTGACATTTAATAGTTATTTCCTAACAAAAAGGGAATCTGCAGGGAAAAGCTGTGATGTATGCTCTCCTAATCACAGCAGTATGCTGCCTGTCACCCATACTCTAATTCCATCCTCCAAGGCTTAAAGACAAAGCAGTGTTGAGCTGGACCGGCCCATTTAAAGCATGAATACCCATCCAGCTGCTCAATTGCACAGCGTGAAACTTAAAGAAAATGGGGATCAATCCCAGTGCCTGCTTAGCCAAATTGTGTGATCTTAAATACATAGTGCCTCATTTATGAAAAATGTTCCTTCGCGGCGACAAAACAGTGATGCAACAGTTTTCACTGCGCCCACCTTGCAACACGATGGATGCGCCATATTTAATGTATGGCGTTCCATGTCGCAAGGAGTTACAGATACATCAGTATTACCGACATATCTGTGGGCGCAAAAGTGACGCATTGCTGGGGTGTGTCTGAAAACAGACTCAACTCCAGCAATGTGTCCGTTCACATGGGGCAAGCCCCATGTGCAAGGGCCTGCATCAGTCTTACGCCTGATGTTGGGCAGGCGTAAGGTTTTGACGCAGTGGCGTCCTAGAAGCGGTGCACTGAAATCAGATAGATTTCACTGCACCACTTCTACGAGGCATTTTGCAGGGGAACGCCCACCCTGCATACATTATACCTGACGCAAGTATAATGTAGCGCAGGGCTTTACAAAGTGATGCATCTGCTTAGATGCATCACTTTGTAAATTGGACGCAACGTGGCACATATTTTACGCCACTGGTGCGTCACAAAAAGTGACGTAACAGCAGCGTAAAAGTGTTGCAAGGCCTCATAAATAAGGCCCATAGCTTCTTTCACTGAGCTTCCTTTTGGATCATTAGCACAAATGAGAAAGCCTTGAAATATGTGAGCACAGAATGCGTGTGGTACAAAAATGGATCATTTTTGTACAGCACGCATCCTGAGCTAGCGTAAGGCTAGGCGCTCCCATATGTGTTAATGACCTCATTAGCACATATGAGAGCCCCTAGAAATATGTGAGCTTGTAAATGGCAGACAGACATCAAACATTCAAGGGGGTGAGGACTTTGATTTAGTTCCACAGTGGATAATTTCTACATTATGTCGCTGAAGAAAAAGGTGATACAGAGTCAAGCGTCTATTAGTTTAAACATGAGCAGAGATGAGGCGGTGCAACAAAACACGACTGGACTGATATACCGCTTCATACTGATCTTGCTGGAGTACTAAATCAGGATCATGGCTATAAATAAATAAATACTTGTAAAGCGCCAACATATCACCCCTTAAGGTTTCAAGGCACTGGGGGCCATCGGGGAGATTAAGTGAGCTATTGCCCAGAGTCACATTATAATGAGGGGAGCTGCCGCCAGCACCAGGGATCGAACCGAGGTCCCCGTGCTCTGGAATTAGCCGCTCTGGCCACTGCGCCACACCTCTCCACAATATATAAACTTCCCCATTCCCACTCCACACAGTGCTGGCTGGCCTTTCCTCCATCAGAGCCCGCCCTTCAGTACTGAGATGATCATAATGCACTCATTTACTGTTATCCCTGCTTGTGTGGTATTATATTGTGTTCTCCGTGTTTATTGAGCTTTCTATGTGTTGTATCTAACTTCCTAGTTGTCGCCAATCGTGTGGCCAATTGTGAAGCATCAGGCCAGAGCTAATGTTTACTTTTGGAGAGAGTGACATAGTTAGCATTTGTCTCTGCTGCATGAGAAAGAGACAGTTGCGACTTGCGGTACTCGCTACAATTCTTGCTGTTGAATATTATTTTATTTTAGTAGCCGTGGCACCGGCCGTGTAAACAGGTACTCTCCATATACAGCCTATGATGTCTGCCCCCAGTGCTTTTATTGCTTTGTGCCATCCTATGCAATCCGTAAACTTTGATCTGGCCAGGAGCTCACTGACACCCTCTGGACCTGCTTTAACCACTATCCAATGAAAGTGGGATTGGAGCTGACCCCAGATTCTGTTTAGGAGATGGAGGGAAATTGCGATAGAGGTGCAGGCGCAGCAATGCACTTGTAGCCTCGGCCATCGTTAGTACCCTCAAATAATCAATTACTTGTTCTTTAATTAATAAATTTAATTACTTTTAATTAATTTTGATAATTGTTTTCTTAGATGACCCAAAGACTGCTTTACGAAATGTTGTTTTGAAGCGCTGACTTCAAAAAACTACCGGCCATAATCCTGCCTACCGCTGGCGGCTAAAATGCTAGAAAAATCCATCAATAAGGAGCTAACGTGTTACCTAGAATCCAACGGCCTCCTAGATTCCGCCCAACATAGTTTCAGACCACATCACTCCACAGAATCAGCTTTAGCCATGGCCACCAAGGAGATTCGCAAACAGTTGGACAGTGGGGGAGAGCCATCCTCATCCTATTGGACCTTTCAGCAGAATTTGATACTGTGAACCACCAAGTATTAATACAGAGAAAGAGGGAGATAGGAATCAAAGGGAGGCTCTAACCCTACTCACCTTGTTTCTTACTTCTAGGGAACAGAGGTTGTGCCGGGGTAACCTGACATCTGAGGCGTTCTCCCTCCCGCGTGGAGTCCCGCAAGGATCAGCTCTATCACCGACCCTGTTCAGCATATATGTCACTCCTCTGGCTAGACTGATCAAAGCACACGGTTTCTCGTTGATCTCTTATGCCAACGACACTCAGATAGTAATATCTATATCCTTGAGTGTAGAAACAGTGGCAGGGAGGTTTCACAACTGTCTGAAACACATTATTGGGTGGATGCATCTGAATTATCTTAAACTAAATACTGATAAAACTGAGGTTGTGGAGTTCGGAAAGGGACCATCATTCTGGAATCGGTCGTGGTGGCCAGTGGAGGCTGGGCAGTGTCCTGAACCTACCGGGAAGACTAGGAACTTAGGAGTCATGTTTGACGATCAGCTGAACTTTGCAGGCAAGTGCAATCTCTTGACTTCCTCATGTTTCTTCCTCCTAAAGGTTCTGCGTAAAATCTTTCCCTTCATTCCCCAAGACCTGCGCAAAACTGTGGTAGTTGCACTGATTCTTTTGAGAATCGATTACTGCAATGAGCTTTTTCTAGGAATTGACAAATGCCAATTACCAAAACTCCAATCTCTGCAGAATGCCGCAGCTAAGGTGCTACTCAACATCCCGAAATACCATCCCATTTCTAACAGCATTAGGGAGCTTCACTTGCTTCCAGTCCAGAAACGTATTGAATTTAAAGCTCTGTGTCTGGTGCACAAAGCGCTATATGGAGGGGATTCACTGGACTTACAGCAACTTTTCCTTTGGTACATCCTGCGCTGAAACCTTAGATTAGCCAATAAAGGACTAGTTCAAGTCCCAAAAATCCGAAGAGCTAGATGGGGGGGAAGAAGCCTCTCTTATAGGGCAGCTAAACTCTGGAACTCGCTGCCGGTCACAATTAGGTTACAAGCAAACAGACTCCTGTTCAAGAGAATGCTTAAAACCTGGTTGTTTCCAACTAAGCAAATTTAATCCTGTCACTTTGCAACAGTTCCTTGACTCGTTACAGTTCAGCGCCAAGACGCCTCGGCATTCGTTGTGCTCTATAAAAGATGTACTTACTTACTTACTTTTGTATCGCCTCAGCCTTTATAGGTCTGTTGCCGACATTTGGTTAAATAAAGAAAAGGAGCAGCGAGCAGTGAGCTGGGACCTGCGGAGCCGGGAGCCAGGATCGAACTCTAGGTCAGCGGCAGCCCACAGTGGTCACAGCGGTCAGCGGTGAGTGCAGTGGTCCAGGGGGTTTTCCATCACAGCTCCTGGCCCTAGTCTCCCTGCCCTCGCTCCAGCTGCTGCTGCCACTGACGAAGGGTGCAGGAGGCCAGGGGGGAGCTTTTCGGGGGCAGCAAGCAGCTAGTGGCTGGTCTTGTGGTTGCTGGGAGTTATCCCCCCTCCCTGCAACGCATCACAGAAGACGCTCAAAAGCATCTAAATGACCATGGGCACCGCAGTCGTAGCAGGCGAGTAGACCTAGAGTCCCCCTGCGGAGCGGCCTGGCCAGAGCCAGGCGCAGCTTGTGGGGGTCGTACTCAGAAGGCCCCGCCCGCGCTCCTAACCCATCCGAGGTGTGGCCTATTCCCACGTCGACACGGCTCATCGGTGCGGACAAAACCCCGGCTACCAAAGTGGTGACACCAGCCGGCTGCAGCCCACAGGCCCAGAGGACCCCGAAGGAGACTTTCAGCGCCACCTGGTTTTGATCCCAGGACATCAAATCCCCAAAACTCAATTCAGCAGCTTGAGACCGACGACCAGTGCCTCCGGTGAGTGGGTGGCCAGCAAGGAGGCAGCTCACCTAGCCCTTTACCACCCCGCAGTGGCAGGGACCACAACAGCTGCACAGAACCCAAAGACTCAAAAACCATATGCCCCCTGGCGGCTGGTGAAAGCCCTCGAATGACAAGTGGCCAGAGGCAGCTGGAGGGGACCCAGGAAGAAAGAAGGCCGGGGATACGACCCGTAAGGGTCTCAAGGCTCCAACAGTGAAGAGAGGAGGGGGAGGGTCCCCAAATCTGATAAGCCAAAAGATTTCTTCAGGCCAGCCAGCTAACACCTCTGCATCCTGAGGCCTCAGCCCCCATAGAGCCCAGGGCACTGCCTCAGTGCACAGCAAGTCCAAGGAGAAAGGAAACATCTGCAGTGGTTCCCCCCAGTCAGTAAAAATCAGGGCCCCTCCATCGCAGGATGACCAAAAAGAAGCCCCCTCAGCGTCTCGATCTTGTCACTGAGGGGAAACCCCCCCCCAACCCGAGAGTCATCTCGAAACCTAAGAAGTGCATGGAATACAACCCAGGCAACCTCCGCCCGAAGTCGCCTCTAAAGGACCCAACAGCAGGACTTATAACACATTTCTTATATAAACCCTCCCCCAACGGAGGGGTCCCCCTTGCATTGACAGTTCCACCAGCATGTGCCACAGCCAGTAACAAGGAGCCCCCTTAGGCTGCCTCTCTAACTGCAAAACCTCTGCAACGCACGACCCACGAACACACATTGGGAGACGCCGGTCCCAATCCTGCCATATACTGGGTTGCGCCCCTGAAACGAACGTACAACTGCATGGGATCCACATGCCGACACCAACGCCCCTACTTTATGAAGCTGGTAGCAGGTTGTTACAGCCTAAATACACCAACAACAACCCACCCTGCGGATCCCACCCCAGCTCTGCTCCCCTGTGCTCTCAGGCTCTGGCCAAAGTAAGATAGAAGCACCAGAGTGCAAACAAGAACTGGGGTATCTATCATCAATATTTTTACAAAACTTGGAGACCAAGATAGAAAGAACACTGGAGCTCACCCCAAAGCTGTTTAGAATGGCCAGGGAAATTAGGCATTCGCCCCCACTCAGCCAATGCCTTCAAAACAGTAACTCAATCAACGACTCAGAACCAACCTCCACCAGCGAAATAAATCTCACCACGGCAAGAGCCTTACTTTGGCAATCCAACAAAATGGAATTACAAATTTACCTTTTACAGTCTATCGCACAACGTCTAGTGGATCTGAGCACCAAAGTGGATCTCATTGAGAACAAACTCAGCCGAAACCAGGAAATCTGGTCCTGCACCTGCTCATGTGCAGCAATCATTGACAAATGGGCAATTCTCTCTAAAGTTCTAACAGACCTGGTAGCCACGCTTAAAGGAACCACTGGGAGCTCCTGGTCCATCAATTTGCCGACCAACAGCAGCCCCAAGCCAACAATAACGCAAGTCGGCTCCCAAATCAACCCGAAAACAAACAACTCTGGCTGTCTCACAATGAAGCCCGGCAACCAAGCCCCAACCCTGGCAATCAATCCTCCCGCCGGCCCACTGAGGCAAAACTCCAGCCCCAGCACTTCACTCTTAGACAAGGAAATTAAGGACAACCTTCCCTCTCAGAAATAGCAAGAAGCGCCCCTCTCTAGGAGGGCCAAGAAAAAACTAAGGAAACAGCAGAAAAAGGTCGAAACCTCTAAAAGAGTCACTTTCCTGCAAACAATTCAGAACCAAACCCCACAAGCCAAAAACGACAAAGTTCGGACTTATCCGATTTTCGCCACAAAGTCTGTCTCCAAAAAGCCAACTTCAGTAGTACCAATCTCAACAGAAGCAAAGGAACAAGTGATCGAAACACCATCTCACCCAGCACCCCTGATGGGGGAACCATACAGTTCTAAAGGTCCGGCAACTGAAATTCATCTAGCCCCCCCATTAACCACCACGAAGTTAGAGTTAATAACCCAAACTTCGTCGCCTAGGGAACCAGGCTCAACCACCGGGGTGCACCCTACTCGGGGTCCTTTACGCCCTGACCCCCAGTTGTGCTGCGCTGTAATCATCCCGCCATGCCAAAGCTCCAACCTTAGCCCAGAAGTTAGCCACTGTGATGCAGGTTTGGGCTCCTACTCAAGCTCCACTCAGCCAGGACCCAGAGCTCCACCTAGGGAGAACCAAACCAGAAAAACAACCCACGAGGTAATTCGCACCCCCAGATATCGCATCAAGGGCCATTATTACATCTTAAACAGGGATAGCATACTTCTTCTATTCAAGCATATCCCCACTTTGGCCCAAACACAATCAAACAACCCAGCTTGGGTCAAGCTTTTGAGCCTATCTGGGGACACCCATGGTGAATCTATCTCAATAGAGTTGAGCCGTCACACCCAGCAAGTGTTAACATCAGAAGAACTATCCCTCATGGCGGAATAGGGTATAGACATCCCACTCCCCGCACCAGAGAAATAACCTCACGTGCTAAAAGTAACTCCGCTAAAGAAAGAAGTCTACTCCGTTCTAAGGGGCGCGGATGTCAACCATCCGGGGAACAATTCAACAGCAACGCCTAACCATCACAATGCATACAGAATAACCTGTACACATGATCAAAGGACAGTCTTCTTTTGCGAGCCGACGCATATTTCCGGACACGGAACCCGGATCAATCAAAAAGCCTACTCTTACGACGGCACCACTAACGTCACAAAGGCTGACAGCAACCGGAATTGGATCAGAATTCTTGGAACCAACACACAACTATCTATCATATCCTGGAATGTGACAGGCCTTAAAATACTTCTTTGGATTAACTCAGCAATCAAATATCTCCCAAAAAACGACATCCTTTGCCTACAGGAGACCTGTGCCACTGAACCTATAATCCTTTCAGGTTTCTACGAGTTCCACACCGCAGCCACCAAACCAAACATCTTTGGGCGGGCATCCGGCAGACTTTCAATCTTCATAAATCAAGCTTGCAGAATAGAGACCACCGTAATCTTAACCAACACCGCAGACTTGCAAGCTGCTCTCATTAGTGGGCTAAAAAGCAACAGCAACTCAACCCAGTCTACTGCAATCAACTGCTATGTTAACCCCGCTTTCCACCCAAAAAAACAAGCTTTAAAAACACTGGTAATAAAAATTGGCCATCTAATAAATAATTTTTATTTTACAGAGTTTTTTATAGCACAAACTTGACCCAAAGGTATCGGGTATCAGAGCGCTTTACATAGCACCAGTTG
The DNA here is from genome assembly GCA_963921515.1 of Calotriton arnoldi. NCBI lineage: Eukaryota > Metazoa > Chordata > Amphibia > Caudata > Salamandridae > Calotriton > Calotriton arnoldi. The sequence goes on along the minus strand of CAWUFW010002702.1, from coordinate 846,722 downwards.
CGTTACGTGAGGACACATTCATTTTTGTTAGGCACGGGGAGATTAAGTGATTTGCCCAGAATCACAGGATGTTCAGCGTCATTGCCGAGACTCGAACCCAGTTCCCCAGATTCGAGGTCGACCGCCCTAGCCGTTAGGCCAACTCCTCTCCCCAATACTTCTCACACTTTCAAATAATAGCCGGGGACTTGAATATCCGGAAATTGGGGAACCTGCAAACCCACACCCGACCCCCCCCCCCACAGAGGCAGCCCTCCTGCAGCCCCTCTTTGACAGTCATAGCCTGGCCTCCGTGCATGCCATCAAAGTGGCCCAGCATACCCTCTGGCTCCCACTCCCCTCTTTCAGGGACAAATACACAATTGACTACATCTTCATCTCAGACCAATTGACGCCACATCTCAGCGACTTCGAAGTGGATAACAGGGTTGAAAGTGACCATAGACTGCTGAGGGCAATCATCCAACTGGAAGGGAAAGCTGCCCCACAACTGTATACTCTAGGGGACCCAACTGGGGAAGAGTGCCACAAAGTCCTGAGCAGAATAAAATGGTCTACAAAACTCGGCCCAAAACTCACAGACTGGATCACATTCAAAGAGTCAAACCCCACGGCAGCAAGCACCGTCCCCCTTCCGGTGCATTGGAAAGCACTCCTAGCAGACCTTAAACAAGCCCTAGGGGGCGGACCCGGAATCGCCCAGACGCAGATCTCTCACGCGCATCCATTCCATCTACATATCAAACCTAAGGAATTATACACAACTAAACGTAGTCTTTTAAAGGCCCTAAAGGCGAAAAGGAAAGGGAACAAAAATTTGCAAACTCAAACAATCCCTGTATTTCGTGTGGAGTATAGAAAGAAACTCTGGCAGTTAAGAACCAAGAAGATCGAGGCAGAATGGCTGAAAATCTTCACCTTCCTCAAAGAAAGGGGGCATATTCGACTTTGGAAGTACATCAGCCAACATAGTAACACCAGTTAGACAAAGGAGAACGGAGTGGCAGCCAATGCGTGGGTCAATCACGTTAAACAGTTATATCTTAACCATCAGAACACATTATATACCAACCCATATCAATCTTCCTCAGAACCACGTCAGGCCCCCCAAATAATCAGTATCACAGAGGTCGAGGTAACCAACCTAATTAAAAAAATGAGCACCGATGGAGCCCCAGGACTCAATGGGGTTCCCGCATCAGTGTTCAAAGCCACACATGCATACTGGTCAGAACAGCTCACTCCACTTTTCAAGCACGCCTACGCCGCCTCAATAATCCCGTCGACATGGAAAGTATCAATACTCTTCCCAATCTATAAAAAAGGGGACCGCACGAAACCGGAAAATTAAAGTCTCATTGCTTTACTAGACCTAGAAGCAAAAGCGTATGCCAGAATACTAATGAAAGAACTAGAAGCCTGGGCAAAAAACAACAACATCCTCCCCTTTTTTCAATCTGGATTCAGGCCCGAAAGCTCCACCACAGATAACATCTTAGCACTGGGTCACTTGTCACATCGAGCTACACAGCAGATGCACACACCTCTTTCTGCTGTTTCGTAGACTACAGTGCAGCATTTGACTGGGTGGACCGAGGGAAACTGTGGGAGAAACTAGATTCCTGGGGAATCCCCGACAGCTATTAAAGACAATAACTGCATTACACCAGGGGACCTGGGTCCGCATAAAGACCAACCAATTCACTGTAACAGCAAAGGTATCAATCAACAACGGCTTGAAACAAGGCTGTGTCCTTGCCCCCCTTCTATTTAATCTCAATACAGCAGATCTGGGCAAAGCCTTGGAAGGCGTTTGTCTACTAACACCAAGGCTAGGGAAGGCGCGGCTTCAAATCCTCCAGTATTCTGCTGACATTGTAATAATGGATCATTCGCGGACTGGTCTACAGAAAGCCTTAATGCATTTCACAGGTACAATCAAAAGAACAAACTCTTGGTGAACCAGAAGCAGACCAAGATAGTCATCTTTGGGAAGTACCCACGAAAGAAAACAGCTCAATGGCGGCTACATGACCTGCAAATCCAAACATGCAAGGGTTACAACTATCTTGGCATCAGCCTATCAGATGGGGCAAAACCAGTGGCCCACTTAAAACAACTAAGAAGCAGGGAGCTGGTATCATCTACAGCTTGAAATGCTTAAATCAGCAGCTAAACAGTCCAACTGCTGAACCCATCCTAAAAGTCTTCAGAGCTAAACCTCAATTACGGCCACCTAGCCTTTCCCAGCGCACTGAACAAGTATCTCACAAATTTCCAGATTTCCGCTTACAAGAAAGTTTTAGCTCTCCCTCGGCAGGCCAGGAGAGCCAGAGTGAGATTGGAGCTGGGACTGGCCTGTCCGGATATTATATGCTCAGGGGACATAATAAAATATTACATCAACATTCTGCGTGCCACAGCACCCTCACTGAAAGCACAAATCAAAACAATCTCCAAAGAGGTAGGCTCCCCATGGAAGGCACAGCTGGCAGTGGCCACAAGCCTCCTTGAAATAGAAGTTTGCACTCTGCAAAACCAGGACATCTCGGCCACAGCCTGGAAAAAGACAGTGAATGCACAGGTTAAGAAACTGTAATTTGAAAGGGACTTAGAAAGTTTACGCCACCAATCAAACCTTCCCGCATTGGATGCATCCTACATCTTGGGCAAACCTCAGCCTTACTTCGAGCAAGCACTGACAGTCCAGGCTCGGAAAAGAATCACCTACATGAGACTGCTCGCACTGCCTATTGCAGACTTTAATCCGTCCTGGGCCCGGCGGGACTACTCAGTCGCCTGTCGTCTATGCAGCTACAAACGCGAATCCTGGCTTCACCTGCTGTGCTGCTGTCCAAAGACAGCAAGTGAGCGACACCGCCTGTTAATCCCAACTTTCGGGTCTTACGGCCTCAGACATTGCAGAGAAGTCTCAGATCTGTGTTTCTCCGCCAATACAACACAAACCTTGGCCAGACTGGGAAAATATACAAACGCAATTCGGGTCGCATTGACAAAAACCACCAAAGCTATAAGCAGCAACTAGCTGGCCACAAAGCCCGAACGATAACGAACAAATGGTCAGCATAGCAAAATAACAACCCGGCGTCAGCATCAAAACCAAAGAGTCTTGCTTCGGATCACACTAAACACAAGAAACCCCAAGCACACAAGGAAAACAATACGTTCAAGATCAGAAGATTAAATCAGGAAGCCAGATAAGTCAACTCATGCACCCTGCACCAAAATGAGAAAAATATCCTTTTATGTTGTTTAAAAAATGTTTTACAGAAAACTAATGCCGGGACTGTAAGGTTTTATTAATTTCGCACAGTAAACCTATATTAACCAACTGGGTTAAAGGGTTCACCCAAAGGGCGAGGAGACCGGGACTCCAGATGCCGCTGACACTCCTGTACATTAGCACCTTTCTTCCAGACTGGATCGCTGCTTCTACAATTTTATTGATTTTAGCGAACTCCGTTACCCCAGCTGGAGTAAGCACATTAGTCATGATCCTAAAAGCTTTTTACCTTTATTCTCTGTACTCTTTTTTTATTCTATAGACGCAAAATGACGTACATTGTAATGATTTTAATTAATCGAACAATAAAGAACCTTCCCCTTCCCTTCGCTCTCTGTCAAAGTGGGAACAAGTGAGAGCTAATTTTAGAATTCAGAACTGCTATGTTCTCAGTTGAAATGAGTTTATAATCAGACCCCCAGCAGTCTTCAAGCCACACCTGATGTCTCCCTGCAGTTCGTCAGACACCCCAGCAGTCTCCGAGCCACACCTGATGTCTCCCTGCAGTTCGTCAGACACCCCAGCAGTCTTCGAGCCACGCCTGATGTCTCCCTGCAGTTCGTCAGACCCCCAGCAGTCTTTGAGCCACACCTGATGTCTCCCTGCAGTTCGTCAGACCCCCCAGCAGTCTTCGAGCCACGCCTGATGTCTCCCTGCAGTTCGTCAGACCCCCAGCAGTTTTTGAGCCACGCCTGATGTCTCCCTGCAGTTCGTCAGACCCCCCAGCAGTCTTCGAGCCACGCCTGATGTCTCCCTGCAGTTCGTCAGACACCCCAGCAGTCTTCGAGCCACACCTGATGTATCCCTGCAGTTCGTCAGACCTCCCAGCAGTCTCCGAGCCACACCTGATGTCTCCCTGCAGTTCGTCAGACACCCCAGCAGTCTTCGAGCCACGCCTGATGTCTCCCTGCAGTTCGTCAGACCCCCAGCAGTCTTTGAGCCACACCTGATGTCTCCCTGCAGTTCGTCAGACCCCCAGCAGTCTTTGAGCCACACCTGATAGTCTCCCTGCAGTTCGTCAGACCCCCCAGCAGTCTTCGAGCCACGCCTGATGTCTCCCTGCAGTTCGTCAGACCCCCAGCAGTCTTTGAGCCACGCCTGATGTCTCCCTGCAGTTCGTCAGACCCCCAGCAGTCTTCGAGCCACGCCTGATGTCTCCCTGCAGTTCGTCAGACACCCCAGCAGTCTTGAGCCACACCTGATGTATCCCTGCAGTTCGTCAGACCTCCCAGCAGTCTCCGAGCCACACCTGATGTCTCCCTGCAGTTCGTCAGACACCCCAGCAGTCTTCGAGCCACGCCTGATGTCTCCCTGCAGTTCGTCAGACCCCCAGCAGTCTTTGAGCCACACCTGATGTCTCCCTGCAGTTCGTCAGTCCCCCAGCAGTCTTTGAGCCACACCTGATAGTCTCCCTGCAGTTCGTCAGACCCCCCAGCAGTCTTCGAGCCACGCCTGATGTCTCCCTGCAGTTCGTCAGACCCCCAGCAGTCTTTGAGCCACGCCTGATGTCTCCCTGCAGTTCGTCAGACCCCCCAGCAGTCTTCGAGCCACGCCTGATGTCTCCCTGCAGTTCGTCAGACACCCCAGCAGTCTTCGAGCCACACCTGATGTATCCCTGCAGTTCGTCAGACCTCCCAGCAGTCTCCGAGCCACACCTGATGTCTCCCTGCAGTTCGTCAGACACCCCAGCAATCTTCGAGCCACGCCTGATGTCTCCCTGCAGTTCGTCAGACCCCCAGCAGTCTTTGAGCCACACCTGATGTCTCCCTGCAGTTCGTCAGACCCCCCAGCAGTCTTCGAGCCACGCCTGATGTCTCCCTGCAGTTCGTCAGACCTCCAGCGGCTCGAGCACTTAGCAGCAGAGACAAACAGCGTTGTGGGAGGGACTGCAGGCCTAATATGCTGCTGCACTGCTGAGCGGGAACAAACACTTTTGTGTTTTTTCGCTGCACCTGGGCATTTAATTGCGGCCATCACGCTCCTTGCCTAATTTGGGGGTAAAATCGCGATTCTCGAAATTGCGAAAAGCTGGGGAGTCTGTAAAGTGTGCATTCTTCAAATCCAGCTACATATTCATTCCAAGCTCAGCAGGAACTTTTCAGTGTATTCTCATGGGACTTGTTGAGTACTGGCTTGCTGCTGATGCCTGGGACTTGAGTATTTGCTGCATCTGCCAGGGACCTGCTGAGCACTGAGTGGGACCTGTTTTGCTGCATCTGCCAGGGGTCTGCTGAGCACTGGGTGGGACGTGTTTTGCTACATCTTTGATTGGTCCGCTGATCACTGGGTGGAGCCTGTTTCTGTCTGCCTGGGAAGTGTTGAGCAGTGTGTGGGTCTAGTTGGGCTTACAGTGCCATGGGCCTGCTGAGCACTGGGTGTGGCTTGTTTTGCTGCATCTGCCAGGGGCCTACTGAGCACTGGGTGTGGCCACTGGGTGTTGCCTGTGAAGGGTCTCTTGAACACTGATTGGTTCTTGCTTTTCTGTCAAGGGCCTGCTGAATGGTGGCAAGGGCCTGTTAGTTGTGCCTGCCAATGGGCTTGCTGAACCCTGGGTTTGTCCTGTTTTTATGTGTCTGCCAGGTGTGTGCTGAGTCTCAAGTGGGGGCTGCTTCTATGTGTCTGCCAGTGGTGTTCTGAGCCATGGCTAGGGCCTGGTTATGTGTCTGCCAGTGGTTTTCTGAGCCATGGCTAGGGCCTGGTTATGTGTCTGCCAGTGGTGTTCTGAGCCCTGGCTAGGGCCTGGTTATGTGTCTGCCAGTGGTGTTCTGAGCCCTGGCTAGGGCCTGCTTATATGTGTCTGCCAGGGGTGTGCTGAGCCCTGGTTGGGGCCTGCTTATATGTGTCTGCTAGGGGTGTCCTGAGCCCCGGGTAGGGTCTGGTTATGTGTCTGCCCGGGATGTGGGTAGCCCAGGGTGGGACCTGGTTATGTGTCTGCCAGATGGTGTGCTGAGCCCTGGGTAGGGCCTGGTTATGTGTCTGCCAGATGGTGTGCTGTGCCCTGGCTGGGGCCTGGTTATATGTGTCTGCCAGAGGTGTGCTGAGCCCCGGCTAGGGTCTGGTTATGTGTCTGCCAGGGGTGTGCCTAGCCCAGGGTGGGACTGGTTATGTGTCTGCCAGATGGTGTACTGAGCCCTGGCTGGGGCCTGGGTATATGTGTCTGCCAGGGGTGTGCTGAGCACTGGGTAGGGCCTGGTTATGTGTCTGCCAGGGGTGTGCTGAGCCCTGGTTGGGGCCTGTTTATATGTGTCTTCCAGGGGTGTGCTGAGCCCTGGGTGGGGCCTGTTTATATGTGTCTGCCAGGGGTTTCCTGAGCCCCGGGTAGGGTCTGGTTATGTGTCTGCCAGGGGTGTGCCTAGCCCAGGGTGGGGCCTCGTTGTGTCTGCCAGATGGTGTACTGAGCCCTGGCTGGGGCCTGGGTATATGTGTCTGCCAGGGCGTGATGAGCACTGGGTAGGGCCTGGTTATTTGTCTGCCAGGGGTGTGCTGAGCCTCGGTTGGGGCCTGTTTATATGTGTCTTCCAGGGGGGTGCTGAGCCCTAGGTAGGGCCTGGTTATATGTGTCTTCCAGGGGTTTGCTGAGCCCTGGGTGGGGCCTGGTTATATGTGTCTGCCAGAGGTGTGCTGAGCCCCAGCTAGGGTCTGGTTATGTGTCTGCCAGGGGTGTGCCTAGCCCAGGGTGGGACTGGTTATGTGTCTGCCAGATGGTGTACTGAGCCCTGGCTGGGGCCTGGGTATATGTGTCTGCCAGGGGTGTGCTGAGCACTGGGTAGTGCCTGGTTATGTGTCTGCCAGGGGTGTGCTGAGCCCTGGTTGGGGCCTGTTTATATGTGTCTTCCAGGGGTGTGCTGAGCCCTGGGTGGGGACTGTTTATATGTGTCTGCCAGGGGTTTCCTGAGCCCCGGGTAAGGTCTGGTTATGTGTCTGCCAGGGGTGTGCCTAGCCCAGGGTGGGGCCTCGTTGTGTCTGCCAGATGGTGTACTGAGCCCTGGCTGGGGCCTGGGTATATGTGTCTGCCAGGGCGTGATGAGCACTGGGTAGGGCCTGGTTATTTGTCTGCCAGGGGTGTGCTGAGCCTGGGTTGGGGCCTGTTTATATGTGTCTTCCAGGGGTGTGCTGAGCCCTGGGTGGGGCCTGGTTATATGTGTCTTCCAGGGGTGTGCTGAGCCCTGGGTGGGGCCTGGTTATATGTGTCTTCCAGGGGTTTGCTGAGCCCTGGGTAGGGCCTGGTTATATGTGTCTTCCAGGGGTGTGCTGAGCCCTGGGTGGGGCCTGGTTATATGTGTCTTCCAGGGGTGTGCTGAGCCCTGGGTGGGGCCTGGTTATATATGTCTTCCAGGGGTGTGCTGAGCCCTGGGTGGGGCCTGGTTATATGTGTCTTCCAGGGGTGTGCTGAGCCCTGGGTGGGGCCTGGTTATATATGTCTTCCAGGGGTGTGCTGAGCCCTGGGTTGGGGCCTGGTTATATATGTCTTCCAGGGGTGTGCTGAGCCCTGGGTGGGGCCTGGTTATATATGTCTGCCAGGGGTGTGCTGAGCCCTGGGTGGGGCCTGGTTATATATGTCTGCCAGGGGTGTGCTGAGCCCTGGGTGGGGCCTGGTTATATGTGTCTTCCAGGGGTGTGCTGAGCCCTGGGTGGGGCCTGGTTATATGTGTCTTCCAGGGGTGTGCTGAGCCCTGGGTGGGGCCTGGTTATATGTGTCTTCCAGGGGTGTGCTGAGCCCTGGGTGGGGCCTGGTTATATGTGTCTTCCAGGGGTGTGCTGAGCCCTGGGTGGGGCCTGGTTATATATGTCTGCCAGGGGTGTGCTGAGCCCTGGGTGGGGCCTGGTTATATATGTCTGCCAGGGGTGTGCTGAGCCCTGGGTGGGGCCTGGTTATATGTGTCTTCCAGGGGTGTGCTGAGCCCTGGGTGGGGCCTGGTTATATGTGTCTTCCAGGGGTGTGCTGAGCCCTGGGTGGGGCCTGGTTATATGTGTCTTCCAGGGGTGTGCTGAGCCCTGGGTGGGGCCTGGTTATATGTGTCTTCCAGGGGTGTGCTGAGCCCTGGGTGGGGCCTGGTTATATATGTCTGCCAGGGGTGTGCTGATTCTTGAGTGGGGGCTGCTTGCTATGCCTGCCAAAGACTTGTTGAGCATGGTGTGGGTCCTATTTTGATGCTGATGCCAGGGCCCTGCAGAGCCCTGGGTGGGGTGCGTTTCCATGTGTCATTCTCCCTGGAAGCCCCCTTGCATGGAAATCGCTCTTTGCTCGCCAAGGATAACAAGCCCAGACGTCGAAAACAAAAATGTTCGCTGATTGATGGCTAATGACACTAATTCTAGGTAATCACAAAGAGAGGAATTTCAACTACAAAGAGGCAACATAAACTTAAATATACGATCAGAACATTGTAGGACCAATAAACAGGTCTCTGCCTGGAATGATCAAACTTCAAATGCCAATGTCGGAGGACGATTCCAGGAAAGTAAGAAGAGGGGAAAACATAAAACATGGAATAGCTAAGATTATAGACAGAAGAAGGAAGAACTAGACAGCCCGCACGAACACTGACATACAGCTTTGTTCATATTCTGTTTTTTTTTTGCTCGGAATTTCTGCAAGATTCTCTTATAACCAGACCAAGCCCCCCACACAGCATTACATATCTAAGTAACACGGAGTGGTCCAGATTTATGGTCTTAGCCCCTCTGTTCTGGAACTCGCTCCCTATGGAGATGAGGTCCTTAACCTCTCTCACCTTATTCAGAAAACAGCTGAAGACCTGGTTGTTCGCACAGGGGTATGGAACCTAAGCCATCCATTCCTGATGCCACCTTTTCACTCTCCCAGCGCCAAGAAACGTTTTGGTGAACGTGCGCTTGATAAATGCTTTTAACATAACATAACCGAGTACTGGCGTGCTGTTTGTTCCACCAAGTGCCAGATAGGCTTCAAAGCGCTGCACATGAAGTCGTCTGGGAAGAAGGAGAAAAGCAACGGGTACCATGAGACAATAAATGTAGGATTTATATAAAGTGAATCTTGCTATAAAGCAGTCGAGTGAGGGTAGCAGGGAGAAGTGTGGAAGAGGGGGTGAGGGAGGGATGCAAGGAGAGGGGGTTACCAGCAGGGGTCTATCACCCGGAGGTACGTGAAGAGTAGAACAAAATGGAGTTTCCTGGATTGAGGTGGGGAGTGTTAGAAAGTGCATCCGGGTTACACACTAGGCAATGAAAGGGGGTGCATTTTAGCCTGGATAAGAACAAAGTTGACGTTGTGTTAATTTATATGAATGAGGAATTAAAAAGGTAAGGGAAAATGAACTGGAAAATTATTGGATAAAAAAACTGCATCACATATATCTTTCACTAGAATATGTGCTTCAAATTCTGCAATCCGGTCTGCCCTGGGCCATGCCTAACATAGAGACCCTTATAGTGTCGGCTAGTAGGGCCTAGTGCCCGAGGAAAGGAGACACAACAATATATATCAGGCATTGATGTAGCAGGACCCTAGTCAGTGGGCAACAAAGTGCTTCACATCAAGGCAACAGGATAGGCGCTAGTCTTACCTTGTTGTGGATCTTCTAAACATTTCTAAAGGTGAGAAAGCTTTAAGTTGTTTTGATATTGACAGATTATGTGTTCCAGAGTTCGTGTGCCAGATAACAGAATGCCCGGATCAGAGTCCTTTTTAGGTCTAGCCTAAAGACAGCTTTATTGTCTTGCGAGCTCCATGTTTTCCAAAAACATAGCAGATAAAAATACATATTTTTAAAGGGGCTCCCAATCAACACTCTTTCATCATTGATCTGTTGACATGTCACTCAAATTATACTTCCTCCCACCCCAGGATAAGGTATAGATCAACAGACCAGCCCACTCCAGGTATTGAATGCCTTCACTTTGAGTGACTGAATTTTTCCCTTGTACACATACACCTAAAAAAATAGTTCCCCCAAAATAGAAAGTGTTAGACCCTTTCACTTCTCAATGACTGATAGTGCTTATCAACTATTTTCATAACCCTCAAGACATTTATTGTAAATTACAATGTTCATCCCTCACTATAAACCAGATTTGGTATATTTATTTACCCTACTGAAAATGAGCATAGCTAAAGTGTATATGCAGATTATTAGGTTGAAATCACCCCCCCACTGGTTTGTGATTGACATTTCAACCATTTGAGAGAGAGCTCTAGTAACTACTTGTGGAACTACATCATCAGGGCTGGCTTTAGACTTAGAGGCGCCTGGTGCGACAAACTTTTTGGTGCGCCCCCCCCATGACCTCCTTCTCCACAGATTCCCTCACTACCGCCTTCAAACAGTACCACTCATCTCTCCACAGACCCTCTCTCGCATGGATTTCTTTTGGCTCATAGCGCTACTCATACCAACCCTAGGGTGTCAGAACACTTTTCACCACACACTCATTATACAGAGGCAATGAATCTTACATGTGTAAATCAGTCTATAGGAAATGTTACACAAAGCAATGAGGATGATCGTTCTGTGATCTGCATGTATGGTTCTTTGCAGCAGGCATATTAACCCTCTGCGCTACATTATGATGATTCAAAACTGCTACTAGACAAAACTTCCATCTCTCTCCAGCAGAAACATTAATCACCTGTGTTATCTTGACATTTTTATTGTTGCCTGAAAACTGCTGGGCAATTAAGGAAACAGCAAGTGCTTTGAAAACCAAAAGTTATTTCCGAACAATGGCTGCACTGGTTGCAACACCCTAAAGTCGGCCCTCTACATCACCCCTATTGGAACATGGTGCCAGCACTGTTAGTGTGCAGAAAATACTACTCTCAATGCAAAGACAAAGCTTACATCCACCAAAACATAAACAGACAAAATAACATATCTAAATCTACATGTACTTACCAATGAATAAAAGTTCCTATAAGCAGTAGGATGTGATCACAAACTAAATAAGAAATATATTGAAATCTGTCATTTTTACTTGTTATTAAAAACTAGCTTTGGCAAATAATTAATCCTATGGAAAACAAGCACAAATAATTAAAATAGGAAAAGTGTGTATGCAAATTTCTATACAAAAGTCACAGCCCCTCAGCTTGGAGCACGGCATCGGAAGCCGTTGCTTCTGACTTGAGCTGGACCTCTATCAACAACAAGTGGAAGTGCAGCCTCATGTAAGAATTTCAATGCACTTTGATTAGACTTGTGAGGGACACCTAGTGACGACTTGAGGAACTGCAGCTTCAAGTAACAATTCAATGCTTTTGTATTTGCCTTTTGAAGGACACCCTGAAACAGTGGAACTGCAGCATAATTAAAGAATATCGATGCTTTTGCATTTGACTTGTCAGGGACACTTAGAAACGACTAGTTAAACTGCTGCTTTGTGTGAGAATTTCAATGCTTTTGCATTTGACTTGTGAGGGACAACTGGAAATAAACTGGGGCTTCATATAAGAATTTCATTGATTTTGGATTTAGCTTGTGAGGGATTCCTAGTAACGACTTGGGGAACTGCATCTTCATGAAAGAATTTAAAAGATGTTGCATTTGACTTGAGAAGGATGGCTGGTAATGACACGGGGAACTGCAGCTTCATGAAAGGGTTTGAATGCTTTTGCATCTGACTCAAGAGCGAGTTCTAGTAACACCTTGATGAACTGCAGCTCTGGGAAAGAATTTTGAAGATTTGGCATTTTACTTGAGAGGTACCTCTAGTAACAATATGAGGAATTGCAGGTTTGAGTATATCTATCTATCTATCTATCTATCTATCTATCTATCTATCTAGATATAATTATATATTCACAGAAAAAAACAAAGGTTAAAGTAATGTAATAGGTGAATTTGTCAGTGACAACATTAACATTTTGAACTAAACAAACCCACAGAAATTCACCAGTTATAGTTATCAGTGCTAACTATAACTAGCGCTCCCGCCATGCACTGCTTATGACCTCACATATGACATCAATCATGACATGTTCTTCGACATAATTTATGAATCACTGATGACATCTCAAATGACTACCCATGACCCGGCGTGCTTGTTTGGGGGAGGGCATGCATTCCTCCTCCCCAGGGCCTCTCCCCGGGACCCGGCATTATAATAAGGGGGAGGGTGCAGACTCCTCCCTCCCCATGCGATTTAGGGTTCTGGGGACCCCATTATCCAGGGCCCAGCTTTACTATCATGGGGAGGGGGGTCACACATCCCCGTCCCCAGGCAATTTTGACCCCGGGGAACCCATCCCCCAGTGCCTGACATTATAATCAGGGGAGGGGGCATGTGGCCCACTCCCAGGACAATTTTGACCCTGGGGATCCCATCCCCGGGGCCCGGCTTTATTATCAGGGAGAGGAGGGCACCTGGTCCCCCTCCCCAGGCCGATTTCGGCCCGAGAGACCCCATCCTCCCGGGCCCAGGATGCTTGTTTGGTAAAGGGGGCATGCTGCCCCTTTCCCTGGGCCAATTTCGGCCCCAGGGACCCCATCCCTGGGATTCGATGTTATAATCAGGGGGAGGGGGTGCATATGGCTCCCCTCCCCAGATCGATTTCGGTTCTGGGGCCCCATCCCCCGGGGTCTGGCTCTATTATCAGGAGGAGGGATGGAGGCATGCAACCCCACTCCCCAGTCCAATTTTGGACCCGGGGACCCCATCCCCTGGGGTCTGGTGTGCTTTTTTGGGGAGGGGGACATGTAGTCCCCCTCCCCAGGCCAATTTCGGCCCCAGGGACCCTATCCTGCAGGGCCCAGCATGCTTGTTTGGGGGAGGGGGTCATGCAGCCCCCCTCTCCGGGCTGATTTCTGGCCTAGGCACCCCATCAACAAGGGCCTGGCATGCTTGTTTGGGGGATGGGGTCACACTGCCCCTCCCCAGGCAGATTTCAGCCCTGGGGACCCCATCTCCCGGGGCCTGGCATGCTTGTTTGGGGCAGGGCATGCAATACCACTTTCTAGGCTGATTCCGGCCCTGGGGAACCCATTCCCCATGTCCCCGCACCGTTAAAGGAGGGTGCTCTGATTCCCACCCATGGCCAGGGCCGTTTCTAGGTGTTTTGCCGCCCTAGGCGAGAATTGAAAAATGCCGCCCCCTCCCTTTTACTACCATCTCGTAGATGTTTCTGCAGCACCAATGGGGTAACCTATAAATAGTGCAGGGTCACTAGGGTTACCTTTACAGCTTCACCAAGGCGTGGGCACTACAGCCTCAGCAGAGGAGTAGCCATAGACACCACATCATTACCAGGATGCACACAGACACTACTGCTGCACAGTAGGATTACCACACAGACAGATCCACATCACCACAGGAGTTCTCCTGATTCACCAGAGCATCACCCCATAGATAGTGCATCACCACAATGCTATCCATACACACTACAGTACCACTAAAGCGGTGCCTTACAGAACCAGTGCCTCACCAGATAAACACCACGTAGGCGCTACGGAATCATCTGACAGCAGCTTGTACACATTGCTGCATCACCCATAGATGGCAGGGATCCCCAGAAGAGTGACCATAGACACTACGGAATCAAAGAGGGCACATCCCTGCTTTCTTTCTTTGTTTCCCGTCTTTCTCTTCCTCCTTCATTCCCTGTTTTGTGTTTTTCTCTCTCTTGCTCTGGATCAAAGCCTGATGAGGTAAAATAAGTGTCAGTCCCAAAAATGAAGGCTGTTGGGGCTCACCAGCAACCACCTAACTAAGCACTGGTCTTTAAATACCCCTCAATTGAAGCTGTAGTGTCCATGCATTACCCATAGACACTACAGTGTCACCAGAGGTGCACTCTATGGACCCTACAGCATCAACAGCGGGAGTACGCACAGACTCCACAGAAGCAAAGGGGGACACTGATAGACACTCAAGCGTCACAAGCATATCACATGCACAGTACAGCATAACAGAGGAGTACGCGCAGACCCCAAAGAAACACAAGAGAGGGTACGCAGGGACAATACACCATCAGCTAAGCACTCCACACGCAGAGCGATACCTCTTAGTTTCTACAGAATTAACATACATGTTTATAGCACAGCCTCACCATGGAAGCATCTCGGACTGTATCACCATAAAGAGAGCCCATACATATTACAGCATCACCAAAATACCCTGGGTACCTCAGTGTCACCAAAGGATACCACACAGACACTTCTGCATCAACAGATGTGCACAATCAGGGCATACCATCATTACCAAAAGGATTTGACATTACTTCATCCGAACAGCAGTACACGAACAGGCTACAGCATATACAGGACAGGGTCAACAACATGTTACTGTGGTGCTGGTGCACACCACAACATCTCCACAATAAAAGCTTGGAGGTATTACTGCACAAAATGCCTTTCAATATCACCAGAAGCAAAGTAGACTGCCAGACAGACAATGCTCCATTGCCAGGACACATGCACACTACACCTTCAGCTGTAGTGTATCCCATAGTCACTACAGCGTTGTGAAAGGAACTCCCCACATGCAATACCACATTAGTGGAGAAATACTGATGGACACTACAACCTCTGCACCCTACAGCATCACCAGAGCAATAATCCATGTGCCTACAGCATCTCTGGAACACTAGGGGGGGTAATCTTTGCACACTGCAGTATCTCCAGAGTGAAACCCTGTGCACACATCACCAAAGGAAGAGAGGGAGAGTATGAAGTCCCTGAAGGAAGAGAGTGAGAGAATGACATCACTGAAGGAAGAGAGGGAGAGCATGAAGTCACTGAAGGAAGAGAGGGAGAGCATGATGTCACTGAAGGACGAGAGGGAGAGTATGAACTCACTGAAGGAAGAGAGGGAGAGTATGAAGTCCCTGAAGGAAGAGAGGGTGAGAATGATGTCACTGAAGGAAGTGAGGGAGAATATAAAGCACTGAAGGAAGAGAGGGAGAGCATGAAGTCACTGAAGGAAGAGAGGGAGAGCATGAAGTCCCTGAAGGAAGAGAGGGAGAGCATGACGTCATGAAGGAAGAGCAGGAGAGTATGAAGTCACTGAAGGAAAAGAGGGAGAGCATGACGTCATGAAGGAAGAGCAGGAGAGTATGAAGTCACTGAAGGAAGAGAGGGAGACTATGAAGTCACTGAAGGACGAGAGGGAGAGTATGAACTCACTGAAGGAAGAGAGGGAGAGTATGAAGTCCCTGAAGGAAGAGAGGGCGAGAATGATGTCACTGAAGGAAGTGAGGGAGAATATAAAGCACTGAAGGAAGAGAGGGAGAGCATGAAGTCACTGAAGGAAGAGAGGGAGAGCATGACGTCATGAAGGAAGAGCAGGAGAGTATGAAGTCACTGAAGGAAGAGAGGGAGAGCATTACGTCATGAAGGAAGAGAGGGAGAGTATGAAGTCACTGAAGGAAGAGAGGGAGAGCATGAAGTCACTGAAGGAAGAGAGGGAGAGCATGACGTCATGAAGGAAGAGAGGGAGAGTATGAAGTCACTGAAGGAAGAAAGGGAGAGCATGACGTCACTGAAGGAAAAGAGGGAGAGCATGACGTCATGAAGGAAGAGCAGGAGAGTATGAAGTCACTGAAGGAAGAGAGGGAGAGCATGACGTCATGAAGGAAGAGAGGGAGAGCATGATGTCACTGAAGGAAGTGAGGGAGAATATGAAGTCACTGAAGGAAGAGAGGGAGAGCATGAAGTCACTGAAGGAAGAGAGGGAGAGCATGACATCACTGAAGGAAGAGAGGGAGAGCATGACGTCATGAAGGAAGAGAGGGAGAGCATGACGTCATGAAGGATGAGCAGGAGAGTATGAAGTCACTGAAGGAAAAGAGCCATCATATCAATGACGCAAAAGAGAGGGGGTGCACTTGTAAAAGGATATATGGACTATGGTGACACGGAAGGAAAGAAACCAAATGGAATCCTTTATAAATCAGAGGAAACCACATCAAATGTATTATTGAAGCATCCTAATGGACGGTTCTCATGTGGGTTGCAAAACAGACAATGAGACGAAAAAAGTTTCTCCTGCTGTTGTATATTCTCCTCCAATACAAATACCAGTGTGACATAAAAAGTGCGGACTACGCAGTGCTTGTGTATTCAACATTAAAATGTATACAGAAGATGCCATAAATCATCCTTGGTTCATATGCCAAGATTTACAAAAATGCCTGTGCATCCAATGTAGCATGGCGCGGTCAACGATAATCAAAGAACCAAAGGAGATATTTGTTGACGTTTTCGGTATACCCTTCTCTGGTGTATCTTGGGCAGTCATTTAGTAATACACACAGCAGATAATACACATCACCAAAGGAATACCAAATAGGCCCCAAAACATCTGATTATATAAAAAAAAAAAACAGGAGCTGCGGCTCAATTTGCTGCTTGCTTACTTAGCCACTAGCCAGGTTATAACTAACTCACCAGGCCTTTATGGCTTTAGCCCCCTATATTTTTTTACATCTACCTGCCTGCAGTGCTGCAGCCGACCGGGATCCCACCCAGGCCTCCCCGGTACCTGATAGTCCTGCAGGCGGCAGCGGGAACTCTCTGCCTCTTGTCTTGCCGGCCGCGCGCGCACAGCCCCGGCCGGCCGTGGCGCCGAACGTGACGTCACGTCAACGTTCGAATTGAACAGGTGCTTTCGTTTTGAAATTCGAGGAGACTCGGATTCCCGGCCAACATGAGTTCTTCTGACTTCTTCTGCTGTTTGATGGCCGGGAATCCGAATCTCCTCGAATTTCAAAAGTTGATTGAAGAAGCTCCAGCATTTAAGTCCATTTCAGGTAATTGTTTTTTGCCGCGCCCACCGGCCGCCCTCCACCTTTTGCCGCCCTAGGCGGCCGCCTAGTCCTGCCTAGTTGTAGAAACGGCCCTGCCCATGGCACCCACCATACATTCATAGTGGCCACGGGCGAAGCCCTAAGGCTCCAGCCGGCATTGCTCTCACCTGCAGGGAGAAGCTCCTAATGCTTCTCCCTCTGAGGGGGAGCAATATTTAGATCTGTTTAGATCTGTTTCCCTGCCCCCATCACTCTGATGTTTGTGCTTGTTTTTAATGTAGCCCCTGGGTGAATCGGGTTCTGGGGGCATGCAGAGTTTATTAAAAAAAAAATGGAGGTGGGCGCACATGGCCCCCCTCCAAGGGCATTTTTATGCCCCGGGGACCACCACCTCTCTGGGGCTACATATACAGGGGGCCGTGCGGAAACCCCAAGCCTCGGGGACCATCACCTCCTGGGGCTTTCTAAAAGAAAGAAGGGGGACTGCACGGACCCCTCTCCTGGAGCTTTCAGAAGCCCAGGGAACCACTACTTCCCCGGTGTGAATTTGAAAATGAAGGAGGGAGTGAAAACTGAGAAATGGCCGAGCACTGGGCATGGGGTCCCTGGGGCTGAAATTGGCACCCAGGGAGGGGGGCACATGGCCCCCCTCCCCCATTGAATTTCAGCCAGGTCCCGGGGCTGAAATTGGCCCGGGGAGGGGGTCATGCACCCCCTCCCCCATTGAATTTCAACTGGGCCCCAGGGGATGGTGTCCACAGGGTAGAAATCAGCCCGGGAAATGGGGCAGCGTGGGGTCATCAGTGATGTCACTGACCATGTCATGAGTGATGTAAAATGTGAGGTCATAAGCAGTGCATTGCGGGGGTGTAAGTTATAGTTAGCTCAACTAACTATAACTGCTGAATTTCACTGGTTTTGTACGAGAGAAATCTGAGCCTAACTGCAACGTCCCTGTAACCTTTGTTTTTTTCAGTGAATTTGTAAGTTTTTTGAAAATACTATTTTGTAACTATAACGTCCCTGTAACTGTTATTTTTTTCAGTGAATTTCTAAGGTTTTTTAATGTTAATT
Organism: Calotriton arnoldi; assembly: GCA_963921515.1. NCBI lineage: Eukaryota > Metazoa > Chordata > Amphibia > Caudata > Salamandridae > Calotriton > Calotriton arnoldi. The sequence continues at coordinate 828,621 of CAWUFW010002702.1, read as the reverse complement.
CCTAACTAAAACATCCCTGTAACCTTTGTTTTTTTTGTGGATTTCGAAGGTTTTTTAATTTTATTTCCTAACTGTAACCAGTAACCTTTGAGAGTGTGTGTGTGAATGGCTGTATAGATTGGTGAGTGGGTGTGTGAGTGGCTGTATGGGTCTGTGACTGGGTGTGTGAGTGGTTTTGTGGGTGTGAGTGGCTGTATGGGTCTGTGAGTGGCTGTGCGGGTCTGTGAGTGGATGCGTGAGTGTCTGAGTGGGTGCATGAGTGTTTGAGTGGGTCTGTGAGTGGGCATGAGAGTGTCTGAATGGGTTTGTGAGTGCCTCAGTGAGTGTGTGAGTCAGTCTGTGAGTGAGTGCATGAGAGTTTGGATGAGTCTGTGAGTAGGTGCATGAGTCTCTGAGTGGGTATGTGAGTGGGTGTGTGAGTCTCTGAGTGGGACTATGAGTGGGCGTGTGAGTCTCTGAGGAGGTTTTTGAATTGGTGCATGAATCTCTGAGTAACTCTGTGAGTGTGTGTGAGAAGGTATGCGTGGTTCTATAAGTGGTTGCATTAGTGTGTGAGTGGGTGTGGAAGTGGGTGTACCTGTCTGAGCGGGTTTACAAGTGGGTGCATGAGTGTCTGAATGGGTTTTTGAGTGCCTGTAAAAGTATCTGAGTAGTTCTGTAAGTGAGGGCCTGAGTAAGTGTGTGAGTGGGTGTGAGAGTGTCTAAGTGTATCTGGGTGCATGAGTGTCTGAGTGGGTCTATGAGTGCATGTGAGAGTGTCTGAGTGGGTCTGTGAGTGGGTGTGTGAGCATCTGAGTGGGTCTGTGAATGGGTGTATCAGTGTCTGAGTGGGCCTGTCAGTGGTTGTGTGAGTGCCTGAGTGTGTGAGCGGATGCCCAAGTGTCTGTGTGGGTGTGCAGTAGCTGTGTTAGTGACTCAGCCACAAAGAAACTGCACCTTCCCCTTCATCCAACAAGAGTCCACAGTTTTGCACAAAATATCTACCCAAGTGGAGTACTTGCTACTGGTTAAGTACTAAGTGCTACCTCCTCGGGTAAATGTCCAGTATGTATTCTACACTGCAGCTGCGTAATGGACCAGGAGGAAATGTCTCCAGTGACCTTGTGTGCATTTCAGCAATGTGATGATTCCTCGTGTGTCTTTATCCAGAAATATGTGATAACATGAATCCTCCTATAGAGAAGACAACGGGACTACAAAGAGGTAAATCGCCACCAAACAAGAGTCTTTCTTCTTAACTACATAAAGCAAGTGCTTCTTTGTTTGGTGGACATGTCCTCATATTCGTTAGCAACAAGAACGCGTCACCAAAATCGGTGGGAAATGTGTTGTGGGGCCACTTGTTAAGCTGTCCATCATCCTAGCAAAAAAGTAGGAAGACCTTTGCATACTACTAAGGTGGGTGGGGCCAGACGGCAAAACTTTCCAAGTGATTTGTACATTTGGGCTCCTCCCACGGCCTTCAACAAAATTACACTGGGTGCATTGGGTGGGGCCAGGGCACCCACCATTAACAGGCCGAGCCCTGGGGGATGGGATCCTCGGGCCCAAAATTGGCCCCTTCCCCTTGCAGTAAATGGCCGGGCCCCAGGGAATGGGGTCGCTGGGGCCGAAATAGGCCCAGGGAGGAGGGCTGCATGCCCCCTCCCAAATTAAAAACATACAGTGCCCTGGGGGATGGGATCCATGGGGCCAAATTAGCCTGGGGAGGGGGGCCACATGTCCCCTCCCCCTCACTTTTGACATCTGGGTCCCGAGAGATGGGGTCCGTGGGGCCCGAAATCGGCCCAGGGAGGGGGGTTGCATGTCGCTGTCCATTCAGATTTTGGCTGGACCCCGGGAAATGGGATCCCCAAGTCCAAAATCAGCCTGGGGAGGTGGGCTTTGTGCCTCCCTCCATATTTACAATATGAATGCCCCAGAGGAAGGGGTCCCCGGGGCCGTAATCGGTCCAGGGAGGAGGCCTGCATGCCCACGTCCCGGGTTGTTAGCATGTCGTGGGTTTGCCACAGACCCTGGCTGCTTCCCAGGCCTTGAGGCCAGCCCCCCACTACGCATGGCCAAAGGCTATGTGCAGTGCAGGGTTGGGTTGGGTGCAGCGAGGGTTAGATTAACGCAAGGTGATTAAATATTACTTAATGTTAAAAGAAAACCTAGAAATTCATTGAAAAAAACCAAGGGTTACAGGGACGTTATAGTTAGGAATATAATTTTTAAAAAACTTAGAAACTCACTAAAGAACAAAAGGTTACAGAGATGTTATAGATAGGTTCAGATTTTACATGCACAAAACCATAGAAATCCAGCAGTTATAGTTATCTGAAGAAACTATAACTTGTGCCCGAAGGTTACTATAACTTGCGCCCTGGCCATGCACTGCAATTGTTTTTGGGGGGGGAGTTTATATAGCTCGAACTAGACTCGAAGGTATCAGAGCACTTTACATGAGCACCAGTTGCTTTACAGGCGGACACATTAATCTTTTGTTAGGCACGCGAGATTAAGTGATTTGCCCAGGATCACAGGATGTTGAGCATCATAGTTCCCCAGCTTTTAGGTTGACCACTCTAACCATCAGGCCACATCCTCTCCCCAAATATCCCACATATTACATTAGTTCTGACATCTTCTATGACATCATTGATAGTATCACTGCAACATGTGCAATAAAATTATTGATGAGAAAACTGTGCATGGCGGGGACGCGAGTTATAGTGATCTTAGGGCACAAACAATTGATGGACGGAATGCAAATGCTCCCATTAATGTTTCCAGTCCAGGGAAGACATGGCCCGGAGTTCGGGTGGACAGGTTCAAGACGGATTTGCATATGGCTGGGTCCAAACTGGAATGGCGTGGTGAGCAAAAAAGCAATGGATTTAGGCCCAGATGTCTGACTGGGGGTGGGTGTTTGACATTGTTCAGCATTTCGTCCATCAATTGTTCTTTTTGCATTTGTCACCCGAAGTGGGACAGGTAAGTCCAGACGTGGGTCCAGTGCTCACCATGCCACTGGATTCAGGCTACCCTGGCTGTTGAGCGGTGATACCCTGAAACCGGTCCCGGGATGCTTGTTTCCGGTCCAGAGATGACCTGCTTGGCAGTTCAGGCTGGACTGTTTCCATGGGGAGCAGGGTCAAGACTGATTTGCATTCAGATGAGTCCAAACTGAAATGGCGTGGTGAGCAGAAAAATGATGGATTTAGGCCCAGATCTCTGATTGGGGTGAGTGTTTGACATTGTTCAGCATTCTATCCATCAATTGTCCTTTTTGCATTAAATCAGTGTTATGCATGAGTATAGTTATGTGAATGAGGGGACTAAGGGGTGAAGGCTTTTTCTTCTCTTGAAATAGTTCTTGATAATTTTCTTCGACGTGGCTTTTTTAAATGTGCTTCTTGATAATATGCCTTAACAGCAATCGTTGCTAATTACTGTATACTTTCTGCATCATGTTTGATACTGGAGTATTTATTTAAGGCATAATAAATTGTGAAAAATAATGTCAGTACACATATGAACTGGTAAGTTTTTTTTTGTTTTGACGTAGACCATTTGATGATACACCATTTTAAAAGACGAAATACAGGTTGAGTAGAAGTGTTTAACATTTTGTTGTTCCGGTTGCCTCAGTGACCATCTGAGCTCCTGCATAGGGAAATGATATTCGAATGATGAGTGATGTTTTAGGAGACCATCTGAAGGGTGTTATCTCTTTCCAATGGTAACAGAACTAACTATTGAATCTCATTTCTGAAAGGTTGAGTGTTTTGACATTTGCATTCTGCACAGATTGTCTGTAAGTGTCTGATGATGTGTGATTTAAGAAAGAGGTTGCAGTCCAAAGTGAATCTGAGGGATTGTTAGACACAACCATTCTCCTTAAGATTGACAGATGTTTGATGGAGTCAAACTTGTGATGTACAGAGAGCGGAAGAGCCAAAGAGGAAGGAGCAATTTTGTTTTCAAGTGGATAAGAGAGCTTCATGTAAAGCTGGGTGTCATCTGTACACTCATGCTTCTTAGTGGTTTGAGTGGCTAAAATGGACATGAGCTGATCCATGGGTAGTCTTGCAAGCATGACGCATAGGATGGATCCTCGAAGGACTCCTAAAGTGAAGGAGAAGACCTGGTTGTAGCAATCACCACAAATTTTCATCTGTTCCAAAGTGAGGGAACAATCCTGACCATCTCACTTCACCCAAACATCAAGAATTCTGAGAGGACAGATGGTCTAGAGTATGACAAGATACATATGGCACCCTATAACTAATAGGGGTGGAAGTAACTTCCATAATTTGTTGCTGTGTAATTACACGAAATTACCTAAAAATTACCTGAGATTACAAAAATGGACCTTAGTATGCATTTTGCAATAAGAAAATAGCACTAAACGCACAGAAAATGAACAGCAGCAGCCAGTAGTCACTAAGTTTGTTCCTGTGCTCCTGTGGTCAGATTTTCGTGACCAAATTACTCATTATGTGAACAGGAGTAATTGCATCATTTTCAGTAATTTTGCATCAAACGGGTAAGGCGGAATTATCAAAATTACCCTGATTACTCTGGCGTAAATAAAATGTCGCCCAGGCCTAATCACTATCATAGAGGCCTTACTCCTGGTTCTGCAATTCTTCCTTCTCTCTTGTAGTCTTCATTATTCTGTCTCAGTCTCCATAGTTCAATAACTTTGTACTGACAGAGCTGGGGCCACACTATGAGTGTTGTGATCTGGGGCCATACTATGAGTATTGTACTACAATGCAAATATGAGCTTCCTCACATGTACACAGATACAGTCATATTTCTGTGATTTATATGCCTTGCTATTAGTTTGAGCACTTGTAGTCTGCTGTGATTAGCACAGATGTCCATATTACCTTTTCCATCACTTACTGCATGCAATATGAAGTTTTTCTTAACTGAGAATATGGAAAAATATGTTTTGAATTAATGTAAAGCGGTGCTTCTCAATTATATACAAGCATGACTGTTTCCATTCGGGAAAATGTTTAAAATATAAAACATATATCTGGCATGCTAATGTACGTTTAAAATCTACCTAATCACAGTAGCATTAATTTTACCTTTTCATGCAGTGGAGAAAAAGCAGGTCTTTAGTGTTTTCCCTCACACACTTTGTCCATCACACCACCCAGTTCAGGGTCTCCTCTAAATCCCTGCCTTCTATGCCACTAGTAGGACCTGGGATATGAGAATCACAGGAATGAAGCTGGCCTAGCCTTTGAAATGAGGGCAGTGTCTCTAATGGGATGGGAATATCCCCTGAATGGTGCATAGTGGTGATCCCATGCCCTAAGCACCCAACTGTGAGTGTCTGGTATGCTGGCTTTTGATTTTGGCCCCTGCCTCAAGCTAATCTAGTGCTTGCATGAAGACTTTGACCTGTCCTTTGACATGGGTGAGGTCCTGTGATCTGGAGGGGTTTACTAAGTGTGCCCTCATTTGTTTGGAAGTGGACTGCTCAGTGCTCACCCTATAGTGGGTTTAGCATGTTGAGTGATGGTGGCAGCATGTAGTGTTTTGTGAATTAGTAGTTGTGACCAAACATTTTTATCTGTGTCACTGGAGTGGAGGCCTACTGCCCCACTCATGTCAAGTTCTGCTTCTATCCAGTAACCCATATCCTAGTGCTAACATCCCAAGTGTATGTGGTACATACATTGTGTGTACGAGTGTTAGTGAGTGTATGAGTGAACCAGACTAATGGAGGCCTGCAGGCTCCATTTTGGAAGGCCCTGGCCAACTCATGCGCACAAGATGGAGGTGAAGTTGTTTCCCAGATAATGGAAGCATATTGCTGACATTCAAAAAGGGAGGAGACCTTGGTACTGAAATGGGGAAAGAGGAGACAAGGCTCCATTAGCAAATCAATTATATTATTCTGCTGAAAGGAACTTGCCGATTAGTCCTCCTGAGTACTGCCATTTGCTTGAAAGGAGGTAAAGAGTGGGACTGCAGACACTGCTGCTCAGGGTGACAAGGATCCTTTTGATGTGGCTAGCCTTTTGTCTCTTTCCTGATCACTGTTCTTTGTCATTGCTGATAACCAAATGCAGAAAGATCACACCTCTTTGTCCCTCTGTTGTGGATACTCCATGCTGGAAACTACCTTACTTGAGGGCGGCATTACTCTACAAAAAGGCTGTGTCTGGAGAGCATCCTGGAGGGGACACTTGAAAAAAGACCCACCCAAACTGGTTCTGAAAGTGCAGACAGATAATCTGCATCCCCTGTCTGCTTTCATTGAATAATAAAAACGGGAGCCACTAACCTATTTGTTGCTGCATTCTAAGTTCTCTTTGACCAAAAAAGGGAGTGTTTCGCAGATTACACAGAGACTGCTATGCAAGCAGAACTGGTGTCTACCTGAAAGCCAGCATCCCCTGGAGTCTTGTCCGGAAGGAAGAGGCTGATCGCCTAACCTAAAATTCCTTGAAGCCAACCTTCCTGCTAGAAACGAAACCCGTCAGGAGGTGGGACTGTCCAGGGAGAGCCAGAAGCAGCTCAACCAGGTATGAGAATTTGTCTGCTGAGAAAGGGTGAGAAGAGCAATCTTTGTGCTGACGGAACTATGAGTGTAGTCTCCCCACATGAGTGGTTCCTTTTGGGAACCACAGTACTAATGGACTGTGCAGCTGCATCAACAAAGTGGGCCTGAGCAGACTCTACCACAACACCAACTAAGTCTGCCGGGTGGACTGTGACACTCAAACAACAACTGTGCCACAGCACCAACAAATTGTGCCCGAGCAGGTTGTGCCAATACATAAACATATTGTGCCTGTGGTGGGATTGTGCTGCCCAAGAGATAACACTGAGAAAGACGGTTACCTTTGGTCCCACAGCCCACACCCCATCTCTCTGGAATCCCAGATACATGCATGCCATCAGCCGCAGAGCTGGAGCAACGGTAGAACTTTGCATTCATTTGCAGATTGTGGTGGCCTTCACTGCTGCCTGCTGTGGTTGTGTGCAGAGTGCAGGAGAACCTCCAATCTGCCCTTCTCCTCCAGAAAGAGGGAGCAAGCCAGATGTTTGCTGTGGGTCCTCACCGGCTGCACAAGAAGGACTGAGTGACTCCACTGTGGCGAGAAACTGTTGAGTGAACTGAGCACAGAAACTAGCAAAGAAGGGGTAATCTGCACATGTGCCTTGTTACCTGCCCAGAAAGAATCAAATGCAGAAAGGCGGGAACCAACTTATGCTACACATGAGGGCTGTCTGGGAGAAGGGGGGGGAGAGAGTGGTGGCCTAGGATACCTGCTGCAGTTACCCCAGCACCAGTGAAGCATTTGAACCTGTAGTCTGTTCTGTGAAGTGCTTTTATCAAACTAAACCACTAAGTTAGACAATCTCCTATTATGCTGCTGTGTGATTGTTGAGCTCTGATCTTGAGCATCCACACACTCTCTCCCCGAGAAGACTGTGACTGCTCGCCATCGCTACCACTGACAGTCAATTGCTGAAGAGGTGGTACTTGGCCCAGTTGTGCAGAACCATAGGAGGGTCAGTGAGGCGAATAAGCGCAGTCTATGCTAAAATGACAAAAGTCAGCCTGACAGAAACAGACTGACTGAACTCCATTTTAGGGAAACGTTAAAATGATTAAATAACTTTTCAACCAAGATAAGCTTTTGTGGAAAGTGTAAAGGTAGAGGAAGAAGAGGACAGTTTGCCAAAGTGGTCTGAAGGGAAAATGGATGGGTATACAGGACAGGGGGAGCGTAGAGAGGGAATAAAGCATTTGTTAAAAAAAAAAAAAATCAAGGTGTAAAGATACATGAAAACTAATACAGAGCCCAATCTACGAATATAGTTCATATGGCACAATAGGCACAGAACAATGAATTCCAAAATAAGAAGACAGCTGAGTATAGACACTGTGTCCAATTCTCTTTTCATTTGTATTTCCAAATTACAGAATAATCTGTCCCTACCTTACTTCTAAAGTGCCATCCCTTCCTAATTTCCCAGGAGGATTTCCCAAAAGGTGTCAGCACGTGTTGACTTCCTAAGAAGTGCACTCACGTCAAATGGGTCAAGTAGCGTAAAGCCACTGAGCTCGTTCTAAGATGCTCTCCTTCCTCAGTCAAAACAGAAGCCCTGCAAATCTGTCCCTGTGCCTAATACAAAAAGACAAAGTTACACCGCTAACGGGTCACATGGTACATTCTTCTAAAAACACCTTCTTGAGTAATTTTCCAGAAAGTCCAATTAAATTGCAGCCTTGTCCGTCGACTTTGGTTCACAAGTTTCACCAGGCACGGAAGGTGTCCTCCCTTCTCGCTGTCCGAGCTCCTCAAAGGCATTCCGTTCCTCCCATGTATCTCCTTAAATCTAAAATAACAAGGTCAAATTCCTGCACATGCAGTAGAGGTGAAAAGAAAACCTTCTACATATATACATTTTAATTAACTCTTAACCTAAGAGCAAACGAGGAGAAGTGAAACGAAAGTTAGGCCTACAATCCAGGCTAACCTAAGAAAGTTCTTTAATATGCACTCGTTATACAGGCCTCTATATGAATTTTATACATTGGATACATTTGATTTACCTATTAATCATTATATACGTGCACAATTACATGATTTCTCTAAATACACACGAAATATTAATCAGTTCTGTAAAGCACGTCATGATTTTTCTTCACAGATTTTTAAACGATGATATATAAACTTCATTTTAAAATGCACGAAGTTCAGTCAAACATTGAATACATACGAGTGCAATTCGTTCATGAGTATAATGCACCCCTTAAAAATTGTAAAGCGTCGTGCGCTCTATCAGTTCCCCCCTCTGATGACTAGTGTCATCAACACAAAACCTTTCCCCTGCTATGTTCTCCTCACAGAAAAGACCGACCTAAACAGAAGTTGTAGCCTGCCTTCCCTGCCTGAACTTCTCCAGATTCTTGAGGTTCTGATAGTCACTGTCCTGCAGTCTTTCCATCTGCCTTTCCCGTCTCCTAAGGGAACTCTCAGCCTGTCTTGCCTTGTGCCATTTAAAAGCTCTAAAAGCACCCCACAATATAATGATACCAAGCACGACTATTATGATAGGCTTCAAAATGTAACCAACAATTCCTTGTCCCAAACTTCCAAACCAACTTCCAACCCTTCCAAACCCTTGGCCAATTTTATCCCAAATCCTGTCCGTTTCCAAATCATGTATGTCGTGATGTATCTCAGTGATATTACTTATATACCTCTTTAAATCCTTGCTATTGTCAGGTATATAAGTACAGCACTGTTGAACCCTCAGCAATTTACAGACTCCGCCCTCTTTTGCCAATAAAACATCTAAGGCAAGACGGTTCTGAAGCACCATGGCCCTTATAGAGACCATCTCCCCATCAACAAGCAATAAAGCTTGTGCCGTATTCACTGACAACTTGTCCACTAATGTTGACAACCTTCTAATCTTTACATCATTCAGAACCACTCCTAAGCTGGGTATCATTGCACCAAACACATCTCCAATAATTTCTCCTGCACTCGTGTCACGTTTCTCTCTATGCAATCGTTTCCCTTCTAGTGGCCACAAATCTTCCTCATGAAATATTTTAGGAAATACCACGGCCAAATAACATGTTCCATACCAATTTGGCGGCAATCGAACATATGCATTTCTTCCACACACGAAATACACATTAGGCACTATGGTCAATTTATCCAACAGCGCCTTCTTTATTGACTCTTCAATCAAGAAAATATGCTCACATTCACTCTCTCCTACAAATACTTTATCATAATATGTCTGTGGTTGTCTGATACATAATTTCCCTCTTTGCTGCAAATCTAAAGCTATCGGACCAGAACTTCCCTTTGCCTTTATGATCTAGCTCCTCTTGGGTCCATGGGATCACCTCATGCTTGGGGTCAGGCCTAAATAACGTCTGTCTGTGTCTATCCTCTATTTGGTCCACAAATTTCTTTTCTATATCCGATAACATACTGGTTAAATTGTGTCTATGGGCATATGCTGTGTCTAGAGTTACTGTAGGCACAAAATACTTCGACATCCTTTCTTCCTTTTTATAATAATCGTATTTGTTCAAATATTTTGGTACGGGAACTTCAGGGAGCACTACATCATAATTAGAGAAATAGTACTCAAAATGGGCTTTGCCATGAAACATACCCAGCAGCACGCTACACGTAATGCCATAAGTCAGAGGCAAGTGATGATACCTAAAAACCCTCCTCTACCGATGCTGGCAACTGCATACACAAATAGCAATCCTTTGCTTCCATCGTGTCCACATATTCGTACAACAACCTTGCGTATGCATTCAGAGTAAAGTCACCCTTAGAAAGGTCTACATGTAATAGACGACTAGTTTCTCTTATCATCTCCTCATCTGACTCTGATGCACCCTCCCTTATGTCTGGAGTAGAAGGTGTAGGTGTTCCCGGTCCCCCCTCCTCCACGACATTGGACTCTACTATAGATGTGATAATCACTACCGTAATAACTACGATCACCCACACTATGAGTGTGCCTATCATGCATTTCTGCTTGCAGTTCGAATTTCCAAGCTCCATTGTAAATCAGTTCTTCAACTTGATGCAGGAATGAAACGACAAAGTCTTTCCTTTTCTTCTTAAGGGTTTTGCACACAAAGTTCTTATTGAATTCTTTTGGAAAGACTAGAGTTCCTCTGTGTTCAGTTTGACAATGACAATTTAGAGTTCCTGAATAGCCATCCCTATCCCTCTTTCTTCTTCTACTGATAAGTCCCTAAATTTATTCTTCTTCCACTCGAGTCTAGGTTATCTTCTCTTCAGAGCAATGTTAATTTTTCATATTTTCCCTTTTCCAGTTCAGTTTTCATCATAGATCATATCAGTGCCTAGAGTATCAACAACGAGTTCCAAAATTTCCATACGAAACGCTGCCAATTCTTGAACTGTAGGTTGACAACCAAACGTTGGAAATGTAAGTTGATTTAGGATCAGGAGTTTCAGTCCACTCAGCCTTGGAGGATTAGGTACTGTGAGTGTCAAGAGTCCGAGAGCCTCGACACCTGGGACCTACAGTTCAATCTCAATAATCAGAGTGTTCCTTCCGTGTCTCACTCTCCCGGACCTCAGCCTCCCGGACCTCCCCGGTCTCTGCATCTGTAGCTAGGTATGGCCACTCGGGAGCAGCGTACCTCCGACACTGCACTCGCTCTCTCTTTGATCTTCTCAGGCCTTCTTGATTTGTTTCTGTCTTACTTTGCTCAGATTCAGAAGTTTCAGAGATGGGCGTAAGATTCTTCTCTGATGTGAGCCTTAGATTCAGTCTCTCTTTTCTCACTGGCCACTCTTCACTTCCAGCTTCAGCTCTCTTCCCCACTTTGATGGCCTGTCCTGCTACTGTCTGATCGGCTGGATCTGACTCTGCCTCTACACCAACGTTCACGTTGCTCTGGATGTCTGTGCCGGGATCTAGTGCAGCGTGATCCCCTTCGCCTCGACCCCGTGAACAGTCTGCTTCAGTAGGAACCCTCACAGCTTGATCTGTCCCCTCCTTCGAGTTTCTGTTCTCAGATAAGTGTCTTTGATCGAGGGGAGCTGTTTCCTCAGAGGGTTCTGGAACTCTACGAGTATGAGAGGCGTGGATCCAGTTCGGCAAGCCTCCACACTTCACAGCTGTGCTGGTAACGATGATCACCTGGTAGGGCCCACGCCAACGTGCATCAAGGCAACTCTTCCTCACGTGCTTTCTGACCAACACCCAGTCCCTCGGGCTTAAATCATGCAGGAGTTCTCTCGAGGTAGATGCAGTCGCAGCCTTGACCTGGTGAGACACAGAATTAACCACATCAGCCAACCCTTTGCAATAATCAAGAACCAAATCATCGGTGATGCTTATCAAGGCTGTCGCTGGCACTGCAGGCAAATGCATCGCCCTCCCCATCAATATCTCATGGGGGGATAATCCTGTTCTCCTATCTGAAGTGCTACGCAAACTCATCAGCACCAAGGGCAGCGCATCTGGCCATTTTAAAGATGTTGACGAGCAAACCTTCGCCACTCTCATCTTGATAGTCCCATTTATCTGCTCCACTAGACCAGATGCCTCCGGCCTGCAACTACAATGCAGTCTCTGATCCACTTGCAAGGCCGCACACAACCATTTCATGATTTCACTGTGGAAGTGAGTTCCTCTGTCCGATTCCAATGAGGTCGGAAATCCGAACCGTGGGATAACCTCTCTAAGTAACAATTTTGCCACTGTGAGACTGTCACATCTTCTTGTCGGATATGCCTCTACCCACCGTGAAAACACACACACCACCACCCAAATGTATCTCAGTCCATTACACATGGGTATCTCAATAAAGTCTAACTGCATCCCATTGAAAGAACCTCCTGATCTTCCAATGTGACTCAAGGCAACCACAGTCTTATTTCCTGCATTCATCTGCTGACACGTAACACACCTATGACACACTGCCTCCACGTACACACGGAAACGTGGATTGAACCATGTCTGACGAAACACCCTCACCATGGCATCTCTTCCAAGGTGCACTGCTCCATGTATATGCCTCGCCATAGGGCTCAGTAAACAATTGGGTAACACTGTTCTTTCATCTGTTGACACCCAAATACCATCCCCTCTCTTCTCACAGCCTGCTCTAAGCCATGCTGCTTCTTCCTCCTCAGGGACCTCTTCTTGAAGTCTCTTAATCTCATCCCAGGTATCAGCTAGAGCCAACATCATGTTGAGCAAGGTCTTTTCTGTGCTCTCTCCCACATATTCTCCAATAAAAATACAAGCATGTGTAGCACAAAAACGAGCTACTTCGTCGGCATAGCAATTTCCCTTGGTGACAAAATCCTCCCCCTTTCCATGTGCAGCACATTTCACCACTGCTATTTCCTTCAGTTTCTGTAAAGCTTCTAACAATTGTCTCACATATTTCCCATTTCTGATGGGAGATCCTGATGACGTTAAGAACACCCTCTGAGACCATAACTGCCCAAAGTCGTGGACTACTCCAAACCCATACTGGCTGTCTGTAAAGACAGTCACTCGGACTTGATTAGAAACGAAACATGCACGTATCAGGGCAATAATTTCCGCCACCTGTGCAGAGTATACTCCTTGTAAACAAGCACCTTCTACAACTCCAGAGATAGTACAAACAGCAAAAGCTGCTCTCAACCGACCTTCATTGTCTCTTAGGCATGAACCATCAACAAAAAGGACTAGATCAGATTCAGGTAAGGGTTCATCGACAATGTCGGGTCTGGGCTTGGTAGATAGTTCAGTCACATCTAGGCAGTCATGCTCCTCACAATCTTCTCCTTCAACAGGTGGGTATGGCATTAATGTCGCAGGATTCAACATAGAACATCTTTTCATAGTAACATTTTCAGATGCCAGTATAACTTGTTCATATTTAGTGAGCCTATTGTTAGTCAAGTACTGAGTTTTGGTTCTCGTCATCAGGAGTTCCACTGAGTGCGGGACATATACTGTAAGTGGATGACCCATCACTATACTTTCGCACCTCTCGATGCTGACACCGGTTGCAACAACGGATCTGAGACTTCCGGCCAACGCAGAAGCCACTGGATCTAAGGTGGCTGAAAAATAGGCCACTGGTCTATGGGCACCCCCATGTGTCTGAGTTAACACTGCAAATGCGCACCCCTCTCTCTCGTGACAGAAAAGCGAAAACGCTTTATTATAATCAGGCATTCCCAGAGCTGGAGCACGACATAAGCTTTCCCTTAGCTCTCGGAAGGCCCTCAAACAATCGTCATCCCTTGGTACCGGATCACTCACATCCTTCTGTGTTAACCTTAGCAAAGGTTTTGCCTGCAGAGAAAAGTTTGGGATCCACTGTCGACAATAGCCGACCAATCCCAAAAACATTCGGACTTCCTTCTGCGTTTTGGGAGTACCCATTTGCAAAATTGCCTCCATGCGATCTGGTGACACCTTTCTTTTTCCCTTTTCAATCCGATGCCCCAAATACTGAACTTCAGACAAACAGTACTGATGTTTACCTGGGGACACCTTGTGTCCATTCTCTGCAAGATGATTCAACAAAGCCACAGTGTCTATTCTGCAAGCATCTTCCGTCTCCGAAACGACCAGAAGATCGTCTATATATTGAACAAGAACCGAATTTTGTGGCATTGTCAGACTCTCAAGATTCTTTTTCAGAATTTGATTGAAAGTAGACGGACTTTCTGTATACCCTTGTGGTTTACGACACCATGTTAAGACACGGTTCTCCAGCCAGAAAGCAAACAAAAATTGGCTCTCCTCATGGAGAGGTATCGAAAAGAATGCTTGGCATAGGTCTATGACTGTAAACCATTCGGCTTCACAGGGTATTTGAAATAAAATTACAGCTGGATTCGGTACCACAGGACAACATGGAATTACAATCTCACTAACCTGCATTTTTACCTCGAATCAGACCTATCTCTTCTCCTGTGAAATCCCACACCACGGGATTTACAGAGTCCCTCAAATCCCTCGGCAATTCCTCTTTTGTTAATACGATGAACATATCTGCACACAAATTCTGACTTGCCACCTTAAAGGCAGCATCGTCATCAAAGGTCTGTAATTCCACCCCCCTTGGAGTACAATAGATGGTACAATTTAATTTGCACAAGAGGTCACGTTCTAGTAGACAAACCGGACTCGAATCACACACCACAAATTGGTGTCGGTCCTGGAAAGTTCCTATTTTCACAGGTAACTCATTGGTAAGAGGATTTGTCATCTTCTGATTAGTGACTCCTACCACCTGGATCGATTGTCCAGAGAGTGACAAATTGGGGACTACTGCTGACCTTACAGTAGATCGGGCTGCACCCGTGTCAATTAAAAACGTGATCAGATGACCATTGACATCACCCTCAACAAATGGTCCCCTCTGATCTACCGCTAGGACTGCTCCTAAGGTGCAGTCCTCCTCCCCCCTCTCATGCTCTCCCTGTGATGTGTTCTGATCATAGCTGTCAATCAATTCAATAAAAGGCATTTGTTGATACACATAATTTCCTGCAGTAATCCCTGGGGGTTGAGGCACCTGCACCTGAGGTTCTGAACCTCCCCATACATGGACCTAGGTCTAGTCACGGTATTTAGTCCATCAGATACCTGCACAGTTTCCTCATTTTGTATTTGATTGGCAGGATTTGAACGACACTCACGCTTCCAATGCCCGATTTTGTGACAATAATGACAGGCAGAGTTTCTCCTTGTATTGGCCCATTCTCCTCCTGTCCCTGTATCCATTCCTCGTCCTCTTCCCTGCCCTGGGTGACCCATCATATTTTGTCCCATTCCTCGACCGCTCCCTGGCCGTTGACCCATTGTGCCTCCGTTCCCCTGCATTTGGTCTGTTCTTTTGGCATTCCTCAACTGCACCACCATCAACTTATCCTTCGTTTTCTTATATGCAGACTCTACCTGATCACTACAATACTTGGCATAACGCAGAATTTCGTCCACTGACTTATTCTGCCAGCATATCAAATGCTGTTGAATCATCAAACTTATTTCAGCTCTCAATCCCAACACAAATTTCGAGACAAACTGTCCCATGTCTTTTTGTTCAAGGGCATCTAGGCCACTATGCTGTTTAAAAGCCAATAAGAGTCACTCGTAATAATCATGCATTGACTCTTTCGGCTCTTGAGTGGTACGATCAATCTTGAGCCAATCAATAGTTCGAGGGGCTACCTTGGACTGGAGCCATGTAATTGCCTGTTCATATTTTTTCATCACTTCTGCGGAAGGTCCATGAGCCACGGGATCTCTAGCTGGTTCTGCAGTGGGCCACTCAATTGCAATTTTGCATGCCGCCCACAAATCCCCCGGAACCACAATGTCAAACAAGGTGTTCAAATCTATCCACAGAACCTTAGAAATCTTCACAAACCGGTCAATTTGTTTGTACCACTCCATGAGGCTTTTCCCTCAGCCGAGGAAATCATTTGAAAAAGAAGCTAAATCACCCCTGCTCCAAGGCACATGAACGTATCCTCCATTCTGTACTTCCCGTAATGGGAAGTTACCTACCCTCTCCGGCCCTCCTCCGGGTGGCAGAGTATCTCCTATTCCTTTCTGGACATTCTTTTTCTTGGACCACTTCTCTTCCCACCGATCCAATTCTTTCCATGCCCTCATTCCTATAACTAATTCTCGAATGTGAGCTTTCAATCCCACTATTCTCTTTTCCTCCAATTCCTGATCTGTATAGTTTAACCTATGATTTCCCTGTAACATTTTTGTTTTCGTCAAATCCACTTTGTACTTCCGCGCCAACTGAACCAATGCCTCATGTACTCTTTTCACCTTCCTAGTAACATCCTTAGCCACAAACAACAATTCGTCTGGCTCATAAAAATCTATTCTTTCCAGCGGCAGATTTCCATCGATCAGCTCATCCACTTCTGACTAAGCCTGGGCGGTAAATTCCGCTCCGCTCACGGAATTTGCGGAATTTTGGCAATTCCGCGTTCCGCGGAGAACGCAGAATTGCTGAAAATTCCGCGATCCTTGTTCGCGCTTTAAAATGCGTTTTCGCGCGCGCGGTAGCGATTTACCGGGATCCCTGCGTTCGCCGACGAGTTTTCCTATCCGTTCGTGTGCGCCACGAGATTTTGATAGCCGGCCGCGCGATCCCGCGAGAGTGTGCGATCGCGAACACGTCATTCGGACACGCCATCGGACACCACGAGAGTGTGCGATCGCGAACACATCATTTCGGACGCGCCATCGGACACCGCGAGAGTGTGCGATCACGAACACGTCATTTCGGACGCGCCATCGGACACCGCGAGAGTGTGCGATCGCAAACACGTCATTCTGACGCGCCATCGGACATCCGGCGGAAGTTTGGTGAAGCTCGCGATGCCGAACACGCAAAATTTGCAATCTGGAGAAGAATAATATCTGGAGCAGCATAAAACCTTCTCGAAAATGATGATTTGGATGAAAAAAAACTCCTCAGATTGACATTTGGCTGTACGTTTTGGTGCAAAGAGTCCTTTTTTTTTTTTTTACTTTTTTTTGGGAGAGGAAGGAAGTGCCCCAGAGTCTCCAACTTCCTGTTCCTGTCCAGCAGGCTCCTCCCAGTGCTTTGTCCATGTCCTGTTCACTTTTCATTTGGATTTGGAGCTGGAAGGATCAATCTTTGTGTCTGCTGCATCATATATCATTGGATTTGAGGACTTTTGGATTTGAGGACTTTTGGATTTGAGATTTTACAAGTAAGTTGGTGTTGTTTGTTTGATTGGGAGATTGCAGTTGCTGCAACTACAATTTTGGTTCATCATTTAATTTTTTTTTTATTGTGAGTAGCCAGTAGACCCAGAGCTAGTCATGGGTGCATGATGAAACAACTGTTCCTTTGGTGTGTGTTGAATTTATTTTAAACATTATTTAGGGCATGGATGGCATTGGATTGAATTGCAAAATGTGTATTTTTTGGGGTATTTCAGTTTTTGGGTGTGTGTTAAATAAATGCCTTTGTTGTGTGTGTGTGTGTGTGGTGTGGTTGTTGTGTAACTTGCAAACCTTGTTTAGCCCTGTGGATTTTCGTTTGTGCATTTTTGCATTAAAGCTGTGTTGTTTAGCATGCCTCCTTTGCCTGGCTATTATAGGCCTGTTTCAGTTCATTGTTTTCCAGGCCTCCTGCTTGTTGCTTATGACTGTGAGTGTCCATGTGGCTGGTGGCCATTTCTGGTGGTAGTTATAAGTGTGCTGCTTTTGCCATATAGGCCTGCGTGTGTTTCATTTGTTCCTTTTTGGCCTAGGCTTCTTGTTGTTGTGGGCCTGGCCATGTGGCTGGTGGCCATTTTGAAGCCAGGCAGTGTGCTTTTGCCATAGGCCTGCATTGTCTGTCTTCCCTTTCTTGTTGTTGTGGGCCTGGCCATGTGGCTGGTGGCCATTTTGAAGCCAGGCAGAGTGCTTTTGCCATAGGCCTGCAAGCTTGTGGCCTAGTCTGCCAACAGGCCTTTCATCCAGTAGGCTCAGAGGTAGTCATGGGTGCATCAAACAACTGTTTCTGTGTGTTCTGTTGAATTTAAACATCATTTAGGGCAGGATTGGCATTGGATTGAATTGGAAAATGTGTTTTTTTGGGGTATTTCACTTTTTGGGTGTGTGTTAAATAAATGCCTTTGTTGTGTGTGTGTGGTATGTTTGTTGTGTAACTTGCACACCTTGTTTAGCCCTGTGAATTTTCGTTTTTGCATTTTATTGCATTAAAGCAGTGTTGTTTATCATGCCTCCTTTGCCTGGTTATTATAGGCCTGTTTCAGTTCATTGTTTTCCATGCCCCCTGCTTGTTGCTTGTGATTGTGAGTGTCCATGTGGCTGGTGGCCATTTCTGGTGGTAGTTATAAGTGTGCTGCTTTTGACATATAGGCCTGCATGTGTTTCCTTTGTTCCTTTTTGGCCTAGGCTTCTTTTTGTTGTAGGCCTGGCCATGTGGCTGGCGGCCATTTTGAAGCCAGGCAGTGTGCTTTTGCCATAGGCCTGCATTGTCTGTCTTCCCTTTCTTGTTGTTGTGGGCCTGGCTATGTGGCTGGTGGACATTTTGAAGCCAGGCAGTGTGCTTTTGCCATAGGCCTGCAAGCTTGTGGCCTAGTCTGCCAACAGGCCTTTCATCCAGTAGGCTCAGAGGTAGTCATGGGTGCATCAAACAACTGTTTCTGTGTGTTCTGTTGAATTTAAACATCATTTAGGGCATGGAGGGCATTGGATTGAATTGCAAAATGTGTTTTTTTTGGGTATTTCACTTTTTGGGTGTGTGTTTAACAAATGCCTTTGTTGTGTGTGTGTGTGTGGTGTGTTTGTTGTGTAACTTGCACACCTTGTTTAGCCCTGTGGATTTTATTTTTGCATTTTATTGCATTAAAGCAGTGTTGTTTAGCATGCATCCTTTGCCTGGCTATTATAGGCCTGTTTCAGTTCATTGTTTTCCAGGCCTCCTGCTTGTTGCTTGTGACTGTGAGTGTCCATGTGGCTTGTGGCCATTTTGTGGTGGTAGTTTAGTTGTGTGCTGCTTTTGCCATATATGCCTGCATGTCTTTCCTATGTTCCTCTTGGCTTACTGATTCCATCCATCCCCTTTACCAGCTGCAGCTCCCTGAATGACGTGATGAGCAAATAATGTAATGCCAAACAGGTTCCACTTCCATTACATTTGTATTTTGGTTTTTGTTCTTCTTCTTTCCTATCCTTCCTGAGTGTACACAGTATACCATGAAAGCCCTTGTTGTCAAAGTCTCACAAATGGCTACACTGTTATGTTTTTTTTTATAACTTAAACTGAGTTAATAAAATTTAATAATATAACACTAACAAGTGTGACCACCACACACTAAGTTATATATTATATTTGTTTGTTTGTACTAGTAGTAATTGAACCACAATAACAAATGCAACATTTCACTGATGTTCTTCTCCTGGCTTCTTTGCTTTTAGGTGCACAAAAAGACAGAGGAGGAGGTGTCATCATCACCCGTTGTACTGCCAGACAGAAGTCCTGCTGCGCACCACGTCACGTCCACGTGTGACCACAGACATCTCTGCAACTTGTGCACCTGCGTCCTGCTGACATCGGAAGGAAGAAGAAGATGGCCCCAAAGAAAGGTACCAGGTCCTCCAGTACCAAGAAAGTTGCCAGTGAGAAGAAGGAACAGAAGAAGGAAGTGGCACTGCCACTTACCAAGACTGGTGTGCCGGCCAATATGTTTTTTGGGAAACAAAAAATTACGTCTGCATCAGCGGTGTCCGGGGACCAAGCTGGGAGCAGCACGTCCGCATCAGCGGGCCCAACCCACCAACCTAGGCCCAAGCCCATGAGTGTCGCAGAGGTAGCCAGTCTACTAACGAGCAGTGATGTTGAAATGTCATTATCGCAAAGTAGTAACCAATCAACGCAGGCGGAAACTCAGCAGATAAGTGGGCAACAACAGCCGCAACAACAGCCGCAACAACAGCCGCAACAACAGCCCACAATAGTAGTTGTTCCTCCTGAAGTAGGGGCAGTTCAGGAAATCGAGCTTCCTGCAGACGAAGAGGAGCAAGCCACTCTTTCAGAAGATCCATTCTCTTCCAGATCCCCAGCAAGGAAAAGGAGGGTTAATCCATCAACTTCTTCTTCAAGCCCCGCTTCTGATGATCTAGATGCCTCTTGGAAGCCACCAGCTCAGTCTGAGAGTGATGCACACCACAAGACAGGGCTAGTGAAAAGGAAGGTTCCAGAAAGCCTTAGAGTTATGGAGGTAGATGTAGAAGAGGGGGGTGATGATGACGAGCCAGTCATCATGAACATCACTCCCGGCCCAGAGGAGATGGAGACCAACATTATTACCCTATCCAAAATCGCTACGAGGGATGTAGCACGGATACCACCAAGACAGGTAACACCACCTCCAGCTTCCATATTTGCATTTGCTAAGGCCCGGCAGGGACCTACATCCAGCTCAACCACCACCTCAGTAGGTAGTGGTACTGTAAGTGCACAGAGTCAAATTCCACGCCCACCCTCCAGTTCATCTGGCATTGAAAGTGGCACCTCCAGCAGCGCCAGAAAGTTCAGCTCCCCAGTTTGGGACTTCTTTTCGGTTAGCAGTAAGGAGGAGAACATTGCTATATGCTCAATTTGTCGACACGATGTTAGGAGGGGTAAGCTTGGTACAAACTATGGTACCGGAGGCCAAACAAGTCATCTAAAAAAACACCACATGATCCAGTGGGAGGCTCACCTACTTCGCGTACAAAAAAGTAAAACTGCACCCATTGCTGTTGTTGGGGATGGAGAAGTAGAAGAAGAAGATATGATCGCGGTGGAAGGTGAACAAGAAGGAGACATTTCTAGCCCTGTCCCCAGCAGTGTAGTGGTACCGCCCACATCCTCAGCAACATCTCAGTGGCACCGTAAGAAGAGTCAGACTCAAAGTCAGACTGAGACACCAAGGCAACCGAGTACTGCAATGAAAAAAAGTGCGTCGTTGAGCCTAACTGGGTTCAAGAAGACAGCTGCACCACAAAGGAAAATAATCCAGCCTACCATTGACAGCATGCTTAGGTCGGAGGGGCAGTATGAATGCAACCACCCAACGGCACGTTTGTACAATGCGAAGCTGGCTAAAATGTTAGCGCTGGACCTTCTCCCTTTTTCTTTTGTGGAAGGGGTGGGTTTCCTTGAATTTGTGTCAGTCATCTGCCCTAAATGGAAGGTTCCCAGCCGGTCCTATTTCGCCAGAGTTGCTGTTCCAGCACTACATCGCGATGTGCTGGAATTGCTTGGACAAGCTTTGCAGCAGAGTGCTGTTCACAATATCCACCTGACAACAGACATGTGGACCAGTTGCCAAGCCACTGATTACTTGTGCATCACTGCACACTGGATCTCTTTTGGGGGGGTTAGAGAAAAGATATCTGAACCAGGTGCTGTTGACACTGCTGAGATTTTTAATGCTACTCGGAAACATGCAACTGTAGCCATGTTCGCCATGTAGAAATCTCATACTGCTGCAAACATTTTGGAAGAGTTTAACAGCAAGGTCTTTGAATGGCTGCGCCCAAGAGGGCTTAACATTGGTTTTGTTGCCACGGATAATGGCAGTAATGTACTTAAGGCCATGGAGGATGGTGGCTATTTCAGGGTCCTGTGTTTGGCGCACTGCATTAACATTATTGTTCAAGACTTTCTGAAAAAAGAAGCCATAGTCAGCAACTTACTGACCACCTGCCGAAGAATATGCACACATTTCAGCCATTCTTTTAAAGCCCGGAAGCAGCTGAGGATCATTCAACGTGACTATAGAATGCCAGTCAAAGCACTCATCCAGGAGGTGGCAACACGTTGGAACTCAACTTATTACATGCTTGACCGTCTGTTTGAGCAGTACAGACCAATCAATGAATATGTCATGCAAAGAGGGGATGCTACTGTGAAAGGCATGACCCTTCAGATGGACCAATGGTGCCTAGTTAAATGCCTGACAGAGATGCTTCTTCCTTTCGAGGTCTTCACACGTGAAGTCAGCAAGGAGGACTGTACTATGGGCCAAGCTATCCCATTGTTGCACATGCTAGAGCAACAGCTGAAGGAGGTGTCTGAAGCGTACATAGGTGTGGACGAAAAAAATGAAGCATATGAGTTGGTGGAGAGCTTATCCCATCGCTTAGCTGAAAATACAAGGGTGCAAACTAAGATTGTGTCAGAAAAACATTACATTTGTGCCACAATTCTGGATCCACGGTACAAATCGGCACTGAACAGTAAGACATTAATTCCTTTTTCAGAACTGGAGGTTGCCCGGTACAAAACTTGGATAGCTGAGGTAGCCAGTGACTTTGAAAATGAACGGCTGGCAATTAAAGGCCCGCTACTCAAACCCACAACAAGTACTGCAGCAGGGCATCCGGCGTCAAGTTCCACTTCAGAGCCTGAGGGCAGTGCGTTTGGCTCAGAGCGGTCACCAACACTATCGACAACAGCAAGAACCGGATCATCAGCCCCAGTAAAATCGGCACAGGATTGGTATTTACAGCAAGGGCTTGCTAGGTCCAGTGCTGATGCAAAGACAAAAGAGGCCAAACAAAGTGTAGCACCCCTGAACATTGAGCGGATGGTCCAGGCCTAACTGGTTGACCCAACAGAGGTCTACATTGATCAAAACCCATTGCGGTATTGGTATGGGAAAAGGGGCCAATGGCCAGTGCTCAGCAGGCTGGCGATAAACTATCTGGCTTGCCCTATCGCAAGTTTCTCTTCTGAACGTGTTTTCAGTGCTGCTGGTGCCATTGCAACAGTGAAAAGGACCACTCTCGCCCAAAAACGTGGAGAGGTTAACCATGATCAAAATGCATCAGCACTTTATACCACCGAATTACACAATACATGAATCAACGCAGGAAGATGAGGACAGCGACTTAGGTGACGGAAGGAGTGTGTTAGATGATTACCTACTTCTGGTTGAACCCCCAGCGTTTGAGGACGAGCTATACTTCCCTGACAACTAGGCTTGAACTTCTTACTTTCTTCCTTCCTTATTAACTTTTATTTGTGTGTGTCTGTCTTTCTGGTTCGAAACTTCGAATCACAACAAATCCATCACCACCGTCTTCTAGTCTTTTTATTGCCATATTGGAGTTGCAGCTGTCTGCATTTAACTGAAGTCCACTCCTCCGAGTCCTGCTCTTCCATCCTCCTGACTCGCCCTAAATCCATTTCCCTCAAGCCAGATGATGATTGGATGTAGAATAATAGAAGAAAAAAGAAAATGTTGCCTCGTTGAGTCCCTCCAAAAGAAGTGGAACATGATGACTACTATAGCTATCCTCCTTTCCGAGCCGAGAGAGACTGCCCCTTAACTTAAGATGAGAAGGAACAGGTAATGAATGATGGCATGCATTGGACGCTGACTGAGTGATTTGTGTTGTTGTTGTTTGTTGTGCATGAAGTGAATTCATTGTGTACTATTATTTAATCTACACACTAAAAGTAACTCAAGTCAATGTTTCCCTTCTTGTTTTTTAATAACAAAATTGTACTTCTACTGCAGGCCGATCCATTGCATTTTGAATATGGAATGTGGACTCACTCTGTACACTGCACACTGAGTTGGACAACACCATGATGATGACCACAGTGACATAATATGTTCGCAGTCACTCAGTAGGATCGGAGATGATTGATGGAATAAGTCAGAGCGTTTCATGAGTGGCATAAAAGGTAAACAAGTCAACAACAACCACAGCAGACCTACATGTCTGTGTAGTGGTGGAGTCGAGTGTAGTGGTATGACTGACAGCGGTGCATTGATTTAGTCACTTAATTTGGAAAATGCTATGTTGCTGTATATGTGCTTTGTCTGCCTCTGTCAAAATCTAAGCTAAATGGAGGATGGGTCACGGGTGCCGTGGGCCTGCTCTGTCCTGTTGCTGTTGTAGGTTAATGCTGGAAACAGAGTAGACATGATGTATCCATGCCGCCTCTGAAAGTGTTCTTGTTGCACTCCACCGTAATTTATGCATTTTTTTTCTCCTTGATTTTTCAATATCCCTTTTGTTTTTCCATCTACAATTACAGGCAGGCCCTTACCCTGTGCTATACTGGGAAAAACAACTCACACTTACCTTACCAATCCGCATCCACCAGGCAGGCAGTGGCGGCACCCAAGATTGATGGACGGAGCGTCCATGGAAGGGAGGACCAAGAGGAATGCCGAGATGCAACCCCCAATTTGACCAGGATAACATACAGTAACAGTATCAACATTCATCATCTTTTAAATAATTTGATTAATTTTTTATCTTCAATCATTACGACTGTGTGTTGTTGTTATTATGTTTGCTCTCTGCTTATAATTCATCCCTACAGCTATTTTTTCATTTTCTTTGCTATCTTTAAAAGTAAGCCCGGTACAACAGAACAGAAACTGTATGTAATTTGGGTCTCTCTGAGGGCAGACAGGCAAGGCAAATTGCATAATATACTGCTGCCCTGAACTGTCGAATTGTCTAGTAGTAGTTAGTAAGTACTACTTATCATTAACCATCAAGTTATCATCATCATGCATGCATTTCCTTTTTCTCCCTTAACAGATTTATGGATATGGTCGTCTGCCAAGATTGTGTTTTGTTGTTTGTCCATGCGTAGTGTTTTTCTTTGTCAAACCTTTCCCCAAACCCCCCTTCCCAACCATTCATCAAACCCTAACCCTCTTTCCCCAGGCTGTGTGATTTATATTGAGGTGTGACTAAATTAATTGTACACCAATAATTGATCACACGCTTGCTGGGGCGGATGTGGTGAAAGCAACACTAATTTAATTTCAAGGCAGGGCGAGGATCTTCTTCTGCTTGCCCACCCATGCTCAGTATATTTGCAAGTCAATTTTTTTTCCAAAGGAACCTAATCCATCATAATTAATTTCCGGCATAGATTGGATTCATCAACATCCTCCTACACAGCACTAAAGGTTACGCTTGTGTCGAGTGACTCGACACAACTACAGTTTGTAACTTGTTGTACTAGGCTATCCCCGCCACCATTATGTTTTATTTACTTCGGTCTACTACTCCTCCCAAAGTCTCTCTCAGGCGACTGACTGTCTCATTTTCTTTTTTTGCAAATGCTACTGCCAGTGTCTACTACTACCACCACAACCATGGCATCTCCATTCTCTTGGGAAACCAAACCATCATCGCCATGCAGCAATCGCTGTGCCTAACTTAAACATCAATCACAGGTAAGATAAGAAGTTTGGGGGAGGTATAATAATGGACTAGGAGGAGAGACTGACAGTACTAGTAGGACAAGTCAATGTGAGGGGTACCGCATCTATCTGTTTGTGTGTTACAAAATCGGCAGATTATTTAAATCAAACACTGGCTGCGGCCCTGCAGCAAGGAAACCATGTGACGTAAAACAGTAACCCCCCCACAAAACATTAACAACGTATGCTATGTTAAAGTATAAATATAATTTAATACCCTAACAAAAATAAACTATGTAAAAAATCCCACAACACCCGACCCACCCCTCTCCCTAACCCCAACCAATGTCCAAAACGAGAAAGTCCAACCAATGTCCAAAATGTCCATAATAATAAACCCCAATGCCCAATTCCCACCCACCAAAAAAAGGATTAAAAAAGGGGCAATCCAACAGGGTCTTAAAGTTATCGGCGGGCTCTTCTGATCTCCTTCTCCAGGACCTTGATCTTCTTCTTAAGCTCCTCTAACTGCTTTTCTAGACGCGCATTTCAGAGGAGCATGCGGCGCACATATGCCCTGCAGTTGCATCCACCGGGGGGGGCGGCAGTGCTGGATATTGAAGTGTGGCGGCGGGCGGCTGCCTGACCACGGCGCCGTACCACTGGAGGGGCCTGGCTGGGGCCCGGGGCATTGGAGGTGGCTGCAGCTGCTGCCGCCTCCTCCTCCTCCTCCGCCAGAACCACCAGCCGCTGGTATTCTTGGCAGATGGCCTCCAGCTTCCAGTGCCGGGCCATGGCTGCCAACTCCTTCCTGGTTGGTTTTGCTTGGGAAGGAGGAGCTATATCAAGAAAGAAAAAAAGACTATTGTAACCAATACTCTTAGCAAAACAGTAACACAAAATTAATTCAACACATAGTGGCACAGTAGCACTAGCAAGCACAGTACATAACATTTGTGGTATGTATCTATCCTCCCACTTCCTCGGCCTCTAACATTTGTGGGAGTTTCAGGCATTATACTAGCACTATGGACTCGAGTACACAGTACACCAGTCTTCTTCTTCTCTCTTGTTTAGCGAAATTACGTAACCTTGTTGTAGCCGGCATGCCAGCTCAGTCAGCTTGTGCCCAAGACGAACATACTCGAGTCATGACGCAGACTCACGTTAGTTTTATTTACTACTGTCTGCAGGTGGGGAAGCTCGTATTTTTCTATTACGGGTGGCAATGGCCATACTCTGTTACATCAAGGGCAACTGCTCAATTTCACTTTCACCCTGCCCTGACTACTACAAAAAGGCAGATGATATCTGATCCAATGATCATTGCTTATATATGGGACGACATGAGGTACTTTGTTTTGATTGTGTAACCAGCCGATAGGCCACCCATGGCAGGCTGGCTGACAGACTCGAAAATAAATTAACATAGGTAGGGAGTGGTCCTCGGAGTCGGAGGAAGGCGCTTGATAACTACATACATACACAATATATATGCTGTGCTTGCAAACTACTGTGAGTCAAGGGAGTATTCTGAAAATACAACTCATATTCTCCTTGGCTTTGCTACTCTGGCGCAGTTTATTTTACATTCTCTTCAAACAAAGACTCTTCATCCAGTGACAGTCTCCACCTATGCTATCTATGATGAATACCATCCAGGCATCCATCCATTCAAAGTAAACGTCTATCATTCTTCTTAATCTCTCAACAAACCTTAGTTTGTTTCACCAACAACAAACATTTATTCTTTTTTTTTAAACCACCACCCATGCGTCCTTCCTTCCTTGCTTCCCTTGGCTTTGAGTTTGACCCAAACACCACTGAGGATTCTTGCTATCCACCCATACAGTTTCACCCACCCAGGCAGGCATATTTTCTTTCACCTTGCACCCATCCTTCAACCACCCATGCATCTGATTCCTATCAGCCACCTATGCATGCATCCCACTTATCCTTCTCTGCCAGTCATAAATAAATATTACATCTCGCCCTTCCTTCCTCCTTCCACCCTTCTTTCCCTTTTCGTTCAACACATCCATCAAGGTCATCTGATCTGACTTTTAGTCTTCTCCATAAAACTTTCATAGCTGAGTTGAAGTCAGATAGAAGAGGCCAGTGGTTACTCAACTCCCGCCGCTAATGCTATTGCTAATGCTAAGTAAAGGGTGTCTTCTTCAACCGTTGTTCACAACAACTTCTTACTTACTAAGTCTCAACAGTACAGTGTACACCCTTGCAGCGAGTGTAATGTCAATAAGTAAGGAATATAACTTACCACCGCCTGCCACTGCTGCTGGCTCACACCCTGCAGCTCCTGCAGCTGCCGCATCTCCTGCTCCCTCCGAAATGGCCGCGTCGCCATCGCCGCTGGCCCCGGCACTGGTGGTCGGTAGTAAGCCTAGAAAAAACATTACACATTTTTTAGATGCCATATACACCTCCCCCTATTTATTCTTATTCACTAGCAAGATTGAAAAAAGTTAATACATACATATACAACATACATCACTAGTACAAATCGGGTACTAGAGTAGAGTAGACACTAGTAGTGTTATATGGTCCGTAGGGTCATTCTAGTCTTTGCTAAGTTAGCCTGAGCCATGCAACCATTTTAGCTTTGTGTCTTTTATTTTTGCGCACGTTACCTCGCAGCTTGTTGTGTAAGACGCCTTTGAGCCCACATGAGCTCATACTGCTACTGTCTGAGCGCTGTGTACAAGGTCGAAAAACAAGCCACTTTGTTTAGGACTTCTGGTCAGTCTGTATTGCTTAGCCATAACATGCTGCACTTTTTGCCACGACTGAGAAATGCTTGCATTATACTAACGCACACCATTTTTCTCATAACAGGCGGAAGATTCCCTTCTACGAACCAGAGCTTTGCAGAGCTTATGATGTAACCAGTACTTCTAGGTTCTAAGGTGAGGGGTCCCCCAGAATTCGCTCAGAGATCTTCATTTATAATTTTATATAAACTATATTCCTACCAAGGGGAGGGTGGTTCTTCCACCACTGTTCAGTTATCATGATTTCCCCTTTTGTCTTCTATGGACTTGTAGTTGTAACAATGTTTATTGTTTTAATCTTATGCATTTTGCTGTTGGTGCTGGCTCGTATACTGCATTATAGAACAACGTACAGAGCTTGTTAGTTGAAAATAAACCTTCTGAACTTACATAGACTGTGGTATTTGGTGTGGACTTACACGAGTGAGTGAGCGAAAGGGTGTGCATTGCTTCCGCAACTCTGAGAGGTCGGGAGTGTTATGTTCTGGGTTGTCTAATCATTGGGTATCTTCGGGGGGTTCGGGGAGCTAATGACACACTATAGCTAGTCGGTCAGGGGATTGTGGGTTCTGAGGTGTGAGGAAGGTCCAACCTCCCATCACCAACGTCCTATTTTCTTGTGCATAGTTCTGTATGTGCAGAATCCCTACAACAGTAGTAGTATGTCCTATCCTATCAAAAATAATACAATATCTGGTTGGGCATTTTGTTGGTGGAAATTGTCGAAAAGCCTCAAGATTAAGAAGACTAGAAGAGGACAACCCAAAGGACTGGACTCAGTGGCTAGAGCTATTGGTGAATCTGAGTTTTATTTAAAACCTTTTAAATAAAGAGTGGCCAACTGGGCAAGCTTAGCTACAGAAAGACTAATAGTAGTAGTACAGAGAGTCATAGCAGAGGCAGCAGGGATAACAAGAATTTAGAAACAGATAGTCTAGATCGAAGAAGATTTTGTAAAAAATAGAATTATGAAACCGTTCGGAAAAAATAAGGTGCAGTAAAAGTTAGGGAAGTATAATTATTAATATTAACAACAGGAAAACTTACTGGGGCCAGCAGCAGAGCCCTCGGTAGAGGAGCGGTCCTGGCCATCAGCTGCTCCCGCCGACTCCGACGACCCCGTCTTCTTGCCCCTGGGTGCTGATCATGAAAGATGTAAGAAAGAAAGAGACAAACATGGATGATTGGTGTGAAACAAATAAAATATTTTAAAAACGCTCAAAAAAACATTTATGGAAACAACAATTGCAATAAAATTGACCTATCTAATCTGGTCGACTAGTATTGCGGGATTCGCGGACCGTCTAGTTATAATTTATGAACACTAATCCAGTGTTCCATTCTGATTCCAGAATACTAACTAAGCCTAAGTACCACCTGACCTAGCCCACCTATTCCAGACAGGCTAATTGTTCACTAAGCCTGCATTTCCATTTATTTTAGTCCTCAAAAATGCATAGCTGGAGGACACATGCATACATTTTTGCATACACCAGATTGTTGGTTGGTTGCTGCTGATGTTCTGCTAGTGATAAGCCTATTACCACTCACTAAACAAACTACAAAAGGTTCTACTAAGGACTGGAGTAAGCAGCACTCAGCAGCACGTGACGTGACAGAGGATGTGTAACGCAGACCACTAAAAAAATTACCTACTAATAAGTAACTAAACCTATCAATCCACCACTATCTCTTCTTAGTGGCAGGAGGACAAAGGAAGGACTAGAGTCTCTCTAGCATTACCTAACTTAAGTTCTCTAAAGTAAACTCTTACATAATCAGGCCAAGCGAGCGCAAAGTTGCAAACAAGTAAGATTAGTAGCGCCGAGCACCTGTGTCATAACAATCACAGAAGATTTTTAAACGTAATTTACCTGCAATGTAAGCAGCAGCATTCTTGCTGTTCGGAAAAAAAATATATTCGCAATATATAACACAGAGCAGAAGAACACAAAGTAGTAATATTAAATAGCTACTCACCAAGCCCCGGGACCTCCACTCCTAGCAGGTCCAGCAGGTCCTGCTCCCGGTCCAGGATATCGGAGCACCGGTGCGTCAGCTGGGTATTGGTGCACCGGACACCAGAGCAGCGAAACACTGCCCGGCGCACCTTTCCCCACCGCTGGCGACGCTCCCGGAGCCCGTACCCGGACCCAGGCCTGCCGCCTGCTGCTAGGGTTAAGGGGAGGTGGCGCTGCACAAAAAAAACAAGTGCGGCAACCTCCGCCTCGCTAAAGATGTCCCTAGCCTGCACCCCTTGTGGGCGCCGCCTTCCACAGGGAAGGCAGTCGCGGCTGCGGCTACGAGTAGTAGCCTTGCCCTTGTTGCCCTTGTTCTCTCCCTTGGCCATGGTTCTGGGACTCGGGGGGTGAAAAGAAAAGGGAGGAATTAGAAAAGTAAGTAAAAGAAATGAAAAAAGCAAGTTATAGAAAAAGAGTGAAAAAGTAGTAGAAAAAGTCACAAAAAGTAGAAAAAAACTCAAAATATAGAATCAGGAAAATAGAGAGATAGATAATAAATAAAAAGATTAAAAAAAGTGTACAGAAACAAAGGATTGCAAAGATAGAGGGAGGATAGAAAAGCAGGCCCAGAACCATAGCAATAGAGTGAAAAACAAGATGGCCGCGCCCATTGCGACCGCATGGGCAAGTTTGCGCGATATTTCCCCCCCGAGCATGCAAAAAGCGTCGCGAACACGTAATACGCGTTCCCGAACAGGAAATACTCATCGCGAACGGGCGGTAGCACGCAATACGCGACCCGGAACAGGAAATAGCATCGCAAACGGGCGGGACAAGTGAAAAACAAGATGGCCGCGCCCATTGGCGACCGCATGGGCAAGTTCGCGAGATATTTCCCCGCGAGCACGTAAACAGCGTTCCCGAACAGGAAAAACGCATCGCGAACGGGCTAACAAGCAATTCTGCGTGCTCGCGGATATTTTTTACCGTTTCGTGGAACTTTGCGTAACGCGACTATGCAAATTCCGCCCACCCCTACTTCTACCTTCAATTTCAGCACATCCAACAATTTTGCCTTCACTGCGACTTCAATTCTTCCTCCATTTGTCACATTACAAGGTCCTTCTCTATCACAACTTCGACTTCTCCAACCCTCTTCCGTCCCTTTGACTTGGGTAATGGGCCGCCCTTCCCTCTCACAACTCTGACTCCTCCATCGACTTTCCAATCCCACACTCAAGACACCAGGCCGTGTTCTAAACGCCTCTTGTCTCATTCCTGTTTCAGCTGTACTCCTCATACTCTCCCGTACCGGTGGAACCCACATTCGTATTTCTGACCTAGAATTTGCCAATGCTCCTGTTCGTCTCACTTCCGATCCCGTACTCACCCTTGAAGGGTCTGCCGTTGCTGCCAACGGGGTACTAGTCTCCACAGGCCCCAAAGGCACACTTGTTCCCATAGTAAGACTCCCTCCAGAGATGGTATCTTCACTTCTTCCTGTTTGTTGTTGCCTCCCACTGTCTCCCATACTCGGATTGTATATTGAGACTACGGGTCCAATGGTAACCGGTACCTTAAGGGCTTCTGGCAACCGTATGTCACAATTAGTTCCTCTCATTTCAGTATTTTCAAGTTCTGATCCTAATGAAATTCTTCCCACTACTCTTGAACTTACTCCTGTTGGATCCGTTCCCACTCCTTCTGGGCTTCCCTCTACCATTTCTCGCTTTCCCTCTTCAGACTGAGGATTGTAAGGTGGAGGACGCTCTGCCAACATTCTGTCTAACAAGCTATCATCTCTGTCGCTGTCACCTTCTGTATTTCTTGTCTGTGTGTTAGCTCCTTGCAAGAACAATGGATACAGTCTCTCTCCTTCTATGGTGTCTACTCTCCATTTCTTCAACTGGGCATCCCACCTAGCCTCCTGATACGACTTCATTGCTCTCTGCATCCTTCCCCAAGAATTCTCTCTTCTCTTAACTTGTGCTGCCCGCATCCATGCATCTAATGCCTCAAATTGTGTGGGTCTAGGTGGAGGTTTTAATGTGGACATCACCCCTCTCAATTGATACAACACATCCATCCGGAATGACCCGTACCGTGGGAAAGCCAATTCTCCTTCCTTCTCTGTGATCTTATGCCAATTTTGGAGCCACACTATGGTGTGCAATCCTACATTTGTTGCCATATAATGTGCCGGGGTATCCTCTGGCAGGGCTTCTTCCCCAACCTGAGTCACTACACCTGAATCTCCCCTACATAGGTCTCGCAATACCTTAAAACATCTCATTTTGAACTCAGTTGTTGCAAAACACAATTTTCTTCTTTCCAAATTTTCGCCGAGAACCCTCCAATCCCAGCACGGCGTTACACCAACCGGCCTATCACAACGCGGCACACTCTGACGTCACCATTCCCTCTCCGCAGCGGTTCACCCTCCTTCACAATTTCACCTCATACATTCGCTCTCGCATTCACACAACCAAGTAACTGATCACCCTAAAGCTACTAAACCAAGTAACTACCTATCCGGTAGCCACAGTAACTTACAGTTACATAAACCAAGTAATCGTCTGTCTCCTAAAAGATCAATAGTATACACCCACTCAAGAACATTTACATTCTGTGACCCACGACCTGCATTAGTCACGCGAATCGCTGTAGTCCACCCTTGGCTTGAGGTTTTCCACCCGCGACTCTATAAAATCCACTCACACAAAGTTCCCTACCCCAAGTGAGCCGCCGATAGCGCTCCACGACACCCACGTTAATGATCAGACAATTACAGCCAAGTGGTGCCTTTTACACCACAAACCTATCCCGGGATCTTGGACTACTCTTGAGTCTGCTTTCCAAAAACCTCCTGATCCGCACGTGTTCGGACCAGTAAACCAATAACCTCATGTTCACTGGACTATCATTCCAACTCCGCAAGACATCACACCATGAATTCACCGCAATCTAACACACACAACACTATTCATACTCACGCTACCGCTGTCTCCGCCGCACCATCATCTTCCGCCGACCTCTGTCAACACCCGCCGTCCTCTGCTCTCAGTCATGGGCTCTCCTTTGGGCTCTGTAAGTCTAATTCTGTTCTGAATTTTCTAAAATCTCCCCTCACTTCTAGAGGCAACCATCCTCGTTTGCTACCAATTGATAGGGCCGAATTCCGTATCCTAATTTTATCTAAGGCTGTCTGGTCAATGGTCTTTATTGCCTGCTAAGAAGTGTGGAGGGAAGAAAACAATTTACAAGTTATACATTTCCCCTCCCATTGGTCCAAATAACTTCGGATTCCAGATGTAGATTTTGGTTAATTTATTACAAAGCCAATAACAATAGAATATAGACACACCTCAGAATCAAGGTGTAAAGATACATGAAAACTAATACAGAGCCCAATCTACGAATATAGTTCATACGGCACAATAGGCACAGAACAATGAATTCCAAAATAAGAAGACAGCTGAGTATAGATACTGTGTCCAATTCTCTTTTCATTTGTATTTCCAAATTACAGAATAATCTGTCCCTACTCTACTTCTAAAGTGGCATCCCTTCCTAATTTCCCAGGCGGATTTCCCAAAAGGTGTCAGCACGTGTTGACTTCCTAAGAAGTGCACTCACGTCAAATGGGTCAAGTAGCGTAAAGCCACAGAGCTCGTTCGAAGATGCTCTCCTTCCTCAGTCAAAGCAGAAGTCCTGCAAATCTGTCCCTGTGCCTAATACAAAAAGACAAAGTTACACCCCTAACGGGTCACATGGTACATTCTTCTAAAAACACCTTCTTGAGTAATTTTCCAGAAAGTCCAATTAAATTGCAGCCTTGTCCGTCGACCTTGGTTCACAAGTTTCACCAGGTACGGAAGGTGTCCTCCCTTCTCGCTGTCCGAGCTCCTCAAAGGCATTCCGTTCCTCCCATGTATCTCCTTAAATCTAAAATAACGAGGTCGAATTCCTGCACCTGCAGTAGGGGTGAAAAGAAAACCTTCTACATATATACATTTTAATTAACTCCTAACCTAAGAGCAAACAAGGAGAAGTGAAACGAAAGTTAGGCCTACAATCCAGGCTAACCTAAGAAAGTTCTTTAATATGCACTCGTTATACAGGCCTCTATATGAATTTTATAACATTGGATACATTTGATTTACCTATTAATCATTATATACGTGCACAATTACATGATTTCTCTAAATACACACAAAATATTAATCAGTTCTGTAAAGCACGTCGTGATTTTTCTTCACAGATTTTTAAACGATGATATATAAACTTCATTTTAATATGCACGAAGTTCAGTCAAACATTGAATATATACGAGTGCAATTCGTTCATGAGTATAATGCACCCCTTACAAATTTTAAAGCGTCGTGCGCTCTAGCAGGAGTATTGTGATGTAGAGGCGGAATGTATGTATTTGAAAGGGGCCAGGGAGTTGCTCTTAGCCTGCATTCCTGCCAGTCCTGTTACACAGGTACTCTAATAAATTAAGCGTAAACTTCACCTATCAGAGTGCTGAGTATCTTTTTATTGCTGACAAGTGGATTTGTAGAGTTCCAACTGTGTTTTTGACACATGGCTTCTTCGTTTCCTGGGAGTTTTGTCGGCAGAGTGCGGAACAGTTTGGCTATTCTCCTGTTGTTCTTCTGCCGTGTTCCCCGATGCTGGGAGGAGTGCCTTTCGTGGCAGGTGTGGTGTTTGGATTTTCCTTCACGGCAGTGCCCAGCGACATCATTGCTTGTTGGCATAGGATGTGCCTGTCCTTGCCATCACCAATGGTCTTGCATCTCCACAAGGAGGCGTTCTACGTAAGCACGCATCAGAAGCTGGCACGTGATACCACATGTCATTCCACACCCATTCAAAGTGTTGTTTGCAGCATCTGTGGGAGCCAACACAGTACGTGCCTGACCTCGCTCCCATCTGCCCTAGTGAAAGCTATGTCATCAGATTGCCGATATTAAGGAGATTTACACTAGCGCCTGCCTCATGTGCGTTTACAAAGCCAGAGGTTTCTAACTTTAATCGGTGGCGTGCACACCTGTAAGTACTATTGCACTTAATTCTGGATGCGCTCATCATCGGTGCTACACAGACCTTGTTATCCTGTAAAACTGGTGCATCATATACAAATACCAAATGTCTGGTGTGTCATATTCGGTGACACGCACACCTTGCACCACCGTCAGTGTTGGTATATAAGGGACATTAATGAAGTTTATACTCAATGCAGAATATTAAGTGCACATTTTTGTTTTAGTAATGTAATATGAGTAATTTTCAGTGTTCACTTGTACATGATTTTACAAAATTGTGGAATGCAGCATAGTTGTAGCTCTCAGGAGAATTTAAAAGGTACTACATTATATAAAAATCTCAGGTTTGCAGTTATCAGGTATAACAGCGCTCACCCAAATATGCAAAAACACATTGTACCTCCACCCTCATTTCTTCCTAGTCATGACCATCCCAGCATTGATTTGGAACTACGGAAGGCGGATTTTGATGCCTATATGGATGCAATAGAGGGTAAGGATTTTACTCATTAGAAAAAAAATGCCTTATGAGACATTGTTTAGGTCCAGAGGCAAGGAAGATTTTAAAGCACTTACCACGACCATCTGGGTTGGGAGAAGGAGATGTGGATGATGAGTATGAATCTGTGCTCAAAATGCAGAAGAATATAATTTTGAGAGGCGCAAATCCTATAGAAGGCATCAGTTACCGGGGGAACCAGTGGAGAGTTTTGTGGGGGTATTAAGGACAGTAGCCTCCTCGTGTGACTACAAGGAATTTCAGGATGATTTGATTTGGGACCAAGTTGTTGAGCATACCAACAACAGAAAAACGTAGGAGGTTTTGCTCACAACTCCAAGTTTAACCCTGAACAAGGCTGTAGAATTAGCAGCAGGAATCGAGAATACTGCATCATATATGGCTCAAATGTCGCTTTCTCATGGGTCTAAAGACTTTGTTGCAGAGGTAGGGCCTAATAAAGGAAACAAGGGTCAGAAAGAATAAAAAAAGAAAGGGTTATTAATGTGTTACAGATGTGGAAGTACCTCTCATTTGAGTAATTCACCCTCTTGCCCTGCTATGGATAAAATATGTGCATGCTGTAAAAAAGGGACATTTTGCTAAGGCATGCAAATTAAAGGGAAAGGAGAAAAAAATCATCAGTGTTGTGAATGAGCAAGATGATAATCTCAAATCTTCTGGATCAAGTGATGAGATTTTCATTTTGAGTGTAGAGCCAATTGCACTAGATCCTAACAGTGAGGCATAGAATTCAGATAATAGTGTATTTTTGGTGGACATGCCTGGAATCAAGAGACCATATTGTCAAGTGAGTGCTGGTGATGTTGAGGTAAGCATAATGTCGGACTCTGGGTCACCGTTCACACTGATTGATGTGAATGATTGGATGAGTATTGAGAACAAACATATTGAAATGAAGAAATCTGCCATGTAGCATATGGAGGAAACCCTATTGAGGTATTGGGTGAATTTGACACCGAGGTGTCTTTTAATGGGTATTCCTCTCCTGACACAGTGTATGTTGCAAAATATGAATCATCATTTTTTGGTTGGTTGGAGCAACAAAACTTAGAAATAATTTTAGACCCCAATAATGATGATCAGGTCTCATTAAAGAAAGAGTGTCTGAGTGTTTGGGCGATGCATTTACCTGAGTGAGAGATTAAATTTCCTAAGGTATTCACAGATAAATTGGGTAGGTTGAAGGGACTTAGGCATAAAATACAGCTTAAAGAAGGGGCGGAGCCAGTTGTGCATAAAGTGGGAATGGTTCCATTGATGATCAGATCTGAGCTGCAGAAGGAATTAGATAGGTTGCAGGTACAAGACATCATCAAACCCACTGAATGCTCATAGTGATTGTCCCCGGTAGTACTTGTGCATAAACCAAATGGTTCCTTATGTACGTTTGTTGACCTCAGGGACTTAAACAACAGGATTTGGGTGGACAGGCATCCCTTGCCTAATATTACGCAAATTCTTTCATTGATGAAAGGGGTTAAATATTCTCCACATTGGACATGGCATCCGCATATCATCAGGTGGTGTCAGACAGTGATTCTCGCCATCTGACTTCATAACTCCT
This sequence comes from Calotriton arnoldi, assembly GCA_963921515.1. Classification (NCBI taxonomy): domain Eukaryota; kingdom Metazoa; phylum Chordata; class Amphibia; order Caudata; family Salamandridae; genus Calotriton; species Calotriton arnoldi. Next base: position 791,504 of record CAWUFW010002702.1, on the reverse strand, counting down.
GAGGGAGCATTACATTTCAAAAGAATGCCATTTGGTTTGGCGTTCGGCAACAGCCATTTTTCAATGGCTGATGGATGTGTTGTTTAAAGATGAGGAAGGGGGTCATCTGTTCCAAGATGATTTACTGATAAATGCAGGTGATAAGGTACGTCATGATGGGAAATGGCCTTTTGTTCTGCCCATTCTGGAGGACAAGGGAGTGACAGTAAAGACCTGTAAATGTAGATTTGGAGTAGAGAGTTTGGATTATTTGGGACACAACCTTTCTGCTTGTAGTATAGAACCCAAAATGAACCTGGTGTGAGCCATAGTGGATGACTCTGTGGTAGAAGGAAAGGACCAATTGTGATCTTTCATGAGTCTAATGGAATTTTATTCAAGGTTTATTCCTGAGGATGCACAGGTTATGCTCCCTTCTGAAGAAAGGAGAGAAATTTGTCTGGAATGATGCATGCGATCATGAGTTCAAGGATGTCAAGAAGAGTGTGTGGCTAACACAATCCCACTGAAACCGTTTGATAAAAGTATGCAAGTATCATGATCATGGATGCCAGCCAGTATGGTCTCAGAGCAGTCCTAATGCAAAGAAGGATTGGTAGAGACGAAGTGGTGACTTTTGAGAGTCATGGCCTGAGAGATGCTGAGTGATCCTATTCGGTGGTGGAGCGTGAAGCCTTGGCATGATGGTGGAGTGTGGATCATTTCCACCAATATTAGTGGGGTTCTAAATGTGTGGTGCATGTGGACCACACTTTTGGTTGAAATGTTCACCACAAAGAGGTTGCGAGTCAACTTCAGTTATCAGAGTACTGAGTAACTTTTTAAGTGTGAGTAAGGGTTTGTAAGAAAATGGGAGGAAAGCAGGAAAGGGTGTAAGGCGGATGTAAAAAGGGAGCATTTCGGAAGTAAAGAGTTTTTGTTAAAAAAAATACGCAAAATAGAAAAGAGAAGAATGAGTTTGAAAAAACTGGAGTAAAATGAGAAGGTAAGTATTACAAAGGTCATGGAAGGCAGGGAAAAGGGTCTTGCACAAAAGGGAAGATTTAAGGGTCAGGGTTTAATAGCCTCAAGGCAAAAATCAATCATGAAGAAATTAAAGTTTCTTCAAGAATGGTTTTCTCAAGAATGGCTTTCAGCAGGTTAGCTTCGTCAACAGAGTGAAAGTCATTCTAAAAAAAATAATTCTGTCATCCCAATCAGAAGGCCCAGGGTGCAAAAAAGAGAATTTGCAGGTACTGCCTTTATCTGTTCGGTACAAAATGGTGGCAAGCCCTAAGCCCCACATGAAAATGGACCTCTGGCAGATGCCTTGGCTCCCTCCTATTAGGAAGATCATTAGACAGACAATTTCTTAGTCTGATAACAGCTGACTTCTCCTGGATCTGAAGAATCATTCAGTATACTTTTTGAGTTGGACAGGAACTTCCTGCCATTAACCGTGTCCTTGCTGCTCTCTAGCGCTCCCTGCAGCTCGTTCAATCCTCTAGTTTTCCTGCTCATTCTTGATACACAGCCCCTTATGTTATCCATCTTTACCAATATTTACTCATTACTGTTGTACTATTTTTAAATTAATTTGCTGTCTTTCATCATCGCCCCTCTGCTGGCAGGTTGGCTCTTCTATAAATCATTGCTGTTTCCATGAACAATATCTTAAAATTTAACTCTTGAGCCTTCCCCTACCTCTCTCTGATCAAGATCTATTGTTATTCAAGTCCTTTTCTGAAAAATCTGCCTTTTGGTTTTTTTGTGGATATTTTTGTATTACGTCGTCAAAGATTTACAAAAAAGACAAACTTGGCTACTTCATGACAATTCTGTAAAAATAGTTTTTGGCTGCATTTCATCCAGAAAACCTTTTTAGGATAGAAATTGCTTGTAAAACAGTAGGTATGGAAAGCTGTTTTTCATGCAAAACTTGCCAGACTTTTTTCCCACTACTTATGTTAAACCGCACCAACTTCATGAAGTTGATAACGTTTTTTAAAAACTGACTAATATTGAGATGTTCTAAGCATGTCTTTAGTTTCTGAAGTTTGTTCTAGGATGTTAACTTATACTTTCAGAATATGCTCTCTAATGTTTGTAGCCATTGAGCTTATGATGTATTTAACATTTTTTTTTTATAAAGTTAAAACAAAAGTTTAAAAAACTCAACAAAGGTGTTAATAGAAAATAATGTACTTTCCACACACTTCTATTTCTGTGTTGTGCATATTCAATTTATGAATTAAACTGTCTATCATATTTATAATTTCACCTTTTCTCCTCTACGGAAGAGCCCAAATCACAAAGCTATTTGCACACAGTACAAGCAGCAGTGCAAGCATCCCTCCCAGAGAACAGGTCCATAGGGACATATTTACTAGAACTGTCACGCAGCTCAGCAAGTCACCTTGCTGTGCTTCATTGTGTGACAGTTAAAGGGCAGGAATGCGCCGTATTTAAGTCAATAAGGTGCATTGCTGCCTTTTCCGTCGCACTGGCACTGTTTTGGATGCCTAGCGCCAATGCAGGCACCTTTGCACCATGATACAAGGGTGCCTGTGTTGCATGCAAGATTGTTTATGTACAGGAAGGGGCACCTTCCTGCACAAAAACAATCCTGAGAGGCATATTCCTCTATCTAGGTGTGCTGAAGAGTGCCGCACACATAGAAAGAGGAAGTAACGAGGAGAAATAAAGATGTTTCTCCTCGTTATGCCTCTCCTGGGAAGGCGTATATTTTTGGTGCATTCCCAGGTTTACCAGTTCTGGTAAATCTAGGAATGTGCCAAAAACCACATGAGTTGCATGGAACAGCCATGCAATGCCCATGGAATGCCTCCCTAGTACGGAATAAGGCAACGCAGCGATTTGCGCTGCTTTCCTTTACTCGAGATCTATGAAGCCACTCAGGACCACACAAGGTGGCCTTGAGTGGCTCCATAAATCTAATTTCTGAGTATTGAAGCTCTTGAACCAGGTTGTGTGGTGCAAGAGCAACGCAACAGGGATCAATATGTGTCTTAACGTGCAGCAGCAGTGCCAAGCTCCCTAGCCCCACATGTATAGCAAATGGATCATCTTTCAGGAGAAAGTGGAATTTCTGTTCCATTAATAAATAAATGCTGAAAACATTTAAGAATGCAACAAAGTGTCCCAAGATATATAAGTACTTTTTAACTTTCTAAATGTTTCACATCTGTACATTGGAAATATCCTTAGCTGTTAGAAACATTACGTAAGTCCAGATTAACTTAATGCTCAAAAGGGAAGACATAAATTTACATTCAGAAGTTTACTTTTATGATTTTCATTAATTTAAGGCATTCTAAAATAATTGTAAGAGTGCAATCATGCTCCTGGGAAGTCATGTCTCTTGCACTTTCCAGGAGTCCTTGCATGTTGTTAGACCTGGCATCTTTGGTGTGATTTCCCTTGTCTTTTTGCGTATGACCACCTGTTTTTTAACTGTGTGCTGCATTTCCTTTTTGCTGGTTTTAGGATTCTGGGCACTTTACGACTGCTGACCAGTGCTTAAATGCAAGTGCTCCCTGTGTAAATTGTATTGGTGATTGTTTTATCCATGAGTGGCATATTTGATTTACTTGTAAGTCCCTAGTAAAGTGCAGCAGGTGTGCCCAGGGCCTGTAAATAAAATGCCATGCAGCACTGGTTGTGCCACCCACATGAGTAGCCCTGCAAATGGTTCACTGATACAACATCAACTCTGATAACATCGAACTACAAAATTATCGAGTCAACAATATCGTAAATAAAAATATTGATACACAATACACAAAATCGAAATAATACTAACATCGATAAATAAATCTCGTCTAAAATCTCGATTACAAAAATGACGACAAAAACATAGAACACAAAAATATCGATAAAATTAAGATAAAATGAAACACAACAAAAATATCGATATAAACAATATCAACAACACAAACATCGATAAAATAGATATAAACTATATCGAAAATAACATTTAAACATAAAATAATACTATTTACATTAATATAACAAAAATAACATACCAAATATTTTAAAGAAACAATAAAAAAAATACAATTTAACAACATTAATTAAAATAAATAAATTAAAAATACAAAAACAAATAAATAAACAAACAATACAACATTAAAAATGTATCACAAATAACGAAAATAAAAAAACATAAATATATACAATATATACAATATATAAAAATATATAACACATTTATCTACATATAAATTTAAATAACAACAATAAACAAAATAAAAACAAACAATAAAGAAACCTAATATTATTTAAACAAATTAGATTGTAACAGCTACAAAATTCAAAAAAGCTATCTAGATTTAAAACACACAAACACAAACCAATAGAAAACTCTAACTATGAAAACAATCAAATAATTAACTTGAAATTTACCGTATAACGGACAACCATGGAGGAAGAGCGAACCTTTGAGAGAGAAAAGAGAAAACGAAAAACAACTAGATCAAAAACTATTCCAAACATCCCACAATAAAAGTAAGCACAAAACTTTGTAACTAAATAAATATAATAAGCTTTTAAAATTATTATACCATGTTTTCATTTATATATTACAGATTCAACTTCACTAAAATAGCACCTAGAAAATTCAACACAAAGATTTACGCACACAACAACAATAAAATATAACACAAAGTAAGTATATGACTAAACCAATAAATAACGTAAATTATTTAACATTAACAAATAAAATAACCAAACATAGCTAACAAATGTTTTTCTTTTTAACAGCTTCTACAAAATTCAACAAAACCACATCTACCAAGGACACTGCATCAACTAAAAAAATGTAAGTATATTTATTTAGTTACAAATAAATAAAAATAAACACTAAATAATATAAATTATCAAATTAACTAAAATTCCAACATATTCTTTTATGTTTCACAGATCATACTTCACAATAACGCAACCCAAAAACCCCAAAACAAACATTACGTTCGAAAACAAATACAAAATCAAAATAAGAGAAAAATATAATACAAAGTAAGTATATAAATTAACCAGCAAATAAACCTATCAAAAAACGATACATTTAATAAACGCACCCGTGTCAGACGTACAACGTAGTGTTTTTTTAATTACAGAAGGAGACGCGAGGACCGAGGAGCAGGACAGAGAGCAGCCAGGCAGGGGAGGCGGCAAACACCAAGTAAGTGCCTACTTGTACATTTTTAAAGACTTTGGGAGGCGGGAGGGAGCGGCTAACTCCGCTCTGCCACGGAGGCAGAGTTTTTTGCCTACTCCGCGTTCGCCACGGAGCGCGGAGTAGGCAAATCTCTGCAAACTCCACTGGCGGAGCGGAGTTACCCGCCCAGGGTTACTATATACTATCCACGGCGAATAAGAAGATACTAACATCCCCTTCATATACGCACTACTCCCTAATAAACAAAACACCACATACATAGAGCTCCTAACAATATTAAAACAATATACCGACAACTACTTTCCGCATAAAATCATAATTGATTTTGAACAAGCAATGATTCAATCAATTTTAAAAATATACCCACACACTGCAATACATGGTTGCTATTACCACTTTAACCAAAGTATCTGGAGACACCTACAAAAATATACTTTAAGTATAGATTACGCCACCATTATCAACTTTGCCTACCAATTTAAAAGATTAATAGCCCTAACCTATGTACCAACAACTGAAGTAGCAAACCATTATAACATACTTCTTGAAAGTACCTTCTATCAAGCAAATGAAACTAAGCTAACTCCCTTCCTAGACAACTTCGAAGACACTTGGATGGGAAGGCTACATAGATCAGGGCACCGTAGACAACTCAAGTTCCAAATACCCTGGTGGAACATCTACCACAGTACTCTAGCTCAAAAAGCTAAAGCAAACAATGCAGTGGAAGGATGGCACAATGCCTTCCAAGCCACAATAGAAGCTATCAAAAAGGAACAAAGCTATAAAGAGCTAAAGCTAGAACAATCCCTAACTAAAATCGGCCCTAAACTAAGTAAACAAACTAAAACGATGTATGAATACCTACAACACAAAACTACACTATTTGGAAGCACCAAAGGTCTAGAATACCTAGACATGATAGCTAAATTTAGACTGTAAAGAAAAAACGATGCTAAACACCATAAACATTTTAAAATTTCCATACATTTAAACAACATAATTCTACTATTTTTTAAATTATTAATTATGAGTATGTCCTGTAAAATTTAAAACATAACACAAATATATATGACATAATATAACTTTTAAAATAAACAAATAAATCAATGTAACTAAAAACATTTCCCACCCATAATAATAAAAAATAACTTACAGTTATGTAGCAGTAAACAATCCTGGAAATCCAATAAATCCATAGAAGATAAATCGAAACACAAATCCATTCGGAAAGAGAATCCAAAAAAAATGCAAAAATACAACTGTAGAAAAAAGGCTCCAATGACGAAATCCTCATAAAAAACGAAACTCTCAAAAACCCAAAAATTAGTTTAAAAAAAAAAAACGCAAAAATTAAACTGTAGAAAAAAGGCTCCAACGACGCAAACCTCTCAATAACAAAACCCTCAAAACACCCCAAAAAAGCTTTAAAAAAAACGCACCAACAAACCCAAAAAATAAAAGAAAATGTAAAACAACTTGTTTTAAATAAACAAGAAACATTTTCCTTTTTTTATTAAAAAAAAAAAACATGTTGACACCACCATTCGTTCATCATCCGGAAAACCTGTAAAGAAAATTAAAGAACACCCACCCACAATAACACGTACAAACCCACAAACAATAATAATAAACACAACATAACAGAATTAAACAACACATAACTAACACTACATAACACTCTACTCCTATCCAACACTACGTTAAACACATAAAACACTAAATTACCAAAACAACACCTAACTACACAAAAAATGAACAAATAGCGTTCTAACAAACCTAATTACACTACTACTACCTCGCCCCTACCCTAAAACTACCTTAAAAGTAAATTAAATCAAACTTACCGTAAGCAACGAAACGCAGCTCCCAACCGCGAGGTTCCGTCTTCGAAAATGACCTAAAATGAAACAGATAGATAGAAAAGTGAGGTAATGAGAAAAAAATGGCCGCATAATAAAAATGAAAGAGAGACTTTCTGCCCATAGAAAAGAATGGAGAAATATTTCTAAAATGCAAAAAAAATGTATATTTTTATTTATTAAATATTGAAAGAATTGTAAAATATATAATAAATATTATATTATCAAAAAAGAAAAAAAAATATTTTATATATATTAAAATGTATGTTTATTTCATGTACTGTAAATGTACCAAAAATATAAAAATGTATAAATAAAAAATATATGCGAAAATATACATTTGTTATACAATTTGTAAATTATTTACTATATTAAATATTATTTAAATGAAAATAATATTCAATATACGAAATAATAAAATATACAAAATAAATTGTAAAATACATATTATATAATTATATATTTTTTTATATAACATTTATTAAAAAAGTGTTTTAAAAAATGAATACAAATGTTTACTTTTTCTCATAAAAAATAATAAACAATCAGTCAAACTGTTTATAATAAATAAACTAAAAATATATTTATATTACTATTACATGACTATACTTCAAAACAATGTACCATTTTGTTTAAATGTATAAAAAAATATGTATGTAAAAAATATTTTTAATTTTCCAATTATACAAGAAAATATGTATGCTAAAAATATATTATACTTTATAATAAATTTTGAACAACATCAAAATACCTGAATCATGTTTCTAATATTGTGAAAAAATGTATAACAAAAGTGTAAAACAAAAAAAAGATGTATTAATAAATAAAAATATTTACAACAATAACTAACATACATCTCCTTTCTTATTTAAATGTACATACAAACTATAAAAAATAAAATAACAAATTAAAAATAACAATTTACTATTCCTAACTCCCAAACCAACTAAACTCAGTAAAAATACTGAAAAAAACCCCATAATAAATTACTATTCCAACTCCAAAACCAACTAAACTCAGGGAAAGTGCTGGATAATAAAACAAATTAAATTACTATTCCAACTCCAAAACTAACCAAACTCCGAGAAAGTGCTGAATAATAATATATAATAAATTACTATTACAACTCCAAAACCAATTAAACTCAGGGAAAGTGCTGGATAATAAATCAAATTAAATTACTATTCTAACTCCAAAACCCCCCAAAAATCTGGGAAAGTGCTAGATAATAAACCAAATTAAGGGGCTGATTACGATGGCGGATGGACTTTAGTCTGTCCGCCATCGTTCTGGGGCTTGGGACCGCCTGCCGATATGGCGGCAGCCCCGCGCATGTAATTACAATGCGACCGCCACTGTGGCGGTCGCATTGTGCATTTTTACCATTGCGGAGGGTGCTGCTGGCTGCACAACCTGCTGCAATGGTGAAAATGCAAATTTTGCATTTCCCTGCAGTATGTGGCAGGCACCACATGGTGCCTGCCACATGGTGCAGGGAAATGTTGGTGCCCCCCAAGTACAAAACTTGAGTGCCCCTGCTGCAGGGGGGCCCGCTACGGGCCCCCAAAGTACATCCCCGCCAGCCTGTGAATGGCAATTGAACCGCCATACACAGGCTGGCAGGGATGCGGCATCCTAATCTGGTGGATGATGCCTGCTAGGCACTGCCACCATTTTAGAGATGCTTGGTGGGTCCGCCAGGCAATTGTAACGATTGCCTGTGGCGGACCTGTGGCGGACAGACTTTGCGTTCGCCAGCACACCGCCCACCATCGTAATATGGCATGCGGAGAAGTGCTTCACGATGGCGGGAAAACCGCCACCGGCTGGCTGCCGGTGGTGGTTTCTCTGACTTCATAATCAGCCCCTAAATTACTATTCTAACTCCAAAACCCCCAAAAATTCAGGGAAAGTGCTGGATAATAAACCAAATTAAGGGGCCGATTTCGATGGCGGTCAATGTCAGTACTGCGGTGCCGGCAGTGCGAAAAAATGCCTTTTACCGCCCGCCAGCAGCGGTCCTCACGGCCGCCATATTATGAAGGGCAAATATGCCCCATTTCCCGACCTCCGCGGTGCAACGCCGACCGCCATGAAGTGCGCCCACCACCGCGCCGGTGGTAGCCAATGGAGACTCACCGCCGTGCGGAATGACGTCCCGTCCGCTCAACAAATTAGGATGCGCCAAACAACCAGTCGAACCGCAGGGGAGAAACCGCCCTTCCAGACACGGCGGAATCTCGACAGCGGAGCGTGAAGCGAGACTTCCGGAGCCCTCCACCCGGAGCCGAACGCCATGGATCCAGCACTACACGTCCTCCCGGTTCTGTACGTGATACATCACCAGGTCAACATCGCCCGCCGCGGACGCCGCCGCAGGTACGTAAAAAAACACAATACAACACAAAACAGAACACAAATTCCACGGGCTGAAACAGGGCACCTGGCCACACCAGACACACTGGTGTGGACAGGAACACATCCATCAGTGTACCCACACATGTCTCATCTGGCACCAATTCACACCCTGCATCAAGCCCACCAAATTACCGCGAACATAATGTAATGTGTTGCTGACGACACCGCAGCGGTGAGTATGCGGGAAATCCATCGCACAAAGCAGAATGCATGTACAGCAACGGTCAGGCCAGAAAGACCACAGGCCACCACCACCACCCACCACCCACAGCTCCGCCGCACACAGCAAGAAACATGCCAATCCCCCCCTGTGCACCCCCATGTCCAACACCAAGCGAGCTAAATCCACACCCAGCAGCACACAACTAACACCTAGGGAGACAGACACAGCAGCATTGGGTGTAGATTAACACACAGCACAGAGGCACAGGCCCAGGGCAACACACACACACACCACAACACCACATACATGGCAAGAAAGCTGAATACAAGCACAAAATTAACATCCACACACACAAGGAACATACAGACTACTGGACACACACCCTGCCAACTCACACAGACATACCCCACACCGACACAAAGCCACATACACAGACTACATGCCACCAGCAATGGAGCACAACATAGAGGAAATCAAAAATGATGTGCACACAAATGGGAGGGCAAGGAGACAACCAACAACCAGGTGAACAGACACATGCAGGACAAGGAACCTAGAACAACATCCACACCCCATCCAAGCACATGGCTGGCACAGTGAGTGAAGTCAAACAACAGTCACCTCAGTGCAACAACTCAGGGAGACAGCAAGGTAACCCATGTATAGGGACAGGGATGAAAGGAAGGACTTAAAGTCAAACAGTGAACAGCAAGTACACATGAGTATGCCAGCACCACAACACACAGGGCACATTGGCACACTCAATGACTGTCAAACACAAGTAGGAGTCCCCAAACATACCCCCTCATATCTGCAGCACACAACCCCAATGCCAGACACACAGAAGGGACTACATAATGTCCAGACAAGATACAGACAAACAATCAAACCCCCTGGGAGTCATCCACAAACATCACACACACACAGGGATTTCAGTACCAACGTCTGCACCAAAACAAAAATGGCAAACACAATTCAAAACAGAAACACATACAGAACCACAAAAATAACACACATCACCTGTGCAGCCAAACTAGGGAAGGCAATGGGAGCACACACACAACAGGAGTGCACCACCTCATCAGTCAGGAAAAATGCATAGGCTACATACCACAACACAGACAAGAAGTGCACCATCACAGAACAACACAGACACATCAAACACACAACAGATGCACAACACCACAAAGCACATAGCAAACACAGCAGTACATCAGGGGATGTACACTAGGACAACACAAGGCAACATACACCCACAGCACTGAATGCACAACAAGCAGTGTGTGCACACAAACACACAACAGTCCCACACAGCCATGAGTCACACGCCATTAACACACACATCAACACACACGGCAAAGCCACAACCAACACACCGTACAACCCTTGACCACCCAAATGCACACCATGTAAGTAACCGTTGTGACTAGGATGACTGCCCATCACAACATGACTACACATCTACACTGCTAGGCATACATGAAAGCAAGAACGCACATACATGTTGAGCCTGGTCAGCCTGCCTGCAATCCCGTGTATATGACCCCTCTATGTGTTTGCAGTGCCCACATACCAGGATGCAGTAAAACATAGCCAACAGCAACAAGGAAGGAACATGAGTCTGGTATGTCACCGAAAACAACATCACTGACCCCACAAGTATCCGAGTCATGAAGAACTGAAGTCCCCGTCACCCCTGTAAAAAATGATAAGTTAAACAAGCCAGTGGCACAGTTGAAGTGGCACACAGAGCATGTGGCCCAGTAAATGTTAGACATACAGGAAAAGCCTTATTCAGTAAGGACAATGACACAACTGACAACAATGAGCAACTGTTTTTATTCACAAATAGCACTGATAGGCAACAATATCAGACAAGACCAAGGCACAAGATGCAGAGCCTGAACATGAGAAGCTGCACAGGCAGGGGGCAAACTGCAAGGCCAGTGGCCAGTCCAAGGTGCTGACAGAGTCAATGAGAAGCTGCACAGGCAGGGGGCAAACTGCAAGGCAAGTGGCCAGTCCAAGGTGCTGACAGAGTCAATGAGAAGCTGCACAGGCAGGGGGCAAACTGCAAGGCCAGTGGCCAGTCCAAGGTGCTGACAGAGTCAATGAGAAGCTGCACAGGCAGGGGGCAAACTGCAAGGCCAGTGGCCAGTCCAAGGTGCTGACAGAGTTAATGAGAAGCTGCACAGGGAATGTGTGTCACCAAACTCCGCCATGGTCAGCAACACAGTCTGGTGTGTCACGATGGTCAGCACAGGTACCGGTGTGGGAGAGATAGGTCTGTGACGTTGATCAACATTCATACTTGGCTGTCAGTCTGACTGGGAGCTGACTGTGTGTCGGGCACTGTTGGACCACTTGACTGGGGAGTGAGACGCCCAGCTGAGGAAGAGCTATCAGTGGCCTTGGACGCTGGAGGGCTGCTTGGATCAGGTGGTGTAGTGGCAGGTGGAGGTGGACTCAGGCCGACGTGGGACACAGTGTGGGAGGGAGACAGTGGAGGGGTGCCTTTCCACTTCTTGGGGATTCTAAATGGCTTGCCTGTCTTGGTATCAATGGGAAGTGGTGTGGACACAAACAGCACACTCATCACCAAGGCTGCCGCAGGTGCACACGCTGGACCTCCCTTTGTGGATGTGCTGGATCCAGAAGGACGCTTAGCCTGGCATTGCCTCTGCCCCTCCATCCCCTCTTTACCCTGTGTGCCCCCTACAGTGCCCTCCTGTCCCTGCTTCACTGGACTTGGAATGGGAGTAGAGGTAGTTGGTGAAACAGCCTTGGATACCTTACTATGTGTAGCCTTGCCAGGCCCCACCTTCACAGTGGGCATGGAGAGTGTCTGCATGCCTTTGCGAGACGTTTTTGGGACCACAGAGTCTGTGGCCGGGGATTGCTCTGAGGCTTGTGACCCTGAGTACTTCCTCCTTGAATCATGTGCCTTTGCAACGCCTGACGGGCTCTTCCCTTTGCGCTCTGGGGTTGTTTTTTTCTTCATAGGGGAAGGTGTCTGTGACCTTGACCGCTTGGGCTGCTGTGTGCTACGTGTGCAGTATCGTGACGTTGAGGTGTGTGAAGCGTGGTCACCGTCGTCAGACGTCGCCACTGGCATTGGGGTGGACAAAGGGACTGGAATTGGACTACGAGATTGAGCCAGTTGAAGTGCAGCCGCCATTGTGGAGGACATTGTCTGGACAGTGCGGTGCAGCCCACCCACGTCTGAATGTATGCCCTCCATGAAAGCTAACACCTGTGCCAATTTGCGGTCGTGGTCTGACAATGTATTGAGGAGCCCTGTCTGCCCCACACACAGCTGGCGCATAAGGTCCACACACTCTGCACTGATGGCAGCAGGGGGCACAGGGGCAGGGGCAGCGGTGCCTGGAATGAAGGACACTCTTCCCCTCTTTGTGGTGCGAACACGGGCAGCAACAGAGGAAGTGGCTGGGAGGGTGGGCACTGCACGCTGTGTGCTGCAAGATGTAGCAGACTCTCCGTTCCCTGTGTCCTCCAAGATGTCTGCACCATCGCCGTCATCAGATGATGTTGAACTTTGCGTCTCGGGCTGTGATTCCTCCAGCATACTCCTATCCCCCTCCGAGGCGCTGGTCACATCTGTGTCACTGGGATCCTGTGCAGCTGTTGTGCTTGTTTCACCACCACTGGTGTCCGTCCCCTGTCCCTCCGTGCCCACGGGAGATGCTGCATAACAGAGAGACATGTAGGGTCAGCAAAGTGACAGCAACAGGACAAACATATTCAAGCAAAGCAACACTGAGGATGACAAAATCTACATGTTGCAGGCCACCCCGTGCATTCTCACCATGCAGACACACTTCACTACCTCAAACAGTGCGTACAAACATCTAAACACGGCATAGCTGAGCCATGTGATGGGCAGACAGCACAACATCATGCATGTTGGGGCGTACAAACACTAACACCAATGGACCAGGCCTGCAGCACACCACCCACAATGCCATTGAAATTCCCAGGATTGGAAAAACATCAGTAAGTGTATGTATGTAAAATCTGTGACTGCCACACCCAGCACAGGGGCCACTTACAACCCACTGCATCACAGTAACCACATCACGTACACCAGCGCAGGTACAGGCTTGGTACACATGCAGCCACTCACAGACAAAATCAACCTTCACAGAATACTCACCCCTAGCTTGCGGTTGATGCTCCTTCAAACATGCGTCCAGCTCAGGCTGTGTCACAGCCAAGATGCGGCACATCAGTGGTGTCAAGCTGCGTCGTGACAACCTGCCACTGCGAGGAGTATCCCCAGTGTCATCTCGGCAACGTTCTTTGCCAGTCGTGATATGTCGTACCACCTCTTGTGGCAGTGGGTGCGCCGGCGGTTTGACACTCCCAGAGCCCGCACCTTGGTTGCAATGGACCTCCACACGGCCTTACGCTGGTGTACCTTGAGCTGCAGGTGTGGGAGACAAGAGGGGAAAACATCAGTGACATACTCTCATGGTAAAACCTCTCTCTCTGAACAGTGGCATGACACAGACTCATCTCCACACGGCAGATATGGGTCATTGATGTACACTCATGCCAACCACACACGTATCACACTCTGTACAGTCAGTGATGTGTCCTTGTCACATTGGGCGTGGACAGTCCATGCCAGGTAGAATCACACAGAGATGGACAACGAGGAGCCACACAAACAGTCCCATGAACAATAACTGTCCCGAAACATGCATCACCAGATAGCTGTCACACCATATGGATGTGTACACAACACATGTCCATCCACCCTTCATGTCCATGCATTTAATGTGTGGGTTGCATACACCCCCTTAACAACTAGGAAACAGCATGTCAGCCAGTGCATTACACAACCCCACACTCTCAGGCACATACACCATCTGATCGACTACATGTGTGCCCCCTTGCACTCACACCCCCACTGTTGGACTTACCACAACATTTGGGCCACCATATAGCCGTGGGTACTGTGTCAGCACCTCGTCCACCAGGACATCCAGCTCCTCGCTTGTAAATGGACTGGCACGGATCTTCTCCGTCCTAGCCATCACTGTGGACATGAGACGTCAGCGGCGGCAGTGGGCTGTGAGGGGTCCCAGGCAGCAGTCCCTGGAGGCAGCAGCAGGTGAGGGGTCCCAGGCAGCAGTCCCTGGAGGCAGCAGCAGGTGAGGGGTCCCAGGCAGCAGTCCCTGGAGGCAGCAGCAGGTGAGGGGTCTCAGGCAGCAGTCCCTGGAGGCAGCAGCAGGTGAGGGGTCCCAGGCAGCAGTCCCTGGAGGCAGCAGCAGGTGAGGGGTCTCAGGCAGCAGTCCCTGGAGGCAGCAGCAGGTGAGGGGTCCCAGGCAGCAGGCTCTGTGAGCAGTGGAAATGTGGTGCTCCCTTCCACACATATATAGGGCCCTGGACTCGTTTCAGTGGTCATAGTCTTCTGCCATTGGTGTTCCAGGTCAGCCTTCTTCAAAAGCATCCAATGACCGCCTCCGTGGGGGCGGAGCACGCCTACCGCGATTTTTGAATCTGCAACATGCCACCGCAATAGCGGTCCCCATTGGCTGCAAGGGCATGGTTCATGGCGGGGACACACCGCGGTGTCCTGGCCGGCGCTACCGCGGTGGTGCATCTTACAAATGCATCCTATCTCCGCATCCGCTGGGGGCGGAGCACGCCTACCGCGATTTTTGAATCTGCATCATGCCACCGCGATAGCGGTCCCCATTGGCTGCAAGGGCATGGTTCATGGCGGTGACACACCGCGGGGTCCTGGCCGGCGCTACCGCGGTGGTGCATCTTACAAATGCATCCTATCTCCGCATCCGCTGGGGGCGGAGCACGCCTACCGCGATTTTTGAATCTGCATCATGCCACCGCGATAGCGGTCCCCATTGGCTGCAAGGGCATGGTTCATGGCGGTTACACACCGCGGGGTCCTGGCCGGCGCTACCGCGGTGGTGCATCTTACAAATGCATCCCATCTCCGCATCCGCTGGGGGCGGAGCACGCCTACCGCGATTTTTGAATCTGCATCATGCCACTGCGATAGCGGTCCCCATTGGCTGCAAGGGCATGGTTCATGGCGGTGACACACCGTGGGGTCCTGGCCGGCGCTACCGCTGTTTGATTGCCATAGAGTGACATGGGTGACCGGGATGTGGCTGGTGGAGCATGACAAACGCCATCTGCAGCTATGTAGAGGGCCATCACTAACACCAATGTGTCATGTGCAGCACATGAAACACTTGCGTCAGTGGTGGGCATCGACACAGGTTCAAATGGTGGTTGGCATGCTCCGCCACCCAATTCATGGACAGTATGTGCGTCCGCTATGGGGAATATGCAGCATCACATCGTACACTCTGTGCGTCATTGTGTTTATGGGGCACGTTTAAGGCACCTACGGACAGTTCTTGTTGTGTGTGGATCAATGGTCATTACTGTACTACGCACAGTGGATACGTACAGTGGCACATGGCACTGGATAACATTGATATGGTCTCCTGTCACAAATGTCAGCCACTGTGTAACGTCTCACACCAAATGGAACACTGTACTCCATTATGTTGAGCAATATTTACACACAATGTCGTATCTGCCACCCATGCTGACCACTATCTCACACCTGAGCCCATGTGTTACACTGAAAACCCAGATGAACTCATTTATTCAGCATGACTGTCATCATT
Organism: Calotriton arnoldi; assembly: GCA_963921515.1. Taxonomy (NCBI): domain Eukaryota; kingdom Metazoa; phylum Chordata; class Amphibia; order Caudata; family Salamandridae; genus Calotriton; species Calotriton arnoldi. The sequence goes on along the minus strand of CAWUFW010002702.1, from coordinate 775,193 downwards.
GGAAACAGATGTCACCCTGTTGTGTTATTGCTAAGACCAATTACATGCCGCATGTAATGTCTTTGTACACACTGGCAACTCCTGCAGTGTATGTCCACATCTACAGGGGGGGGCTCGACCTGCTAAAGGATGACGAGTACTTCAGCACCACACCTGGCATCCGTTGCATTATTATTGTTTGTCACTTGGGTAGACGGCCAGAGCAGATGTCTTTGCTACATGTCTGCCACCTGTAACCACAGGGACCTATGTGGTAGTGTCAGGTCTGTGCTCATGTTGTTTGGACTGTTGTATGTGAATCAATGACATGTACATTTCAACAATGGTGCTTAGCTAAACTATGTTTTTGAGTGTTGTGCTGTGTTCCGGTGCTACTCACCTGCCACCAGTGCATGTCCATTGTTCACATCAGGAATGTTGCGTTGGCAGATGGACTGCATGCACGGTTGTGGATTGTGCTAACTGTATGGAATATAGTATGCGACATTTGTCCACAGGCTATGGGTGTCCAGTATTGCCTGTGCAATGTGTGTGCACTGATTAGCGGGAATTGTCTGCAATGTTGGATGGTCAGCACAAGTGGCACACGTGTGCAGTGTGTTGCCACCAACACTGAGTGTATGTGCATGCTATGGGGTGCTAGCCATCCTTGCTCACCATCTATTCCAGCACTGTGTGGGTGGATCACATCTGCTGGTGTATCAGGATGGAGTGGGCACCCAAGACAGGTGAGATGTACCTTGACTGTTGTGCCTGTGACACTCATCCAACTCCGACATTTGGTCAATGTGAGGTACCAGTGTCCCACTACTCATGCACAGCCAGCATGTTTGTTAGATGTGGGATATTGATTGTATGCTGTGTTGGGCCTGACAGCCTGTGTGGAATGAGGGTCAGGATGCATGTCCTTTGGGACATGTGGTGTAAAATTACATCCACTGGTGTCAGGTGTCTGAGCCAGTTGTCCATATGTAATGCATAGAGTCTGTTCATGCGTAGACTTGTTGGCATACTGGCTTGGCATTGTCCATGTAGTGTTGTATGTTTGTGTTGTGGCACTGTTGTGTCTTGAAACAGCTGGATGTGTATCACCATGGTATGTGTTGTGGTGCACATGTGTCCTTGGGCAGTCCCTCCTTGATGCTGCATGTAAATGTCCAAAATGGGGGAAGATTGAGGGTGCATACAGGCCCTGCTGATCACGTCCCTCATCTATTGTTAATGTGTGCCACATTGGCTATCTGTGTGCTTGTAGAGAGTATTGGGCAGTGGGGTAATGGTGGCCTGTTACAGTGGTACACATACTCTGCAAAGGCGTGACATCATCTGTCACTGTCCGACTTTGTATTCAAGTCAGCAGCAGATATGGCCTGTGTACTGATGACATTGGCACATGTATGGGTTTGGGATGTGAATGTCATTGAATTGGAGTGTGTTCGAAGTGGCACTGAGTACAAAGACAATCCCAATGATCTATCCACATTGTGTTGTTGATGTGTCCCCTGCAATTATTGGCCGAGGAGGTGTGGCAGGTACAGCAGCAACGTGGAAGCCAGCAGTGTCTCTGCTTCACACATGTCCTGTGTCATGTACACCCAAGGCTGAGTCCACCTCAGCTCGATATATGACTCTTGGCATTCACATAGACAGTGTTCGTATTGTGTCTACTGACTGTGCACATCCATGACAGTTGTACAATTAATCTGTCTCATGTTGGGACAACACTGAATTGCACTGTGTGCTTTCAGGGATGACAGTCAATGTTAGCGCCGTGACAGGACAGACTTTATGAATTTGTGCACATCCTAATTTATGTTGCTATGACGTGTCCCCTTTCATCTCACCTAGGAGGCGACCTAATGTGTTTCGTACCTTCACCCTGCTGGCTAACATGGAGGATACCGACATCATAAGGCGATTCCGTCTGGATCGGACAAACCTCCTGGAACTTTGTGCAATATTGGAGCCACACCTGCTTCCACGCAGGACATACCCAACAGCACTCACGGCAATGGCAAAGGTGATGGCATTCCTATATTTCGTGGCTACGGGATCCTTCCCACAAACTGTGGGCATTGCAGGGGGGATGTCCCAACCAACATTCAGCATGGTGCTACGTGATGTCCTGTTGGCTATGATGCAACACAGGGACCAATTCATACATTTCCCCAGGCGGCAGGAGTTGGCGGATGTGAAGGGCGAATTTTATGCACTTGGACACGTTCCTAATGTAGTTGGTGCAATAGATGGCACACATGTTTCCCTGATTCCACCCCAAGCACGGGAGCATATTTACCGAAATAGGAAACATTATCATTCCATCAATGTGCAGGTGGTGGGCCAGGCAGAAATGGTCATCTCACACGTTTGTGCAAAGTTTCCAGGATCAGCCCACGATTCACACATAATGCGCAACAGCATTTTACCACAGCTGATGGCCAATCTGGCGCCGGAGCGGGCATGGATTGTGGGTGAGTATAAAGGGTCGAGTCGTGTGCTGTTTGTGTGCCATGCTGTCCTCGGACACATGTCAGACACTCAATCTGTATGTGTCTTTCACACTTAGGTGACTCTGCATATCCCAACGGACCTTGGTTGCTGAGTCCAATTCGCAATCCCAGGACACCAGCTGAAGTGCGCTACAACAATGCCCATGGGAGGACACGTCGGGTCATTGAGCGAACATTTGGACTCCTGAAATCGCGTTTTCGATGCCTCGACAAGACCGGAGGGGCTCTGCAGTACTCACCCATCAAGGTGTGTCAGATAGTGGTAGCATGCTGCATGCTACACAACCTGGCCGTGCGGAAGGGGATCCCCTTAATCCAGGATGATGAAGACCAGCCACAGCCCCCACCTGCAAACACCCAAACGTCAAGTGACGAGGATAGTGGAGAGGAGGAAGGTGTTGGGCAGCGTCAGCAGCTCATCAACAACTACTTCACTTGATGGTCAGTGGCAATGTCAAAACTGGCTGTTGTCTGATGATGTTGTGCTTGGTGAATATGTGTATGTGAGTTTTGTGACTACAGCATGTTGCAGAGTCAGTGCTGGCTGCAGATGTGTATGGTAAGGGATCTTTTGACACAGCTACTTGATGTCTATGTTGGTACAGTTGCTCCTTGTGACATGTGCAGATTGTCGTACCTTGATGTGCTGTGTTGTGTGATGGTTGTTAGTCCACCACCTGAGTAGCAACTGATGTTCTGTTGTGTTTTCCTAGGTCCCTTCAGCCTCTACTTGCCTGCGGAGTATCCCTGCTCCTGTGACATTGTAATCATGGGTGTGAGTTAACATACTGTGATGAACATGGAACAGTGACAACTACATTGGTGCGTTATTAGTGTTTATTTACAGTGGATACATGTGATGTAGATGTGGATATTTACAGATTTGTGAATGGTGAATAACAGATTTGTCAGTGATGGTAGATGAGGCAATAGAGTATACACTAGATCAGTATGGTAACACAGTCCAACAGTCATTTGCCATTCCCACGGCATTGTGTGTGGGGACAGTCTGCAGGGTACACAGCAGGGTGAAGAGGGGTGCCATCATGGCTGGCATGGCTGGCTACTTGACTGGCTTTTGCCAGGTGCTTTGCCACGGGATGCTCCCAATGATTTTTTCGGGCGGCCCCTTGCTCTTTTGGCAGGGGGGGACACAGGTGCATGGCCAGTGGTGTCTGATGAGTCCCCATGCTCGCTGGACGCAGGGGAGAATGGGGGTCTGTCATCCTGCGGCACAACGGAGGGAGCTGTAGGTGTTGGCGGTGCCGCATGCCTGTCCCTGAGGACCCCCACTAGCTGGCCCAGGAGGTCCCTGATTTGGCCCATGCAGGCCACGAGTTGGCCCATGCGTTTGTCAATTGAGCGCAGCATCTGTTGTTGCTCACGGGCACCCTGCTGAGCCTGCCTCAACTGTCCCTGGGCGTGTTCATAGGCCCCCACAACTCTGTGAATGTGTGCCAGTGATTCAGTGCCAGGGTCTTGTTCCCTTTGGGTCAGCCTTGTCCTCACACCTGGCCTGCTGTCACGGCCCTGTTGCCTCCCTCCTGTGGGCACCGGCCTACTCTCCCGTACCTCCGCAGTTGTTGTGGTCTGGTTGGCCTCTGGAGCAGGGCGAGTGTTGCAGGCAGCAGTGGTAGTGGTAGTGGTGGTGGAGGTGGTGGTGGCACAGGTCGTTGCAGCAGGGCTCTGCGTTGATGTTGTTGCTGAGGGTGGTGGGGCTGTGGGGTCCTGGGACACATTACGCCCTGCCACACCAGATGGTCCGGGTTGGTCCTCCTCCTCCTCATTATCCAGGGAGTCTGCATCCGAGGGGAGATGTTCGGGAGCTGGTGACTGGCTGTGCTGGTTGAGGTTGTCGTCCTCTGCAGTCAGTTGTTGGTCACCTGTGGGACAGGAAGTAGATGGTAATTGCCTTACACACCTCAGGGTTGCTGTGTTTGATGTCTCTTATTTACATGTTATGCTACACACAGTTGCCTTTTTCACACATTGTATGTCTGCACAGTGATGTACCTCATGCCATGAAGTGGAGTTACATTCATCATTTCACAATGGTGTGACCTGTGATTGGTTAGCATGCCACACGTCTAGTATTGGTGATTTCAATGTGAGGTTGTCATCTGACAACTGGCATGACTACAAGTTGATGTTCAGCATCTTTGCTGATCACTCTGCCTGGCAGACATTACCTGTGTGCATGGACTAGCCATTGTCATCACATGCATACCGTTGACATGTCCTGTGCTTGTATTTCTTTATATAGCAGACCATGATAGTTTGTTTTTCCCATGGTCCTTCATGATCAGCACCCATGTACGCTACAGAGGGAAGTCTGGGTGATGCATGTCAGAGGCCCGTTTGCTTGGACATATTTGTTGAGAGTCACAGTTCTGTTTCTGTCACAGTTACGTACGCTGAGCTGTCTGCATCCTGTCAATGGCTGTGCTTTTCTTTTCTATTTTTGTGTGAAGTAGAGCCTTATGTTGTCATGTCTCTCAATGCTTTTGTTGAGTGATGGTGGTGTGCATGCACTGTCTGATTACCTGTGCAGTGTCACTTTGGTTTTTACTTACAGACACATGCTTCTGGGTGGGGTGCTCCATCCTGCTGAGGGGTGTGAGAGGGGGCCTGTTGGGAGTTGTTGTGCTGCCTCCAGATACACATTCCCCATCCCTGTGAAGATGGCTACCTACCTGTTAGGTGGTGGGGAGCGTTCAATGGCTGACACATGCTTCTGGGTGGGGTGCTCCATCCTGCTGAGGGGTGGGAGAGGGGGCCTGTTGGGGGTTGTTGTGCTGCCTCCAGATACACATTCCCCATCCCTGTGAAGATGGCTACCTACCTGTTAGGTGGTGGGGGAGCGTTCAATGGCTGACACATGCTTCTGGGTGGGGTGCTCCATCCTGCTGAGGGGTGGGAGAGGGGGCCTGTTGGGAGTTGTAGTGCTGCCTCCAGATACACATTCCCCATCCCTGTGAAGATGGCTACCTACCTGTTAGGTGGTGGGGGAGCGTTCAATGGCTGACACATGCTTCTGGGTAGGGTGCTCCATCCTGCTGAGGGGTGGGAGAGGGGGCCTGTTGGGGGTTGTTGTGCTGCCTCCAGATACACATTCCCCATCCCTGTGAAGATGGCTACCTACCTGTTAGGTAGTGGGGGAGCGTTCAATGGCTGACACATGCTTCTGGGTGGGGTGCTCCATCCTGCTGAGGGGTGGGAGGGGGGCCTGTTGGGAGTTGTAGTGCTGCCTCCAGATACACATTCCCCATCCCTGTGAAGATGGCTACCTACCTGTTAGGTGGTGGGGGAGCGTTCAATGGCTGACACATGCTTCTGGGTGGGGTGCTCCATCCTGCTGAGGGGTGGGAGAGGGGGCCTGTTGGGGGTTGTTGTGCTGCCTCCAGATACACATTCCCCATCCCTGTGAAGATGGCTACCTACCTGTTAGGTGGTGGGGGAGCGTTCAATGGCTGACACATGCTTCTGGGTGGGGTGCTCCATCCTGCTGAGGGGTGGGAGAGGGGGCCTGTTGGGAGTTGTTGTGCCTTCTCCAGATACACATTCCCCATCCTGTGAAGATGGCTACCTACCTGTTAGGTGGTGGGGGAGCGTTCAATGGCTGACACATGCTTCTGGGTGGGGTGCTCCATCCTGCTGAGGGGTGGGAGAGGGGGCCTGGTGTGTGTTGTAGTGCTTTTTGTCTGTACACATGCATCCCAGTTGATTTTGTTTAGCTTTGTGCTTTATCAGGTTGAGTGGTGGTTACATCTGTGTGACCTGTTTTGGGTATTGTGGGTCAGACGAATGTCCTTTGGCCTAGGGGTTGTAGGTTTGAATTTGTGCAAGACGGTACATGGCAATGTGATGATATACATTGGTTTGTACTTACCTGCTTCCAGTCCCCCGCGGATTCCTTCAAGACTCTCTGGATGTAGGATTCCAAGGACCTTCTCCTCCCACGGACTGTATGGTTTGGGTGGGATGGGAGTGCCTCCACCAGTCCCGTCAGCCAGCTGACGGTTCTTGGCCCTCTTCCTCTTCACCACGGTCTTCAGGTCATGCCACCGCTTCTGTATTTCCTGCTTGTTGCGGGGGTGGTCCCTACTGCATTGACCTTATTGACTATCCTCACCCACAGTTGGGTTCTTGTGGCTAATGGGGTGTGTTGGACCATGTTGCCATAGAGTTGTGGTTCAACTCTTATTATCTCATCTACCATGACTGCAAGCTCTGAATCAGTGAATTGTGGCATTTTGTGTGGTGCCATGGTGTGTGCTGTGCAGATGTTCTGTGGTGCAGTTGTGTGGGTGTTGTGGGTGGTGTAGGTGGTGTGTGTGTTGTGGTGGTGATGTGTGCAGGTTTGCCTCTCCTTTGTTCTCTGGGGTTGGGACCTTCAGTTGTGGAGTGTAGCAAAGGATTGTGGTCAGGGAGGGGCTGGTTTTATGCTCGGCTATGGGGGTGTGGCAAGCTGGTATGTTGCTGTCAGGTGTGTTGTGTGTGTTGTCCTGTGATTGGTTATTTTGAAATTTCTGGGGCTGTTGTCATTGGGCACTTTTGGTTTGTATTGGGACAGGTCTACTTCAGTGTGTGCATTGTTTGTATTTTTTTCGTGTTTTTTCTACGTCCGCCATTTTTTTGCGGATCCTCCGCAGCGGTTCCTCGGCAGCGGTGGCTATGCTGCAGCCCTTCCGCCGCCTATCGGATTCATCACTGTTCGCGCACGATGCGGTCGGATTCATAGGTAGGTACCATGGTGGTAGCGGGGATGTCATAATGACACGGGCGGTTACTCCGTGTGCATGGCGGCGGTTCTTGGCTTTTCCGCTGAGTATCCGGCCGTTGCGGTCGGATTTTCAGCTGGTCCGGTGAGTGCGGGCGGTTTTTCGTTGTCTCCCGCCGCCGCGGACGGATTATTCTGCCGGTTCATCGTAATGTATCCGGCGTTTTTCCCGTTGGCCATGCGGGCGGTTTTTTGCCGCTACCATGGCGGTCGGTATGCTTTTCCGACCGCCATCGTAATCGACCCCTAAATTACTATTCCAACTCCAAAACCAAAAAAACTCAGGGAAAGTGCTGGATAATAAACCATAAAAAAATAACTATTCCAACTCCAAATTTAACTAAACTCAGGGAAAGTGCTGAATAATAAAACTTAATAAATAACTATTCCAACTCCAAAACCAACTAAACTCACGGAAAGTGCTGTATAATAAAACAAATTAAATTACTATTCCAACCCGAAAAGCAAATAAACTCAGGGAAAGTGCTGGATAATAAACCATAAAAAATAACTATTCCAACTCCAAATCCAACTAAACTCAGGGAAAGTGCTGGATAATAAAACTTAATAAATTACTATTCCAACTCCAAAACCAAAATAATTCAGGGAAAGGGCTGGATAATAAAACAAATTAAATTACTATTCCAACTCCCAAACTATCTAAACTCAAGGAAAGTGCGGGATAATAAACGATAATAAATTACTATACCAACTCCAAATTTATATATTTTAAAAAAATATATACAAAAATTTAACCAAAAATAAATTTAACCTCTAAATTTTGTAATTTCTTAAACATTTTAAAAATTAAAATTATAAAATAATTATTACAAACTTCAAAAATTAGTTTAAAAAAAATGTATTTAAAAACCACATTCAAAAATTACTCCCTACCCTTATCTGCTACAAACACAACATAACACTGCTACATTTTGTCAAACAATTCTAAAAAATATTTAAAATTTAAAAACAGTCTTTTTAAATTATTCCCCACCCTTATTCCCCATAAACATCCCACATCCCACGATACTCTGGACAAACTTACAGGCCCCAGGATGCCCAAGTAGATAATGGGTGCCACGCTTGTAAGGACACCAATCACTGGATAAGAGTCATTTGTTCTACAGGAAGTTGCCTATTTAGGGCACCTCCTGTTGAAAGGGGAAAGACCTGACCCTCAAAGAATGAAAGCTATATTGGACATTCACCCCCCTACAACACAACAAATAGGAGCATTCCTGGGTATAGCAGGCTATTGCAGACAATGGACCAATAACGTTTGCCATCTTTCCAATCCTGTGTTAAACCTCACAACTAAAGACACCCCACAACCTTTACCATGGTTAACTGAACACCAGAATAGTTTTCTGCAAATCAGGCACTTGGTGATGCTCCTGCTCTTGGAATGCCAGACTACACTAAAGAATTTCACCTTTTTGTACATGAACAAGATGGGTGCACACTTCTTTTCTTATACAACTACAGGGTGAAAGGAAAAGACACTGCGCTTATTTTTCCACTAGGTTAGACATTGTTGCTCGCGGCTTACAAGTATGTCTCCATGCAACTGCAGCAGCAGCTGTTTCCCTAACACAAGCAGAAATACTGATTCATGGACTCAAAGTACATCTGTATGTGCCTCACTCTGTAGACATACTGTTAAACAAAAGGCAAACTCAACATTTGACAAATTTCCGATTAACACATTATGAGTTATATTCGTTCAGTCCTCATGTTACCCTGATGTGCCACAGTTTATCCAGAGACTCTCTTGCCCCTTTCCCAGAATGATGCTGACACACCCCATGATTGTGTATTGATCACAGAACAACAGACTAAAGGGAGAATAGATTTACAGGACACACCAATAGATGAAAGAGATGGTGACTTATGGGTTGATGACTCTTGCTGTAATCTCAAAGATGGGACAACCACTGCAGCCTATGCTATTACCACCTTACGCAATGTCATTGAAACTTGTAGACTATTAGAATTATCGGCACAAGCAAACAAATTATTAGCATTAATAAGAGCCTGTGAGCTGAGTACTGGATTAACTGTGAATATATATAAACTGATAGACAATAAGGGGTTCATTACGATGGCGGTCGGACAAAAGTCTGACCGCCATCGTTGCGGTAGTGGGACCGGCCGCCTATGAGGCGGCCTACCCACCAACCGCATTACGATGCGCCCGCCATCGCGGCGGTCGCAGGTCCTATTTTATGCATTGCGGCGGGGATGCGGTATTCAGCTTCCACCGCAATGCATAAAAAGAGGCACTTGCATATCCTGCACTATGTGGCAGGCACCATGTGGTGCCTGCCACATGGAGCAGGGATATGGTGCCCCCCCGTGCCCTTGCCCCAGCCCCAGCCCCAGGGATTAGGGGGTCCGCTAGGGGCCCCCAAATCAGTTTACGCCAGCAGTTTAGTGGCCGCCACAGAACGACCGGCGGAAAGGGATATTATAATCCCTACGGCGGTGCCTTGCTGGCACCGCCGCAATGCTGGCCTTCCGGGGAGCTCCGACAGGCGGTCGGAGAAAGACCGCCTGTCGGGACCGTGGCGGTCGGTCTTTCCGGCCGCCACCTGTCTGCCCGCTAACATAATTAGTTGAGCGGAAAACCTCATTCCGATGGCGGAGGGCCCGCCACCGACAGGCTGTCGGTGGCGGGCCCTCCGCCATCGTAATGAGGCCCTATGTGTTTGGAGTTGCTTATAACATTGGCAAGCTTTGGGTCGAAAGAGGTTTCCTCACGTCTCAAGGAACAAAAATACAACATGGTTCACTGATTATTAAATTACTGAATGCTTTATCATTGCTAAAAAGAGTAGCTATCGTCAAATGTAATGCGCACAAAAAGATAACAGTTGATATAGGTAAAGGAAAGAAATGTTTTTACTGATGAAATAGCCAAACAAACTACACAAAATGTCATGTCATTAACATATGTTTCCCACCAAATGTTTGTTGAGGGAAAGGAAAGTGCATATGATTTTAGTGATAGAGGCATAGTGGACCGACAAAAGCAGGCAACAAAGGAAAAATTGCAGAAATGGCATCAATATGGTACTATGGTGAATGATCAACATCGTTATCGATTCATGCTACCTGACAAACTGTTATATCCTATGACATTGATGATACACTGCCCTTCCCATTTGGGAAGAGATGGCATTGTAAACAGCATGAAACTGTTTTAGGAAAACACTAATATACTGAAATTTGCAGACAAAATATGTAAAAATTGCCTGGTACATGCACAATATAATGCTGGTGAAGGAATTCCTACCCCTACAGGGCATTTTGCACCTGCCGAGGCACCATTCGAACATTTTCATGTGGATATTGTTGAGCTGCCTCCTACAAATAGGGATCACTATGTACTGACTCTGGTATGTATGTTCAGCAAGTGGATCAAAGGCTACCTACTAAGCGATGCTATGACCACAGCTAAATGCTTGCAGAAAGAATTATTTCCACACTTTGGTTTGCCTAGGATGATTTCAAGTGACAATAGGGTGCACTTCATCAATAGGGTGATAGAATTGTTCTGCAAGGCAATGGGAGTACAACAGACGTTTCACTATGCATATATCACGGAGTCAGCTGGTGCCATCAAAAGGAGAAATGTTATTCTGAAGGCCAAGATAGCTAAAATATGCTCAGATTCCACATTGACTTGGTTGGATGCCTTATCACCTGCACTTATGAGTATGCAAACTACCATGGATACTGTAAAACATCTCAGCACACATGAAATAGTTACTGGACAGCCCTTCACCTTTTGGGGGGTCCCATAAACATTGCTAACAACACAAATGACTGATATACTGCTTCAAGAGTATTGTGGTGAGCTGACAAATTGTGTTTCTGCCTTTAATAAACATGTGAAAGATGCCTTGCTGTTGCCTCTGCAGGTACCTGGACACAATCTTCAACCTGGAAAATGGGTGATGGTTAGGAGTTTTCTGAGATCTAAGGGGGTCATTATGATGGCGGGCGGACTTGAGTCCGCCCTCCACCGTGGTGGTGCTTGGGACCACCCACCTGTATGGCGGCGGTCCTGCACGTAGATTCTCGATGCGACGGCCACCGCAGCGGTTGCATCTTGCATCTTTACCATTGCGGCGGGTGCTGCTGGCTGCAGCACCTGCCGCAATGCCAAAAATGCATGTAGTGCGTTTCCCTGCACTACCTGGCAGGCACCACGCGGTGCCTGCCACTTAGTGCAGGGAAATGTTGGGGGGTACCATGGGTACCCCCCCAGTGCACTACACCTCCCCCCAACACAAGGGGGGCCCGCAACGGGCCCCCGAAACCAATCTCAGCCAGCCTTTAAATGGCGGTTTATCCGCCACAGAAAGACTGGCTGCGACCAGCATTGTAATTTGGCAGATGGTGCCTGCTAGGCATCGCCACCATTTTATAGATGCTGATCGCTCTGCCAGGCAAACGGTACGATTGCCTGTGGCGGAAGCGTGGTGGGCAGTCTTTGCGACCGCCGCGGTCGGAAAGCAATTCCCCCCGCCATCGTAATGTGGCGGGGGAAAATTGATGTCCGATGGCGGAGGGCCCGCCACTGCACGGCTGGCGGTGGCGGGCCTTCCGCCATCGTAATGACCCCCTAACTGTCTGCAACCAAGCTGGAAGGGCCCCGTACAAGTTCTGCTGACTACGCAAACAGGTATGAAGTGTACAGGATATAAGACTTGGATTCATGCCATACATGTGAAAAGAGCTCCCTTGCCTCAGGCCTTGCCACCGGCTGCAGCACACAGCATTGCCCCAATGACTGTGCCACCTCAGCCCATCAAGGACACTGGCCCTCAATAAAACCTGCATCCACGCACTACAATAAGTCCATCTTCTTGCCCCAACCAACTATAGTCTACTATCGGGTCCAGAGTCGCAAAGTACTGGTGACCTCTAATGGCCTAGTGATGGTGAAGAATAAAGAACAAAGGGGCCCAACTGCTCAGGAGAAACAAGCAGGATGGATAGGAACTATTCTGACAAAGAAATTGTGCATACCATTTGCCCTGATCATCATTACTACCCTGACAGTCGTTGTCCTCTACTTGTATGATCTATGCTTCCCGAAATTACTGGGTTCAAATAATACCATGCTTACTGAAGATCTGCACAACCACCATTCCAAAGAGTACCATGAAAACGTTGCCATACAAATGATGAATGCCTATCACAAGGAATTTAGGGGCTCATTAGTATGGCGGGCGGACTTTGTCCGCCCGCCAGAGCCCCGGGAAACGGGACCGCCCGCACTGCATGCGGCGGTCCCGCACCTATGATTAGGATGCGCCCGCCACACTGGCGGGCGCATCCCGAATTTGTAACATTGCGGCTGGCGGTGCTGAAAGCACCGCCCGCCGCAATGCCACAAAAGCAAGTTGTGCATTTCAGTGCACAACGTGACAGGCACCGCGCGGGGCCCGCTATGGGCCCCCAATGGCGAGAACCGCATGCCTTTCCGTGGCGGCAACGCCGCCACGGATGGCTAAACCCCGCATGCATCATAATATGTATGGCGGTGTCTACCAGACACAGCCACCATATTAACAGCTTTTCCGCCTGGTAGGCAATCGGGCGGATTGCCTACCGGCGGAAAACTGGCGGACGGTCTTTCCGTCCGCCGGGGTCCCCCCGCCATAGTAATATGGCGGGGGGAATTGGCATGCGGGCGGGCACAAATGTCAGGCGGATCGCCACTGCCATGCGGGCGGTGGCGATCCCGACATGCTAATGGGCCCCTTAATGTCTTAGATTGTTGGATTTGTCTAAAACTTCCTTCTGTAACACAACCCAGGATGCTCTTGTTGCCTTCAAGTTTGACACTTAATGATTTTTGTTATATTCTATTTAAAGTAGTGATCACCTGGTTTTCTATCCCGAGGGGTACTGATGCCAGACACAAATATAGAGATGAAATAGTGGTACAATTAGGTTGTTTCGCTGGAGGGGAAGGCTCATCCTACAGGGATGCCTTCAATGATAGTGTCATGAGTAAAAGATATAAACAATTCATCCTAGGAATGGGGGGGCATATTAGCAAGAACAGCATTAAAATTATCGCCGCTTTAGCGGCAGGAAACTGCCACTAAAGCGGCGATGATGGGCTTGATAATATGCCCTTGAGAATTCCAATAGAAGCCCAGGATCACAGCAGAACATGGGCTTCTATTGGAATTCTCTAGGGCATATTATCAAGCCCATTATCGCCGCTTTAGCGGCAGTTTCCTGCCGCTAAAGCGGCGATAATTTTAACGCCGTTCTTGCTAATATGCCCCGATATTTCTTCACCCTTTGGAGTCTGTGGTTGGACTATATTAAAGGTAATAATAGTTATTGCAATATTAGCTGTTTGTTTATGTGTAAATATGCTTCCTGTTTGCTGTCAGACATGTACCCTAATTGTGCATTCCCCCACCAAGTAATATTCACATTTCAAGCGTCATGATACTGAGGGAAGAAGTGGCCATACTAATGCAAATAAATATTGAATAGCAAAGTTATAACAACACGTAAACAGTTGTTCAAAGGGCAGTTTGTGGAAGCATAAATGTGATATTGAGCAACTGTTCTTCTATGTTGTGTCTTCACCATGGTTTCTTGAGCCATGCAGCTGCACAAACCCTGGGGCAGATTTACAAGCCCCTTGCGCTGCCAGTACATCACTTTTTGTGATGCACTGGCAGCGCATTTCCCTACCCCATATTTACAAGGACTGGAAAAGCCACCCTGCGTGGCTTTTCCTGTCCTTGTAAATATGGCCCCTTTACACGCAGCATTTTGCGTGAAAGGGGCGTTCCAGGGTGTTGCTGTGGGTGTTCACACGCAACACCCATGGAACGAGACATATTTCCAGATTTACGACAATTCGTAAACCTGGAAATGCGTCAGTATGCTACGCCACCCTAGGGGTGGCGTAGCGAGGTACAACGAGGAGAAATGTTTTCATTTCTCCTCATTTTTTTCCTCTTTCAATGCGTGCTGTATTCTACAGCACGCATTGAAAGAGGAAAATGCCTGTAGTGATTGTTTTTGTGCAGGAAGGTGCCCCTTCCTGCACAAAAATAATCTCCCCATGGCGCAGGCATCCTTGCACAATGGTGCAAGGGTGCCTGCGCCAGCGCATGGCAGCTGTTTGTGCGCCAGCGCAGGGGAGAGCACAGGAATGCAACATATCATTGTAAATATGTCGCATTCCTGTGCTCTGAAAGTGCCGAAGCGTGGCGCAGCCAAAGGGTTTGCGGTGCCGCGCTGCGGCACTTTCTTGTAGATCTGGCCCCCTGTGTTCTGCACGCGGGCAGGAGGAGGGGTCGGTAAAGTCAGAGAACTGTCTATGCTTGTTAGCATCCCTTTAATTTTCAAGAACTGAAGGTACAGGAAGATAAGTAGATAATAAAGGATGAAAACGGAAGATGTTGAAACCCCACCTGTCCTCACACGTTCATGCTTTGCTAAGATTCCTGTTTGTGAGCATATAAAGCTTAACTTACGAAACCAAATGTCTGCTCCTACATCTGACTCAGCTATTTCAATGTATGTCAATGTAGTTCAAAAAGTATATAAAGATTGTGCTAGCTGCATCTCGCAGAGCATACTTGGAGGCTGGCCGCTTCATATAGTTCAAGCTTGAGCTTAAATAAACATACCTCCACAACTGTGTTTGATTGCTGTCTCTCATTAACAGACAAGTGTACCCAATTTGTGTGCTCACACAGTCAAAACATAAAAAATAACCACAGTGGAGCACAAGGACAAAACAATAATAAAATGCAGTGCAAATCCATATCACAAAAAACCAACACAACACATCAACACAACACAGAGCAACACAAGTATGCACAAACATTTTCAATGTACATTTCCAATTTGAGAAATCTGTTTTCATAATAGGTAGTAAGTTATTTGCACCAAGCATTGCACTAGTAGCTCCAAATGATCGCTCTGTTAGTAGCAGTTGAAAATGAAACAAGTTAAAATTCCTAAAGATACAAGCTCAAACTACAAAAATGCTGCTAATTTCAAGACTCAATGCCCCTCTAATATCAAGGTAGGTGCTAAACTTAAATTTGGTAGTGTCTTGTGGTATCCCAGTACTGGGTGTCACCCTCTAACCTAGAAGGAAATCAACAAGAAACTGAAGTGGAAGTGCCGACATTTAAATCTATACTGCGTTAAATAGATTCATTAGTATTATTTAGCTTCATAGGTAATATCAACACATACACAAATTGTACTCAAAACCAAAGGCTGAGCCTTAAAAAAGCCCCAGACCTGTGAGCCCTAAGGGAGCGCAGCACACAGTGGCTGAGCTCTCAATCCAGCTACCATGAAGCACAATGGAGGGTCTCAACACGAGATATTCAAACCACCATAATTAGAGACTACTCGTATAAATGCAATTTGTAAAAACCTATGGCTTGTTGTTATTTAGTTTGAAAGATACAGCAGGATCATTCTTAGGAATCTACAGACACTAAACAATCAAATTTCCAAATTTACCCACCCTTCTCTCCCTTCCCATAGGCTGCCTCTGATATTGTTTCCATCGTCTGTGGAACAATTCAAGACAGTAATATGTCCTATACCCATGTCAACATTGAGGCATAGTTAACATATATTCACCACAATAAAGCTTGAGGTTAATTGCATCTAGAGAGCTCTGTTAACACAGCTAAGGAGGGGGGCAGTAACGGGCCAACGCTGTGGTGTACCTGGTAAGGATTGTTAGAGCCTCCCATGCCTGTACTGTGTCCAGGGAGTCTAGACCCCATCTAGCCTCTCGCAACGGTACTTCCCCTTCATATCCTGCCCATCTCGCAAGTTCCTTGCACCACATGTTGATCCGGGGGCCTCCAGGTGCTTTCCAGTTCCTAGTTATTTCTCTCTTCACTAAGAGGTAAGCAAGATCTTGGAACCTGCTTGTTGTTTTAGTTTTGGATGTATGTTGGAACCAATGCAAAAGGCAGTGCCCGGGGGAGCAGGGAACCTCCTTTGATATCACATCCGCAACTACCATTGTTACCTCCTCCTGATAAGTTCACACTGTTGGTCAAGTCCACAACATATGTATTAGCTCAGCTCCACTCTCCCCGCACCCTGGACAGGATACTCCAGTTATGTGAAAATATCTATTAATGCGTGCAGGGGTCATATAAGCTCTGTGCAGTATGTAGTAATGAATTAGTTTGAACCAGGCATTCCTAGATATTTTAGAAGTCCTTTTAAGTATCATCTCCCAGTCCTTGTCTGGTATGGGAATTCCCAGATCCTACTCCCATCGGGTTTTGAGGGACTCATGGGATAGAAGCATGTCATTGCGTATTGTCCTTTATATGCAGCGCTCACCACCCTAAAGGTCCCTGAGGATGATATGATATATTGATAGGTCGCGTGAGTATGCGTTTCCTCAAGCCCTGACCTCCAGTGCTTGCATAGGGCCGTCATTACAGCTCCATGGAGTAGAAAATTACACTGATGTAATCCAAACTCAGTTTGAAAGTCGTCAAATGGGAGAAGTCCCCCATCTCGGAATAGTTTTCCACCTCTTCTCGCCCCTGCATCTGTCTAGTCTTGTAGCCCACTCCAGTGACCCCCATACGGTAGTGTCTTCAATATAATTAAGGGTATATCAGGTGAGTAAGGGATTTTCGTGCATGTTTTCTGGAGACACCCATTCCAGGCTTTGCGTAATACCTGGAACTCCTGGGTACCATCATTAGAGGGTCGACCAAGTTTCAGCAGTGCTCCTGTTAGTCTGGCAAGAGCTCGAACAAACAGTCCCACCTCTCAGCCCAGGATTTGCCTAGTTGCTATCCACTGCGTGAACCACTGTAATTGTGCTGCGAGGTAGCATGACTTGAATTCAGGCACTGCTAGTCCACCCCTCACCGTTGGGCACTGCAGTGTGGAGAGAGCTACTCTCCTGCCACCCACTCCCCAGAGGAATTCGACAACCAGGAAATCCAGTTCTCAAAATGGTGTTCTGGGTATCCAGACTGGCAGAACTGTAAGTAGTATAATAAGCGTTATCATTTTAAGCAGCGCAACTCTTCCTGCGGCCGAAAGGGGTAGTGTCTTCCAGAAATCCTTACTCGAGCTTACTGCACGAAAGAGCCTGCCCCATATTGCCGTCTAGGAGGTCAGCCCTCCTGTGATATATTTTAACACCCAGGTAGGGTACACATCGGGGCTGCCACTGCAGCACGCCCAGTCCCTCTGGGGGGTCCCAACCCACCTCTGTTGGAAACAATTGTGACTTTTGCCAGTTAACTCTCAGGCCCGATAATGATCCAATAGTGATCTGCCACCTCTTAAATCTCTTGTTGTATTCCCTATGAATATCAATAAATCATTGTCATGTAGTGCTATGCAGTGGGGATAGTTGCTCACTTGTATGCTTTGGTAGTTGTTCCCCGTTCTCGCATGACAGGCCAGGGGCTCCATGGCCAGCGCAAACAGTAGCGGTGAGAGAGGACACCCCTGTTGCGTACCCCGTCCTACAGTATAACTCTCAAATATGATCTGGCCCATTCGTGCCCTCGTTGTGGGGTTCATGTACAGTAGCTTTGTCTATGAGAGAAACCTCTAACCCAGTTGTAGGCATTCCAGCACTCCATACAGGAAGCTCCATTCTAAGTTGTCTAATGCTTTTTCTATATCGACAGCAAACACCAACGATTCTTTGCTGTCATATGTGTCGGTATCCAATAGGGTTATGAGTTTCCTGATGTACGATGCCGTGTTATGGCCAGGTATGAACCCAGCTTGACCAGTGTGAACCAGCCGAGCCATAAAGGGAAGAAGTCTGGAGGCCAAGATCCGACTAAGAAGCTTATAGTCAATATTCAACATCGACAGTGGTCGATAGGCTTTGCAGTCATGGGCTGGTCTGCCCGGCTTCAGCATAGGCACTACCAGTGCCTCTTGAGCGCAGTCTGGCAGGTGACCTGTGTCCAGTGCCGCCTTATATAGTTCTACTAATTTGGGGGCCAGGTCATCCATGTATGTATCATTGAACTCAATGGGGAACATGTCTGTCCCTGGCATCTTGCCACGGGCAGACTTTTAATTGCTCCTGCTGACTGGCAGAACAAATGGGGGCTTCTTGACACCTGGCAGTAAACGCATCCACAAGTTCAGGATTATTCCTTCTTTTCTCAAGCCTGCATGACCTGCATATTAGATTAGATATGTTGTTACAACGCAAGCCATTACATCGCAAGTCGTTTCTATGACTTGCTCTAGGGGGCGCGCTGGACTTAGGAATAGTATAATTTACTATTCCAACTCCAGCGTGTGCAACAGTAGGGAAGGTGTTGGAATAGTACATTATACTATTCCTTAGTTTTGCGCGCCCCCTACAGCAAGTCGTAGAAACGACTTGCGATGTAATGGCTTGTGTTGTAACAACGCGGTCGTTGCAACGACCGCGTTGTAATCGCATGCGTTGTAGCGCATGTGATGTAAACGCTGTTTCCCCTTTGGTAAAGTTGGAGACCCAAGATTATAATACAGTACTGCTTATTACAAAAGCTATTACTTCACCACCATATTACATTTTGGTGAATACTATACCATGAGAGTGGGCACTATCTGCCCATCTACCCCCAAGGTAATATCCAATGAAGCATTTTACCCACACAAACGTTTCAACAGCTGTTAGACTGATTCTAAATACTTGAAACTTGGACACAAAGTGGGAGCAGGGAAATACGCTCCTAGATTGCTGTGAGCACACAATTTGGTCAAATAGGCAAGCAGGGATTAAAAAACAAGTCTTCTCGTTCCACAGTTTCCATCTAGCCCAATAGACCACATCTGGAGTGACAGTGGTTGTGATGTGAAGGCCATTGGACTACCATTTATGATGTAGTTTTTATATCAGCATATCTTGGTAAAGTGGTGAAACCAGGATTAAATGTTAAGCCCGGTGATGGGTTCTGCCCACCTCAGAGAATTGCTAACTTTGTTGGGGATCCGGTCAATGTATTTTATAGCATTTGCTACCTGTATTGGGCTATTTTAAAACACCCCCCAATCCAAATATTTTCATTTAATGAGAAAAAGGTTGAAGTAGATTGTGAGACCTTTTCTTAGGTCCTGGGGCAGTCGGTGGTTACTGGGCAGTATCTGTGGTGGATATTGGTGTTTACCAATGGTGGTTTAGGTTTTAAGTCTATTCCATTTGTATGTTAGTGTTATTCATTTTTTAAACTCGACTCTCCAACTGTGCCATTAACGAGAAGTCAAGGCTTACCTTAGCGATAAAGGGGATGGCACTCAGATACAACATGACACAGAAGTCAAACACAATAGGAAATCCCAGGCCGAGTTTTAAAAAGGCCTCATTTAGAGAAGAGGGTTATGAAATTAATGAAGATGTGCTTCAAGACTCATAGCCCCTACCCTCTTGCATCCCAAAAAAGTCTTCTAATGTCCCCAGGCATGTGAAGTGTCTACACACAGGCAAATTGTCGTGTAAAGTGATAACAGAAAGTGGGCCACTCTAAGTGAGCTTTGGCATTATGTTTTTAGTTTTGCCCTATGAGTGGGTTCAAAGGTCAGCAAAGGCCATAAAGATATAGTGGATCTTAAGGTCATGGGGAGGCACTGTTCTCTGTAGTTTATTCACACCCATTCCTATTCTAAATCAAGTTAGGGACACCAACAATTTTCTAATGAAATTAATGCAAGAACAATGTTAGTCAATGTTACTATTTCCAGGAACAAATTACAGATTGAGAATAATAATGGTGAAATGATTATATGGAATCTGGTGTCCTTGATCCAGTGTTGTACTTGAAGTGGGCCAGCAGGTTCCACTGGCTGCAATTTGTTTAATGGTGGAAACCAGTTCCAGGTGGGGCCCGGGGGATTACCGCGACTATGTCCAGATGCAGTGCACTGATATCAGTCCACGCAGAGGCACCTGCACACATTCAGTCACTCTTTGCCATGCTGGGCTTCAGCCTGCTGGGAAGATGGTGGGATTAAAAGCTTTTTGTGGTCCCTGCCAGCTCACCAAATGCCAAAGTGACTCTTTTAACAGATTTTGGTTTTCTGTGGGTTGTGTCCTAACTGATCAAAGGTGTTGGGGTTCATAGGAAGGTCCTGTTGGACACTGTCACACCTTGTCCCATGCTCAGCTGCCCACAAGAGGAACTAAAGGTAACACTCTGAATTCATTTCACAACTCGCCCACAAGATGAACCGAGATCACTCTGGATGTCTAAGCACTTAATTACAATAATAATAATTTCACAGAGTGGATAAAAAGCCGAGTCTCTTTTAAATAATCAATATTACACATGAGTTATTACCCAATTAAATGTTACATGTTTCATCAACCCTTTAAGAATACAATGTTAAGTTAATAATTGCACGGATTCAAATGTATGGATTTGCAAGTTAAATGTAGCTGCTTGCAGCAGGCACTAAACCAAGGGCTTGATGTACCAAAAAATTGCGAGTCGCAAGCTAATCCCACACTTTTAGCAACCGCTAAATAGGGTGTTTGTTATTTTCCAAGATTCATTAAAGGCATATATTTTTTGAATAGTACACCTCACTGAATAATTAACGATCCCTTTTGTTTGCGATAGAAAATTCTGAATCGCTAAATGAGATTACCATATAGGCAATTGCTATTTCGATGTACAAAGAATTCTCAAATGGGAAATTTGTTAAAGCATAGCATTTTACACATGTAAAATACCATCCATTGGAAACAGGTGGTAACTGGGTGCTAAGTACAAAAGAGGGCCAGAAATGCATTGCAATCTTTCACAATGGCTGCACTGTATGGCATAGTCAGGAGGATGCAGATTCTTGAACTCAACAGAGGAGGGAGAGGAAAGAGAGAGAGTTTTATTGTAAGGCAGAGTGTGACACTATTCGAACAAACAGATGAGGAGGTTTATACTGGGTAAAGGTTCACCAAAGAGGTCATTCTAACTTTAATTCGTGATTTGACCCTGTACTAAGCAGGCCCACACAATTCAGTGGTGCTATTTCTACACACACATGAAGGTTTTGTGTAGCATACACCTGTTAGTTTCTGGCAGCTATCAAAGCACTGTCGCAGTTTCAGGAGGAATATCACAGAGGGCCAGATGCATCAAGGCAAAAACCAATCGCAAACGGGCAGATTCGCAGAATCTGCCCCTTTGCGACCAGTATTTTTGCATTTGGGATGCATCATCCCAAATGCAAAAATCGCAATTTAAGTAATCGCAAAAATTGCAATTACTTAAATTGCGATTGCATTTAAGGAATCGCAAAGTGCGATTCCTTAAATGCAATGCATGAAGTAAATTGAAATAGAGATTTCGCTATTAGGGGTCGCAAATTACCGTCAAATGAAATTGGACGGTAATTTGCTAAAACTTTGAAAAATGCACTAAAGTGCATTTTTCAAAGTTACATGCTACACACACACATGCCCTTGGGGCATGTGTGTGTGCAACATGTGGTCATATGGCAATTTCAGGGGTGCAACAGGGTGTCCTTTTGGCACCCTTGAAATTGCATGCGCAATTTGCGAGTACCTATTTGGTACTCTCAAATTGCGCATGCAATTTCCATTGATTCCTATGGGCCTCTAGGCCCATAGGAATAAATGGGTAGCATTTGCTTAATTGCGACTCGCAATTTGCAAGTCTCAATTAAGGAATGTTTAGGAATCGCACATTTTTTTGCGATTCCTACATGCATAGGCAATTGCGATTCTTTAACTGCGATTCTTTAAAAATCACAATTAAAGAATCGCAATTGCCTATTTTGATGCATGTGCACCAAAGTGCCTTAGGCAGGTTTTTTGCATTTTTCTTGAAGCAATTTTGGCAAGAAGAAAATTACAATTTGCCTGAGCTGAGTTTGAAGCTGCAAAAACCAAATTCAATGCTAGAGCATATTTCCCCAAGAGATTGGATGTGTAGACAGTGCACATGTTTTCATTTGTGTTCCCTCTCAATCAGGGTTTGTGTATCACAATAGAAAGTGCTTGGTGATGGATGGTTGTGAGGTAATTGTGTCTTAAGTATAAACTTAGGGGCATATTTACGTTCCCTGGCATAGCAGGGATGCGCCAGGGAAAATGCGTCACGCAAGTTTACCCTTGCGCCACGTCCGATTCGCCGCATTTATAATGCGGCGCATCGTGGCGCTAGGACAAGCAGATGCGTGACGCATCTGCCGGCGGAAGGTTGGCGCAGTGCTGAAGTAGTGTCGCAAGCGCGACGCAACTCCAGCACTGTTCCAACCTTCCCTATCCCTAACATGGTGCGTCAATCCTTACGCCTGCTTGAAGCAGGCGTAAGGATTTGACGCACCAGCGTCGGAAAAGTGACTGCGTGAAATCTTGTAGATTTCACTATGTCACTTTTCCGAGGCGTCCCTGCGCCGGAACGCCCCCCCCTGCGCTGGTACGCCCACATGAAACCTGGCGCAGGTTTCATGTGGCGCAGGGGTTTACTACGTGACGCATCTCCCTAGATGCGTCACGTTGTAAATATAGCGCAACGCGGCACATGGTTTGCGTCGCTGCTGCGTCACATGGGTGACGCAACGGCGGCGCAAAAGTGGCGCTAGGGGCTTGTAAATATGCCCCTTAGTGGCCACATTTGGATATTTCATAAATTCCAACTTTGTTAATTTTCAAGTGACAGTGTACATGCACTAAGACCATGGATCATGACTCGATACTTTCACCCCCAAACTCCTAGACAAAGGAGGCACAGTGATGCTCACAGGCAAACATTATTGAGAGCTCATTTGTGTTACGTAGAGGCAAATTCTGATGTCTGCACAAAAATGGTGGTGCCCTAGAGTATGATCCAGCAATGTCCGGCAAAATAATAGCCTCCTGTGCTATGCTGCATACTTTAGCAATCCGTAAGAGACTCCCAATTGACCCTCGAAGTGTAACACTGTGTGGCCCTTCCTTGCCCTTTCACACCCTGGCTGCTATTGCACCTTGATCTAGCTGGCTGACAAACTAAAATACTGCTCACACTTGATCGCCCCTCAGTTTCCCCAACCGACCTTTGTGCTTCAATTCCTTCATTAGCAGTTTTAATTTTCTCTGAGGTGTTTGTTATTTGGGCTAGTCTAGTCTCCTTTTTACATCACCACTATAGTGTACTAACTCCACCTGCATATTAGCAGTTCTCTGACACATAGTTGAGGTGGCTCTAGCCAACCTTTGAACAGAACGCCCAAATGATTGGAGGCAAGTGTTCATGTGTCTCTGTTGACACTTGTGTGATGCTGAGTCGTTTGCCATTTTGTGGTCATATCCTTTATAGTCATAGCTAACTCTTTAAAGCCTGATCTAATGGCTTCAATATCATCATCAATTTTTCTATTACATTTTTCTACCTAATGCTTGTTGTTGAGGGTTGTATGATGTTACAATGTATGGCTTTACCACTCATGCCTTTACCATGCAGTCTTTACCATGTATATGCCACTACCATACACGTCTTTACCATGTATGTATATACCGTGAATATACATAGAAATAAATTATATGATCCAGTACCACGCATACCATTACCACGCAGACGTTTACCATGCAAACCTTTACCACGCAACTTAAAATAGTAATGAATATGGATTTAAATGTTAAAATGTATTTCTAACATAGACAATAGAATTATAATGTGATATAACATAATTATTTAAAGCTTTTCTATGAAAAATAATGATGCAATGCACATCTCGCAACAGAACACAAAACAACGCAACACATTGCAAGTCAACGCAATATATCGCAATCCTATGCATATTTTTCCAAGTTTATAATACCGAGCAACATAACACAGAGAAACGCACCAATATGCAAATTCCATAAACATCATTATATATCAATGCAACATAATGAAAAATCTTGCAACCCTTCACAAAAATTTGCGACAATAAATCTAAAAGAAAATAACACATCATAGCACGAAGCAAACATTTTCTACAGTAATTAAACTGTAAATCCAAATTTCTGTCATCTCTACATAAGCAAACACCCTGTCCCCAACCGAAATGGCTGACACATTCTGTGAAAAAGGTCAAAAAAACAATACATTTCACCACAAAAATAATTGGAACTTTAGTCATGATTTATTTCAGAAAAGAACACTTATTATTTTGTAAATGTTAATATACCCTTAAAACATATAAAAACAGGTGTCCACCATTTCGCAGTTAGCAGTACACTGCCTTCTTACATGACCACACGCACTAAAGTGAACAGGAGAGTTGATGACACAGTCCAAAACACTGTTATCTACCTCTCCAAGTAAGTATATCTTAGACATTTAATACACTTAGAAATTACTAGATATATCATAGAACAATTAATTTAAAAATTGTGCACTCATTTTTTTAGATATTGTGATGTTTTGCACACATAGGGGCCGATTACGATGGTGGACGGACTGGAGTCCGTCCGCCATCGTGGTGGTAACCGGGACCGTCCGCAATACATGTGGCGGTTCCGCACACCAAATTATGATGCGACCGCCACCGTGGCGGACGCATCTTGCATTTTAACATTGCGGTGGTTGCTGCTGACAGCAGCACCCGTCGCAATGTTGAAAATGCGTGTTGTGCATTTCACTGCACTACGTGGCAGGCACCACACGGTGCCTGCCACTTAGTGCACTGAAATGCAGGGGGGGTACCATGGGTGCCCCCCCAGTGCACATACACCTCGCCCCAACACAAGAGGGGCCCACAACGGGCCCCCGAAACCAATCCCGCCAGTCTTTCAATGGCGGTTTACCCGCCACGGAAAGGCTGGCTTCCGCCAGCATCGTAATTCGGGGACAGAGCCTGCTAGGCTCCGCCACCATTTTAAGCATGCTGACCGCTCCGCTAGGCAATCATAACGATTGCCTGTGGCGGACGGTCTTTGCGACCACTGCGGTCCTCAAGCGATTCCCACCGCCATCGTAATTCGGCGGTGGGAAAATTGCTGTCAATTGACGGAAGGATCGCCATCGCCGGGCTGGCGGTGACGTTCCTTCCGCCATCGTAATCGGCCCCATAGAGTTTGTGAAGCTTTTTTATTTGTAATTTAATGATAATATTTCCTCAAGACTAACTGTGACCATTTAAAGGAAAAAAAAACCTGTAATCTACTCAGGGAAGGTGCTGGACAGTGGCTGGGGGTAAAATTTCTATTCTAATTCTGCTAAGTACTTACCTAAGGGAGTTGCTGGACAGTGGCTGGGGGGGTATAATTACTATTCTAACTCTGCCAAGTACATACCTCAGAGAAGGTCCTGAACAGTGGCTGGGGGGTAAAATTAATATTCTAACTCCACCGAGTGCTTACCTAAAGGAAGGTGCTGGACAGTGACTGGGGGTTAAAATTTCTACCTCGGTCTAGGTCCACTCTCTCCCCGCTGCTCCGCTGTGCCGTCTCTTGCCTCCAGACCCCGACCTCCTCCTTGGGAGGTTCGAGGGTGCTGCTCGCTCCTGCGCCTGCTGCCCGCTCCAACTGGGACCAGACTGCCTCCAACCACCGTAACCTTTCTCAGCCGTTTTTTTTCCTTAATTTTTTCCCTGTTGTGCCACTGTTATTGTGCCCATCTGTGTCTTGCTCTAATTCCACCACTGTCTTTATTTTCTTGTGCCTGCCTGTTCCTTTTGCCTTTTGCCGCTGCTGCCCCTGCAGCCCCTCCCCCCCGGAATTCCCACCCGGAATTCCCCTGCTCCCGCCTCCCAGCCTCTCCTCTCTCCCACCTCCCCTACTTAATTGTGGCCGCTGCGTGGTCGCGCAGCGGACGCGCGCAGCGGGTGCGCCAGCAGTGCCTTGAAGGCGTGCCAAAGGCAAGCCCATCTGCGCCCGTCCGCGACCCGACCGCGGCCAGCGCCAGGAACCCTGGACTACCCATCGCTACGACACCACCACCCTCCCCGCACTCAACCCTGGAAGACTTAGAGAATGCCAACAGGCCTCGCCGAACATGACCCACGGCCAGTTCTCCTACCTCCACTGCCGCCAGACCCTCACCGCCACCCCGGCCTCCAACACCACCGACGCCAGCACCGGCGACACCCTAAAATGCATCCTCCTCAACGTACGCTCCGTACACAAACACGCCATGGAAATCTGGAACCTACTCGACTCTCTTTCGCCCGACATCGCCTTCTTCACAGAGACCTGGACCAACGCTTCCTCAGCCCCCGACATCAGCACCACCATCCCAGACGGATACAAGATCCAGAGGAAAGACCGCCCCAACCACCCAGGAGGGGGCCTCGCCATCGCCCACAAGAGCACCCTCCACCTCACCACCTCCAGCGAAACCTTCCCCTCTGCCGAACACCTGCACTTCCAGATCCAGACCACCCCCAAAGCCACACTCTGAGGAACTCTCGTCTACAGACCCCCTGGCCCCCGAACACCCTTCGCCACCACCATCACCGACTTCATCGCACCCCACGCCATCGCCTCAACAAACTACATACTCATTGGAGACCTGAACTTCCACCTCGACAACCCCAGCGACCCCAACTCCACTATCCTTCATGACAACCTCGCCAGCATCGGACTTAAACAACTCGTCAACACACTGACCCACAGAGCAGGACACACCCTCGACCCCATCTTTGCGGCAGGAAACAGCGTCCAATTCAGCCACACAACGCAGCCGCCATGGACCGACCACCACTGCGTACACTTCGCCATAAACAAACCCAAGGCACCCAAACCAGCCCCACGCCCACCACGAAGGAACTGGAGCAAGGTTACCGACGAGCAACTTAACTCCACCCTCACTCGAGACAACCACACCTGGGCACCCGACGCAAATGGCGCAAATGACGCAGCCAGAGAACTCCACACCTGGATCTCCAACTGCACAGACGAGCTCACCCCGCTACGCAACCCCGACAGACAACGCCCCAGGAAAGCCGCCTGGTTCACAACCGCTCTCCAAGAAGCCAGACGCACCTGCAGACGCCTGGAGAAGAACTGGAGACACACCAAGACAACCAAAAACCACACCAACTACAAGGACGCCATGACGGACTACCACAGCCAGATCAGAGCCACCAAGAGGAACTTCATCCACAACAAAATCCTGGCCAACTCCACCAACTCGAAGGAACTTTTCAGTGTCATTCAAGAATTCACCAACCCACGCAGCGAAGCCACAGACATCACCCCATCCCAAGACCTCTGCGACAAGATTGGAACCTATTTCCACCTCAAGATCAAAAACCTCTACGACAACTTCATCGACCATCCACCAGGTGCCACAGACGGCCCCCCGCCCCCGAGAAACACCAGCCAGCCCACCATCTGCAACTGGACACCGATCACGGCCGAAGACACCGCCTCGACCATGAAAAGCATCCACTCGGGGGCCCCCACCGACCCCTGCCCCCCTCACATCTACCACAGAGCTGTGGCCGCCATCGCACCCGAACTACAACGCACCATCAACACCACCTTCAAAACAGGCACCTTCCCAGACGACTGGAAGCACGCAGAAGTCAGACCCCTGCTCAAGAAGCCCACAGCTGACCCCACCGACCTCAAGAACTATTGGCCCATCTCGCTCCTCCCCTTCACAGCCAAAGTTGCAGAGAAAACAGTCAACAGGAAACTGACACGATTCATTGAAGAGAACGCCGTCCTCGACCCGTCCCAATCCGGATTCCGAAGCAACCACAGCACAGAGACCGCCCTACTCGCCGCCACAGACGACATCCGCACCCTCCTGGACCAAGGCCACTCCACAGCCCTCATCCTACTCGACCTATCAGCGGCCTTCGACACCATCTCCCATTGCACACTAGTCGCCAGACTACACGACGCAGGCATACAAGGAACAGCCCTGGACTGGATCCGATCATTCCTCACCGGAAGAAGCCAAAGGATCAGACACCCACCCTTCCTCTCCGACCCCACGAAAATCACCTGCGGAGTCCCACAGGGTTCATCACTGAGCCCCAGCCTCTTCAACATTTACATGGCCCCCCTCGCAGCCATCGTCCGACAACACGGCCTCAACATCGTATCCTATGCCAACGACACCCAGCTCATCCTCTCCCTCACCAAAGACCCCACCACTGCCAAACTCAACTTCCAGAAAGGAATGCAAGACGTCGCAGTCTGGATGACCAACAGCTGCCTGAAGCTCAAAGCCGAGAAGACAGAAGTCCTCGTCCTCGGTACCACCCCTTCTGCATGGGACAGCACCTGGTGGCCGACCGCCCTCGGATGCCCACCTACCCCCTCAGACCACGCCAAGAACCTCGGCATCGTACTCGACTCATCACTCACCATGAACCGACAGGTCAACGCCGTCACCTCCAGCTGCTTCAACACCCTCCGCATCCTCCGCAAGACCTTCAAGTGGATCCCCCCTGAGTCAAGGAAGCCAGTCACCCACGCACTCATCACCAGCAGACTGGACTATGGAAACGCACTCTACGCCGGCATCAACAAGTCCCTACTCCGCAAACTCCAGACAGTACAGAACACCGCCGCCAGATTCGTCCTCGGCATCCCCCAACACGAACACATCAGCCAACAACGACGAAGTCTCCACTGGCTCCCTGTGGAGAAAAGAGTCACTTTCAAAATCCTCACTCACGCCTACAAATGCCTACACAACAACGGACCCAAATACCTCAACAACAGAATCAATTTCCACGTACCCAAAAGAAACCTCCGATCTTCCAACCTCGCACTGGCCGAAACCCCACGCATCCACAGAGCCAGAGCAGGCGGAAGATCCTTCTCTCACATTGCAGCCAAGACCTGGAACGAGCTACCGGCAGACATCAGATGTGGCCCCTCCCTGAACACCTTCAGGAAGACCCTCAAGACCTGGCGGATAAACAGATCTGCGGTCCCCCCCCTCCCCCCGCAGCGCCTTGAGACCCTCACGGGTGAGTAGCGCGCTTACAATTCCCTTATTGATTGATTGATTCTAACTCTGCCAAGTACTTAGCTCAGGGAAAGTGCTGGACAGTGACTGGGGGCAAAATTACTATTCTACTCTGACTTGTATTTGCACTGTTATATTGCTGAATTTGTCTGTTACTCTAATTTTACCTTCCATTCGAGTGGGCAGCTCCCTTCACCCTGCTCGTCACCACCCCTCGGCCCTAACCAATCTCGCCGGGTGGGGGAGGAGTCAGAGGCGGGGCTTTGGCTTCAAATGCTTGCCAGACGCGGGAGCGGGGAAACTGTCAGGGTTATTGCTACGCGGATCGCTGCGGCAGCATCTCACTGTTTTTAGTATTTTAAAACTTGTATTTGCACTGTTATATTGCTGAATTTGTCTGTTACTCTAATTTTACCTTCCATTCGAGTGGGCAGCTCCCTTCACCCTGCTCGTCACCACCCCTCGGCCCTAACCAATCTCGCCGGGTGGGGGAGGAGTCAGAGGCGGGGCTTTGGCTTCAAATGCTTGCCAGACGCGGGAGCGGGGAAACTGTCAGGGTTATTGCTACGCGGATCGCTGCGGCAGCATCTCACTGTTTTTAGTATTTTAAAACTTGTATTTGCACTGTTATATTGCTGAATTTGTCTGTTACTCTAATTTTACCTTCCATTCGAGTGGGCAGCTCCCTTCACCCTGCTCGTCACCACCCCTCGGCCCTAACCAATCTCGCCGGGTGGGGGAGGAGTCAGAGGCGGGGCTTTGGCTTCAAATGCTTGCCAGACGCGGGAGCGGGGAAACTGTCAGGGTTATTGCTACGCGGATCGCTGCGGCAGCATCTCACTGTTTTTAGTATTTTAAAACTTGTATTTGCACTGTTATATTGCTGAATTTGTCTGTTACTCTAATTTTACCTTCCATTCGAGTGGGCAGCTCCCTTCACCCTGCTCGTCACCACCCCTCGGCCCTAACCAATCTCGCCGGGTGGGGGAGGAGTCAGAGGCGGGGCTTTGGCTTCAAATGCTTGCCAGACGCGGGAGCGGGGAAACTGTCAGGGTTATTGCTACGCGGATCGCTGCGGCAGCATCTCACTGTTTTTAGTATTTTAAAACTTGTATTTGCACTGTTATATTGCTGAATTTGTCTGTTACTCTAATTTTACCTTCCATTCGAGTGGGCAGCTCCCTTCACCCTGCTCGTCACCACCCCTCGGCCCTAACCAATCTCGCTGGGTGGGGGAGGAGTCAGAGGCGGGGCTTTGGCTTCAAATGCTTGCCAGACGCGGGAGCGGGGAAACTGTCAGGGTTATTGCTACGCGGATCGCTGCGGCAGCATCTCACTGTTTTTAGTATTTTAAAACTTGTATTTGCACTGTTATATTGCTGAATTTGTCTGTTACTCTAATTTTACCTTCCATTCGAGTGGGCAGCTCCCTTCACCCTGCTCGTCACCACCCCTCGGCCCTAACCAATCTCGCTGGGTGGGGGAGGAGTCAGAGGCGGGGCTTTGGCTTCAAATGCTTGCCAGACGCGGGAGCGGGGAAACTGTCAGGGTTATTGCTACGCGGATCGCTGCGGCAGCATCTCACTGTTTTTAGTATTTTAAAACTTGTATTTGCACTGTTATATTGCTGAATTTGTCTGTTACTCTAATTTTACCTTCCATTCGAGTGGGCAGCTCCCTTCACCCTGCTCGTCACCACCCCTCGGCCCTAACCAATCTCGCTGGGTGGGGGAGGAGTCAGAGGCGGGGCTTTGGCTTCAAATGCTTGCCAGACGCGGGAGCGGGGAAACTGTCAGGGTTATTGCTACGCGGATCGCTGCGGCAGCATCTCACTGTTTTTAGTATTTTAAAACTTGTATTTGCACTGTTATATTGCTGAATTTGTCTGTTACTCTAATTTTACCTTCCATTCGAGTGGGCAGCTCCCTTCACCCTGCTCGTCACCACCCTCGGCCCTAACCAATCTCGCTGGGTGGGGGAGGAGTCAGAGGCGGGGCTTTGGCTTCAAATGCTTGCCAGACGCGGGAGCGGGAAACTGTCAGGGTTATTGCTACGCGGATCGCTGCGGCAGCATCTCACTGTTTTTAGTATTTTAAAACTTGTATTTGCACTGTTATATTGCTGAATTTGTCTGTTACTCTAATTTTACCTTCCATTCGAGTGGGCAGCTCCCTTCACCCTGCTCGTCACCACCCCTCGGCCCTAACCAATCTCGCCGGGTGGGGGAGGAGTCAGAGGCGGGGCTTTGGCTTCAAATGCTTCCCACGACGCGGGAGCGCGCAGCGGGCGCGCCGGCGGCTCGCCGAAGGCGCGCCAAAGGCAAGCCCGTCTGCGCCCGTCCGCGCCCCGACGGGCCCTGGGGCCTTACCTTATGGTCAAATTATAAAATACTCCTCGGAGGAACTTAGATCGCTGGCTTTGCCGGCTTTGCCCCTTGACTCAGCCACGTATAAATGCATCCGCTCTAATCTGTTATATCAAGCACAAAGGTTCCCTGTTATTCCTCTTTCTCCCATTTCTCACGCCCCACAA
This sequence comes from Calotriton arnoldi, assembly GCA_963921515.1. Classification (NCBI taxonomy): domain Eukaryota; kingdom Metazoa; phylum Chordata; class Amphibia; order Caudata; family Salamandridae; genus Calotriton; species Calotriton arnoldi. Next base: position 743,436 of record CAWUFW010002702.1, on the reverse strand, counting down.
ACCTCGGCCCACCTTAAGATAGAACACACTAACTTGCGTATTTTCTATCTGAACACCCGTTCACTGGTTAAACACCAGTTGGACATTTTTTGCTGCTCGTGTCCGAAAAACCTGATGTTTTCTTGGTCACTGAGACTTGGCTCAATGCTGAGTCCACACCAGATATATTAGCCGCACTTCCCCAGGACTATTACATAATTCAGGCAAACCGGTCTCCAGGCAAAACAGGCGGCGGAGTAGCCGCCATTATTCACAAAGATCATAAATTCACCACTATCACCCCTCTCAGCCTCCCATTGACAGAGAATTTAGTTATTAAACTGGACTCCCATGCTGGCCCCCTTATTTGCGTTATCGTTTATAGGCCCCCACAGCATATGCCTTCATTCCCTTTCTCCTTGAGTGAACAGATGGCTAATTTGGCCACGAATTATTCTAACATCTTACTTATAGGCGATATGAACTATTGGTTCAATGACATCGGTGGGGGACCGCTGGCCATCGAATTATCTGACTTACTTTCCAATCTTAATTTTACTCAGCTTATATCTTCACCTACTCATATTAAAGGACATACACTGGACCAGCTTTGGTCTACCAATTTGACCTTGTCGGTACCTATTATCTCACCTTGTATATGGTCCGACCACTACTTAATAACGTTCATGGTAATGATTCCCCTTAATATTAAGACCCCTAAGGTTGAGGGTGGCATGATCAGGAAGTGGAGGTCCTTGATTAAACAAGACTTTATTGCCTCCTTGGCCAGTTCCCCTCCTGCCCTGGACTCTGATATTAATTCTATGGAAAAAAACATTTCCTCCTGGTTACTCGCTGCAAGTAACACTCATGCCCCACTCATCAAACTTAACTGTAGACGTCCAACCGAGGCTCAGAAATGGTTCTCTGCTGAGCTAAAAATAAAGAAATTAGATCTCCGCCAAAAAGAAAGGAGATGGAGAGCCGGTTATTCTTCAGAAGGTAAAATTCAGTACGTTAAAGCTCGGAATGAATATAAAAATGCAATCATGGCAGCCAAGGTCGCCCATTTTTCAGCCCGAATCCTAAGCTCCCAAAATAGATCAAAGGAAATCTTTGTGATAGTTAACGATCTCTGCAGCACAGAGCGAATTATTCCTAAACAAACTCCTACTCAAGATCTATGTAACTCTCTGAATGACTTCTTTGTGGATAAAATCGCTACCATTAAAGCCAGCATTCCCCCTCTGGATTCGTGGAGCTTCCTGATAGCCTGATAATTAATACAACTATCATGGAACATTTCCCTGCTATCAGCCAAGAGACCTTCTCTGACCTATTGGTCCGAGTCAAATCAGGCTCTCCTAGAGATTGTTGCCCCCTTATATCCTAAAGGATATTTTTTCGGCTCTACCACAAACAGTACTCCCCTTTTGAATGAGTCCCTCGGGCAGGGGAGGGTCCCGAATGCCTTCAAGAATGCTGTTGTGGTCCCTCTCCTAAAGAAACCGGACGCCGACCCTGTTAACCCTTCAAACTACTGCCCCATCTCTCTGCTTCCCTTCTTAGCAAAGATATTGGAGGCGCATGTCGCCAAATGTCTATCGAATTTCATCGAACACTCTGAACATCTGGATCCCCATCAAGCGGGCTTTCGGCCAGCTCACTCTACTGAGACCGTCATCTTGGCAGTCCTAGACACCTTGCGAGCTAATGCGGATAAGGGTACCCCTCAGGCCTTGGTGCTGCTGGACTTGTCGGCCGCGTTTGACACGGTCGACCACCAAATCTTGCTGGACCGCGTCAGACAGGCTGGCATTCATGGATCAGCTTTTAACTGGATCAAGTCATTTCTCGAGGGTCGTACCCAAGCAGTACGCCTTGCCCCTTTTATTGCCCCCGAGACCGCAATCACGTGTGGGGTACCACAGGGTTCATCATTGTCCCCCTTCTGTTTAATCTTTACCTCCTGCCCTTGATTCGTTCTTTAAGGAAAAGGAGGTCAATCACTTTCAACTATGCTGATGATCTTCAGCTTGTTTTTATCATTGACAATTCCCCTGATTCAATTCAGGAATTTCAAGACACCATGCTTCATATCCAGAGTTGGATGGACAATAACCATCTCAAGCTTAATCCGGGCAAGACTGAATTGGTCCTCGTTGGAAAAGGCCAGACTCATTGGGGCCCACACTATTGGCCTACTGATTTGGGACCTTCTCCTACCCCGTCCATCTCTGTAAAAGCCTTGGAGTCACCATAAACGCTGATCTCTCATCTAGAGGTCAAGTAGGGGTAGTGGTCTCCTCTTGCTTTTTCCAACTACGTAAAATTAGGAAGATTGCCCATTTACTCACCCATGCTGCTCTTATACAGGTCGTCACTGCCTTGGTTCTCTCCCGTCTTGATTTTTCCAATTCTACTTACCTTGGTCTTCCACTGTTCCTATTATAACGCCTCCAGTTGGTACAAAACCAAGCCGCAAGACTTATTTACAAATGTCCTAAATGGCAATCTGCAAGCCCCTTACTTGTAAAACTTCACTGGCTCCCTATCATCCAGCGGGCAGCCTTTAAGACAGGGTGCTTAATTTTCAAAGCCCTTCATTGTAGGAGCCCTAAATTCATCAAATGTATGATATCAAAATATGTTCCCAATCGTAATTTGCGATCGGCTCACCTCCAGTTGCTAACTACCCCTGCCTATAAGCTCAAACGTCAGGGAGGGTGCAGGTTTTCTTATCTGGCTCCTAGATTTTGGAATTCTCTCCCACTAACAATTAGGTCTTGCAATAACTTATTGGGCTTTAGAAAAATGCTCAAGACATGGTTGTTTGAGCAGGCTCATGCTTAATCCGCTCTGCCGTGACTCTGATCAGGTTCAGCGCCATGAAACCTCTGGGTGTACGTGCGCTTTAGAAATATTTGTTAACATAACATAACAATTACTTACCTTAGGGAAGGTGCTGAACAGTGACTGTGGGTGTGTAAAATGAATATTCTAACTCCGCCAAGTACTTACTGCAGGGAAGGTGTTGTACAGTGACTGGGGTAAATTACTATTCGAACTCCGTCAAGTACGTACCTCAGATAAAGTGTTGGACAGTGGCTGGGGGTAAAATTACTATTCTAACTTCTCCAAGTACTTACCTCAGGGAAGGTGCTGGACAGTGGTTGGGGGTATAATTTCTATTCTAACTCAGCCAAGTACATACCTCAGGGAAGGTGCTGGACAGTGGCTGGGTGGCAAAATTACTATTGTAACTCCGCAACATACTTATGTCAGAGAAGGTGCTGGACAGTGAAAAGAGTGCACATTTTTTTCCCTTAGAACATAAAAGCAAACCGCATCTAATGAGCACCGCCCCCATAGTATGGATTACGATACAAATCACCCCGATGGTCTCCTTGAGACTGTCGGAGATAGAGGTCTTCCCTCACCCTCTGACCACCGGCATCATAATCCGGCGGTCGGACCCCTGTTCTAGATGTCGGGCCATTGGTGACGATCCGCCTGACATCATAATGAGGGCCTAAATATAAATTTACAATTATAATAACTTTATTTTCACAGTACACAAAAAGATTTAGGGGCTTATTATGAGTACGGCAGTCCCTAGGACCGCCGTACTCGTGGTGGTGGTCCAACCACCGCCACAGTGCCGGCCCGTCCGCAATATTCAGAGTGTGGTGGTCGGACTGCCACAGGACCATTGTGTCTGCCAGGGATCCAGGATCCAGGATCCAGGATCCCACGGTGGTTTCGCAGTGGTCAGAAGCAGGAATATGCGAAATTTATACTATGCATGCAAACATTAATAACACAGAAAGTGCAGAATAGACGAGCACTCATCATGTATGAATCCCTACTGCCATAAATCCTTTTTAAATCTAAATCCATTTAAGAGTCCATTAATACATCACAGTATATACAACATTTATATATTACTTGGATAGTATAGAAACGATACCTCACTAATCAACTTCAAACATTCAGGGTCTGGTATGAGTCACTTAATTACAGATACAGTTGTTTGGTGACGATTTTTAGATATGTTGCTGTTAATTCTTCATGGATGATTTCAGCCGATGTGTATTTCGTCCTTTATGGGATTTTCTCAAGGCTATGTCCAAGTTGAATGTTCAAGTTGAACATTACTTCCATCCCTCTCCTGATACTTTATTTTTATATTTTTAAATTAATTTCCAATAATTATTTTAAAATATTTGAATTATTATTAAATGGATTACAAGTTTAATAGTTAGGTATCACTGTTGATACCTGAGTGTTAATACACTTCCCCACCCATTACCTCTATATCCCTTGCATCCCGCTCCTAAAACTTTATTTTGATATTTTTAAATTAATTTCCGATAAATATTTTAAACATATTTGAATGATTATTTAATGGATTACAAATGTAATACTTAAGTGCCACAGTTGATACCTGAGTATTAATACTCTTCCACACCCTTTACCTCTATATCTGTATCATCACATTCCTAAAACGTTATTTTGATATTTTTTAATTGATTTGCAATAATTATTTTTAAAATATTTAAAATATGATTAAATGGATTACAAATTTGATATGCAGGCCTCACAGTTGATACCTGAGTATTAATACACTTCCCCACCCATTACCCCTATATCCCTTGCATCCCACTACAAAAACTTTATTTTTATATTTTTGAATTAATTTGCAGTAATTATTTTAAAAATATTAAAACTGTTATTAAATGGATTACACATTTAATACTCAGGTATTTCAATTGATGCATGAGTATTAATACATTTCCCCATCCATTAACCCTATATTCCTTGCATCCCATTCCTAAAGGGTTTTTTTTAAATGTAATTAATTAAAAGTAATTTCTTAAAAATAGTTAATTTATTATTATAAGGATTACAAATGTAATACTCAGGTATCACAGTTGATACCTGAGTAATAATACACTTCCCCACCCATTACCCCTATATCTCTTGCATCCCACCCCTAAAGGAGTATTTTTATTTGTAAAATATTTTGCATGTAATATATATATAATTTTTCATATATAAAAATAATATTTATATATAAACACATCAAATGAAAAAAAAGCCCATACTTACGTATGCTTACCAAAAATGTGTGGCAAAGGAATGCGTGGTAAGTGCATGTGTGGTAAAGGCATGCGTGGTACAGGCATATGCATGGTATAGACTGCGTGGTAATCGCACTGCATGGCAAACGATGTGGGTTTATTTACGTGTTTGGCGGTCTTTGTCTGGGACCGCCGCGGTCCCAGAAAGACCGCCAAGCCCATGCTGCCCATGGTGCACCTGCCTCCTGGATTCCGAGTTGAATCCAGGGCGGGCAGGCGGTGGCGGTGTCACAGCGGCAGTCTGTTAGGCTCATAGGTGAGCCTAACAAGCAGACTGCCACCGTGACAGCGCCTACTGAATGTTCCTGCATGGTTTGGCATGCACCATGTCTTGCATGCCACACCATGCACGAACAAAGGTGCAATTACAGCATCAATTTTGAGCCGCCGGAGCGTCACTTTTTTACGCTCTGGTGACGCAATGTGCCACAGCATATTTGCCATGCCAAGCAAAGCCACTTTACGCGGCTTTGCATGGCCTGGTAAATATGTGCCCCTTTCATGTAGAACAATGCGTGACTGAGGCGTTCCATGGGTGTTGCTGTGGGTGTTCCGGTGCAACACCCATGGAATCTGAAGCATTCCCAGATTTATGAGGAATCGCAAACCTGAGAATGCGTCAGATTCTAACACCACCCCAGGGGTGGTGTTAGGGAGGCGCAAGGAGGAGAAATATCCATATTTCTCTTCATTTTTTCCTCTTTCTATGTATTCTGCATTCTGCAGCACACATAGAAGGAGGAAATTGCCTTCATTGATTGATTTTGTGTACAAAGGTGTCCCTTCCTGCACAAAATTAATCATCCTCACAACGCAGGCACCCTAGCAACATGGCGCACAGGGGCTTGCGTTGGCACTAGGCTGCTTTTTAGGTCTCGCCTAGCGACGCAGGGCATGCGCTGCTCGCCTTGGCGAGATCTATTGTCGTCGGTTTCTTGGCCGAAGGGGGACAGGAAATGTGCACGCGTCCGGACAGGCGATGTGCACGTGTACGCTCTGTGCTCTCTAAGATCAGCTCCCTTTCAGTGCCTCACGGTACCGGCCTCTATGCGCTATATGATAACCTTCAGTTCAGTGCCTGAAAGCCTTCACCTCTGTGTGCGATATTACCTTGCATGATTTTCACTGCTTTTAACCTTCGAAATCTGTGCGCTCCATAAGATCACATTCCTCGAAGCGCCTTGCAAGCCAGCTTCTGTGAGGTTAGATCACATTAAATCAATTGGATCAAAGCCCCAACGCGCTATATATAACCATATTAATTTTCGCCGGTAGATGCTCTGTCTCTGTTTACTATAATCAGGTTACACCAACGACGGTGCCGGGAAGCACCGGCTTCTGTGCGCTTAATTTAATCACTTCTTTTCATCGCTGGATACACTGCCTCTGCGCGAGCTGACGCATGCCCACACGCACACACGCGCACACAGCTCTCCTTACCTGGTAGCGTGAGTGACCCCCAGAGGTGCGAGGGGCACCTGTTCACACAGCGGTGTTACCGGAGGGATGTGACATTCCTTCACAGGCACGGAGACAGGGGCGCGGGCTGGGTCTCTGCGCTATTCTCCTTCTGTCTCCCTCAACTCACTCACCCATTCATCCTCCTGTCTCCTTCAGCTGCCTGCTCTTTAGTATCCCCATGTCACTTCTGTGTCTTCTCTCTCTCTAAACCCCTGCTCCCCTTCCCTACATTCCTATGACATGGGTGTGTCTCTTCTCTCTCCCCCTAGACCCTGCCTCCCTTTAAGATGTCTATTTTGTCTCATTCTTCCTTGTGCACTCCTACCTTTCTCACGCACCTGCTTCTTTGCTTGTGCTGTCTCTCTCATGCACTCACTCCCTCACTTCTCTCTTCCTCCTCTTTAATCTCGCTCGCATCCTCCTTGTGTCTCTTCTCGACACCCAGCACTCACTCACTGACTCTCCTCTGCCATCCTGTCTCTCTCACTTTCTCTCATTCTCTTCTGTTCGTGCATTTTCCTTCTCTTGCTCCAAGACCCAGAGCCACCCCCTTTGTAGCTTCTACCTGTGCTCCAGATGTCTCTCCTTCGTCTCTCTAATTCCTCCCTCCTCCTTCCTCTTTTCCTATTTGGCCGGGCCTCTTTTCCTCTCGTGCATCAAAACACCCTCCTCTCTGCGCCCTTCTCTATCCCAGCCCTTCTGTCTCCCCTGCAGACTGATACTTCTCCTGTCCTCCCCCTTGTCCTCCTGTGGCTGGCCCCGCTTCTATCCCCTTCCATCGTCCCTCTTTTAGTTGTCTCGTAAGGCACTAATACCCCTGCCATGCCCCCTGCACAGCTCTGGAGCGCCCGCGTGGCTCTGGAGAACACGCGCCGCTGGTCCAAGCTCATCTCCTGTGACGTCACTGTAGGTTTTGATTCCCCCTCAGTGAGCAGGACATTCGTGTGTGCCCCTTAAGGACCCTCTACGTTAATTGGCTTCAGACCCCACCGCATGGCTTTTGGGGCTGGGGGCAGTGGCGTCACTAGGTGGGTGCGGGGGGTGCGGACCGCACCGGGTGACACCATCACATGGGGTGACACCGTGAGCCTCTGCTTTAAATCGCTACATAAATCAGGAGGAACCCATCGGGTTCCTCCTGATTTATGTAGCGATTTAAAGCAGAGGCTCACTGTGTCACCCCATGTGATGGTGTCACCCGCCCCGGTGCGGTCCGCACCCCCCGCACCCCCGGACTCGGGAGTTACCGCACTGGGTGACACCAACCCTAGTGACGCCACTGGCTGGGGGACACCCAAAGTGCCCCCCCCCCCCTTTGAGAGAGTACACGTTATCCTTGTTGGCCATACTTTGTGGGACCGGAGATGATGTCACTGAAGCTTCTAGTGAAGTGCAGCTCTTTACCCGTCTCATTCACTGCGCACCAGCCTTCCCTGGTTAAAAGGTTCTGCCAGCTTTCCACCACCATAACCTTTCGCCTCCATGTGTGTCAAAGGCGTACCTGTACTGTGTGTGGCGCGGCGGACAAGGGTGGGGCCTGTACGCATGCCTGTCTAGGTGCAGCAGGGAATTTATTTTGGCTTACCTGCTTTTGAAGGGCAGCAGGAGACAGTAGAAGGCCTTGGGTCTTTTTGTTGTGCTCAGGTCCTTTGTTAACCTGAGAGCCTGCACTCGAATATTTCTTCCTTGTCTTCGGTTCCTACTATAGAGGAAGAAGAAACAAGCAGGGAACAGCACCAACACAGGGGCTATTTATCACACGGCAGCTGTGTAAGTCACTACAGTGAGTAACTTACACTTACTCCCGCATGGTCTCCCACATGAAGACTAATGGAAAGGTTGATGCACCATCCACCATCAAAATGGAGGAGATGGCGTCACGCTGATCACTCAAGGCTTTTCTTTGATCCGCTCTAGACATCCAGATTTTGAAAGGTCCCATTACCATCCAATGAAGTTTTGAGAAATAAGATTAGATGAGGATTTTCTTGTTAAAAATAAATCCAACAAGCATTTGCAATACAATAGGTCTCGCATGTATGCGTCTTTGAGCTATTGACATTGCAAATAACAATGCCTTTTATTTTTGTTTTAGTTTTTAAAACATAAATAAAAGGCATTGTCATTTAGAATGCCAATAGTTTAAACTTGCGTAAATGCGAGACCTATTGCATTGCAAATGCTTGTTTAGTGCTGGTGCAGGGGTCAGTACAGGAAACCACCATATTTTTGTACATACAGCGTATTTCTGCGCTTTTTGAATGACTCGGTGGTGATGCAAAATTGCTTGCGGCACCACGCTGCCCCATTCTATTGTAAATGAGGCCCACCAAATGCTTGAGAATTGCTAATTGCCTATTGGAAAGGCATGCAAATCATATTTAGTGATTCCCATTTTGAAAATATGTATTTGTCACAATTTAGGATATGCTAAATATACTTTTCGAACTTTAAGCCACAAATTATCAATTTTGCAAAATTGGAACTTCAGACCAGTTGGTTACATAAGGATCCCTGCGACTAGCAAACTAACCTACTGAGCTATCATACTAACATACAACCTTATGACTTGCAGGTTACCCATGGTCCTCTGCAGTAGCATAATAATCCACTAAACTATTTTCGAAAGATTCAAACCTCTAAATGACCAGCAAACTACACATAGATTTCTGCAGCAAGTGCATTAGCCTACTAACTTTTCTTATCAATATTTAAACCTTGAAACTTGCTGGAGGCACATATGTCTCTGCTCCAGGTGTCATTACGCTCTGAGGCACCTTAAACGGTGTCTGCTTCCGACCAATAAAGTAATTCCTAACTGGTGTAGTTTGTAAAAATAATGCTGCAGCACAGATGGACCATAGGCAGACTGTCACTGATTCCATTCTGCACGACTCCACCCTGTTTCTATCACTTCCTCTCAATATATAGTTTTCTGGTGACGTTGATCAGCATGTTTAGGCCTCTTAGTGTCAGATTGGAAACAACTTCAGTTTTGCAAGTATCAAAACAGTGAAATCTCTTATAGAAGGATTAATGCCAGAATTTATCTCACTTAGATGCTACATCCATACAACACAGTATAGGGCTCTGTGCATCCAATGCTGTCCATAGGCTAAAGAGTTCTATAAAGGTTAAAACATAAAAGAAGACAGAATCTTTCATGTTTTTTGATAGACAATGAAGTCATTCACTGCATTTAGTGGCTCGTGAGGGCTTCAACAAATACACCAAGGTAACTCTCTTACTCTGCGCCTGTATCAAGGTTGTTGTCAATAAACCGGAAACAAGAGTTACATCATCATTCATAAGATGTTACATGCATTGAAATTGTTGCTCGAATATGAATTTACCTTGAAAAAACAAAGACAAGAGGCGTTTGGCAAAACAGGAACAGTTGGTTTAATCAAACACTTCAGCCAGGAGTACAGCAGTAAGAAACGGGTCGGAGGACTAACTCAAAGTGCTATAATTTTGAGCTTCTTTATAAAAATTTCTTGACGCATCATAAAACAATTCATAGATCCTGCTTTGGGAGAGGATTGTAGGCCTAGTCAAGGAGCCATAAATTACTCCCACCTGATGACAAAGGCAGGTGGGTCTCCACCTTGCGTGGAGACAATGAAGACCAGCGGGTAACGTGTCCAGGTGTCCAGCATGGGGAGCGCATGATCACTGCGTGTGATGTGTGTGCTGTGTTGTGTGCTGAGTGTTCCTAACTTCATGTGGCATCTAACTTTATGATGTTTTGGCAACACGCGCCCCATGTGCGTTTTATTGGGGCCAGTATCCACGGACCATTGTGGTTCCTATTTCGCGTTTGTCCTGCTGCTTACGTGCCACCCCACCTGTGATCTGTCAATCAGTAGCCTCAGGCCTAGGTCAGAAGGCCTGTCTGACCACGTATTTCAGACTCAGGGCATGATTACAACTTTGGAGGTGCTGCGCCGGGTCTGCAACGCTGTCACACCGCCAAAGCCATGGTCGGACCACTCGCCAGATTAGGAGTTTCCTCCTGTCTGGCGGGCTTTTTTTGGCGTTCCCACGGCGGTGCCTCTAAAAATGGGCACCGCAATGGAAATGCCAAAAACAGTTCCTGCATGGCATGAACTGAAAAAGCCATGCCGTACAAGAACTGGTGTGCTTGCACACAAGGGGGCACATATTGTGCCCCCCTGTGTGCATCCACAGGGTCCAGAGGCACCAGGGAGCCCTGTAGAGCTACCTTTGTTTCCTCTCCACCAGGGTTTTCATGGAGGAGGAACCGCCATGAAAACCCTGGCGGAAAGAAAACTCTGAATATGCTTGGTGGGACCGCGGCGGTCCCGCCAAGTATATGGATGCCTCTACACAGCCGCACCACCAGGGAACGGTGGTTCCCTGGCGGCGGGGCTGTGGCAGTCCGACTGCCTGACTCCTAATACAGCGGTCAGGAGACCACCGCTCCCCCGCGAGTCTGGCGGTCCGCTCTCTCAGGACAATCCAATGCCAAAGATTTATTACCAGTTACGCGTTTCGGGGAACACAGTCCCCTTGCTCACACACTGGGTAATGGGTTTCACCACCACACATATAGTACATCAACATAAACAAAGGACAACCTGCTTCCCTACATGGGAGAATTTCCATGGTAAAACGGCATCCATTTTGTAGTGGGTTAATTTACAGTTTGTCTGGAAACCAATTGCATTTGTATGTTTTCATATTATTACTTCATAATATAAAGTGCATTAAACAGTTGTACATATATTTTTAGTACATGTTTCGTATACCAAATGTAATTCAACATAATCTGATGACAAAGCCACTTGGCGCCTGAAATGTGTAATACATTAAGCATGTTAATATAATTCAGATTTGACATCATAATGTATAAACACAGTGAATATCACCTACAACATGTTCACCCGGTTTTACTCGATCGATCATGCAATAGAGTGAAGCCATAATGATGCATACGCCACTAGAGCAAACACACCCCCTTTCTTCCCTAACCCATTGACTGACTGGCACCGTAAGATTTCTTTATTTAAAGGGAATTTGAGTCCAATAATCCTACAAAGCTCTGTCATCAGATTATGTTGAATTACATTTGGTATACGAAACATGTACTAAAAATATATGTACAACCCATAGCGAAGAGCATGGAAGAGATGGAGGGCGCAGAAGGACCGGAGGCCCCAGTTAGCCGATCTTTTATAGAATGCTTCTCTCCTCCCTGCGGGAAGACCTGTCCACCATGAAACGGGATCTCTCGGCGGATTTGCGGTAGATACGCCGAGACGCAGACTCTTTGGGAGAAAGGGTTAATACCCTAGAGGAGCACGAAACGGGGCGCGACGAAGAACTCAAGAGCCTCCAACAAGAAGTCCTCAAGCTACAGGAACAGAACCTTGACCTTCAGGCCCACACCAAGGACCTGGAGAACAGGTCCCGGCGGAACAACATCCGCATCCGCGGCAAGGCACAGAGGGAGGGGGACAGCGACATCGAAGCACTGGTGACGGACCTCTTCCGCTCAATCCTAGGTGAGCCCTCAGAGTTCCCAATCAAATTGGACCACACCCATAGAGTTGGTCCTAGGAGAGCAGCCCCTCCAGCGGACATTTTGACCTGTGTGCATGATTACTAGCTAAAAGAACGTATACTTCGTGAAGCTAGAAATAACACAGATTTCCTATACAAAGGTCAAAAACCCACACTATACCAGGACTTGGCAGCCTCCACCTTAATCATGCACAAGTCATTCCACCCGATCACGACCCACCTAAGAGAATCCGGTATCAAATACTCATGGGGGCACCCTTTTAGACTGATCTTTCACTTCAAGGGTGAGCTTAGACAGATCCGCTCTCTCTCAGCGGCTTACAAGCTTCTGAATATCGAGGCACCCACAGCGGACAGGCCGCAGCAGAACCCCCAAAGCCTCAGACACCGCAGTGGTCACGGATGGACCACTATCAAGCCGCCCCGCCCGTCGTCGCGCCCTGATTTAGACACTATGGCCAAGGAACGGCAGGCGGTCTGGCATCCCTGACTGGAGCATCTTCGGTAATAAGCACAGAGAAACTGAAGAAGAGAACTAGCGGTCAGTTATTGACTCCCTGCCCGCTGTTGGAACTGCTTCACACATGCACATGGGCTGGGCTGGGGGGGAGAGGGGAGGCACCAGCCACTGGTACCCCATACTCTTTCTCCCAGGAGTCAGACGATTCCTTATCATATACACGCAGTTGTTATGTTGGGGTTTGTTATTATTTCTTTGCGGCTTCCCTCCCTATCTGTGCGCTCACCCCGCCCCGCACACATGCATACGGCGCCTGCTGGACCCGATCCCCATCACATATGATCTCACTCACCCGTAGGCATCATAGATACATATCAACGCCTCGTTTTAATAGCGCTTCCAGTCCCCAGCTCATACATCGATGAGCGTTAAAATCCTAACCTTGAATGTAAAAGGGCTTAATAACCCTACTAAGTGCAAGGCCATCCTGTCTTACCTAGAGAACTCGAACGCGCATGTATGCTTACTGCAGGAGACCCATTTATTGCACAGCGATACCCACAGACTACGCTCCAAGGCCTTCCCACAGCAATATTTCTCTTCCCTTCCCACCAAGAGGGCTGGTGTTGACATCCTTATATCTCACAATTTCAAAGGGGTGGTGGGGTAAAGATAGCCGAGATCAAGGGGAGACTTCTGCCTCTCTCTATAGCCATAGGTACACACACATTCACGTTGGCCACGATCTACGCTCCTAATGAGGGTCAGGAGATATTCCTTCGAAAGGCAGTTGCAGATCTAACGTCCTCCCCGGACCGGCAGATACTTATAGGGGGCGATCTGAACACAGTGTTCAATAGTCACCTAGATCGCTCAGCTCAGTGACAGAGACAGACTGGGGCCTTGTCCAAGAGTGGGCAACAGTGGCTACACAACCTGGGGTTAGTTGACATCTGGCACCACTTCCACCCTGGCACAGCCGACTACACCTTCTATTCCCACGCCCATAAGACCTATGCCAGGTTGGATTACTTCCTAGGTTCCCGGTCCCTCCTCTCCTTGACGCAAGATCCAACTATCGAACCTAGGGCGCTATCTGACCACTCAGCATTAACTGTAACATTGACACTCCCCCTACACCCCAGCCATCATATTCCTGGAGGCTAAGAGACACGCTCCTCCATCGCCCTGAAGTCATCGCACACTTAACTAAGACACTTGAGGACTTCTTATCGATTATCAACACTCTGGATACTTCTATAGTATCCTTATGGGAAACACTTAAACTGGTGGCGAGGGGTGACTTCATCGCCACGTCCTCAGCAGACAATAAGATGCGCAGGGAGAAAAGGGAGGAGCTCTCCAAACAGGTTCTAGAATTAGAAGGATTACACAAACGAACTGGGGTTCCTCTGGTGTGGAGACAGTTAGAAGCTGCGCGAACCCAACTAGCTAGCTTAGACCTGGATAGGGCGGAATACGCTGCCTTATGCTTAAAAAACCTGTTCTATATGGGGGAGACAGATGTGGCCGCCTGTTGGCCCACAAATTAGGCGCTCAGCGCCAGGCAGTGTCGGTTCAAAAGGCCTGCGACACCCAGGGCGTCGAATATATGCAAGAAGTGGACATATCTCGTGCATTCAGAGACCTTTATGCAGAGCTATATGCTGGGCAGCAAATACCAGAACAGGATTCCCTTAAATATCTTAGAGGTATAACCCACTCCCTTTTAACGCCGGACCAGGCCTCCTCCATCGACAGCCCAATCCGTGTTGAGGAAGTTATCTCAGCTATAGCCCGGCTCAAGCTTCTCAAATCCCCAGGCCCGGATGGGTTCACCGCCATTTTTTTACAAAACATTTTGCTCCATCTTAGGTCCGATACTGAGACGACTTTTTAACGCAATCGGAGACACCTCTGAGATCCCGCCCGCATCTTAGCATCGGTAGTCGTCCTCCCTAAGCCTGGCAAGGACAGTCGATACTGTGCCTCCTATAGGCCTATATCTTTGTTGAACATCGATCTCAAGCTATTCACAGGGATCTCAGCAGCTAGATTGGGGCCGTTGATGCCGGGACTAATAGATCCTGACCAGGCCGTATTCGTGGCGACCAGACAAAGCAGCGATAACACTAGGAGGCTGCTCACCTCCTGGACAAAGCGATACCAAAGGGGATGATGGACGGAGCGCTTGAGCAAATCAAACACTCACCCCAAGTCAACTGATCTGGGTTTAATCCATCATCATTCTTTAGCTCACTCCACCACCCCAGTTCAGACATGGCCATATGCAAATCAGTCTGACCCTGTGCCTCATGGGAACAGTCCAGCCCGAACTGCCAAGCCATGTCTTCCCTGGACCGGAAACAAGCATCCTGGGACCGGTTTCTGGCTATTCAGCCGTCATCAGCCAGGCTAGCTTGAATCCAGTGGCAAAGTGAGCAAGGGACCCACGTCTGGGCATACCCTGCCAACTTAGGGCGAACAAAGTGATACCAAAGGGGATGATGGACGGAGCGCTTGAGCAAATCAAACACTCACCCCCAGTCAACTGATCTGAGTTTAATCCATCATCATTCTTTAGATCACTCCACCACCCCAGTTCAGACATGGCCATATGCAAATCAGTCTGACCCTGTGCCTCATGGGAACAGTCCAGCCCGAACTGCCAAGCCAGGTCTTCCCTGGACCGAAAACAAGCATCCTGGGACCGGTTTCTGGCTATTCAGCCGTCATCAGCCAGGCTAGCTTGAATCCAGTGGCAAAGTGAGCAAGGGACCCACGTCTGGGCATACCCTGCCAACTTAGGGCGAACAAAGTGATACCAAAGGGGATGATGGACGGAGCGCTTGAGCAAATCAAACACTCACCCCCAGTCAACTGATCTGAGTTTAATCCATCATCATTCTTTAGATCACTCCACCACCCCAGTTCAGACATGGCCATATGCAAATCAGTCTGACCCTGTGCCTCATGGGAACAGTCCAGCCCGAACTGCCAAGCCATGTCTTCCCTGGACCGAAAACAAGCATCCTGGGACCGGTTTCTGGCTATTCAGCCGTCATCAGCCAGGCTAGCTTGAATCCAGTGGCAAAGTGAGCAAGGGACCCACGTCTGGGCATACCCTGCCAACTTAGGGCGAACAAAGCGATACCAAAGGGGATAATGGACGGAGCGCTTGAGCAAATCAAACACTCACCCCCAGTCAATTGATCTGGGTTTAATTCATCATCATCATTCTTTAGCTCACTCCACCACCCCAGTTCAGACAATGGCCATATGCAAATCAGTCTGACCCTGTGCCTCATGGGAACAGTCCAGCCCGAACTGCCAAGCCATGTCTTCCCTGGACCGGAAACAAGCATCCTGGGACCGGTTTCTGGCTATTCAGCCGTCATCAGCCAGGCTAGCTTGAATCCAGTGGCAAAGTGAGCAAGGGACCCACGTCTGGGCATACCCTGCCAACTTAGGGCGAACAAAGTGATACCAAAGGGGATGATGGACGGAGCGCTTGAGCAAATCAAACACTCACCCCCAGTCAACTGATCTGAGTTTAATCCATCATCATTCTTTAGATCACTCCACCACCCCAGTTCAGACATGGCCATATGCAAATCAGTCTGACCCTGTGCCTCATGGGAACAGTCCAGCCCAAACTGCCAAGCCAGGTCTTCCCTGGACCGAAAACAAGCATCCTGGGACAGGTTTCTGGCTATTCAGCCGTCATCAGCCAGGCTAGCTTGAATCCAGTGGCAAAGTGAGCAAGGGACCCACGTCTGGGCATACCCTGCCAACTTAGGGCGAACAAAGTGATACCAAAGGGGATGATGGACGGAGCGCTTGAGCAAATCAAACACTCACCCCCAGTCAACTGATCTGAGTTTAATCCATCATCATTCTTTAGATCACTCCACCACCCCAGTTCAGACATGGCCATATGCAAATCAGTCTGACCCTGTGCCTCATGGGAACAGTCCAGCCCGAACTGCCAAGCCATGTCTTCCCTGGACCGAAAACAAGCATCCTGGGACCGGTTTCTGGCTATTCAGCCGTCATCAGCCAGGCTAGCTTGAATCCAGTGGCAAAGTGAGCAAGGGACCCACGTCTGGGCATACCCTGCCAACTTAGGGCGAACAAAGCGATACCAAAGGGGATCTCTGCTGGCATCATAATATGGATGGCGGTGTCTTGGAGACACCGCCACCGTATTATCCTTGTTTTCCGCCGTTCGACGAGTCGCCCGCCGGAAAAGCGGCGGACGGTTTTTCCATCTGCTGCGGACCCCCCAGCCATCATAATATGGCGGGGGGTCTTTGCTGTGTGGATGGCGGGCGGATCGCCCCCGCCGGGCTGACGGTGACTACCACCGGCCTGGCGGGGGCGATCCGCCCGCCATCATAATGACCCCCATAGTTTGGAGAAGGGAGAACAGTACAAACACTTATAAAAAATAGACAACTTCATATCCTCATTGGAAGGGACTCTTCATTGCTAGTCAATAGTGACAACCCGCAATATGTTAAATATTATCACAGGTAAGTGGTATCCATGAAGTCAAGGTTCAATAGTTCAGGGGTTAGTAGCCAGGCCGTGCCCTCATTTTTATTTATTGGAAGATTAAGCCACAGACAATTCTGTTTGAGGAATAATCTGAGCTGTTTTTTTGCTTATATGACTCAAGGGGGAGTCTATACTCAGAAGTTCTTTCCAGTTCCAGCACCCAATGTTCCCATTGTGTCATCATTTGATATCTCCCCAAATGGAAAGCCATGATTCTTATCTTGAATGACTAGGCGGATGCCCATCTTGAATGACTAGGCGGGTCCAGGGTATGACACTGCTGGCGGGAGACTGGTATTGCACTCACTTCACTGCGCATTAGGGTTTGGCCAGCCGCCTCAGGCAGATACAGGAAGAACGCGATGTGCGGATGACGGCGGCGTGGGCTGCTGCGTTAAGGTACTCTTTTAATTTATTTTTTGTCCCGGAGCCCCCCCTTTCCCTTCCAACATCCCCTCCCCACCCGCCCTCCTCTGACCTGTCCCGCCAGTTTGGCAGGGTACGGGCCGCTACTGGCTTTGTTTTGCACCCAGCACATGTATCATACCTCCGACTTGCGTTGGAGGGCGCTGGACTTAGGAGTAGTTTAATTTACTATTCCAACTCCAGCCTACGTACAGTAGGGAAGGTGTTGGATAGTAAATTAAACTACTCCTTGTCCTATAGCGCCCTCCAGTGCAAGTCGTTGTAACGAATTGCGTTGTAAAAACCTCGATCTAATGGCATGCGATGTAATGCATGCGTTCCAAAGGTTGTTTTCCCACCACCATGTACTAGCAGGCAGGAGCACAGGAAGCTGTTTTATTTGTAACTGTGGGTGAAGTATGAAGAGGTTTACTCTTCACATTAGATTTTTTAATTTGTTTGATATGACTGCTCTGTAGCAATTTAAACAAGAGGTAAAAGGCATGACTTCTTTCAACCCTCTTGTATTTGGAGGCAGGGTCTTCATACAAATGTCAAGGGGTGGTAAGTTCATGTAAGGCCTTTAGGCTGCTGCCACAGTAGGTAGGTCCTGTTAGGGCTCCATTATCTCTCCGGTTCTAATCAACTCCCAGGCTCCCCCAGCACACAGACATCAACATCCCATGCATCGTCGCATTCTCAAGGCATCCGCACTCAACATTCTACAGGATAGCCCGCAGACCATGCATACTCAGACATGTCATATCACCGCATCATCTCCTCTCCTTACACACACGACAAACCACACGTAGATCCTCTTTAACAACTTGTCACCAAAATGTTATAGTTGGATAGCAGGGTCATCGCACAAGTGTCAGGTGGGAGGTAAGTTCATTACTCCATGTTAGGCTCCTAGGTCACGGTCGAAGCAGGTAGATCTGATAGGACTGCATTCTCCCTACAACTGTAATCATCTCCCAGGCTTCAGCCAGGACACAGACACGTAGTGTATATGTCTACACAACGCTTATGATCACACTCCCATTCATCATTGGATCATTAAGCATATGTGCTAATAATATGGACATCTATGAAATCTTTCTCCCTCCCTGTTAGAAAGTCATCCTGTGCCCTGGGCACCCCCCAACTTTTTGCTGACTGGAACTGGTGGTAACTGACTCTAACTGACCCTGGGCTCTGTTTAACCAGGCCCAGGGCCAGTGCCATGCTGAAACACTTAGATAACAGTAAAGCACCTACATACACTAGGGTACACTTTGGGTTGGGGTACCCCTGTAATTGGCATGACCTACCCCATGAGCCCCTAGTATATAATAGGGCAGGGGATTGAAACTACCTAGAAGTCCCCAGTATCCTGGGGCATGGCAGTTTAGAGGCCAGCAGCCTTTTTGCACTTGCATGTGTGCACTGCTGAAGCCTGTGGTCAGTTTAAAAGCAGCTCTGGGTGCCAGGACTGCTCTTAAACATGCAAATTGTGGCCAAACTCGACTTTGGGGTTTGGGGCACTTAAAACTGGTCAACCTAAAATGTTTTTGCATAATAATGACCCCCAGGGTCTCCCCTAGGTATCCCAGGGGTGGGGGGTCAGGTATCTATAAGGTAGACCCTTATAAAATGAGTTTATAAATGCCCTGGGTTAAGTGAAATTCACATTTCACTCTCCCCATTGTTTAAAGTGCTGCCCAAATTCGACTTTGATGCTGGGGGCACTGGGCCTGGAGGATCTGCAATATTTTTACAGATTCAACACCCCTAGGGTCTCCCCTAGGTGACCTATGGGGTGGGGGTCCGGTGAAAATAAGCCAAGTACTTATAAAATATGTTTTTGTAGGTCCTGGTGCTGGAAAAATGGCCCACGTCATTTTTCCCATTGCAAACCCCATGGCCCATAGGATAACATGGGGGAAAGTTATTAAACAATAACTATTAACAGGACAGGGATAAAGATTCCATTCAAAGACTCACTAGAATGGTATGGATAAATCCTACAATATGATGTTATTGAATTTTTCCCAAAGTGAACAGACAAGAAGTTATAACACTTTCTTAGTTGTAGTTCCAAATCCAGCCTGCCAGTGCTCTGCCCTGATTGGTCAGAGTTAAGAGGATTAGCCAGCCTGCCTGAAGAGGTGATAAAGATCCCCTGGGGTCAGCCAGATGGACTGGGAGGGCAGTGAGCTGTTCTGCAGGAATGCCAGGCCAGGGGGAGGGGTCGTAAACAATGAGCTTCAAAGGGGCAGAGCCCAGAGCAGTGTCATTAACAGCTTTGAACCCCCACCCCAGCCAGATGGCAGGATTAAGGAAGGTATGTGCAGATGTAGGGAGGAGAGGCTAGGTTAATTAGCCAACTCAGTGGGAGTGTTTAGCCAGCTCTTACCTCCTTGCTGGAAAATCAGCCATTATGGATTTGGAAGCTTTGTTGCACTCTGGGATAAAATAATGCCACACTCTGCAGGAAGTAGTCACTCAAGTGGGCAGTTACCCTACTCCTATTGGTGAAGCTTGACCTCCTGGATGACCCAGAGACTGTGGAATAAGTATCTGAGAGAGGCCCAGCCCCTCAGATCTGCTGCTTGAAACTGAAGAAAGCAAGACTGGCCCTGCTGGAACTTCTGCTGTGCAAAGACTTCTAAGGCCTGACCTCTGGAGACTGCACCCCCTGAAACTACAGCTTTGTGGACTAACTGTGCTGAGTAAAAGAACTCAAGAGTGGACTCCCTGCAAGCTACAGGTTAACAGAGCTCATCTGGACCCTCACCACCAAGAATCACCAACCTGGGGAGCTACCAGTGGATTTGTAAGGGTGACGTCCAGTGCATTGTGGGAATTGAAGTCCTCAACTTTCAAGGACCATCTTGGAGCTTCCAGACCCTTGGAGTAAGTTTGAGACACTTTGGGACCCTTTGAGGAACTTCAGGAAGAAGTTCAGGAAGTTTGGGGAACTTTGGAGGAACTTTGGAAAAAAGCTCCATAGGGGGACCGACTCATCCTGGTCAGCCAAGCCGCCTGCCTTCAACCGCGAGCCGGCCAAGCCCACCAGGTTCGTCCCGCTAAAAGCTCCATCGCATCGACTTCCAGAGATTGACCGGGACTAGCGAAAATCTGAAGCCGGCGAACCCTCACCGGATCCGGCTACATGAGGAGCATCGAGGGACCCCACGAGAAAAAGCTCCAGAAAAGCTTCTAAGTCCGCTCGTAAGAAATCGACCGGGAGCAACCGCGAGCGCCAATCCGCCTGCCTTCCATCGCGTGTCGGCCTGGATTGTTGGATTGCCCCGCTAAAGCGATCTTGAAAAAGTTTCTAAGTCCGCTCCAGGGAAGTTCACCGGGAGATCGTCGAAAGGCTGCCCGGCGGAGCCGCACCGGATCCGGACTGACGGAGAGCGTCGAGGGGCCTCGAAGAGAAAAGCTCCAGAAAAGTTTCTAAGTGCGAAGGTAAAAACATTGACCGGGACCTTCCGCGTGGAGTATCCGCTCAGGGCTCCATCGCGGTCGGCCTTAAACTTTGACTTTGGCCCGGTCTATCGCGAGGCTATGTCCCAATATGGTGCTATATGCTTCTAAGTGCTAGATTTTATTTAAACTTTGAAAATTCATATCTCCGGTTCCCTACATTGGATTTTTGTCGTTTTGGTGTCATTTTAAAGATAAAAATATTTCCTATTTTTATAAATTGGTGTTGGATTTTTATTATGTGTTGTGTTTTAATTATTTACTGAATTGGTGTTTTTAAATGCTTTACATACCTGTCTTTGAAGTTAAGCCTGTCTGCTCGCAGCCACGTTACCAGGGGTTGAGCATAGGAATAATTTTCTTAGACCTATGCTGAGTCCTATCCAGTGTTTGTGGTCTTATTACTAGTGGCAGACCTACAATTGCCCCTACCAATAACCCACTTTCCAACATTTGGTGCTCAGCGGTGTGGATGTGGACTTGTGTTTAAAAAATACACCTTTCAGTGAATGAATTAAGATTATAAAAATCCTCTAAATTGCCTTAGAACAAAACTTTTGAGTTTGATTTTTGGAATTTGGACTAAACTGTTTTTAATCCATTGTTTTGATTTTTCCAAATTGTTCTAAGTCTATTGTGCCTAGTGTTGTGACCCAAAACTAGGGAACCATGGAGTTGGACCTGGCTAAACTGTCCCAGTTTAAGTTGGCTGAGCTTAGGGAACAGTGTAGGCTTAGGGGGCTGCCTGCTTCCAAGAGGTATAGGAAGGCAGGGTTGTTTCAGTTTATACAAGCCCATGACCAGGCAGCTGAGGAGAATCAAGGGGGTAGAGGGTGTCCCCCCAACATCATCCCAGGAGAGGAGGATGATGCCTCTTCCATTATAACTAGTGTAAGCCAACAGAATCCTGATGGTGGGAGTGGGGAAGGGTCCCTTACTCAGGAACCACTACGGTCCCTTGCAGAGAGACAGCTTCAGGCTCAATTAGCTTTGATAGCTTTAGAGCAAAGGAAACTGGATTTGGCTGAGAAGAGGTGGGAGAAGGAGGAGAAGAGAAATGGTGGCAGCGAAAGCGAAGAAGATGCTGAGATGTCCAGGGGTGGCAGATTTGAACCTAAACTTCCAAAGGGTATTGTGCCCAAGTACACAGAGGGGGATGACATTGACAAATGGCTTGCAGCTTTTGAGAGGGCCCTTAAGATGAGTAGGGTCCACTCTAGGTATTGGGGTGCACTCCTGTGGGAGTTGATTCCAGTAGCTGGGAGGGATAGGCTCCTGACCCTGAAGGGAGAGGATGCAGAATCATACCAGCAGATGAAAGCCTGCTTAGTCAAGAGGTTTGGTCTGACTCCAGAGCAGTACAGGGTGAAGTTTAGGAACACCCAGAAATTGAATTCCAAGTCTTGGATAGACTTTGTGGATGTTTCAGTGAAGGCACTGGAAGGCTGGATTTGTGGTAACAAAGTGAGCACTTATGAGGGATTGTATAATTTGTTTTTGAAAGAACACATTTTGACTCATTGTGCAGAAGAGAAGTTACGCCAGTATCTAGTGGACTCTAAGCTGACAGACCCCAGAGAGTTGGGGGAGTCAGCTGATGAGTGGGTGAGAACCCGGGTTTCCATTCAGCACCAGGGGGTGACCAGAAGAAAGGAGGACAGGTCCCTCCCCAGGGGAAAGCCCAGGGAAATGAAGGTCAAAAACCTAAGGAGTCCTCCAAAGACCCACAAAAACCTGCACAAGGAGGGGGGCCCCGAGCCAACCCAAAACCCAAGGGAGGTGGATTCAGGGAAAGAATGGTAAATTCTTTGATCCCTCAAAAGTGGGTAAGTGCTTTGACTGTAACCAGCCAGGGCACAAGCAGGGAGATGCTGTCTGCACTAAAAAGCTCCCCCTAAGGGGCCATCCACAGGGATTGCCAGTGTCAGTGTAGGGGTGGAGAGTGGTGCCCCAGTGGAGGGTAATCAGGTGGGGCAAGCAACCTTAGTGTCCCTGGGTGGGGTGAATATTGCAACCCTTACTGCCTTACCTCCAAACATGGATAAGTACAGGCAGAGGCCTAAAGTGAATGGGACTGAGGTGGAGGCTATCAGAGACACTGGGGCTAGTGTAACTATGGTCCTGGATGAGCTGGTGCCCCCGGAGAGTTTGTTACCTGGTGAGTTTCACCAGGTGACTTATGCAGACAGCACCACCAAACTCCATCCTATGGCTGTGGTGGATTTGGAATGGGGAGGTGTGACAGGCCCTATGAAGGTAGCTGTGTCAAGGGTGCTCCCAGTCCAGTGTTTACTGGGCAATGACCTTGAAGCCTCTGCATGGTCAGAGGTGGAGAGAGGACTCCATATGAAAATATTGGAGCTCCCTGAGTGGGTGTGTGCTGTGACTAGGTCACAGACTAGCCAGACGGGAGGGGCTGGACACTTGGACCCTGGAACAAAGGGCCAAGCATCCATGGACAAGGGTACTGGGCCTGGTGAGCCAGCCCAGGGAACTCCAGAGGTGCAGGCAAAATCTAACCCTGATGGGGAGGATCTGGCCTCTGAGGGAGGGACTCCATCCCTGCCAGAGCTGTCAGATTTGGCAGAACTGACAGGAGCAGGTGGACCCTCCAGAGAGGAGTTCAGTCAGGGACAGCGTGACTGTCCCACCCTTGAGGGCTTGAGGCGGATTGCTTCTAAGCAAGAGGAAGGGGATGACAGTGGGTTTCATAGAATCTACTGGGAAGATGGACTGCTTTATACTGAGGCCAGAAACCTCAAGGAGGGGGCCACCAGGAGGTTGGTGGTGCCCCAGAGGTACAGAGAGTTCATCCTGACTTTGGGTCATGACATCCCCTTGGCAGGACATTTGGGACAGATAAAGACATGGAACCGGTTGGTGAACCATTTCTACTGGCCCCATATGTCTGAAAAGGTAAAGGAGTTTTGCAGCTCCTGTGTCACCTGTCAGGCCAGTGGCAAGGCAGGGGGCAAGACAAAGGCTCCCCTAGTACCACTGCCAGTGGTTGGGGTTCCTTTTGAAAGGGTGGGGATGGACATTGTTGGTCCCCTGGACCCACCTACCGCATCAGGGAATAGGTATATCTTAGTGGTAGTTGACCATGCCACTAGATACCCTGAAGCCATACCTCTTAGAACCATTGATGCTCCTGCAGTGGCTAGAGCACTACTTGGTGTGTTCACCAGAGTGGGTTTTCCAAAAGAGGTGGTGTCAGATAGGGGCACGAACTTCCTGTCCAGCTATCTGACTGCTATGTGGGATGAGTGTGGTGTCAACTACAAGTTCACCACCCCCTATCACCCACAAGCAAATGGTCTGGTTGAGCGATTCAACAAAACCCTGAAGGGCATGATAAATGGGTTGTCAGAGAAACTCAGGAGGAGATGGGATGTTCTCCTCCCATGCTTACTGTTTGCCTACAGGGAGGTGCCACAGAAAGGGGTTGGTTTCAGTCCCTTTGAGTTGGTGTTTGGACACCCTGTGAGGGGGCCATTGAGCCTGCTGAGAGAGTCTTTAGAGAAGCCTCTCAAAGAAGCAAAGGACAATGTGCTGGACTATGTGCTAGGCCTGAGATCTAGAATGGCCGAGTACATGTACAAGGCAAACAGGAAACTGGAGGCCAGCCAGGAGCTCATGAAGCACTGGTATGATCAGAAGGCTACTATGCCTGAGTATACTCCAGGACAATTGGTGTGGGTGTTGGAGCCTGTGGCTCCCAGGGCCCTCCATGACAAGTGGAGTGGGCCCTATCCAATCTTAGAAAAGAAGGGTGAGGTTACCTATTTGGTGGACCTTGGCACCCCCAGGAACCCTCATAGGGTCCTGCATGTGAATAGATTGAAACCCCACCATGACAGGGCAGACATGACCATGTTACTGGTCACTGATGAGGGTGTGGAGGAGGAAACTGAGCCTGTGCCCGACCTCCTCTCCAATAATGTGCAAGATGGGTCAGTGGAGGGGGTGATACTCTCTCCCAAGTTGACAGACCAGCAGCACAGAGACTGTAAGCAAGTGCTGGAGCAGTTAGCTGGCCTGTTCTCTTTGACCCCAGGCATCACTGAGTGGTGTGTGCATCACATTGACACTGGTGACAGCCTACCTGTCAAAAATAAACTGTACAGGACA
This sequence comes from Calotriton arnoldi, assembly GCA_963921515.1. NCBI lineage: Eukaryota > Metazoa > Chordata > Amphibia > Caudata > Salamandridae > Calotriton > Calotriton arnoldi. The sequence goes on along the minus strand of CAWUFW010002702.1, from coordinate 718,275 downwards.
TCTGACCATGTCAGAGCCAGCATTAAAGCTGAGGTTGCTAAGATGCTGGACTTGGGGGTAATTGAACCGTCTGAGAGTCCATGGGCCAGCCCAGTGGTGCTGGTACCTAAACCTAATCCTGAGGGGGACCCAAGGAGTTAAGGTTCTGTGTGGACTACAGAGGATTGAATGCAGTCACAAAGACTGACGCTCACCCTATACCTAGAGCTGATGAGCTCATTGACAGGTTAGGGGCTGCTAAGTACCTGAGTACTTTTGATTTGACTTCAGGTTACTGGCAGATTGCCCTCACTGATGGAGCAAAGGAGAGGTCAGCATTCTCCACCCCAGAGGGACATTATCAGTTCAAGGTAATGCCCTTTGGTTTAAAGAATGCACCTGCCACCTTCCAAAGGTTGGTGAACAGGGTCTTGTCTGGGTTGGAACAGTTCAGTGCAGCTTACCTGGATGACATAGCTGTGTATAGTTCTACCTGGGGAGATCACTTAAGCCACCTAAGGGAAGTGCTTCAGGCCATGCAGCAGGCAGGCCTGACTATTAAGGCAAGCAAGTGCCAAATAGGGCAGAGTTCTGTAGTGTACCTGGGCCACCTGGTAGGTGGGGGCCATGTACAGCCTCTCCAAGCTAAAATCCAAACTATTTTGGATTGGACAGCACCTGTTACCCAGACTCAGGTCAGGGCATTCCTTGGACTGACAGGGTACTATAGAAGGTTTGTTCAAAATTATGGGACCATTGTGGGGCCCCTAACAGAACTGACTTCTAAAAAGAGGCCCAAGAAGGTGATTTGGACCCCAGAGTGTCAGAAGGCTTTTGACACTCTGAAAGCTGCTATGTGTTCAGCACCAGTGTTACTGGCCCCTGACTACACGAAGGAATTTGTAGTTCAGACCGATGCTTCAGAGCAAGGGATTGGGGCCGTGTTGGCACAACTAAATGAAGGGGGCCTTGATCAGCCAGTTGCCTTTATTAGCAGGAGGCTTCTTCCCAGAGAGCAGAGATGGAGTGCCATTGAGAGAGAGGCTTTTGCTGTGGTGTGGTCACTGAAAAAGTTGAGACCATATTTGTTTGGGACTCACTTCCGTGTTCAAACTGACCACAGGCCTCTCAGATGGCTCATGCAGATGAGAGGGGAGAATCCCAAGCTGTTAAGGTGGTCCATTTCCCTACAGGGAATGGACTTTACAGTGGAACACAGACCTGGGGTTGCCCATGCCAATGCCGATGGACTTTCCAGGTTTTTCCACTTAGCTGAAGAGGACTACCAGGGTATAGGTTAGTAACCCCTCACCTTTCGTTTGGGGGGGGGCTGTGTTAGAAAGTCATCCTGTGCCCTGGGCACCCCCCAACTTTTTGCTGACTGGAACTGGTGGTAACTGACTCTAACTGACCCTGGGCTCTGTTTAACCAGGCCCAGGGCCAGTGCCATGCTGAAACACTTAGATAACAGTAAAGCACCTACATACACTAGGGTACACTTTGGGTTGGGGTACCCCTGTAATTGGCATGACCTACCCCATGAGCCCCTAGTATATAATAGGGCAGGGGATTGAAACTACCTAGAAGTCCCCAGTATCCTGGGGCATGGCAGTTTAGAGGCCAGCAGCCTTTTTGCACTTGCATGTGTGCACTGCTGAAGCCTGTGGTCAGTTTAAAAGCAGCTCTGGGTGCCAGGACTGCTCTTAAACATGCAAATTGTGGCCAAACTCGACTTTGGGGTTTGGGGCACTTAAAACTGGTCAACCTAAAATGTTTTTGCATAATAATGACCCCCAGGGTCTCCCCTAGGTATCCCAGGGGTGGGGGGTCAGGTATCTATAAGGTAGACCCTTATAAAATGAGTTTATAAATGCCCTGGGTTAAGTGAAATTCACATTTCACTCTCCCCATTGTTTAAAGTGCTGCCCAAATTCGACTTTGATGCTGGGGGCACTGGGCCTGGAGGATCTGCAATATTTTTACAGATTCAACACCCCTAGGGTCTCCCCTAGGTGACCTATGGGGTGGGGGTCCGGTGAAAATAAGCCAAGTACTTATAAAATATGTTTTTGTAGGTCCTGGTGCTGGAAAAATGGCCCACGTCATTTTTCCCATTGCAAACCCCATGGCCCATAGGATAACATGGGGGAAAGTTATTAAACAATAACTATTAACAGGACAGGGATAAAGATTCCATTCAAAGACTCACTAGAATGGTATGGATAAATCCTACAATATGATGTTATTGAATTTTTCCCAAAGTGAACAGACAAGAAGTTATAACACTTTCTTAGTTGTAGTTCCAAATCCAGCCTGCCAGTGCTCTGCCCTGATTGGTCAGAGTTAAGAGGATTAGCCAGCCTGCCTGAAGAGGTGATAAAGATCCCCTGGGGTCAGCCAGATGGACTGGGAGGGCAGTGAGCTGTTCTGCAGGAATGCCAGGCCAGGGGGAGGGGTCGTAAACAATGAGCTTCAAAGGGGCAGAGCCCAGAGCAGTGTCATTAACAGCTTTGAACCCCCACCCCAGCCAGATGGCAGGATTAAGGAAGGTATGTGCAGATGTAGGGAGGAGAGGCTAGGTTAATTAGCCAACTCAGTGGGAGTGTTTAGCCAGCTCTTACCTCCTTGCTGGAAAATCAGCCATTATGGATTTGGAAGCTTTGTTGCACTCTGGGATAAAATAATGCCACACTCTGCAGGAAGTAGTCACTCAAGTGGGCAGTTACCCTACTCCTATTGGTGAAGCTTGACCTCCTGGATGACCCAGAGACTGTGGAATAAGTATCTGAGAGAGGCCCAGCCCCTCAGATCTGCTGCTTGAAACTGAAGAAAGCAAGACTGGCCCTGCTGGAACTTCTGCTGTGCAAAGACTTCTAAGGCCTGACCTCTGCAGACTGCACCCCCTGAAACTACAGCTTTGTGGACTAACTGTGCTGAGTAAAAGAACTCAAGAGTGGACTCCCTGCAAGCTACAGGTTAACAGAGCTCATCTGGACCCTCACCACCAAGAATCACCAACCTGGGGAGCTACCAGTGGATTTGTAAGGGTGACGTCCAGTGCATTGTGGGAATTGAAGTCCTCAACTTTCAAGGACCATCTTGGAGCTTCCAGACCCTTGGAGTAAGTTTGAGACACTTTGGGACCCTTTGAGGAACTTCAGGAAGAAGTTCAGGAAGTTTGGGGAACTTTGGAGGAACTTTGGAAAAAAGCTCCATAGGGGGACCGACTCATCCTGGTCAGCCAAGCCGCCTGCCTTCAACCGCGAGCCGGCCAAGCCCACCAGGTTCGTCCCGCTAAAAGCTCCATCGCATCGACTTCCAGAGATTGACCGGGACTAGCGAAAATCTGAAGCCGGCGAACCCTCACCGGATCCGGCTACATGAGGAGCATCGAGGGACCCCACGAGAAAAAGCTCCAGAAAAGCTTCTAAGTCCGCTCGTAAGAAATCGACCGGGAGCAACCGCGAACGCCAATCCGCCTGCCTTCCATCGCGTGTCGGCCTGGATTGTTGGATTGCCCCGCTAAAGCGATCTTGAAAAAGTTTCTAAGTCCGCTCCAGGGAAGTTCACCGGGAGATCGTCGAAAGGCTGCCCGGCGGAGCCGCACCGGATCCGGACTGACGGAGAGCGTCGAGGGGCCTCGAAGAGAAAAGCTCCAGAAAAGTTTCTAAGTGCGAAGGTAAAAACATTGACCGGGACCTTCCGCGTGGAGTATCCGCTCAGGGCTCCATCGCGGTCGGCCTTAAACTTTGACTTTGGCCCGGTCTATCGCGAGGCTATGTCCCAATATGGTGCTATATGCTTCTAAGTGCTAGATTTTATTTAAACTTTGAAAATTCATATCTCCGGTTCCCTACATTGGATTTTTGTCGTTTTGGTGTCATTTTAAAGATAAAAATATTTCCTATTTTTATAAATTGGTGTTGGATTTTTATTATGTGTTGTGTTTTAATTATTTACTGAATTGGTGTTTTTAAATGCTTTACATACCTGTCTTTGAAGTTAAGCCTGTCTGCTCGCAGCCACGTTACCAGGGGTTGAGCATAGGAATAATTTTCTTAGACCTATGCTGAGTCCTATCCAGTGTTTGTGGTCTTATTACTAGTGGCAGACCTACAATTGCCCCTACCAATAACCCACTTTCCAACACTCCCCCTCCCCATTTTTTACACAATTGTTTCTGTATATAGTGGACTATATTTATCACCATTCACCACATGTCACTATTTCACCACAGTCACGTACTTCATATTGCAATTGAAATTGTAAATTGCGACAGCCTTCTTTATTTCTTTATTATTTTGAATTTTCTCTTAATACATTATTGATTCAAAAATTTTTTGGTGTGTGTTATATCTCTATTTTTTTTTCTTTGTAAATCATTTATATTTGTTGTAAGTAAGCTGTTGCTACTTGTCCTAAGTAATTGATACCCCAACAGAACCATTTTTCTCTTTAAAATACGTATACCCAGGTTCTGAGGGACACCGGGTTGCCCCATTACGTTTACCACAGGACACAGACACCAACATTCCACACATCGTCCAATTCCTACCACACCCACACTCACTATCCTACCGCAGTCCCACTCAGGCCATGCATCACGCCACTTCACCTCTCCTATGGGTCTATCTGTTGTTTACATTTCAGAATGTTCAATGGTCAGCCCTGCTGAAGGGCCCATAGCTTGAAATCCACTGGGGATAACTTCAGCTGGATGTCTGGAAATATTATAAAAATGTTCAGATAACATTTCTTCATGGATGAAATGTTTCTATGCATTTTTGCTGTGCCGTGTAGGCATGCTCTGTGGGAAACAGACTCTTGTGAGCAAACGATAGTATTGGACTGCACAGACCAGCGTGTTGGGTTGGCCAATGGGACGCCATATTGAAACATCTGCCAACCAATGAGATGCTTTCCTGATGTGTCCCTGCTCCAACACCAGATACCTCATCTGAGAAGATGGCTTTGGGTCAGACATACCTCTTCTCGTCCAATCATTGAAATTACGCACGCACACGAAGGCACGCACGCACCCGCACACACACAAGAACTTGGGGAGGGAATGCGTGGGGTAATATTGGAACATATAGCTAGGTAAAGAAAAGGGTGAAAGGGAATACATATAAGACAAACAAGGCAGGAACGTAGTGTGCATCCACGCAGAATATTCCAAGGTGTGACATCATACTCCTGCAGCACCAGCCTTGCTAGGTGATGGAATACCGGAACTGGAGAGGCAACGATGATAAGTGAAACCGAGAGGAAGTTATAGCAGGAGCATAAGAGAGTTAAAAAGTAAAGAAAAGTGGAATATATGTGAGAATTTCGTGTGCATCCATTTGCCCCCATTTTAGGCCTGGGCGGAAAACTACGCTACGCTCGCGTAGTTTGCGTAGTTTGCGCAACTACGCGCTACGCGAATTGCAAGTAGCACAGTGCAAAAATGCGTAGCGGGCATTTTTTGCTTGCTCGCGGTCCTCAACGTCAAGTTGGCGACCGCGAGCGAGCAAAATGACATCCCGGCGAGACTTTTTCCTCGTTCGCGATCAGCAACATCAAGTTGCCGATCGCGAGCGTGGAAAATAAACCTCCCGGCGAGATTCTCAACGCGGGGAGGTCAGGTTTCTCATTGCGAGTGGTCGCATATGCTCGCGACCGCTCGCGATGAGAATCTACCAGTCCGAATTGAGAAAACTGCCGCTCGAGTACAAATCTACTCGAGCGGCAGAAAACGACCGCTTGCACTGTGCAAGATGCCGTTTGCAATGATTGCACAGTGCGGACAAGCATCCGGCACTGTGCAATCATTGCGAACAGCATTTCCTACCGCACTACGCAGTTCGCGTAGTGCTACGCGTAGCTCGCATAGTGCGAAGTGCACTTTGCGTAGCTACGCGTAGCGCTACTACGCGAACTACGCCCAGAGCTGCCCCATGTATACATTTTTACACCACTTGCAAGAGCGTTCTAGAAGTTTCTGTCCTCCTTTACACCCTCAGGGGGCTATTATAAAGCTGAACACAACGAACAGCCCTGGGCCCCAGTTTCCACTTAAACGGTAATTCCTACGTAAACAACATTCGGGGTTTCTTTGCCAAGCGGCTCCTGCCAGTCACAATAACGAAACATTTTCACGGGGCAAATTCTTATGATGGCTGCTTACATTGCTTCAAATTTAGATCTATTTAATTTTAAAGACCTCATTTATATTTTATTTCTACAGACTATAAACAAAGTAAGACAAAGTGTGTTGTGTTTCTTCTTTTATGCCTCGGAACAATTAAAGAAAGGCTGAGCAAGCAGTTTTATAACAGTGTCTTTCCTCTACAATATACAGTTTGCGGAAAGGCCCATTTTTTTGTTTATATATTTTGGCATGATTTTTGATGTAGTTTTATTTAGTGCAAAACAGGCCACTGGGGGCATCAGAGGGCTCTAAAAGAATGAGCAGGTGCCCGAACTAGTTAACAGAGCAGAGAGAGCATGATAAAGAGGGCACCTAAATTAAGAAAGCGCAGCGATGCCCTACGAATGGTAAGAAGCGCTATACAAATGCTGTGCACATAATATAGGGCCCGATTCACAGTAGTTCTGCACACATACATGAAAATATCACATACATAAAATCAATTTGCAAGCAGATTTGTCTTGATCCTTATTGTAATTTTATTTATATAGCGCTTACTACCCCTGACAAGGCATCGAAGCGCTTTCGGGGAGTAGCATGCTACTCCGGAACCCAAAAAGGTTTAGTGGTGGATTAGTAAAGGGAAATATGAGTTAATTTGAGTATGCAATTCAACAGTATCAGCACATATTGCTGCTTGCCCCACCCCTGCCAGACATACAACAGGGTTTTGTACTCTGCAACTGGGGGTGGAAGAGATGCATTTCTGGGAAGGTGAGACTGGAATAGATTGTGAAAACCTCAGATATCTTTCTAACTATTCAACAACTTTCTGCAGGTCGTTTTCTACCCAAAAATGTCCCCCTGCAAATAGGAGGAGTAGGTCGCTTTCCTCTGTGGGAAAGGAAAGGGTATAACTTCCTTCTTATGGTCTGGCTTGACAGCGCAGATGTCGCCAGGCAATTAAGTGAGCATCACTAGAGGGGCTTTGGCTCCGCACACATGTTGGTAGCCAGGAGTACATGTTTTGATTGGGCGGAAGTTGTGTGCTCCACACAGCTGTGTTAGTTTATTTATCCAGCTGCCTGAGGTTAAACTCTCTGGGGCACACACATGACACTGTAATGCTATTAAAGTGGTTTATGTAACTAGATAACTTATGATGTTTTTCTCAGGCAGCAGCACAGATGGGAGAAGGACAGTCATTAACCTACATGAATGTTTAGATCTGGTTTGACAGTGCAACTGTCACCTGACCTTTTAATCTGAAACAATATTACTCTACAGTTCTTTGCTTCCAAACAGATATCTATTTTAATGTCATTGAATTATGATGCTTCGCATTACAGTATAACCTCCTTTTAAAGCCAGATCTATTGGCATTGCCTCTGATTGTTTATGTAAGTTTTGGTGGCGGGCTTCCTCCAATCGGAAAAAAAGATTTTCCTTTTGTGAAAAAAATGTGCTTTTAAACTCCACCATCTTGCACCCGCTGGCGACTTTTCCACCATGTGCACAATCAATCCCCAAAGTATATCTTGAAGTTGTCTCACCGCTCAGGGCACATTACTACTATAAGAGTTGCATCAGAAATGATAGCATATTATCTAGTTATCAGCTAAAGGTTCAGACTTTTGTACTTTTTTTCTTTTAGATTTTTCTCTTCAATTTTCTTAGTACCATCCTGCATTCATTTTCGTACACTTAGAAATGCTACATACCTGCATAAAACCTCCAAAATTATACTAGCCATAATGCAAAATACAGACCTTCATTGTGCCATACATAAAGAAACAGAAAAAAGAAATGCAAGCCAAACAATCTAACTAAAAGCATAAGTGAGAGGAAAATGAGCTGACACAAAGAGGAAACAAAACCGCAACCTGAGAGACATCGTAAAATGTATGCTAAAATGTTAGCAACTAGACTTTCTTTCATTATAGACCACATTATTCACCCTGAACAGACTGGTTTCCTGAGAGGTAAACTATTTTCACACAACACTAGATCACTATGTCACATGTTACCTTACCTTATGAAATTTAAATGCCCTTCTGGCTTATTAGCATTAGATGCTGAAAACATCTTTGATAAGATTAATTGGAAACTTTTCTTTAGAACTGTGCAAAAAGTCTGGCTTGGTGATACGTTTATTTCAACGGTTAAAGCGTTGTATTGCTCACCCATGGCAACTATTTTTGTTAACAGCAGGACCTCTCCCCTTTTCGATTGTTTAGAGGCACGAGACAGGGATGCCCTTTCTCTCCTTTACCTTTTATGTTGGCCATTGAGCCCCTTTTTACTTTTATTCGTTCTTCCACGAAGGCACAGGTATCACCATTAATAATATTAATATAGTTCTCAAAGTTCCTGCATATGCTGCGATGTATTATTATATGTTAATGTTTTATTATATGTTATGAACCCTATGCATACTATTCCTGTGATTTTAGATAATATTGATGTTTCTGCCTCAGTATCTGAATACACTTTAAATATTGATAAAGCTGGGGGCGTGTCCAAGCAACATGGCCGACAGGACGTAAGCTCCCTTGGCTCCCGTCCTGCCAGCCGCTGATATCCTGGAAATATCCTGACACGGGCGCCCACTACGACATTCTGTGAGCGCCTGGGGCTTTGGAGGGAGTGGCGGGGCTCTGCACTCCCAGCGGGGCAGAGTTCGATCCGGAACTCGACCGAATCGCCCCGGCAACTGGCGGCCCGGAGGTGAAGCCTACGCGAGGCCGGGGATGTGGCCTGTAATTAAGTGACCGGGATCCGGGCCCTGAGCGAGTGGAGACTTGCCGGGGGTGGGACGCGGCCCCGGGGCCCCACCGAATGACAATTAGCCTTGGTGGAGCTGATCGCTGGGGGTGCTGGCCTTGGGCCCCGCTGATTTTGGTCCGGGGGTCTGCCGAATCGCCCCGGCGGCTGGCGGATCGGTGGAGGGGCCTACGCGAGGCCGGGGATGCGGCCTGCGACCGAGTGACCGGAATCTGGGCCCTGAACGGATAGACATTTGCTGGAGGTGGGCCACGGCCCGGTGCCCCCCCGGATGACAAGTTGCCTCGGTGGAGCTGATCGCTAGAGGTGCTGGCCCTGGGCCCGTGGCTCGGCCCAGTGGCGAGGAGCTGTGAGCGGCGCCGGCGGGCGCCGGACTTTGGCCTGCAGGGGGCCTGGGGGCTGACCGACGCTTCCCGGTCCTGTGAAATTGGCGGCCCCGGCTGGGTGGAGGCCCTGAGACGAGCCCTGAACGTGGGCCCCTTGACCGGTTGAGCTCTGGGCGGACCGCACATGTGCCTTGTCTGAAGAGCTTCGGTGCTGGGGCCCGGGAATTGATGACGGGCGGCGCCCGCCCTGGGGGGCATTGATCGGCTGTGCACCCTCCCTGCTTGGCTGGAGCAAGGGCGGTGCTCGGACTCACACGGGGCCACGACTGATTGGAGGCTGGGTTCCTTGGAGTGGCGGGCGGGGCCTGGCCTGACCAGGCATGAATGTACCCGGGGGTTCCGCGCCTAGCACTGTGATCCTCCCCCTGTATATGGAGTCGGGGGGCCGACCTGGGACCTAGTTACTCCCTGAGGCATCCCCGGAGTCCCTCAGGTGGTCGATCAGTGAGAGCTCCTCGGCGACAGTGACCCTGATATCAGTGAATGTGGCAGCGGCTCCGACGATGAATGAAAGGGGAGGTCTGAGTCAACCTATGCAGTGGTGAGTGGCCCTGGGAGCACGGGGAGATTGCCTCAGCAACGTTACCCAGCAGCCTCACGGAGGGGGGATCTACCGGCCTCCGTGGGTAGGATACTGACCCTCCGGGCCCTGGATTGTTCTGCCCTGCATCTTGTGGCACCCGTGGGGGCAGGATAACCCTACTTCTAACAGCCCCGCAACATCAGTCGGACCCAGGTCGTCGACTCAATAGACGGACTGCAGCCTACAACATGGGTAGGGGCAAGCCCCCGCGTGCCGCTAACCCCAACACGATCACGCAATATACCACGCAACGCCTCCCCACGCAGAGGATCACTCGCCAGACGGGCCAGGATAGTGAGGGCAATACTCCTGGTGAGCCGTCTCGGGCTGAGTTACTTGAGGCTATACAGGGCTCTCGCACCGCCCTGGAGAAGCAAATAGAAACAGTATCTATTGATGTGAACCTACTATGGGCAGACCTACGTAAGGTGGCGGATAAGGTCTCCACAGCGGAGGGGGACATCGTCCAACTGCAGGGGGAGGTGACCACTTTGCGGCAGCAGGTCACTCAGCTCACCAACACCACCAGTGCCTTGGAGCGCAGAGCGGAGGAGGCGGAAGGAAGGGCCCGCCGCACTAACATCAGGGTCCTGGGTATCCCGGAGCGCTCGGAGCAGGGCAATGCGGAGCGGTTTTTAGAGGACTGGATTCGAACGAAGCTGTGCCCCGTGGGCCTCTCCGAAGTCTTCGTCATAGAAAGAGCCCATAGGGCGTTAGTCACGCCGCCGCCACCGGGGGCCCCCCCAGGGCCCTCATCGCCAAAATCCTGAACTATTGGGACAGGGATTGTATTTTAAAGGCCGCGAGAGAGGCGGTGAACCTCACTTATGATAACGCCAAGGTGTCCATTTACCCTGACTACACCCGCCAAGTTCAGGAACAGCGAAAATCCTTTCTAGGTGTCAAACAGCAGCTCCGTGCACTCAGCCTGCAGTACATGTTACTGTACCCCGCAAAACTCAAGGTGATCTCCCAGGGGAAGGCTCAGTTCTTTGATTCTCCCGAGGAAGTATGGGAATGGCTCGAGGTCCGGGGGGAGGCCCTCCCGCGCTCTGACCGGGGGGGTTCCCGCAGCACCTGGGGGACCAGACCGAAGAGACGACGCAGTAGCAGGCGAGGGGGTCGGGTCAGGGATGACACCCAGGGAGAACGTCAGCGGATCACGGTGGGGGACGATGGAGCTCTGCGTGTGGACTCCTCGGATTCAGATGACTCTCCCCCAAGGACAATGGCGGCGGACAAACCCGAGGAGAGCCTGGTGCCGGACACTCTTTTGTCTACCGATCAAGTGATTCCAGAAACTAACCTAGGCCAGCTTTCCTCTGCTGCGGGCCCATCCGGATGAGGCTGCGTTACCATGTTTGACTCTCGGACTGGGGGGAACTGGATCGGGGTGGAACTGGCACCTCCTTGCACTGCTGGGGGGGGATCCGACCCTGGTGTCTTGCCTGCCTGCTGCCTGTGTGGATACTGCTCGGGGAGTGGGACTCTTGAGGACCCGGTATCCACCTGGTGACTGATATCCCTTTGTTTTGTTTTTTCATATTATGGGGGGCGGGGATGGGACTGATGGGGACCGGGGTCTGTGGCGCTTCGGGGGCCTGTGTGTGAATTCTCCATGATTACGGTGATGATGCTGGGTGCGACAGCGGGGCTCCGCTGCTTGCTTTGATCTGGTTTGGTTGTATACAAACCTAGCTGGGTGGCCCGGGACATTGAATTAGCCAAGGGGCGGTTGGCTTGGGTCGGGAGTCGGCCTTTGGGGAACGGGGGGGGGTATTTCTTCCTTGTTGAAGTAGTTAGGCCCTGTTAGGCTCATGGTATCGCTGTGCACGTCCTGGCACCAGCACGGGAAGGGCATTTCTGCATGTTTTGTTGTCAGTAAATTGCTCGGGGGAGGGGGGAGGGGGTTTCTAGGGAGGTTTTGTTGGGTTTTCATTGGCATCGTATGCATTGCAGGTAGGGCACGGAGCTTAGGTAGCAGCAAGGAACATGGCCCGCCCAGGGAATGGGCATCAGAACTTACATGGGGTTTAAACTTTTAAGCTGGAATGTGAGGGGGCTGGGTACATGCACCAAGAGGTATAGAGTCCTCTCTTTTCTCCGTAGGCATCAGGTCTCAATAGCATGCCTCCAAGAAACGCACCTTACGGAGGAAGGGGCGCAGCAATTGGCAAAGAAGTGGCGAGGTCAGTTCTTTCACTCCTCCTTCTCTAGTTATGCCAGGGGGGTCCTTGTGTGGGTGGCGCCTGGGGTCCCTTTCGCCATCCAATATGTGGAAGCGGATGTTCAGGGGAGGTACTTGCTCCTCAGAGCCAAACTAGATGGTAGGAATGTTGCCCTTCTGAACATCTATGCGCCAAACACGGACGACCCAGACTTTTATCAGGCCCTGCAGGAGGTTCTGGTATGGGAATTGGAGGTTCCACTGCTCTGGGTGGGGGACTTTAATTGTGTTCTGGACCCCCTCCTGGACAGGCATCCCCCCCGCGCTGGCACGAAACCCAGAATGACGCTGAAACTTCGGGAGGTCATGGGGAATGTAGGCGCCCAGGATGTATGGCATCAAAGATACCCGACCCAGAAATTGTATACCTGCTTCTCCTCCACTCATAATACATATAGCTGCTTGGATAGGGTCTTACTTGCAAACCCCGAACCGATTATGTCTTTACAGGTGACCCACCTCGCACGATTCCTATCTGACCATACCCCTGTGGCATGTGTAGTGCACTGGGGAGGCCCCATATCTCGCCTACGGACCTGGAGGCTGCGGGCGGAAATCCTTGAGGACCAGGTGGGGAGACACCATGTACAAACTGCCATTACTGATTAGGTCGACCTCAACTGGGGTGGAACAGACTTGACACAGGCCACGAAATGGGAAGCATTGAAAGTCGTAGTGAGAGGGGCATGCATGAGCGTGACGTGCGGGGTCCGGAGACAGCTCCAGCGTGAGCTGCGGGAGGAGGAGGGCCGCCTATTAGAGATACAGACCTCGGACGCCACTGATATAACGGAGGGGGATGGGGAACGGGATGTCCGGGTGCGCATCCATGACATATTAGATAGGCTTGACAAATATACGCTTACACAATATAGACAGCGTCTTCATAGAGAAGGGGATAAGTCAGGCCATCTTTTGGCCTGGATCCTTCGCAGGGAACACGCTCCTGCGGTAATTGAAGCCCTGCGGGCCTCTACTGGGCGATTGGTGCATTCACAGGTGGGGCTACTACGGGTACTTAAGACACATCTACAGGTAGTATACACTGCAGATCCCGCAATCGGTGAGGCGTCTTATCTCCCATATCTTTGTGGGATCACCATGCCCTCCATCCCTGAACAAGCGCGGAAGGAGCCAGACGAGCCATTGACGCTGGCTGAGGTTCACACCGCACTGCAGCATCTTCCCCGAGCCAAATCTCCGGGTAGTGATGGATTTCTGCCCGAGTTCTATCAGGCCTTTGTGGATACCCTTCCCCGGCTCCTCCTGCGGGTCTACGCTGAGGCCTTTGAACATGGAGCCCTTCCACCGAGCATGACACAGGGGGAAATCTGTATGATTTTAAAACCAGGGGGAGACACACATGAACCCTCATCGTATCGACCGATCACGATGATCAATACAGATATAAAACTCCTCTGTAAGCTTTTGGCCTCCCGACTAGCGCCACATATGACCCACCTGGTCCACGAGGATCAATGTGGGTTCATTCCGGGACGAAACACGGCTATGAATCTACGCCGTCTGTCTCATGTCCTTCATGAAGTGCGGGACCGTGAGGAACAGATGGTGCTCGTCTCTATAGACCTCGCCATGGCCTTCGACACGGTGGACTGGGGGTATCTTCTCGAGGTCCTGCATGCCGCGGGGATGGGCCCTGCCTTTTGTCGCTGGGTTCGCATTCTATACACCGCCCCACGCGCTCGGGTTAAGCTCGGAAGCGCGCGGTCAGAGGAGTGGCAATTGGGAAGGGGTACACGACAAGGGTGCCCCCTTTCGCCGCTGTTGTTTGCCCTGGCCATAGAGCCCCTCGCCATTCAGATTAGAACGGATATGGCACAGTGGGGTATCAAGTTGGGGGACACCAGTCATATTATATCGCTATATGCGGATGATGCTTTGTTCTACTTGGCTTCCCCTCGTGACGCCCTACCAGCATTGCTGCACCACCTAGACCAGTTTGGCGAGGCCTCGGGGCTGCGCCTGAACCATGGCAAGTCACTTATCTTCCCGTTGGCGGGCCTGGCCGGAGTGCCCCTGGAGGATTTGCCGGTCCTGGGGTTGCGTTGGGAACGGGAGGGGTTCCGTTACCTGGGAATACAGGTGGTCCCGACGGACGCGCAGGTGTTGGCCCGGAATGTGGACCGCGTAGTTACAACACTACGACAGTCGGTGTCCTTCTGGAATACTCTCCCACTCTCACTCATGGGCCGACTGGCCATCTCGAAAATGGTGATGCTCCCCAGGGTGCTCTATGTGCTTCAGAACTCACTTTGCCCTCTGCCGCCGCGAGTATTTAAAACCCTAGACTCATTGCTCACATCTTTGCTCTGGGTGGGTCGACGCAGTAGAGTAGCCCTTCGCACCATGGTCCGCAGTTACCACGAGGGCGGTTTAGAAGCCCCTCTCTTCGACTTATATTAATACGCGGCCCATCTACAACATGCGGCCCGGTGGTTCACGGACACCGATAACTGGGAAAAGCGCCTCCTTCTTGATAGGGCAGATACTCGGACGCTCCAAGAGGCGCTGATGCAGGGCAGGGGCTCGGATGTGGCTTTACCCCATATTGTGAAACACACAGCTGAAATATGGCAGCGTTTCGCTGAGAAGGTTTTAAGAAGGGCCCCCTTTCATAGGGAGCTCTCGATCTGGATACTGGCCCCCTTCATAGATATGGGACGGTACACCTCGTTCCAGGTCTGGAGGGAGGGAGGTTGTGAGGTGTTGGCCGATCTGTTTCCTAATGAAACCTTCATCACATACGAACAGGCGGAAGAGAGCTTTGGCCTCGGACACGGCCAATTTTTACAGTTCAGAGGAATCCAGGATGTGGTGAAAATCACTTGGCCCCAGTACCCGGGCATCCCCCCGCTGACGCATACACTAGACGCCATGCTCACGTGTGGCGTGGGGCGTAAATTGATCTCCCTCCTATATAAAGCAATGAAACAGGATTCCGTCCCCCTGGTGCTGCCATCTAGGTCTGCCTGGGAGAGGGATCTCGTGGGCCCACTGGAAGAGAGGCAGTGGGAGCAAATTGGCTCCCTCACACGTAGGGTATCATGCAATGCCAGGTTTAAATTGACGCACTTTAATTACCTACACAGTACTTAGCTTACCCCGGTGTCCTTGAAACGCATCACTAGTGGTAGGGGTGATTGTTGCCCCAGGTGTGCCGCAGAGAATGCAGGCTTTCTACATTTAGCCTGGGAATGCCCACTGGTTCGGCGGTTCTGGGTGGGAGTGGTGAAGAGGGTTGTGACTGCCACGGGCCTTCAGGTGAAACTAGAACCTTTACACTGCCTACTCGCGCTGGTACGGAAGCCCAAGAGAAAGAAGCTCCCCTATAAGCTTTTACAACTAATGCTGGTGCTTGCTAGGCGGAGGGTAGCTATAACCTGGATGGGGCAGAGGGCCCCTGAATTCAATGTTTGGCTTAAGGATGTCCGAGAGTGGTCCCTAGCCGAAGAGGCACATATGAAACTCACCAGGACAGATGAGAAGCTGCAGGATGACTTAACAGCTTGGCGAGCCCTGTGCACTGCGGGATTAGCAGAGGGGAAGTCATTCTCACAGGATTCCACTGACTGGGAGCAGGAAGACTTAGACATATCCGGTGGCTCAGCTCCTAGAGGGGAATCTCAGGGTGGACTTTGAAGGGACTCGCATTGGCACCTGGTGCTTTGCCCGGTGTCTTCCTTACAGTGATAGGTCTGTGCATGTTCTTTCCCGTTCCCGTTGTCCCTTTCATCACGGGTGCGGCCTTAGATTATATAACTCCTTACTGTGCCCAATGTCATGCATGCATATGTTTTACTGATGCCATTGTATTGTTATGCAAAATTGAAAATAAAGTTTAAAAAAATATATATATATTGATAAAGCTGTATTATTCCCTTGAATTTTTTTTATACTCCTGATATGTTACAATGCACAGGCATTCTTTGGAATAATACAGCTCTCAAATATCTTGGTATTTATTTTTTAAATACTATAAAAAATCAAGTTGATTTCAATTGAAAAAATGTATTAACTAGATTTAGGGACAAATTAGATAAGTGGGCTTCCCTCCTATGATTGTGGGGGAGAACCGAGGCAATTAAAATGGTAATAGCCCCACAAGTGTTATATCTATTATCAATGTTGCCTGTTACATTCCTTTCTTCTTTTTCTTACTAATATTAATAAATCTCTTATTACATTTATTTGGAATAAAAAGACTCCATGTTTCAAATACAGGTATTTACGAGCTGCTAAGTTAGTAAGTTTGAAGGAAGTTTAGGTGTTCCAGATTTTAAGACATACCATACCTTCTTTTAACTGTGCAAAGTGTTTTTAGGGTTTTTAATCCTTGGATTTGACTTGAAAGAAATATTGTAACACCATTCGCTTTACAGGCCATTCTTACTATGGATCTTAAGAGAGCAAGGTTTTCTTCGCCAATCCTTAATGCTACTAAAAACACTATATTAAGTCTAGATGCAACATTTGGTAATAGACATATTTTCTAAGAAAGTATCTTTATGAATAATCCTCAGATTAAACGAAGAACCCTGGTCAGTCGGCGTTTAGAGGGCATGGATGCTAACATATCATCTTTAACAGCTGAAACCAAAGCTATTGGTGCAGAATTAGCGGGCTTCCATACAAAAACTGATGAACTAGATCTGAGGATGACGAAAGTGGAAAATCGTTTTGACGCAGTGCAAAATAAAGACCAAGAGCTCTTATTCCTTCGCAGTAAGGTAGTTGATTTGGAAGATCGCAGTAGGAGAGATAACATTTGCTTTTTTGGATTCCCGGAAAATATTGAAAATCAAAACACTAGACTATTTCTTTGTGAAGTTCTTCCAAAAATAACTGGCATTTCCTTTGATCCTCCATTAGAAATACAAAGGGCTCACCGCATAGGTCCTCCACGGAAAGATGCCACAGCTCGGCCAAGACCGCTCATCGCTTGCTTCCTGAGACATGAACAAACTAGACAGTTACTAACTACAGCACACTCATATAAGGGTCATGTCATCCACATGGCCGCGGATTTCTCTAAACAAACAAATGAGAGACGCAAAGCATTCCTTGCCCTTAGACCTCAGTTACGTCAGATGGACATCAAATATAGTTTATTTGAACCAGCTCGTTTTTGCATTACTAAAAATGGAGATTCCAGGGATTTCTATGATCCAATAGACTTGCAACAGTTCCTAGATCAGATGAAAACACAAGACATGGATACACTAGACACTTCAATTGATCAAATCCATGCGAGCCCAAGTTCTTCACAGCAATCACTTGATAACAGAAGGCAAATCCGTCTTTGCACAAGATCAACATAGAGATAAAACCCGTTCTCCACTTAAACCTGCCTCAGATGAAGACTGATAATAGCACTATATTAAGATCTAGCTGATGATATCAGTTCATATTATTTGATCAAAAATAAGACGAGCAATATACTATATACTCACATTTTTATCACAAGAGTAAAAGGTGATTAGTCAATGTTAAACTATATGATATAAACTGAAAGCATATTTAAATTTCAAGTAATTGAAAGTTACTCTTTTTTCATGTTTTTCATATTTTACATTATTCTATATTAGATTATACTGTTTTGCTAAAATGTTTTACTGGGATATGATATATAATATTATTTGTTAGACTTGGCATCTTTTGGCGTGTTTCCCCTGAGTTTTTGCTTTCTGACCTCCCGGTTTTGACTCTGTTTGTGCTGGCTTAGTGTTTCTGCGCACTTTTCTCACTGCTGATCAGTGGTAAAGTGCAAGTGCTCCTGTGGTAAAATGTGTTATGGATTGGTGATTCCATGATTGGATATTTGATTTACTTGTTAGTCCCTAGTAAAGTGCTCTGAGTGTGCCAGGGCCTGTAAATCAAATGCTAATAGTGGGCCTGCAGCACTAATGGTGCCACCCACGTGAGTAGCCCTGAAAAGGTAACTCAGACCTGCCATTGCAGAGTCTGCGCGCAGTCTGGTACTGCCATGTCGACTTGGCAAGTGCACCCACTTGCCAGGCCCCAACCTTCCCTTTTCTTACATGTCAGGCACCCCTAAGGTAGGCCCAAGGTACCCCTGTGGGCAGGGTGCAGTGTATGTGAAAGGTAGGACATGCCCTGGTGTGTGTGGCATGTCCTGATAGTGAATTACTGCCAATTTCATTTTTCACTATTGCAAGGCTACCTGTTCCCCATAGGACAGAATGGGAAGTTTGTTTATAACATCTTATAAACATAACTTGCCCTGGGAACTAGGTAAGAAAATAAAGTTTAGTATGCCTGAACTCAGAATCTAAACATGCATCTTTTAGTGAAGGTGATTTTTACATTCTGTGTTTGAAAATACCACTTTTAGAAAGTAGGTATTTTTTTGCTCAATCATCCTGTGTGCCTCTGTTGGAATGTGGTCTGCCTGTCTGGGTTTTGGATGACAGAAGGCTGGGGAGCAGGAGTGGCTCCAGATAGTCTAGGTGAGTCAGGAAAGGGCTGAATAGACCTGGGCTGCAACTGGGGAAGGGGGAGGAGATTTCCTTGCACCTCAAAGGGCCTGGTCTGCCTCTGACAATGCCGTCTCCACCTCCTGCCAGGAAGTCACACCAGAGAAGGCAGAACTGGTTCTGGCTGGGCACAGACACTCTCTGCCTAAAGGATCAAAGGATTTTGGGATATAAATATTGGGGCCTAGACCCCTAAACTTTAGAACTCTTTTGGATCAAGAAGACTGCCAAGAAGAAGAGCCGGAGAAGCTGTGAGGAGGACCTACCACTTTGCTGTGTTGGCCTGCAGTGGCTGCTTCTGTCTTGGGCAGTGAAAGGACTGGACTGAACTTTCTGCAATCCACTTTGTGAGTTTCTCCAAGGGCTTGAGGTAGAGCTTGCCCCCTGTTCAAGAAGTCTCAGGCACAATAAAGACTTCAAGCTCTTCTGCCCTCAGCACTGGGGACTGTGTGTTTTGTGCTGCAACAGAAGAAAAGCAACTCGACGACATCAACGACGCCGCTGCCGACTCCGTGTCCCGAAGGCACTGCAGAGGGCACTGCCGCAACACCGCACCGTGACCCTGGTTTCACCGACGACGCCTGCTGATGCCGCCACCAAGCCGCTGCTCGCACCACGACCTGTGGGCACCGCACTCCGCACCGCCTCGCTTCACTATGCCGCCTTGGCACCGCAGAGGGCACCGCCGCAATGCCGCACCGCGACCCTGGTCTCACTGACGACGCCTGCTGATGCCGCCACCGAGCCGCTGCTCGCATCGCGACCTGTGGGCACCGCATTTCGCACCGCCTCGCTTCACGATGACGCCTTGGTATCCCCGACGACGCCGCCCCCCACCGAAATCTATGCCGCTGCTTGCACCGTGGTTCGAGGGCACCACTCATAAAGTTACACGACGCACCACCTTCATCCCGCACCGCAGCCTTGGCCTACCGACGCCGGCACCATCGACTCCAGTTCGTCAGCCGACGACAGCGCTTCAGCAACGACGACGCCGCTGCTTGCACCGTGAACTGCCAGCACCGCCTTCATCTCGCACCGCGACCCTGGTCTCACCGACGCCACCATCCGGCGCCGCCACCGAGCCGCTGCTCGCACCGCGACCTGAGGGCACCGCACGCCGCACCGCTGCACTTCGCACCGCAGCACACGGCACCTGCCGACGCCAGCGCTCCTGACTTCAACAGAGAGGAGATCGATCTGCAACGCGTGTGACTTCAAGGGCCCCGACGACTCCTGCACCGACCTCCGGAACTGACGCCTGCAGACGCCGTGCTTTCGGAAGCTCAACTAGAGGTCGCCGACGCCCTGCATTTCTAAAAGGTACTGTTTGCGGGTCTTCCCGACACCATAGCTGGCCCGCGACGCCGCGGTCAGCCAGAACTGTTTGGATTTGTTTGCTCACGACGCCATGATAGCCCCGGACGGAGCTATCGACATCAAGGTACTGTTTTTAAAGCATATTTTGATAACTGAAGATTTTTAAGTACTGTATTGTGGATTTTTATCGTTTTTGGTCTTGTCTTAAGTATATAAAAATATTGGATATTTTTCTAAACTGGTGTGGTGTCCTTTTGTAGTGCTTACACTGTATTACTTTTGGTTATGTGCAAATGCTTTACACACTGCCTCTAAGATAAGCCTGACTGCTCGTGCCAAGCTACCAAGGGGGTGAGCAGGGGTTATTTTAGGAATGTAACACCCTTACCCTGACTAGGAAAAAGGGTCCCTAATTGGACAGAGGTGCAAGCCCTAGCAAACTAGAGACCCCCATTTCTAACATTGGTTGTCAGCGGTGAGGATAGGACTTGCGTTTGCACTTGACTTACAGTGATTGGTGTGCACTACTACCATATCGCAGACCATTACGTGCCACATACTGGTTCTTTTTCTTTTTGGCCTATTTTTTGATCTTGCCAGTTTGAACTTGCTACTTCATCATGCCGGAATCAAGAGCATCATCCGTTGCAT
The DNA here is from genome assembly GCA_963921515.1 of Calotriton arnoldi. Taxonomy (NCBI): domain Eukaryota; kingdom Metazoa; phylum Chordata; class Amphibia; order Caudata; family Salamandridae; genus Calotriton; species Calotriton arnoldi. Next base: position 697,697 of record CAWUFW010002702.1, on the reverse strand, counting down.
CCTTGGAAATTGCCTTTGAGGAGGATACGTTGGAAGCCTACAATGTTAGGGAATTGAAATCATTTTCCAAAAACCTAAAAGTCCAAGTCAGAGGCCTCACTAGGAAGGACGAGCTACAAAAGGCGCTGAGGGCCTGGGTAGCAGCCAGACATGCCAGCGAGCAGTCAGGTGATCTCAGTGGAGAGGCGAAGGAGCCTATTCCTAGGGTCGATGTGCTTTTGGGAGGGGGGGAACCCTCCAGGCCAGGCAGCAGTGGCCTGTCCCCAGAGGAGCTGGAGGACAGGCGGGAAGCAAGGAAGTTCGAGTTGGAGAAACTCAGGATGGAAAGTGAAAGGGAGGATAAAAGAATAGCCATGGAGGAAAGGAAGATGATCTTAGATCATGAGCGAAGTCTTAAAGAGCTGGAGCTAAGGAATAGAGCCAGCTCAGATGGTGGCAGCAACTCGTCAAGACAGGTAGACAGAATTGTGCACATCCCTAAAAATGTAGGCAAAGATTTCAAGAAGGGGGATGACATACAAAGGTGGTTTCAGGGGTACGAGGCAGCAATTCACATGAATGGGGTCCCCGAGGAGAACTGGGAGCAGGATTGTGGCCTCTCTTCCCAGAAGAAGCAAGGGATACTTTAATAGCTTTGGGTAAGGGGTATCACCTCACCTATCCAGACATGAAGGAAGCCCTTCTCACTAAGTATGGTCTTACTCCTGAAAAGTACAGGGATCAGTTCAGGTCCAGTAAGAAGTCTGATGCCAACACTTGGTGTGGATGTGTTTTGCCGGTCACTGGATGGCTGGGTGAAAGGCAGTAATGTGACAGATTTTCAGGGGCTCTACAATTTGATTGCATGGGAGCACTTGTCTAGTCTATGTTTTGCAGATCTGCGCCAGCACCTAGTTGATAGTAAGCTGACTGACCCCAGGAAGCTTGCTATGGAGGCGGACCGCTGGGTTAGTACCATAGTCCACAAGAGAGCGTTTGGGGGAGACTCAGCCAAAGGTGGGCAGGGTCCCCAGCAGAAAAGTGGGGGGGACAAGGGTAAAACACAGGAGTTCTCTAAAGGGCCCCAAATTAACACCCAGGGTAAAGGTTCCCATCCCGCCGGAGATAAGAAGCCAGGGGTCTCATCAGGAAAGCCTGCTGAGACCGGCCCCCGCAGGTGTTTTGCATGTGACCAGGTGAGCCACATGAAGGGGGACCCAGAGTGTTCAAAGGGGGCTCAGCCACCCACCGGTGGGCAGTCCAAGGTGTTGGCTAGTGTAGCGCTTGGGGAGGAGGAGTACCCACAGGAGGATGGGGATCCCACAGAAATGACCCTCGTCTCACTAGGGGACAGTGAGATGGTCCCAGGACACCAGGTGAGACCCGTAAGGGTGAGTAGCTGCGCTATATATAAAAAAAAAAACGGACTTACAGGTGCCCCGTAACACAAAGAAATACAGCACCTGGGTGACCATCAATGGGAAAAGGGTAGAGGCTTTCAGAGATACTGGAGACAGTGTGACCTCAGTCCGGTGTCACCTAGTCTCTGAGAAGCAGGTAGTCCCAGGGGCATTCCACCAAGTAATTGCTGTAGACAATTCAGAGCGCCAGTGTCTGGTGGCGCAGGTTCCCTTCGAGTGGGGGGGGGGTCTCAGGTCCTTTGAGGGTGGTTGTGAGCCCTTCAATGCCTGTAGATTGTCTGCTAGGTAACGACCTGGAGCAGTCCTTATGGAAGGATGTTGAGCTCAGGTCTCACTTGGAGATACTTGGGTTGCCAGAGTGGGCATGCGTGTCCACTCGGTCAATGGCGGCCAGAAAGGGTGATCAAGAGGACTTGAAGACTGAAACAGTGGCCCAAGTTCCTGCCAAGAGAAAGGGCAAGGGACGCGGGAAACCGGCCCCTGAAGTACCCACGGACCGGGAGGAGGCGGACCTTGAGGGGGACGCCCTGGTGCCTACAGGGGAACAGGTAGCTGAACTGGGGGACATCTATGAGCTGACCCATTGGCAGCAAGAAGGGGGTCCCACCAGGGAGGAATTCTGCAAGGAGCATAAAGAGTGCCCTTCTCTGGAGGGTCTGCGGCGGCAGGCGGCAGACCAGGCAGCAGGTGATCAGTCCGGATCACATTGGATCTGATCTACTGGGAGAATGGTCTCCTGTACAGTGAGCCTAAGGTCGTTGAGCCTGGGTCAGCCCGTGTGCTGGTGGTACCCCAGCGCTTCAGGACCTTCCTATTGGGTCTGGCTCATGACGTGCCTTTGGCAGGACATTTGGGGCAGGACAAGACCTTTGACAGGCTTGTCACCCACTTCTTCTGGCCCCACATGCGAAGGCAGTCAGATGGACATTGCAGGTCTTGCCAAACTTGCCAGGCAAGTGGTAAGAGTGGGAGGAAGGTCAAAGCTCCTCTCCAACCTTTTCCAGTTGTTGGAACACCCTTTGAAAGGGTAGGGATGGACATTGTGGGGTCACTGGATCCCAAGACAGCCATGGGCAACAGGTACATCCTGGTCTTGGTGGACCATGCCACCCGGTACCCGGAGGCAATCCCTCTCAGGACAACGACGGCGCCAGTGGTGAGCCGGGCGTTAATGGGGATCTTTTCCCACGTGGGGTTCCCCAGAGAGGTGGTTTCTGACAGAGGGACCAATTTCATATCCAAGTATATGACATCCCTGTGGAAGGAGTGTGGTGTAACCTACAAGTTCACCACCCCTTACCACCCACAAGGTAACGGTCTGGTGGAGAGATTCAACCAGACCTTGAAGGGCATGATTAAGGGTCTAACAGAACCCATGAGGCGTAAGTGAGACGTCCTCTTGCCATGCCTTCTCTTTGCGTACAGGGAGGTGCCACAGAAGTCTCTTGGGTTCAGTCCCTTTGAGCTTCTGTATGGTCGCCCTGTGAGAGGACCTCTGAGTTTGGTCAAGGAAGGCTGGGAAGCAGCTCCAAGGAAAACTCCCCAGGATGTGTTTAGTTACATGCTGGCCTTCAGAAACTAAGCTGCCCGCTTCAGGAAACTCGCTCAGGCGAACCTGGTAGCAAGCCAGGAAGAAATGAAGAAGTGGTATGACCAGAATGCCACGCTGGTTGAATTTCAACCTGGGCAGAAAGTGTAGGTCATGGCCCCAGTGGAACCTTGTGCCTTGCAGGACAAGTGGACTGGGCCATTTGAGGTGGTGGAGAGCAAAAGTGATGTCACCTACCTGGTGGATTTGCAGGCTCCAAGGAACCCTTTGAGGGTCCTCCACGTGAACCGCCTCAAACCCCACTTCGAGAGGTCCGAAGTGAGCATGCTCTTGGCGACAGATGATGGGACGGAAGAGGAAAGTGAACCTCTCCCTGACCTCCTGTCTACCAAGGAGCACGATGGGTCAGTGGAAGGTGTGATCCTCTCCCCTACACTGAGCCCAGAACAGCAGAGCGATTGTCACCAGTTGATGGGACAGTTTGCCCCCCTGTTCTCCCTGACCCCAGGTGTTACTCACTGGTGTACCCATGACGTGGACACCGGTGACAGCCCTCCTGTGAAGCACAAGATTTACAGGTTGACTGACCGGGTCAAGGCCAGCATTAAAGAGGAGGTCTCTAAGATGTTGGCGTTAGGGGTGATCGAGCCTTCCAAAAGTCCTTGGGCCAGCCCGGTGGTCTTGGTCCCAAAGGCTGCTGCACCCGGTGCCACTGCGGTTTTGTTTGGACTACCGTGGGCTCAATGCCGTCACCAGGACTGACGCACACCCCATCCCCAGAGCTGATGAGCTCATTGATCGGTTGGGAGCTGCCAAGTTCCTCAGCACTTTTGACTTAACGTCTAGGTACTGGCAGATTGCCTTAACCGATGGGGCCAAGGAAAGGTCAGCATTTTCAACCCCAGAAGGACATTACCAGTTCCGGGTGATGCCCTTTGGGTTGAAGAATGCCCCTGCCACCTTCCAGAGGTTGGCCAACCAGGTGTTGGCTGGGCTGGAGGATTTCAGTGCTGCGTACCTGGATGACATTGCAGTGTTCAGTTCCAGCTGGGAAGAACACTTGCAGCACCTCGGTGAAGTGTTGAAGGCGCTGCAGAGGGCAGGCCTCACGATCAAGGCCAGTAAGTGCCAGATCGGGCAGGGTTCGGTGGTGTACTTGGGACACCAGGTAGGAAGCGGCCAGGTGGCGCCCCTACAACCCAAGATTGACACCATTCTGGCTTGGGAGCCCCCCCAAGTCCCAGACAGAGGTGAGGGCCTTTTTAGGACTCACCGGGTACTACCGGAGATTCGTTAAGGGTTATGGCACCATTGTTGCCCCCTTAACCGAGCTGACTTCCAGGAAGCAGCCCAAGAAGGTGATCTGGACTGAGTCCTGCCAGAAGGCTTTTGACGCCCTGAAAGCCGCCATGTGCACAGCACCCGTTCTCAAGGCACCCGACTTCTCCAAGTAATTCGTCGTGCAGACTGACACTTCAGAGCATGGAGTGGGAGCGGTGCTCTCACAACTGAACGAAGAGGGCCTAGACCAGCCTGTAGTCTTCCTTAGCCGGAGACTACTCCCCAGGGAACAGAGGTGGAGTGCCATAGAAAGAGAAGCTTTCGCTGTGGTCTGGGCATTGAAGAAGCTGAGGCCCTACCTGTTTGGGACTCACTTCCGGGTTCAGACAGACCACAGGCCCCTCAGATGGTTGATGCAATTGAGGGGTGAGAATCCAAAACTGCTGAGGTGGTCCATCTCCCTACAGGGAATGGACTTTACGATGGAACACCGCCCTGGCACAGAACATGCCAATGCAGATGGTCTGTCCAGGTTCTTCCGCCTTAGTGAAGAGAACTCCCAGGAGGTTGGGTAGTTCTCCCTACTTTCAGCTGGAGGGGACATGTGTTAGACTTGGCATCTTTTGGCGTGTTTCCCCTGAGTTTTTGCTTTCTGACCTCCTGGTTTTGACTCTGTTTGTGCTGGCTTAGTGTTTCTGCGCACTTTTCTCACTGCTGATCAGTGGTAAAGTGCAAGTGGTACTGTGGTAAAATGTGTTATGGATTGGTGTTTCCATGATTGGATATTTGATTTACTTGTTAGTCCCTAGTAAAGTGCACTCAGTGTGCCAGGGCCTGTAAATCAAATGCTACTAGTGGGCCTGCAGCACTGATGGTGCCACCCACATGAGTAGCCCTGAAAAGTTAACTCAGACCTGCCATTGCAGAGTCTGCGCGCAGTCTGGTACTGCCATGTCGACTGATCGGCGTGTCAGACACGTGCCTTTTTGGATTACTTTTCGTAACCCGTGAAATTCGGGATAGTTCACGGAATCTGTTCGCATGCAATCATTGAGTGAGATTATGAATTAGTTCAAGGAAAGGAGTGCATTCTGCTTCAAACAAAACTTTTTGCAATGCAACATTCTGTCCCAAAACGCAAGTTTGCACCCTGGTGATGACTAAAAATAGAACAAACATTAAGGATAAAATGGAAGTGAAAGAAATATTACTATGAAGACAGCGTGGGCACAGTGAACAATTTAGAAGGGACCTCAATCGGTTACGTTTGAAAAACACTGAAATGGATTGCTATGATTGCTATGAAGGACATTTAATCCTGTTTACATTTGCGATTCATCTATTAATCATCACTATTGGAACTGGTAGTCACTGATTGTGGACACCGTTTGGTTTTAATTTTATATTTTGGCGTGTTTTTGTTCTACATATAGTCTGGGTTTAATACGAAGTTTGGGAGGGTTAGGATGGAATATGTTCTGGGCACGCACATTAATGGGAGGGCCAGATTTGTTTTTCTGTTTTTAGTTCTGTTATCCAGCTTTTCTTTTTGAGGAGGGTGAGTTCATTCACTTTGAGAGGTAACGTAACGCATCTCTTTAAGGCTGGCAGTTTAAATTGAGACTGGGTCACGGGGTCAGAGTTACATCGCTGTGAGTGGCCATAAAACGGATGGGTTCCAGGTGGGTGGGTTTAGTTGTTGCTTGTGAAGACGAGAAAACACGCATTCACAGGAGTTGAAGAAGCTGATATTGTTGCCTACCGTTACTTTGAAGGTAGTTTTTACAGTCTTTCATTAGGAAAAGGGTTGTTTAACAACAGGAATCGGGCTGGCAATGGGGATGCGGGTTGGATTTCATTTCATTTTAGCATTGCACAAAGGATATTCTGTGCACTAAAGGGAAGGGAATTTCACATTAGTTTGACACAATGGTTGCATTTTTGTTTTCTTGAACATTCATTAAGGTGAAGTTTCTTTGCAGTAGGCGCTGGGGAACAGCAGTGGGTTGAATTTAGTAGGAGCTAAACGAAGGTAGTAGGGTAGGGTTTATTGGGGTCAAGCAGAGGGTGAATTCATAGGATGCGCATGTAAATGGTATAGTTAACGTATTTTTTGAATTGATGGTTTAGATGTCTTTGTTATTACCATTTCAGTTACCCCTGACGAAGAGCTAAAATGGCTCGAAATGCATTGGGTGAAACAGCACGAGGGCTTTCAGCACGAATTGTTCACGTTTACATGTCGATTGTGAAGCCTGGATGGGCACGCAGAAGGCAGTTGAAAATTACATGAAATAAAGAACTACAGTGGCATCACGCTGTCCTCGTTGTGATTATGACCAATTGGATTAATTTTTGGATGAAGAATTTTGTGAAACTACTGGTTTAAAGTGGAGTATGACTAGCTAACTTGTTTATCTTGAGGATCAGGTCCAACATTTCGCAGTGCGACTGATCGGCGCGTCAGACACGTGCCTTTTTGGATTACTTTTCGTAACCCGTGAAATTTGGGATAGTTCACGGAATTTGTTTGCACGCAATCCTTGAGTGAGATTATGAATTAGTTCAAGGAAAGGAGTGCATTCTGCTTCAAACAAAACTTTTTGCAGTGCACCCACTTGCCAGGCCCCAACCTTCCCTTTTCTTACATGTCAGGCACCCCTAAGGTAGGTCCAAGGCACCCCTGTGGGCAGGGTGCAGTGTATGTGAAAGGTAGGACATGCCCTGGTGTGTGTGGCATGTCCTGATAGTGAATTACTGCCAATTTCGTTTTTCACTATTGCAAGGCTACCTGTTCCCCATAGGACAGAATGGGAAGTTTGTTTATAACATCTTATAAACATAACTGACCCTGGGAACTAGGTAAGAAAATAAAGTTTAGTATGCCTGAACTCAGAATCTAAAGATGCATCTTTTAGTGAAGGTGATTTTTACATTCTGTGTTTGAAAATACCACTTTTAGAAAGTAGGTATTTTCTTGCTCAGTCATCCTGTGTGCCTCTGTTGGAATGTGGATTGCCTGTCTGGGTTTTGGATGACAGAAGGCTGGGGAGCAGGAGTGGCTCCAGATAGTCTAGGTGAGTCAGGAAAGGGCTGAATAGACCTGGGCTGCAACTGGGGAAGGGGGAGGAGATTTCCTTGCATCTCAAAGGGCCTGGTCTGCCTCTGACAATGCTGTCTCCACCTCCTGCCAGGAAGTCACACCAGAGAAGGCAGAATTGGTTCTGGCTGGGCACAGACACTCTCTGCCTAAAGGATCAAAGGATTTTGGGATATAAATATTGGGGCCTAGACCCCTAAACTTTAGAACTCTTTTGGATCAAGAAGACTGCCAAGAAGAAGAGCCGGAGAAGCTGTGAGGAGGACCTACCACTTTGCTGTGTGCTTTGCTGTGTTGGCCTGCAGTGGCTGCTTCTGTCTTGGGCAGTGAAAGGACTGGACTGAACTTTCTGCAATCTACTTTGTGAGTTTCTCCAAGGGCTTGAGGTAGAGCTTGCCCCCTGTTCAAGAAGTCTCAGGCACAACAAAGACTTCAAGCTCTTCTGCCCTCAGCACTGGAGACTGTGTGTTTTGTGCTGCAACAGAAGAAAAGCAACTCGACGACATCGACGACGCCGCTGCGGACTCCGTGTCCCGAAGGCACTGCAGAGGGCACTGCCGCAACACCGCACCGTGACCCTGGTTTCACCGACGACACCTGCTGATGCTGCCACCAAGCCGCTGCTCGCACCACGACCTGTGGGCACCGCACTCCGCACCGCCTCGCTTCACGATGCCGCCTTGGCACCGCAGAGGGCACCGCTGCAATGCCGCACCGCGACCCTGGTCTCACTGGTCTGACGACGCCTGCTGACGCCGCCACCAAGCCGCTGCTCGCACCGCGACCTGTGGGCACCACACTCCGCACCGCCTCGCGACGATGCCTTGGTATCCCCGACAACGCTGCTCCCCACCGAAAACTACGCCGCTGCTTGCACCGTGGTTTGAGGGCACCGCTCGTAAAGTTACACGACGCACCGCCCTCATCCCGCAACGCAGCCTTGGCCTACCGACGCCAGCGCCATCGACTACAGTTCGTCAGCCGACGACAGCGCTTCAGCAACGACGACGCCGCTGCTTGCACAGTGACCTGCCGGCACCGTGACGAGCACCGCCTTCATCTCGCACCGCGACCCTGGTCTCACTGACGACGCCATCCAATGCCGCCCCCGAGCCACAGCTCGCACCGCGACCTGAGGGCACCGCACGCTGTACTGCTGCACTTCGCACCGCAGCACCTGGCGCCTGCCGACGCCAGGGCTCCTGACTTCAACAGAGAGGAGATCGATCTGCAATGCGTGTGACTTCAAGGGACCCGACGACTCCTGCAACGACCTCCGGAACCGACGCCTGCGGATGCCGTGCTTTTCGGAAGCTCAACTAGAGGTCGCCGACGCCCTGCATTTCTAAAAGGTACTGTTTGCGGGTCTTCCCGACACCGTAGCTGGCCCGCGACGCCACGGTCAGCCAGAACTGTTTGGATTTGTTTGCTCACGACGCCGTGAAAGCCCCGGACGGAGCTATCGACATCAAGGAACTGTTTTTAAAGCATATTTTGATAACTGAAGATTTTTAAGTACTGTATTGTGGATTTTTATTGTTTTTGGTCTTGTCTTAAGTATATAAAAATATTGGATATTTTTCTAAACTGGTGTGGTGTCCTTTTGTAGTGCTTACACTGTATTACTTTTGGTTATGTGCAAATGCTTTACACACTGCCTCTAAGATAAGCCTGACTGCTCGTGCCAAGCTACCAAGGGGGTGAGCAGGGGTTATTTTAGGAGTGTAACTCCCTTACCCTGACTAGGAAGAAGGGTCCCTAATTGGACAGAGGTGCAAGCCCTTGCAAACTAGAGACCCCCATTTCTAACATTGGTTGTCAGCGGTGAGGATAGGACTTGCGTTTGCACTTGACTTACAGTGATTGGTGTGCACTACTACCATATCGCAGACCAATATGTGCCACATACTGGTTCTTTTTCTTTTTGGCCTATTATTGGTCTTGCCAGTTTGAACTTGCTACTTCATCATGCCTGAATCAAGAGCATCATCCGTTGCATCCTTGGAAATTGCCTTTGAGGAGGATAGGTTGCTAGCCTACAATGTTAGGGAATTGAAATCAATTTGCAAAAACCTAAAAGTCCAAGTCAGAGGCCTCACTAGGAAGGACGAGCTACAAAAGGTGCTGAGGGCCTGGGTAGCAGCCAGACATGCCAGCGAGCAGTCTGGTGATCTCAGTGGAGAGGCGGAGGAGCCTATTCCTAGGGTGGATGTGCCCTCCAGGCCAGGCAGCAGTGGCCTGTCCCAGAGGAGCTGGAGGACAGGCGGGTAGCAAGGAAGTTCGAGTTGGAGAAACTCAGGATGGAAAGTGAAAGGGAGGATAAAAGAATATCCATGGAGGAAAGGAAGATGATCTTAGATCATGAGCGAAGTCTTAAAGAGCTGGAGCTAAGGAATAGAGCCAGCTCAGATGGTGGCAGCAACTCGTCAAGACAGGCAGACAGAATTGTGCACATCCCTAAAAATATAGGCAAAGAATTCAAGAAGGGGGATGACATACAAAGGTGGTTTCAGGGGTACGAGGCAGCAATTCACATGAATGGGGTCCCCAAGGAGAATTGGGGAGCAGGATTGTGGCCTCTCTTCCCAGAAGAAGCAAGGGATACTTTAATGCTTTGGGTAAGGGGTATCACCTCATCTATCCAGACATGAAGGACGCCCTTCTCACTAAGTATGGTCTTACTCCTGAAAAGTACAGGGATCAGTTCAGGTCCAGTAAGAAGTCTGATGCCAACACTTGGTTGGAATGTGTGGATGTGTTTTGCCGGTCACTGGATGGCTGGGTGAAGGGCAGTAATGTGACAGATTTTCAGGGGCTCTACAATTTGATTGCATGGGAGCACTTGTCTAGTCTATGTTTTGCAGATCTGCGCCAGCACCTAGTTGATAGTAAGCTGACTGACCCCAGGAAGCTTGCTATGGAGGCAGACCGCTGGGTGAGTACCTGGGTCCACAAGAAAGCGTTTGGGGGAGACTCAGCCAAAGGTGGGCAGGGTCCCCAGCAGAAAAGTGGGGGGGACAAGGGTAAAACACAGGAGTTCTCTAAAGGGCCCCAAATTAACACCCAGGGTAAAGGTTCCCATCCCCACGGAGATAAGAAGCCAGGGGTCTCATCAGGAAAGCCTGCAGAGACCGACCCCCGCAGGTGTTTTGCATGTGACCAGGTAGGCCACATGAAGGGGGACCCCAAGTGTTCAAAGGGGGCTCAGCCACCCACCGGTGGGCAGTCCAAGGTGGTGGCTAGTGTAGCGCTTGGGGAGGAGGAGTACCCACAGGAGGATGGGGATCCCGCAGAAATGAACCTCGTCTCACTAGGGGACAGTGAGATGGTCCCAGGACACCAGGTGCCCCCTAACACAAAGAAATACAGCACCTGGGTGACCATCAATGGGAAAAGGGTAGAGGCTCTCAGAGATACTGGAGCCAGTGTGACCTCAGTCCGGTGTCACCTGGTCTCTGAGAAGAAGGTAGTCCCAGGGGCATTCCACCAAGTAATTGCTGTAGAAAATTCAGAGCGCCAGTGTCTGGTGGCGCAGGTTCCCTTCAAGTGGGGGGGGTCTCAGGTCCTTTGAGGGTGGTTGTGAGCCCTTCCATGCCTGTATATTGTCTGCTAGGTAACGACCTGGAGCAGTCCTTATGGAAGGATGTTGAGCTCAGGTCTCACTTGGAGATGCTTGGGTTGCCAGAGTGGGCATGCGTGTCCACTCGGTCAATGGCGGCCAGAAAGGGTGATCAAGAGGACTTGGAGCCTGAAACAGTGGCCCAAGTCCCTGCCAAGAGAAAGGTCAAGGGGTGCGGGAAACCGGCCCCTGAAGTTCCCACGGACCGGGAGGAGGCGGACCTTGAGGGGGACGCCCCGGTGCCTACAGGGGAACAGGTAGCTGAACTGGGGGACATCTCTGAGCTGACCCATTGGCAGCAAGAAGGGGGTCCCACCAGGGAGGAATTCTGCAAGGAGCAGAAAGAGTGCCCTTCTCTGGAGGGTCTGCGGCGGTAGGCGGCAGACCAGGCTGCAGGTGATCAGTCCGGATCACATTGGATCTACTGGGAGAATGGTCTCCTGTACAGTGAGCCTAAGGTCGCTGAGCCTGGGTCAGCCCGTGTGCTGGTGGTACCCTAGCGCTTCAGGACCTTCCTACTGGGTCTGGCTCATGACGTGCCTTTGGCAGGACATTTGGGGCAGGACAAGACCTTTGACAGGCTTGTCACCCACTTCTTCTGGCCCCAAATGCGAAGGCAGTCAGATGGACATTGCAGGTCTTGCCAAACTTGCCAGGCAAGTGGTAAGAGTGGGAGGTAGGTCAAAGCTCCTCTCTAACCTTTTCCAGTTGTTGGAACACCCTTTGAAAGGGTAGGGATGGACATTGTGGGGCCACTGGATCCCAAGACAGCCATGGGCAACAGGTACATCCTGGTCTTGGTGGACCATGCCACCCGGTACCCGGAGGCAATCCCTCTCAGGACAACGACGGCACCAGTGGTGGGCCGGGCGTTAATGGGGATCTTTTCCCACGTGGGGTTCCCCAGAGAGGTGGTTTCTGACAGAGGGACCAATTTCATATCCAAGTATATGACATCCGTGTGGAAGGAGTGTGGTGTAACCTACAAGTTCACCACCCCTTACCACCCAAAAGGTAACGGTCTGGTGGAGAGATTCAACCAGACCTTGAAGGGCATGATTAAGGGTCTAACAGAACCCATGAGGCGTAAGTGAGACGTCCTCTTGCCATGCCTTCTCTTTGCGTACAGGGAGGTGCCACAGAAGTCTCATGGGTTCAGTCCCTTTGAGCTTCTGTATGGTCACCCTGTGAGAAGACCTCTGAGTTTGGTCAAGGAAGGCGGGGAAGCAGCTCCCAGGAAAACTCCCCAGGATGTGTTTAGTTACATGCTGGCCTTCAGAAATCAAACTGCCCGCTTCAGGAAACTCGCTCAGGCGAACCTGGAAGCAAGCCAGGAAGAAATGAAGAAGTGGTATGACCAGAATGCCACTCTGGTCGAATTTCACCCTTTGGAGAAAGTGTGGGTCATGGCCCCAGTGGAACCTTGTGCCTTGCAGGACAATTGAACTGGGCCATTTGAGGTGGTGGAGCGCAAAAGTGATGTCACCTACCTGGTGGATTGGCAGGCTCCAAGGAACTTTTTGAGGGTCCTCCACGTGAACCGCCTCAAACCCCACTTTGAGAGGTCCGAAGTGAGCATGCTCTTGGCGACAGATGATGGGACGGAAGAGGAAAGTGAACCTCTCCCTGACCTCCTGTCTACCAAGGAGCACGATGGGTCAGTGGAAGGTGTGATCCTCTCCCCTACACTGAGCCCAGAACAGCAGAGCGATTGTCACCAGTTGTTGGGACAGTTTGCCCCCCTGTTCTCCCTGACCCCAGGTGTTACTCACTGGTGTACCCATGACGTGGACACCGGTGACAGCCCTCCTGTGAAGCACCAGATTTACAGGTTGACTGACCGGGTCAAGGCCAGCATTAAAGAGGAGGTCTCTAAGATGTTGGCGTTAGGGGTGATCAAGCCTTCCAACAGTCCTTGGGCCAGCCCAGTGGTCTTGGTCCCAAAGGCTGCTGCACCCGGTGCCACTCCAGAACTGCGGTTTTGTGTGGACTACCGTGGGCTCAATGCCGTCACCAGGACTGACGTACACCCCATCCCCAGAGCTGATGAGCTCATTGATCGGTTGGGAGCTGCCAAGTTCCTCAGCACGTTTGACTTAACGTCTGGGTACTAGCAGATTGCCTTAACCGATGGGGCCAAGGAGAGGTCAGCATTTTCAACCCCAGAAGGACATTACCAGTTCCGAGTGATGCCCTTTGGGTTGAAGAATGCCCCTGCCACCTTCCAGAGGTTGGTCAACCAGGTGTTGGCTGGGCTGGAGGATTTCAGTGCCTCCTACCTGGATGACATCGCAGTGTTCAGTTCTAGCTGGGAAGAACACTTGCAGCACCTCGGTGAAGTGTTGAAGGCGCTGCAGAGGGCAGGCCTCACAATCAAGGCCAGTAAGTGCCAGATCGGGCAGGGTTCGGTGGTGTACTTGGGACACCAGGTAGGAAGCGGCCAGGTGGCGCCCTACAAACCAAGATTGACACCATTCTGGCTTGGGAGCCCCCAAGACCCAGACAGAGGTGAGGGCCTTCTTAGGACTCACCGGGTACTACAGGAGGTTTGTTAAGGGGTATGGCACCATTGTTGCCCCCTTAACAGAGCTGACTTCCAGGAAGCAGCCCAAGAAGGTGATCTGGACTGAGTCCTGCCAGAAGGCTTTTGATGCCCTGAAGGCCGCCATTTGCACGGCACCCGTGCTCAAGGCACCCGACTTCTCCAAGGAATTCGTCATGCAGACTGATGCTTCAGAGCATGGAGTGGGAGCGGTGCTCTCACAACTGAACGAAGAGGGCCTAGGCCAGCCTGTAGTCTTCCTTAGCCGGAGACTACTCCCAGGGAACAGAGGTGGAGTGTCATAGAAAGGGAAGGTTTCGCTGTGGTCTGGGCACTGAAGAAGCTGAGGCCCTACCTGTTTGGGACTCACTTCCGGGTTCAGACAGACCACAGGCCCCTCAGATGGTTGATGCAAATGAGGGGTGAGAATCCAAAACTGCTGAGGTGGTCCATCTCCCTACAGGGAATGGACTTTATGGTGGAACACCGCCCTGGCACAGAACATGCCAATGCAGATGGTCTGTCCAGGTTCTTCCGCCTTAGTGAAGAGAACTCCCAGGAGGTTGGGTAGTTCTCCCTACTTTCAGCTGGAGGGGACATGTGTTAGACTTGGCATCTTTTGGCGTGTTTCCCTGAGTTTTTGCTTTCTGACCTCCTGGTTTTGACTCTGTTTGTGCTGGCTTAGTAGTTTCTGCAAGACTTTTCTCACTGCTGAGCAGTGGTAAAGTGCAAGTGCTCCTGTGGTAAAATGTGTTATGGATTGGTTTTTCCATGATTGGATATTTGATTTACTTGTTAGTCCCTAGTAAAGTGCACTGAGTGTGCCAGGGCCTGTAAATCAAATGCTACTAGTGGGCCTGCAGCACTGATGGTGCCACCCACGTGAGTAGCCCTGAAAAGGTAACTCAGACCTGCCATTGCAGAGTATGCACGCAGTCTGGTACTGCCATGTCGACTTGGCAAGTGCACCCACTTGCCAGGCCCAACCTTCCCTTTTCTTACATGTCAGGTACCCCTAAGGTAGGCCCAAGGTACCCCTGTGGGCAGGGTGCAGTGTATGTGAAAGGTAGGACATGCCCTGGTGTGTGTGGCATGTCCTGATAGTGAATTACTGCCAATTTCGTTTTTCACTATTGCAAGGCTACCTGTTCCCCATAGGACAGAATGGGAAGTTTGTTTATAACATCTTATAAACGTAACTGGCCCTGGGAACTAGGTAAGAAAATAAAGTTTAGTATGCCTGAACTCAGAATCTAAATATGCATCTTTTAGTGAAGGTGATTTTTACATTCTGTGTTTGAAAATACCACTTTTAGAAAGTAGGTATTTTCTTGCTCAATTATCCTGTGTGCCTCTGTTGGAATGTGGATTGCCTGTCTGGGTTTTGGATGACAGAAGGCTGGGGAGCAGGAGTGGCTCCAGATAGTCTAGGTGAGTCAGGAAAGGGCTGAATAGACCTGGGCTGCAACTGGGGAAGGGGGAGGAGATTTCCTTGCACCTCAAAGGGCCTGGTCTGCCTCTGACAATGCCGTCTCCACCTCATGCCAGGAAGTCACACCAGAGAAGGCAGAACTGGTTCTGGCTGGGCACAGGCACTCTCTGCCTAAAGGATCAAAGGATTTTGGGATATAAGTATTGGGGCCCAGACCCCTGAACTTTAGAACTCTTTTGGATCAAGAAGACTGCCAAGAAGAAGAGCCGGAGAAGCTGTGAGGAGGAACTACCACTTTGCTGTGTGCTTTGCTGTGTTGGCCTGCAGTGGCTGCTTTTGTCTTGGGCAGTGAAAGGACTGGACTGAACTTTCTGCAATCTACTTTGTGAGTTTCTCCAAGGGCTTGAGGTAGAGCTTGCCCCCTGCTCAAGAAGTCTCAGGCACAACAAAGACTTCAAGCTCTTCTGCCCTCAGCACTGGGGACTGTGTGTTTTGTGCTGCAACAGAAGAAAACAACTCGACGACGTCGACGACGACGCTGCCGACTCCGTGTCCCGAAGGCACCGCAGAGGGCACCGCTGCAACTCCGCACCGCGACCCTGGTCTCACCGACGATGCCTGCTGACGCCTCCACCGAGCCGCTGCTCGCACCGCGACCTGTTGGCACCGCACTCCGCACCGCCTCTCTTCACGACGATGCCTTGGCACCACAGAGGGCACCGCCGCAACGCCGCACCGCGACCCTGGGCTCACCGACGATGCCTGCTGACGCCGCCACCGAGCTGCTGCTTGCACAGCGACCTGTGGGCACCGCACTCCACACCGCCTCGCTTCACGACGACGCCTTGGTATCCCCGACGACGCCGCTCCCCGCCGAAATCTACGGCGCTGCTTGCACCGTGGTTCGAGGGCACCGCTCGTAAAGTTACACGACGCACCGCCCTCATCCCACACCGCAGCCTTGGCCTACCGACGTGGCGCCATCGACTCCAGTTCATCAGCCGACAACAGCGCTTCAGCAACGACGACGCCGCTGCTTGCACGTGACCTGCCAGCACCGTGACGAGCACCGCCTTCATCTCGCACCGCGACCCTGGTCTCACCGACGACGCCATCCGACGCCGCCACCGAGCCGCTGCTCGTACCGCGACCTGAGGGCACCGCACGCCACACAGCTGCACTTCGCACCGCAGCACCCGGCGCCTGCCGACTTCAACAGAGAGGAGATCGATCTGCAACGCGTGTGACTTCAAGGGCCCCGACGACTCCTGCACCGACCTCTGGAACCGACGCCTGCATACGCTGTGCTTTCGGAAGCTCAACTAGAGGTCGCCAACGCCCTGCATTTCTAAAAGGTACTGTTTTCGGGTCTTCCCGACACCGTAGCTGGCCCGCGACGCCGCGGTCAGCCAGGACTGTTTGGATTTGTTTGCTCCCGACGCCGTGATAGCCCCAGACGGAGCTATCGACATCAAGGAACTGTTTTTAAAGCATATTTTGATAACTGAAGATTTTTAAGTACTGTATTGTGGATTTTTATTGTTTTTGGTCTTGTCTTAAGTATATAAAAATATTGGATATTTTTCTAAACTGGTGTGCTGCCCTTTTGTAGTGCTTACACTGTATTACTTTTGGTTATGTGCAAATGCTTTACACACTGCCTCTAAGATAAGCCTGACTGCTCGTGCCAAGCTACCAAGGGGGTGAGCAGGGGTTATTTTAGGAGTGTAACTCCCTTACCCTGACTAGGAAGAAGGGTCCCTATTTGAACAGAGGTGCAAGCCCTTGCCAACTAGAGACCCCCATTTCTAACACTATTTAATGCAATCTTCTTTCCTTTATCTGTCCTACTCAGCATATTTATTATATTGTGTCGACTAATTCCTAGTCTATGTGCATTCATACATGATAATGAATGTTTTCCTATTTAATATATAGTATATTTACTGAATTTTCGTGAGGTCAATCTCATCATACCTCAATGAATTACTCATTTTTATATTATATTGCTACCTATATTATATAACTTTACATAGATGTAATGCATTATTTTAACTTATGTTATAGTGTGACGCATATATACTCTAAGAATAGCCGTACTTGATACCCTTTTGCCGGGGCTCCTCTCCGCGGTGGTGCTCTACGAGAAACAGACCCGCGGTTAACAGTTTAATATTTTTTGGTGCCCCTATCATTATATATCAATCTACATATTCTACTCATTTCCTTTCTTTTAGTTTTACTATATCTACAAATTTCTTATTCTAACATTTTACATTTTCTTTGTACAAATCATAATCTATATCTCTGTTAAAAACCAGGGGTTCCCTTTCCTACTCCCTATCCTTCCCTTTCACACCTATTTTATTGTTTCAAGTCATTCTTCTGTTTGTTAAAATTTTACAAGCCTATTTTTAAAACCTACTCAAACTCATTGATATTACATAGATATGTCCAACATGACCAACACACACCCTCTTTCTGTACTAACATGGAATGTACATGAGCTTACTCACTACATCAAAAGGAAAAAAGTACTGTCATATCTCCAATCCAAAAAGGTGGATGTAGCATTACTTCAAGAGACACATTTAGATGCATTGGAATCAGAAAAATTGTTTAGAGACTGGGTAGGCAAAGTAATTCACAGTAGTGTGCAAAAAGGTGAACCTACAAACACAAGTCCCACCCGCAAATGTGGAGTAGCAATTCTCATCCGCAAATCTCTACAATTCACCATATCAAGAACATGGATAGGTCCTGATGGTCGATACGTATTTGCTAAGCTACGTTTAGGAGATACACATATTTGCATAGGTTCTATTTATGCTCCAACAGGAACAAAAAAATCATTCTTCCTTCACTTAAACCGCTTACTAACAGAGATAGGTGCATCACAGTATCTCTTAGGTGGTGATTGGAACATTGTGAGAGATCCAATTCTAGATAAAACAGGCCCCCTAGACAAACATAATGCTGCTGATAGGGCATTAATGGATGACATATTAGCAGATAATGGTTTAGTTGATCATTGGCGTCTTTCGCATCCATCGGACATTGAATACACATTCTATTCTCCTACACATGGTACCCTCACTCGTTTGGACAATTTTTTAGTATCCCAAAGATTGATTCAGTCGATTCAAGAATCTTGCATTCTGGAAGCAGCATTATATGACCACTCCCCGGTTTTCTTAGCTAGGCCAGGACGCAAACCCTGGCGCATGAACATACAGCGACATAAGTCTCCTGAGGGTAAAATTCAATTACAAACTTATTTTCAAGACTATCTTTCCACGAACCAGGGCTCGGTGACCTCAGGTAAGGTGATGTGGGCTGCAGCCAAAGCTACAATCAGGGGTCAATTAATGCGCGAGGCGGCATTGGCTAACAAACGGAATGCTGCACGTCAAAAAGAACTAGAGCAGAATATAATATCATATACCCGCCAATATACCAAAGCACCAGCATTACAAAATCGTAAATCTTTAGATCAAGCTAGAATGGCACTAAATGGGCTCTTTATCTCTAAGGCAGAATTTGCTCTCCAAAGAATGAAAACAAGACATTACGAACAAGGAGAAAAGGCAGGTAGATTATTAGCGGCCCAATTAAGACAAAGAGAAGCAGCCATGGCCATCTCAGCTATCAAATCATCTCAAGGTAATATTCTCACTAAACCACAGGACATAGTAAATGAATTCGCTTCTTTTTATACATCTCTCTACACACCTGAAGCGCGCATAGACTCAGAAAGATTGACCAGCTTCCTTTCTAAAGTAGATCTCCCTTGTCTTTCTGATGAAGGAAGGGCCCTTCTTGAGGGAGAGATCAATAGGGATGAAATTGCGCAAGCAATATCTAATCTACCATACCATAAAGCCCCTGGAGAAGATGGTTTTCCAGCTGAATTTTATCGTTGGTCTGGCCATAATGTTATTGATTCTTTACATGCTGCTTTTCAGGAGGCTGAATGAGACACTTCCTTAGGTCCCCTCTCTAACAAAGCAATAATTGCAGTACTCCCTAAACCTGGAAAGGACCCCCCAATCTGTGCCAGCTACCGTCCTATATCCCTTCTGAATTGCAATATCAAAATATTTGCCAGTATTCTGGCTTCTCGTCTTAAGAAGGTGTTACCTTCCTTGATTCATCCAACTCAAGTGGGATTTGTTCCAGGACGTTTCTCTAGGAATCATTTACGCACACTAGCACATACCCTTTGGTATGCCAAAAACCTTCCACAAGACGCATTAGCCTTATCACTAGATGCTGAAAAGGCCTTTTACCGCATAGAGTGGGAATATCTCTTCAAAGTGTTAGAACGCTTTGGACTTGGGAATCAGTTTATTAAAAAAATCAGACTTTTATATGATAATCCTTCTGCACAAGTAAACTGTGGAGGCTTTCTATCAGAACCATTTCCAATCCGAAGGGGAACTCGTCAGGGATGTCCTCTGTCCCCACTTCTTTTTCTCTTAGCAATGGAACCGTTAGCAGCCACTATCCATCAATCGGATACAGTCACGGGTATACACCTTCCCACAGGCGAATCCAAACTCTATTTATACGCTGATGACATATTACTTACCTTAACAATTCTTCCCAAGTCACTACCATCTTTACTCCAAATTAATGACAACTTTTCCTCCTTCTCAGGTTATAAAATAAATTGGGACAAAAGTGAAGCATTACCTATCTCTGATGGAACTACAAAAGCGGCTATATATGGTTTCCCTTTTCATTGGCAGTCCTCACGTCTTAAGTACTTAGGTATTCCAGTAAATAAGGGTATGGAATGTATGATCACAGATAACCTGAATACATTAATTGTCCAAATGCAAGGTGACTTTGATAAATGGAAAATTCTAAATCTTTCCATGTGGGGTAGAGTTCAAGCTGTTAAAATGGTCACTCTCCCGCGGTTTTTATATGCCTTAGGTATGCTTCCTCTTCACATTCCCCTATCTACATTGAGACTTATAGATTCCAAAATAAAAACCTTTATATGGGGTTCGGCAAAACCTCATTTAGCTATGGCAAAATTAAAAGCTCATCATTCTTATGGGGGAATGAGTCTTCCATCAATTGAGCATTATAATTTAGCTTTGCAGATTTCTCAATTGTCGTATATGTTACCAGGAATCTCTGATGTTCCACAATGGGTCCATTTAGAACGACATCTTTTATCCTCAGATTCCGGCATTTCCGCATTATATAGTACTAAAATTAGGAATCAGAAATCTAGAAATCCAATTTTATCAGCTATGTTTAAATCTTGGCAATGAGCACACCGGTTACTAGCTCTAAACCCAAACATTCATGTAAAGGCACCTATATGGAATAATACCAACATTTGTATTAATAAGAAAGTATTAATATGGCCATTATGGAAAGCAGCAGGTATTCAAACTTTAGATCAAATCTTTCATAATGGTGTTTTTAAATCATTCACACAATTAACAGAAGAATTTGGCCTTCCAGTACATCAGTCCCTAAAATATACCCAGCTTATACAATGTTTGAAAAAACAGCTAGATTTATCTTCTCCGGTACTTCAAACTTCACAAATAGTATCATACCTCAACATTTGGGGCAAGCATAAAGGAGTAATATCTAGTCTATATAGAGTTTTTACAATGCACCTTTTTCTCAACCCTTAACACAGGCACTACAATTCAAATGGCAGGCCCGACTTTCAATATCTTACACTACTGGGGAATGAGGAAAAGATTGAGAAGTTAGACAAAGGAACTCGTGAGGCTAGACTTAAATTTTGTCTCTTTAAAATCCTTCATGACTGGCATTGGTCGCCTGTAAGATTACAGAAGGCTGGTTTACTCTCACATGCCAATTGCTGGAGATGCTCTAATACCAATTGTGATTCAACACATATAATATGCGAATGCCCATTATTACAATCTTTCTGGTCACATGTGGGCAAAACCTTATCTTCTACTATGCCTGTACATCTTCCACTTACTCCTGCTACCATTCTCCTACATGATTTCCGACTCTCCCCAAAACTCACAAAGCCCCAATGTCGTCTCTTTCACACAGCATTGGCTACTTGCGTCATTGGAAATCCCCCTTCCCTCCTTCGCGAGAAGAATGGTTGACAATGATGATACATACAGCATCACATGAAAGAATAATTTATAACCTTCAAAATCAAACGGATATATTCCTTCGGGTTTGGTTACCTTTCTTGAACACAAATAGTGGCATTGATATTGATGATGATACCTCAAATACTGATACTTGTATCTCTTAGTTCGACATTGTATTTTCTTCCTTACCTCTTTGTTTTCCCTCACCCCTGGTTTTTCTACTCCTATCTTATTATTCTTATTATACTCTATAATATTTCATCTTTCATCCTCTATATTGTATCTTATATTGATATGTTTTGTTAGTTTATGTACCAATTATCTTACTCTCATATGTTCATTCTACATTTTAGATTCACTTTATAGTATCAAATCCTTTATATGAATTTGTTTACGAATGATGAAGAGATTTGACATATTAATATTTCCATATATAAATTAATATATACAATGGTTAATTCAAATATTTGTTAAGCTAACTTATGATCTGCTTTCTAACTTTTGTACTCATTCTCTCTTTCTCTACCTTTCTTCTTTATGCTTACATTATCTAAATATTTAACCTTTTACTTATTCAATTATTTATTCCATTTTTATTCATATAACTATTTAATTCATTGACAGATAATATTCACCATAAATATGTTTTTTCTTCTTCTTTTAATATATTTATCATATTTATTTATATAATACAAATTATAAGATGTTGTAATCATTACTGTTCTTGTGATGAAATATTTTCAAAATGCTAATAAAAAATAATAACAAAAAATATATATTGATCATCCTATTACATATGAAATGATTATCGTCAAATCTTCACTCATTTCATTTCCACTCTCGTATACGGATGACAAATTATTTGATGGACTCATTTCTTCTGCTATCAAATCTTTTACTATGAATTGGGAAACTGTGATTAATATATAAGTAGCCCTATATTTGTTTTACCTTTTTATGTTCTATGGGTTATTTAATATGATAATATTGTGTAGCACTTCCTCCACTCTTATTTGCTTTACACTAAGATGTATGACTTTTTTGCTGTTATTGTATGTATGTTTCAATGTTCTTATATTATAAAACTAAATCAAATATTTTGAATAAGAAAAAGGAGAGACAATGAGAAAGTTAAATGAAGAGAATATTATAACACTACCATAAAATAATTAAAAGTTAAGAAAAAGGAAATATTTATAGGTCATAAATTCGTGCACATGCATTCCCATCAAACATATAGGGAGCTCCTAATTTATGCTTACCCTGGAGATTTACAACACTGGAAATAGTGTTCTAGAAGTTTCTATCATGGTTTATACCCTAAGGGTCTTATTCAAAAAGCTATAGGGAGGTCATATATCAGGTTTGCAAGTGCACATTGCAGGATTTAAGGCTGCTAAGTCTTCACAAAAGAAGGTTGAGTAGCAATAAATTAATTTACTCTTGAGAGATTGTACGCCACAACTGTGTACAATTATGCAAGTGCATTTCCTTTCTGAGGGGTGTGTAGTGAGAATATCAAGGTGTGGTTTGCCTTGTGAGTGCATGAACACCCACAAACTTCTGAACTTGCTCACATTCACAAACTCCTCTCCCACAATTTGTCATCCTCGGAACTGTCATAGAGTTGCTCTTATAAAGAGCAGATTAAATCTGCTTCTAGGGGGGAGGGAAATTTACTGTCCACAAATTTGGTGCGGTTGTAGAGAAAGGAAATTTTTCACAGGGAACTATGTTTTCCCATGGCGAACCATAAAAAGAGAATGCACAGCGGAAGCTACCCTACGCCAATGCGGAGTTGTGCCCTGTGCTCAAATGAACAATGGGGAAATAGCAACGGAAAACAAAATTACGACATTCCTAGTAGTACGCATGGAAAGTAGGCCTGGCCGAAATTAAAATTATGCCAGCTTAATTTGTGTAATGTCAGGAATTTTCCATTACGTTTGTGAATCTCCAGAAATTACGCCATTATGCAATTTTGTGTAATTATCTGCCATTCACAGTAAAACATTATTGTGAATGTGAATCCACTGTAAACATTTTACATAAACTCATGGGAACAACAGAACGTGAGTTGTTGTTGTTTGTGGTGCTTTTGTTTAAATGTGTCCTGGTGCCAAAAATTGACATTTCACGGTACAATATAGTGCTAAATGATGGATGGATTTTTTCATAACTACGCAGAATTACACAAAAGCAAATTATGCAAATTTCATACACCGATAACAGCTACAAATGGTGCAGCTTTCAAGGCACGCTACCAGGGTATTGTTTGTGAATAGTGAAAAAGATCATAAATCTGAAACCGTCCACAGGAGTAATTAATGAGTGCAGACTTACAATTCCCATTGTGAATCAGACCCAAGGGCTCAAATTGGAAATTGGCCTGTCTATGTGGCAGTAATGGCTGCAGCTGCATTGCCATTGCTGGCAGCTATTTCCACTCTATTATGAATTGTTCTACAGATTTGTAAGTAACCGGTGGCAACAGTGTTCTGCACATGCACACATGGAAAGTATATGGAGGCGAAACATTAATTTCAACAGATGGTTATAATGTTGAAAACAGTAAAAAACTGAAAACTGGACATTTATGCAGCTCGGTCAGCACCATTACTGGCAGGTTTGCAATAGTTTTTTTTGTCATGTAGTGCCAACATGGCCCAAGGACTTTAAAGCGCTCTACCAGGGCACCAGATTATATTAAACTTTTTTTTTTATCAGGCACAGAGAGATTAAGTGAACTACCCAGAATCACATGATGTTGCACCAAAGCTGGGACTCAAACCTGGTTCTTCAATTCCAGAGTCAGCAGCTCTGGCAGTTAGGGCACCCGCCCACCTGGCCCTCCCCTCCTCATCCCCTCCCCCACATAGTCTATTCAAAAATGTCTTAAGGTAACCGAACGTTGGGATCCCTGTGGACAGCACACTCCATGAGGTGTGCAAATTACAAGAGCTCCCTTAGTTCTTGGATGACTATATGCTCACTTTGCCCCCAAAATACCCAAAATTTGATTTATTTTACTGTCCTTCGACTGCAAGTCTGTAACCCAATAAAACTATTAAAAAAATGCAAAAGAAATATATGTATATAAGTCGATTCCTCCATTTCTTGGGTTTTTGGTGCTGCTTTCCACTGCAGCTCATGTTCAGTGTAGCTGACCTGTGATTCCTAAGATTTCATGCTAGTGTTTTATCCATATTTTTATGCTGCTGCCAAGAACAACACACTAAAGTATTAATAAAAGTAATGGATGGAATGCTTGATCTAATCCCAGCCACTGATAATTACTCGGGCCGCATCCCAATCCATCATTATTTTGCACACCATGTCACCTTAGTTTGGTACCAGCTATATAGAAACCAGTCTCCATTTGGAACAGTCCAGCCCGAATTGCCAAGCCAACTCCTCCTTGAACCGGAGTACAAGCAACACAGGAACAGTTTTTCCTAGTTATGGGCTCATTAACCGGGTACAGCTTGGCTCCAGTGACGGGGTGTCCACGGGACCCAGGTCTGGGCATACCTGTCCCACTTAGGGCAACACACTAAAATATACAAAAAAGTGATGATGGAATGCTTCAATTAATCTCAGTCACTGGTATTCACTCAGGCGCATCCCAATCCATTGTTATTTTGCACACCATGTAGCTTCATTTTTGACCCAGGTATATGCAAATCAGTCTTGACCCTGCTCAAGTTGGAACAGTCCAGCCCAAACTGTCAAGCCAGGTCCTCCCTGAACCAGAACGCAATATACCCAGGACCGGTTTTGCCCTAGCTATGAGCTTATCAGCTGGGTACAGCTTGGCTCCAGTGACACAGTGTGCACTGGACCCACGTCTGGGCATACCCGTCCCACTTAGGGCGACACAATAAGTATAAAAAACATTGATGGATGGAATGCTTGAATTAATCTCAGCCGCTGGTAACCACTTAGGGCCTCATCCCAATCTATTGATATTTTGCACTCCATGGCACCTCGGTTTGGACCCAGCTATATATAAATCACCATTGACCCTGCTCTAATCGGAACAATGCAGCCCGAACAGTTAAACCAGGTCCTTCCTGAACTGGAACACAAGCAATCCAGGATCAGTTTTGCCCTATTTATAGGTTCATCAGCTGGGTACAGGTCGTCTCCTGTGACTCAGTGTGCATGGTACCCACATCTGGGCATACCAATCTCAAAGAGGGCGACACACCAAAGTATACAAAAAAGTGATGGGTGGAACACTTAAATTAATCTAAGCCACTGGTAATTACTCAGACCACATCCCAGTCTATCATTATTTTGCACATTTGGCCTGCTGGCTTACTGACCCAGCAATCCGGATCACACAGCAATGCAGTTCTGTCTCTGACCCATGACCTTCTGTATGTATGGAAGTGGAATTTGCATAGCACAAAACTAGCTAAGAGGCAGCCGAGTTATTAGAAATGGGGTTTCTGGTTGGCTAGGGTATGCACCCAAGCCAGGCAGAACCCACCACTCTAGTCAGGGTAAGGGAGCTACACACCCAAGATAACCCCTGCTCACCCCCTTGGTGGCTTGGCAGAGCAGTCAGGCTTATCCCAGAGGCAATGTGTAAAGCGTTTTCGCAACACACATACACACCAGTGACACACTAGGCACACCACAAAAAGAGACTCCACACAGTGGTATATAAAAATATCACTTGTATTATATATAAAACACATTATACCACAATCACATACATCACTGCACCACTAGGCACTTGTCATGATGCCACATATATCATAAATCATTTTGCCAACTAGGCAATTGTCATAAACATTTAGTGCAACTAAGGCAATAATTGTAAGTTGCACACATCATGCCAACATTAGGACATTATCACTGTGCACATCATATCATCCCAATACCTCCTTGCATCAGAACCTGAATGCAGCAGGTTATGAAATCTCACAAACACATTGGGAAACACCATCAACAACATATTGGGGGCTGGCAGAGCAACCATAATGAATAAGGCACAGCCGTCACCTCTTGTCACCGCAACCACGAAATCCACAGCGCTCCAATGCTTCTTTTACATGTCCCCTGGTAATTAGCACCCGGTGCAGGGCCTAGCAGCACCTGCATGCCTCTAGGCAGTAACACAGTACTTGGAATGGGAGCCGCCGGAACGGGACCTCCGTCGAGGGTTTCCATCCCGTCCTGCGGCTAGTTTCGGTTTCCTCACGACCCCCCCTTTGGTATGCACACAAGGCGTAGGATGGCAGGAGACCTCACTGGGTCCCCTGCAGGTACAGCCTGTAATGCATAGCTGCCCGGGACCTCGGGAAGCCTCTGGGGAACCAGGCGGCCTTCCAAAAATGGTTCTGGCACCATTGCAGTCTGTCCAGAGCCCCTCGGGGCTTCGCAGACCATTGGGAAAAGAAAGGACTATGGCCCCCAGAGCTGCATCGGCCTTCTCCTCTGAGGCTGAGCCGGCCGCACAGCAACTCGAGGCTCTGGATTCCTCCAGCGGCTGGACCCCACCTTCCTCTGTCACGGCAACGCAGAGTAGGCTCCTGCCTGGGACTTCCTCTTTCCTGCAGACGGAGTCTTGTTGCGGCTCTCTGGTTGCCACGGCAACCGACGGGGGAGCTGTGTTCAGGCTTTCTTTTCTTGGCGTCAGCCCGGAGGTGATTTATGCCTCGTGCTGGTCTACACAGCATGGGACCAATTCAGCAGATCCCCAGGTGTAGTGTGATCGGTACACACAGTACCGTGCTGTACAAGCAACCAGCACTGCAATTTGGTAACCCATCGCTTTCAACATAAGGTAATCAGGGAGCAGAGACAAAAGCACTCCTTGCAGGTTTTGAAATGAAGTGCTGGACTTGTATCAAAGAGCGCTCCTTATGCACTTTCACTTTAGGAAAGGGGAAAATACCGCACTCACCACATGCTCCAAAGGAGCAACCATAAAGGGCTCAGCATATAATTTTCCTAAAAACGGGGGAGAACAGTCTATTCCTTCACCTGCTCCAGCTAGGAGTAGCAACTGCAGGCCGACCCACCCCACACACCTCAGGAGCAGCGCTCCTCACACAGTCCTCAGCCTTCCTTCCAGGCAGGTTACTTTAGGATCCAGCAAGGATCTGTCTTGAAGTCTTTTGTATCCCTGAGACTTCCAACAGGAGGCCAGCACACACAAGCCCTTGGAGATCCTTAAAGAGTCAGCCCTTTTCCTCCACCACAGACAGAAGCAGCAACTGCAGGCCAACCCACCCCTCACTCTGAAAAGGCAGTGCTCCTCACACAGTCCTTCCTCTCTTCTTCTTGGCAGGGTCCTCTTTTTCCTTGAAGTAATCTAAAGTCCTGGGGTTTCAGATACAAGACTTACACCCCACATTGTCATCGTTCTCTTTGCTGTAAGGGTCTCTGAACCCAGTCCAAACCACTCCTGTCACCCCTGGTGCAGCATGACCACAGGGGGCGGAGACAGCATTGTTAAAAAGGAGACACAGCCTATTCAGGTGCAAGCAAAACTCCTCCAACCACTCTAAATGCAGCCCAGGTCTATTCAGGCTAGCGATGAGTCACCCAGGCAAGGCGGGGCACACCTCAACCCCCTTAGTGACTGTCTAGAGTGAATACACATCCCAGCTCCTGTCACTCAAACACCAGACGCTGAATACACAAACAGCCAGAGGCACACAGAATGATAAAGTAAGATAATGCCCACTTTCTAAAAGTGAAATTTTCAAACACAGAATTTAAAAACCACCTTCACAAAAAGGTGCGTTCATAAATTCTAAGTTCAGAGAGCCGAAACTCCATTTTCCTATCCTGTCCCTATTGCAAGTTACACATATAAAAATTTTACACTACAACCCCAATGATAAGCCTATGGGACATACAGCCTTTCACTTGTGAAAAACGAAATACACAGTATTTCACTATCAGGACATGTCACACACACCAGTACATCTCCTACCTTTCACATACACTGCACCCTGCCCATGGGGGTGCCTTGGGCCTACCTTAGGGGTGCCTTACATGTAAGGAAAGGGAAGGTTTGGGCCTGGCAAGTGGGTGCACTTGCCAGGAAAACATGGTAGTTTACAACTGCACATGCAGACTCTACAGTGGTAGCTCTGGGACACATTTACAGGGCTACTCAGGTGGGTGGCACAACCAGTGCTTCAAGCCCACTAGTAGCATTTGATATGCAGGCGCTGGCACACACCGTGCACTTTACTGGGGACTTACCAGTAAATCAAATAAGCCAATCATGGATCACCAATCATTGTCACAATTTGTACAGAGAGCATATGCACTTTAACACTGTTCAGCAGTGGTAAAGTACCCAGAATTCTATAGTCAACAAAAACAGGGTCAGAAAAATAGGAGGCAAAAGGCAAAAAGTTTGGGGATGACCCTGCGGAAAAGGCCAATTCCAACAGGAGTCCTGTACAAGGTCAACGGCAAAGACACAGTCAACAAGTAAGGACAGAGGTAGCTGGGTTCTTGGAGCAGAAAAGACCTGTTACTGCGCCATGATGTAGTGTTCTTTAAAGAGGTGTGTCTTCACCTTTATTTCCTAAATTGGAGCAGGCATAATACATCTGTTCACCAGACCAGGGGTGCATTGGCAGAAGAGTATTTTTTTCTTTTGTTTTATTACTTTGCTTCCAGCTTAGTGGATTCCTGGCTGTGGTTGTGCCTTGAGCCCCGGGAGCTGATGAGCTTGTCAGTCGACAGGAGGAGGTCCTGGCTGTGATGGCTTTGTAAGTGATTTAGCTGATTTTGAAGATTCAAGGAAGTATTATTTTCTTGCAGCATTGCTCATATTGAAGGCAAATGACATGAATGTATTGCTTTTAATTGAATTGTTTTTGGGCAGTCTTCTACAATGAGAACAAGGTCCAAGTAGTGAGTCAGAAAGTTGTACACAAGTATTGTGCTAATCATAGCTTATAGAAACCATAATATTCAAGCAGAAAAAAAGATATATATAAATAAATATATATTTAGATAGTCACCAAAAGGGGTAGACGGAAGGTGTACAGGAACAATTGTTATGGGAGGGTCTAAATTAGTGTGGTACAGCACATGTATGATAAACACTGATGGCTCTGGGAATCCATGGGAGATGGTCTGGAGAGATGTGGTCTATTGGCTCAGAGGCCAACTTCGGATTCTGGGGACCTGGGCTCAAATCACAGTTCCTGCATCAGGCTATAAATCTTATAATTCTAGGCAAAGTGCTTATAAAACATGTGCCTAGAGATTGTTTATATTTGTTTAATGCAATACAATTGAAATTTGTAAAATGTAACGTCCTTGTGAAATGCAAATGTGCAGTTTCCCAATTAATTTACAGTACTGCTTCGCTACCAAGCTAGATTTGTGCTATATAAATACCAATACATAGATGCACAAGACACACAACAAATGAATGTTGAAAAGAGAAGTCCTTTACCTCTCTCTGGAAAATGATATTTCTTATGGGAAGGGAGTACAGCACAAGGACAAGGAAGTAAAGCTGGGGAGAGGGTTCATTGCTTCTTAAAGCATGAGGGCATACAGCAAAGCTAGTCCTGTTGCCCAATTCCACCTGGAATGGTTTTATTGGCCAAGTACTTGGGTTTCCTAGATGGCCTTCCTTGCACGTGCACGTCAGGCAGCCTGACTTGCATATACATCTACCTCCAAGTGGGTGCCAGTTTAGGGTGTGCAGGACAGCTGAGATTTTGGACATGTTTGGCATGTCTCTCTGCTGGAAGAATATGCTACATCTCTACCCTGCACTGTATGCCTGCACAGCATACCTTTGACAAGAGCATGACAAAGAAGAATAGGAGGCTGCCTGTGGAGTAAGTACTGGCAAAAGAAATGAAGCTGGTACTGGGTGCTTTAAGGATTCCATCAGGGACTGATTGTGACACCATGTCCAGGCATTTGTGACCTATTCTGGGCTTTTCAGATCCATAGGAATAATCAGGGATGGTCAAGAAAGAATAGGCCAACATGGGAGTACCAAAATGTCCACAAATGGATTTTCTCACCATTGAAGTGGCACCAACCTGGAACATGAATGAATGCAGCAAATTTCAGGGATGGAGGCAACTAGTCAAGTGTTGACTAGCTACAGAGTTGAACACTGCAATCACACAGGTTCTCCAGGGTCAAGAATTAAGTGCACTCTTTCTTACAGTGCAGAGAGCTGCTTCATGAGGAGCACCTATTTGTTGCTCTCTAGTTAGTTTAGATCACATGCATCCTTATGGACTAACTGAGAGCAATCATGGTCTCGTACGTTAGGCAGGATCTATCACATTCTGCTTTGGGTGTGACTGGGTGCTGCTTCAGAATTGCTCTGCAAGGCCTTGGAAAGAGAGATCCTGTTGTGCAATTCATATTTGCAGCTGTAGCTTGCAATTGCATAAACATACATGCAGAAGCCTGAAATGGACATTTCAGTTCTGTAGATATTAGGACTCAAGACAATATATTTTGTTAGCTGTAGTTTCTGATTCTGCACTACCACAGCATCTGGAAGGGTGAAAGGACCAGACTGTGGATGTGGGTATTCTGCTAATCTACAAAAGTGCACAGTGTGTTAGATGGAGCTTCAAACTGATAGCACCCACCATCACTGTGTTAGGAACAGATTCTGGTTCTAAGCCTTCCAGAGAACTAGAATGTACATTGTATCTACTACATGTTAAATAACACAGATATCTCATATGTATTCATCAGATTATTTTCTTTGACATTCCGGGGTTCAAGAGTTCCATGAGCATGATTGCTTCAGTGTGGCGTAGGACTCCGGACAGAGCGGTTGCTCGTCCTGACTTCCTGGACCGACTAACGCGGTTCTTTTCCGAAGTTCGAATGGTTTCCACTTGGAACTCTTGAACCCCGGTATTCCGTGCCCCGGGCCTCTGCTATAACTAAACTTAAACGTGGACCCACAAACGCGGTCTGTGCTCAAGTCTAACTGCCTCCAACTGATTTTCTTGATTCCTGGTAGACCGTGTCCCGGGCCCCCACAATTAATTACTCAACAGGCTACCTCCAAACCTTCTCTGGAATTACCTTATCCAGCAGTGACACATGCTAATGCTTATAGCACCTCCCAGGCTGAAATTCTTCTT
Source organism: Calotriton arnoldi (assembly GCA_963921515.1). Taxonomy (NCBI): domain Eukaryota; kingdom Metazoa; phylum Chordata; class Amphibia; order Caudata; family Salamandridae; genus Calotriton; species Calotriton arnoldi. The sequence goes on along the minus strand of CAWUFW010002702.1, from coordinate 666,543 downwards.
GCTCACAAATGTTCTGTCCTGAGGATGATCTCTACTCAGTGAGATCGAAACGCCGTCGACCCCCTACAACAAGAGATTCCCGGATTTTTCTTAAAATGTCTTTTGGGTTTCTCTACCTTTTGTTGTCAATGCGATGTAATTTTTAAGTCACCATCACTCACCACATCACGCTTGCTATCACGTTTTTGTGAGCACCTGAACTACAATTCTATATTGCGAATATTGAATAAAACATTTGTTACATAACTCATTTGTGTCCCTGCTAAGTAACTCTCTAGTTGCTCCCTCTGGTATTAATCACCCTACATGCCTAATTAACTATAGGCATCCTGTTTAACAGAATCTCTATTGTAGTTGTTTTTTTTGTTTTGGACCACATTGGCCATCTAGTAACCATTGTTTTCCTCAACATGATCCACTTAAGGGCTGCTCCTTGGATTCCGATCTGGTGAAGCCTGTTGATCAATGTGTGGTGGGATACAGTGTTCAAAGCTGCTGAGAGGTTGAGGAGGATGAGGCCACTGTTCCTCCCTGGTCTAGCAGCATTCTGATGTCATCTGTGGCTGCGACAAGAGCTGTCTCGGTGCTGTAGTTTGTTCTGAAGCCAGATTGGGAGTGGTTCAGGAGGTCGTGGTTCTCCAGATGTCTGGTGAGCTGGATGTTGATTGCCTTCTCAATGACCTTGGCTGGGAAGGGGAGCAAAGAGATGGGACGGTAGTTCTTCAGTTCTCCTGGTTCCGCGGATGGCTTTTTCAGTAAAGGCTTCACATTGGAGTGTTTACTATTCTGGGGCAAGTGGGCTGTGGTGATCGAGGAGTTAAGGACCTTGGTGAGTCCTTTCCTGATTAGTTGATTGTCGAGGTTGAAAGCGTGGTGGGGGCAGGGGTCCCGAATGGATGGAGCTGCTGATGGTTACTGTTTTCTTCTCGGTGAGGGAGTTCCATGAGGTGAACTGGTGTGGGTGGGCATCAGTCGGCGTGAGGAAGATGATGCTGTCTGCAGCAGGGGGTTGGGGTACGAAGTCTTGGTAGATGGTGTTAATTTTGTTGTGAAAAACGTCCGCAAGGGCGTCACAGAGATCTTGTGAGGGTGTGATGTTGTTTTCTGTTGCTGAAGGGGTGGTGAATTCCCTATGTTGAAAAGTTATTTGCAGTTGTTGGAGCTGTCATTGATGCGGTGGCTAGGGCAGTGTTTTGGGTGATTTTCACGAGGTGGTGATAGCGGTTGAGGACAGCTTTGAAGGGTATTTGGCCCTCGAGGGTCTTACTGGGGCGCCATCTTCTTTCCATCTGTTTGCAAGGCAGGCCTGGCTTTAAAATGACACCTTACACCACAACAGTGCTCTCTTAAGTGCATTAAGTCCACGGGGTTCTCTAAACCTACATTCCCTACTATATACCAGGGACTTACAGGTAGGTTGTCTGGGCCAATTTTAATTACACCAATTACCTTATACCTTTTAAGGACAGAGCACTGGCCTTCGACCTGGTTAGCAGAGACAAGGGCACTTCCAGAGACATTAACCACCAGTACCAGTCAAAAAAACTGAGATGATCAGGGCAAAAAGGACTACTTTCCTACAACTCTACCCTGGCATGTGCAGCGACCTTGAAATATGGCCCCGTTCTCAGGGAGAGGGAAACTTGAATCTCTGTCACTGTGCTGGGCCACTGCATCCTGGCCAAGCACTGCCTTCGCAAGATGACCCCGTTCACAGGGAGAGCAAACCCTTGAATTTCCATTACTGTGCTGCCTCACTGTACCTTGGCTTGAGCACCGCCCTTGTCACAGGGAGAACAAACCCTTAAATCGCCATCACCGTTCTCTCTAACTGCAACTTTGCCTGTGACCTGCCCTTGCAAGATTTCCCCGTTTGCAGGAGAGAGAACCTTAGAATCTCCATCACTGTGTTGACCCTCTGCACCTTTGTCCTTACTACCTACAATATTTTGTGGTTGTTGTTATAGCTGCTGCTTCAAGTGTCTTGGAGAATGTCCCAAGGAACTTTATTCTAAGCCTAAGACCTGCAAACACAACACAAATGTCCCCACCCACACACACACTCATATAACCACAGCTTAAAACCATATTCCGCAAGGGTCAACGTTTGTAACCCGGTTCACAATCAGTATCCTGGGTTTGGTTGACTAGTCCCTGCTTGGGCCACTGCCTCAGTTGGTTTGCAATCAGCACCTCAACCATTAGCAATGTCTTTTCAGCTTCTTGGGTGTGGCTGCTACAAATACCCCCTATCCACATCAAGAAAGGACTATAGGTCTTCATAAGACTGCATTAATGCCCTTCTTTGTCTCGTTGTCAATAAAAAAAAAGCTCAAGTACATGGTCCCATAAAGGCTGGCAGGTGGTTACCTTCTCAGTACGTTTTTTGCAGCCACCACACCTTTATCTGCAAGAATTCAAAATACCCAGGCATGGTGGGAATGACACTGGAATGCAACAGAACACAAATCAGCCCTCGGTCCGCACCACAACTGATATCTAGCTAGCAGTAAATGATAGATCGCTCACAGCAGAAGTACCTCCAAGCAGGCTCAGACACCTCATGTGGAACTCCTCCCCTAAAACGGATTCCATAACCCACCATCTTTATGCATTTATTTATTTATAGACTAGCTAAAACATTTTGACAAAAACTGCTTCACATGAATAACGTAAGGCTGGTGGCTATGTGAGGAATGCTGTCTTGAAACTTTGCATAATTTCTTGTTAAACTTCACCAGTTTCACAGTGTAATGTTTGCAAAGTGTAAGGAAACAGAGAGTGTCGTCAAATGGTCCTGCTGTCACCCACAGCCAGGAGCAGCAGCTGCACGTGGACCACTGCCGCCAGGAAGCCATCTGCGCAATTCATTTCACCCTAATTGGGTGGGGTATTGCCATTGGGGAGGTGCTGAATAGGGACTCTTTAACGTCTACTATGCTGGAAGTCAGAACGTGAATGAGCATTAAAGACGCTTTTACATTTTGATTTTATTCTGTCACTTTTGCTGGGACTTCAAAGAAAGAAATCAAATATCAGACAATCTTCTCTGGCAAATTGCTACTTATTCTTTTAACATGGGGATTGGTGTTTACCTTTCTTTCTCTGACTGCAAACTGAGAGGATTTTGTAAAGCTCTACTCGGCGATGTGCAAATGACGAACATTGCGGAAACCCCGCCCATTATTGTTTGTGTCCTATATAGTTTTATGAGTAAAACTGACTTTAGTGTCCATTTCAATGGAAGATGGGCTGGCTGCAAATGACAGTGCACTACCACACCATACTTTAGTAATATATATCCAACAATGTTTTCCAAAATGCACCTCCGGCTACATACTGCCCCTTACCCCTCTCCTGCTTAATGGGCGTGGTTCATTTGCTACACTTGTTTGTGTGAGATGCTTGGATTTTTCACAATCCTTGTGACTTCAGTCATGTAACATTCATGGCAGCCCCCTCACTCTGAACATTGCTCCAGCATCACTGGCTTTATCTAGGCTTCTAGAAAATTTGGAAAACAGTGGTGGGTTGACAATTTTTCGCCCTCTAAACAAAGACGAAGAATAAGTGGCAACTTTCTGCTGGGTTGGAGCATAGCCAGACATGTCCTTACTTCAGCTAAAAGCACATGGTTTAAAAAGCCAAGAGGGCTTTTATATCCTGCTGCAGGCTAGCTTAATTATAGTGTGAAGACAAGCAGCTTCCATTCTATTGATCTCGTTATCACGCCAAATTAAGCGCAGTCTCTCTCTCTGTCTGCAGCATCACACTCAGATGCACCTCATTAGGGGAGCAGGTCCCTGCCTGAGAGATGAGTGCCCTGGCACTGAGAGGAAGCCACAAGCCAGCACTGGCAAGGACTCAAACCAAGCATGCTGCTGCAGCTGGGAAATGCATTGTCTGCTCTTCATAATGTGCTCCCAGTGAAACACAGTCATGATGCTGTGAGTGCCATGTAAGGCTATTTAAATCATTATATTTACAGTCTTTATAGAGAGGGGACCTGTCCCAGTGGATTGATAGTGTGGTATATGGTCTGATAGGCATGCTATGTTCTAATTATCATTTAAACATATCCCACCATTTTAGCTAACAACAGAAACCTCAAATCAGTGACACAATTAAGGATGTCTGGAAGTTGATATTTACTTCACACAATATTTCTGCATAGACCATTTAGATTTGCAACTGAAAAGGAAGGATGACGGTAGAAAATATATAGTTTCATTATATGCTGATGATCTACTGTTATAAATAACGAACCCAACCGAAGCTATGCCGCGACTTATGGGCGAAGTGGAGGAGTTTCACATGCAAACTGGCCTGGATATAAATGGGCAAAAATCACAAATGTTTCCGCTATAGAGCTTGGCGGGCTTGCCTTTGCAGATGCCTCCAAGTCTAGAGATAATGTGGGAACAGCTTTGGTCCGGTATATGGGGATCCTGGTGACTCACATGGAACAGAAGTGGCACGAATTGAATCTGAAAACATTGGTTGCAGACTTACAGGGACATACGGCCACAGGACATATGGCCCCGCTGCCTCTGTCGATGGGAGGCCGAATAGCTTACTTAAAAACAAGCATTTGCAATGCAATAGGTCTCGCATTTGCAAGAGCTTGAGTTATTGACATTGTAAATGACAATGCCTTTTATTTATGTGTTTTGAAAATCTGCAAGCAGTGCGTAAACATAATTTTGTACTTATAGTCGTTGCTTACCAGAAGCACCTCTTTTACTGACAGCTTTGCTTCTTGTAAGCAAGGACTATAAGTACAAAGTGCGTTTTTACGCACCACTTACAGGTTTTCAAAACGTATAAATAAAAGGAATTGTCATTTATAATGCCAATAGCGCCAAACTTGCAATTACGAGACCTATTGCATTGCAAATGCTTTTTTTGTGAAGCTCGCAACTCCAGTTGCATCAAAATGTACTCTTGGCTCCGAAAAATGGCAGAGGCAAAACCCTCTTCAAGTAATACTCATTAGCATGTGGCTGATGAAGGAGCAACTTCAGGGGGCAGCTGAAAAACGTGAACTCCTGAGTGCTTACATAAAAAGAGTAGTTTCTTAAAAGCGAACAGTTGAAAGATACAAATCTGCCAATTAATGAAAATAATGTTAGGGAGGCTATGGTTTAGGGGGAAGGACAAACACGAGAAACTAAAACAAGTTATCGAAGAAGTAAACAAATAAGGGGCCGATTCCGATTCGGGCCGGAAATCTCTCCGACCGAGCCGGACTCGGAGAGATTTCCGACCAAATCGGACTCTGGCAGCCCGACCGAACGAGTACGATGCGCACGTATGCCATCGGACTCGAGTCGGTCGGACTCCCATTGAAGTCAATGGGAGCCTGTCGTACAACGCGTACGCGGGCTCCCATTGACTCAATGGGTGTGAGGCGGACAAGGGCGCCCCCTACAGCGTGTACGCGGCGAAGCGATTCGCGCCGTACACGCACAGGTAGGGGGGACCTATGGGTCCCCCTTGTGTGCGACTCACGCGGCTATGCGTACAGGGGGGTCCGACACGGACCCCCAAAGTACGGCTCCGACTGCTCTTTCGAGCCGGAGTGCGCGGCTCGGTCGGACTGCTCGCGGCGCGCATCGTACTTACCCGGCCGGGGAACGTCTCCATTGCGCGGTGCAAATCGAGTCCGAGCGAGTCGGTCAGTGCGGTTCGACCCGGGAACGAGTCGGTCGGAGCGGTCGGGACGCCCGGACGAGTTGGTCGGCGATTTCGCATCGTACTCGCTCGCCCGGACGCGCGTACGAATCGGTCGGGAAATAGGGCTCCCAATCGGATCCGGTTAAGCCGAATCCGATTCGGAGCCCTACCGGCCGAGATCGGAATCGGCCCCTTAGTGATAATCCAACCAAAAGTAGGGAATGGGTAGGCTGTAAATTCATAGGTCACTGTCAATTATACAGCTTTCACTGTCTAGTAGGCACGACATAAAAAATAAGAAAACAGTATCATTGAAGTGGTGAAAGCATCCCCATCTGCACCAAGGGTGAATTGTAACTGATCAATTTTTAAAATATTAAAAAGGAAAGTACACATTTTGGCCTATTATATAACTTGCTTTACTAATGCCATACGAACTTATACTTTTATTATGGATTTTAGAAACATGGACCAATGAAGTAGAAATCATCATTCAGAGAAGCTGCAATATTGAAAATCCATTTTCTAGTTGAAGTGACCAACAATTGCCTATTGTGCGCACACGAACACATTCTGAAATTAACTGGCACGAACACCACAATCACAAATTACAAAAATAATACAAGTAGAAAAAGCTTCATACCTGCTAATTCACTGACTGCATAGGGTTGTCTGTTGTTCATCCGCAAGTTAGTGTGACCAAAGTTCACAATATATGTGCGAATAGGAGCCTTGAACACAATAGGCAAAGTGGCATTTTTTCTCGATACCTTACCCTTTTAAAAGTTCACAAATATCAAGCGACGGGCGCAGGCCTGAAGAATAACGAATTGCAGCATTCATCGAGCTCAATGTATTACGGATCCACACTTTACAAATTCTTGATATTCAGTTTGAATATAAAATAGTCATTTATTAGCATATTATTGATGTCAGAGATGGAGTTACGTTTTGCCATTTCAAACATGCAGATTACAGTGTAATGGCAAGGAGTGAATGTAAAGGCAAGGATAGAACGGGCTGCGGATCTCATATAACGCTAACAATGGCATAAACAAAAGAATAAATAACAACCAATGCTTGCACTTACTCTAATCGGGTTCCAACAGCGGAGCATGCTGGGAGATGAGAGCTACTGGTTCTGCCATAGACAGAAGCAAAGGACTAAAACAAAACGATTTTATGTGGCAGCCATCTTGGACTTATGAGCTTCTTAAGGAGAATAATATGTTTATTTATAAACGAATAAAGTGCAATCAATAAGGAAACAAGTATAGATATCAAAGAAAGCAGCTAGGCTGGAATTACATACGTTTATGAAATGGTTGTAAAGTTGACAGGAAATTAGATGTCTGGCTAATGTTGCAGTTAGCTACGCGGAACATCACAACTCTCAACGTCCGAAATTGGATACTGCAGCAGCATTAACCTCCGAAACTGGATACTGCAGCAGCATTGTTTGGTGGTGAATATATGTCACAGGAAAGAGAGCAGTGAGTGGAAAACTGTAATAAAACAAGGAGGATGTGAGGTGGGGGTGGAGGGGGTGGCAGGGCTGGGAAGAGCGGCAGCAACTGCAGGAAACTTTAATAATAAAAAAAAGACAGTCGCTGAATGCGTATGGCAACGAAGACACGAGCAAGGCTTGATGTTTATAGTTATGTTAAAAAGATGGTAAACAAGCGCGTCTGGCGAGTGGTGTGCGCGCACCATGACGAGAGAGGAAAGCCAGATGGCGCCTCTGCTCGTAATTGTGCGCGTAACCGCACGCTCTAGGCCACACAAAAAGCTGTGGTCGGCTTTTTAAAGCCCTCTCTCTAAATGTCTCGCCAGAGCAGCGCATGCGCTGGCTCAGGCGAGACCTAACAATGGTCTCTGCTCTCCCAGCACGCAGCTCCGCCTCAGCTGTACCTGCTAGTGCCCCTGCCTCCCGCGCAGCAGAGCACGGTTCGAGTCCCCAGGACTCTCCTTTCTACCTTTGCCTTTGTCATCTGGCATCTCACCTCACTTTTGCCTACTTTCTTTTTTCTTCTTATTGTGCTTTTATCATGCATTTGTCCTCTTTCATTGTTATTTCTTTTCACTGTGCCTAATTTCACCGCTCCTGCAGCTTCCCTTTCCATTTTTTCCCGCTTCCCGCAGCCCCTCCTGCCTCACAACTGTTCCCGCCCTCCCCCTACCCCTACTTAATGGCAGTTGCTGTGCGGCCGCACGTAGCGGGCACGCCAAAGGCACCTGTGCACCCGTCCGCGACCCGCCTGCGACTAGTGCCAGGAACCCTGGTCCTCCGACTCACCAGTGCTACGACTCAGCAACACTCCACGCACTCAACCCCGGAAGAAACAACAACTGCCAGCTGTCAACACCGAACACCACCCAAGGCCAGTTCTCCTGCCGACACTGCTGCCGCTCCTTCACCCACCACCACCAACCCACCAGACGCAAGTGCACCCAAACCCCTGAGCTGCATCCTCCTCAACCTTCGCTCCCTGCACAGACACGCAGTAACCCCAGGCGGAGAACTCCGCTCCGCCAGCGGAGTTTACAGAGTTTTGCCTACTCCACGCTCCGTTGAGAACGCGGAGTTCAGGCAAAACTCAGACTCAGTGACAGAGCGGAGTTAGCCAACCCCTCCACCCTCCCTAATTTAATTATAAAAAAAGGCACTTACCTGCTGTGGCATCTCCGGGCTGCCTCCTCCTCGCCATGGTCTCTCTCCTCTCCGTCCACGCAAACCCCTACGTTGTACATCCTCCCGGACCATGCGCCACGTTCACCACTATCATTGCAGACCTCATTGCACCCCACGCCATCGCATCCACGGACTGCGTATTTCTCGGAGACCTGGACTTCCACCTCGACAACCCCAGCGACACTAACTCTACCACCATCCTGGACAACCTCGCCAACATCGGACTGAGTCAGCTTGTCACCACCCCCACCCACAAGGCAGGACATACCCTCGACCTCATCTTCGCTGGAGGACACAACTTTTGCTTCAGCCACACCACGCAACCCTTCTGGATAGACCACCACTGCGTCCACTTCTCCTTCTCCAAGCTCACCACACACAGGCCCACACCTTGCCCCTGTGCAGGAACTGCAGCAAGATCACCGAGGAGCACTTCAACGCTGCCCTCAACCGTGCTCCTCCCCCACCACAACCGATGCCAACTCCACAGCCAACACACTCCATAGATGGATCACCGACTGCGCAGACGCTCCTGCCCCCCTCCGGAACTCCGACAGACAATGCACCACGAAAGCCTCCTGGTTCACCACTGACCTCCAAGAATCCAAGCGCACATGCCAACGACTCGAGAAAGCTTGGAGGAACAGCAAAACCCCCAAAGCACGCTCCGCCTACAAACCCGCCATGACAGAACACCACCAACTCATCAGAACCATGAAGAGGAACTTCATCCAGAACAGAATACTCACCAACTCCCACAACTCTAAGGAACTCTTCAGCATTATACAAGAATTCACCAAACCCCCCAACGAATCCTCCGACATCCCTCCCTCCCTGGACCTCTGTAGCAAACTCGGCTCCTACTTCTATCTCAAGACCAGAACTCTCTACAGCAACTTCTACGAGCAGAACCTAGACACTGACCCTACTCCTCCAATCAACACCGCAACCCAGACCACCATCACCGCCTGGACCCCTGTCACCACAGAAGACACTGCCAAGACCATCAGAAGTATACACTCAGGAGCACCCACCGACCCCTGCCCGCCCCACATCTTCCACAGAGCCGCCTCCACCATCGCACCCTAACTACGACGTACCATCAACTGCTCCCTCGAAACAGGCACTTTCCCCGACGACTGGAAACACGCAGATGTCAAGCCCCTCCTCAAGAAGCCCACCGCAGATCCGACGGACCTCAAGAACTACCAACCTATCTCTCTCCTCCCCTTCGCAGCCAAAGTTACCAAGAAGAGCGTCAACAACCAGCTCACTAACGGATCACTGACAGAATATCGACAACACTAATATCGACCTACAAAAATATCATGACATAAATATCGTTGTCAAAAATATCGACTTCCTATCTTCATAATGGTAAGTACAAAAATATCGAGAAAAAAATATCGTTGTTAAAGATATCGAAGTACAAAATATTGTTTTTTTATATGTATTATAAATAATGTAAAATAAATTAAATAATACATATTACTTAAAAAATATTTAAATTTATTTGTAAACTTTAACAATTATAAGTAATAAATGTAATTTAAAAATAAATTAAACATACATATATAAAACGTATTATATATATTTACTTAAAATTAATTAATAAATAGCAATTTTAATTAATTATATAATATTAGAAATATATTAAAAAATAAAGATAAATATATATATACATACATCTATAACATAAAAATTAAAAACAATTATAATATAAATTAAAATATTAAAATATGTCAAATTTTTAAACCTACATTGTAAACTACATTTAGTGCAACAGTAGGAAAAATGTTGGATAGCGGAGGGTAAAAATTACTATTCCCACTCCAGCGAGTGCAACAGTAGGGAAAGTGTTGGATAGCGGAGGGGAATAATTTACTATTCCCACTCCAGCGAGTGCAACAGTAGGGAAAGTGTTGGATAGCGGAGGGGTACAAATTACTATTCCCACTCCTGCAAATGCAACAGTAGGGAAAGTGTTGGATAGCGGACTGAAAAAAATTACTATTCCCACTCCATCGAGTGCAACAGTAGGGAAAGTGTTGGATAGCGGAGGGGAATAATTTACTATTCCAAATCCAGCGAGTGTTAACAGTAGGGAAAGTGTTGGATAGCGGAGGGGAATTGTAGGAGAGTAGGATCTGCCTCTTATGTTGCCCCCATTTATTTTCTGATGTTTACACTGGTTTCTGGCTATAGCCTGGTTGGGACCCTGCCACTCGGGGCCCCAGCCTCTCTGTTCTCTCTAAACGATTTGAGTGCCCTCTAGGTGCACTAGTGATTGGATACTGTGGTACCTTATGAGTCCCTAGTACATGGTACCTTAGGTACCAAGGGCATAGGTACTTCACAGGCCTACCAGGGGCTGAAGCATGTATTATGCCACCCCTGGGAAGCAGACTAAATCTGACACCACAGGCCTGCTACTGCAGCCTGGGTGAGGAAGTGCTAGCACTTCTCACTGAGATATAGGTCCCCTATATCTCTCCTGCACACACATTGAGACTTATCAGTCACCCCTAAAGCAAGCCCTATCAATCCTGAGGGCAGGGTGCTTAGTTTCCATGTGAGGGGGTGCCTCTGCCTGAGCAGGGCCCCTCTGCAGCTCTCAGAGTCCATTCTCTGGGGCTGTTTGTGGATGCGGTTAAACCATATACTTTTAAGTGCATTATATCCTCGCGGTAGAATGCTAACTTTGGAATGGCTGCATCGAAACATGTCGTGTTTGGTGTCAAACATCTTGGAATACTACCCCCCCGCCAGTCCTGGTGGCGGGGGTAGCATTCCACCCTTCTAGAGGGATAGACATGTACCTACTGTGGAAACGCGGTAGAATCCTGCAGAGCCCTGGCATCACAAAATGGATGCCACCAGTCACAGACACTGGGCTGCCCTCCTGCTGATGACCAACACTCGCAGTGGAGGAAGCCCAACAATAGATATCCTGTCCCAAGGGGGTGTGACCACCTTCCAGACAGGGTTTAGTGTATTGGGGCTGGGTGGGTGCACTCTTAGAGTGCTTTGAAGTCCTGCACTGGGGGAGCAGAAGGCTCCTCTGTGCATACCCCAGTTCAAACCGGCTCAGGGGCTACCTGCCCCTGCTCTGGCGTGAAACTGGACAAAGGGAAGTGGGTGTAGCCACCCACTCCCCTGACCCTCCCATAGGTAGAGTCATAGAGCTAGTCCCTCCCTTTCTTTTAGTATAAGAGGGGGAACCTGTGCATTGCAAACTAGATTTCCCTGGACGACGCTCTGAAGAAGAATCCCGGACCTTCGACGTTCCACTACCTTTGGAAGACTGAAGAATCTCCCTTGGAGTCAAGGAGTGACTCCCTGCTTGGCAGGCACCAAAAACTACAAACGATGGTCGCAAACTACGCCGCTCCCGCCGGAGTCCGAAGTCCCTGCAGCCCAAGAAGGGGATTTCCTGACTTCTCAAAGGCCATCGTGAGTCCCCAGCGAAGCTGAGGCCAGTGGACCCCAAGAGTGATGAGGAACCGTGACCCCTGGGTACCGTGCACTATTGTCAAGTGCAACCCCTTCACAATGTTTCACGAACTTGTGCTTTGGACTGCGTGTGGTCCTAGCCTCCAGCAAGAATCCCTCCGAAGATCAGAGGCCTACCACGTCTCGAGTGACCGTGGGCCCCTGTTGAGCAAATCCTGCCGAGGCATCTTTGCGATCCCTTGCCAGCCAGCTTGTGGGTCTCCAGAAGACTTTCTAAAGAAACCAAAGGGCTCCCCTAATTGCTCCAGGCCTGCCCTGACTTACCCTCGCTGGGTGAGTCCCACAGACCTTGCTGTTTTGCGCCATTACCTCTTTACACTTTCCCCAAGACTTGCTGTTACCAAGGCTTGTTGGCTTCAATCGAGTCGCCGACACCGCAGTAAGCTGCAGACATTGTGGGGCACGTTGAATCCAGCTCCTGGTTGTCGTCGACACCTCCTGGACCTCGTGGCTGAAGAGTCAAGGCACCCGCGAACAACCTGAATCTTGCGACGACGGTGGGAATCCATCTTCCTTGCCCCGAGTCACTGCCAAGTGACTTTGAACACTGTCCCCTCTGCTTTCAGGTCTTCCATCTTCTGAATCCAGGCTTGGATTCCTCCGGACACTTCTCCTGTCGCCGCAAGCAGCAAGTCTTCACTGGCTCCCATTGAAAAAGACGCCGCGACCTGACACCAAAGAACACCTATGCACCCGGCTCCCCTGGGTGAGGTAACTTCAGCACTACGGTGCTCCTGTGGGTGTGGGCCCTCAAACTACTTACCCTGTAAGTGACTTGCTTGTAGCTACCCTAGAAGCACCCTAAAACTCTTATTTTCTAAGTGCAACAATTGCGCTGACTCGTACAGGGTTCGCGTCTGTGTTAGACACATCGCGTCCATCTCCCTTGTAACACTATCTAGAACTGTGTCCTTCGACTCGTACTGAGTCCTATCGGTGTTCGCATCGAACACAAGGGGCCTGTAACATTGAGATCTCCATTGCGCTGACTCGCACAAGGTTCGCGTCTGTGTTAGACACAGCGCGTCCATCTCCCTTGCAACTCTATCTGTAACCGCGTCCTTCGACTCGTACAAGGACCGATCGGTGTGTTCGCCACGAACACGCAAGAGACCTTTAACATTGAAATCTCAATCGCGTCTGTTCGCATAGACTCGTACATGACTCGCACCGGTGCCAGGGCATCGCGTCCGTCCCATGTGGGTCTCCTACAACTACCTGGGGTGGTTCTTGGGGGTCCCTCGATTCTAGATGCCCTAGACCTAGGTCTAGCCAAACTAAGATTGTGATATTCGATTGTGCTAAACTTATTTTGATAACATTTGACTTGTACATATGTTCCTGACTTCTAATCTCATAAAGAGATTAGTAGAGAGTGTTTATTAATAAATACATATATATTTGATATATATACCTGTGTGGTGTCTTTTCATTTGGTGATTCAAGAGATTGTGTGGTAAAACAAGCTGCTTTACATTCCTTCAAGACTTAGCCTGAAGGCTGCTCTCCACAGCTACCACTAGGATAGCTTTCTATAAAGGTTGTCTTAAACCTATCTACCATAAGAGTCGAATTGTTCTGGTGCAAGGTGTCCACTTTAATTAGTGAACAGCATATACCAGGCCAACTTCTCACAGGAATAATTTACTATTCCCACTTCAATGAGTGCAACAGTAGGGAAAGTGTTAGATAGCGGAGGGATAAAAATTACTATTCCCACTCCAGCGAGTGCAACAGTAGGGAAAGTGTTGGATAGCAGAGGGATAAAAATTACTATTCCCACTCCAGCGAGTGCAACAGTAGGGAAAGTGTTGGATAGCATAGGGGTAAAAATTACTATTCCCACTCCAGGGAGTGCAACAGTAGGGAAATTGTTGGATAGTGGAGGGTAATAATTTACTATTCCCACTCCAGCGATTGCAACAGTAGGGAAAGTGTTTGATAGCGAAGGGGTACAATTTACTATTCCAACTCCTGCGAATGCAACAGTAGGGAAAGTGTTGGATAGCGGAGGGTAAAAAATCACTATTCCCACTCCAGCGAGTGCAACAGTAGGGAAAGTGTTGGATAGCAGAGGGGAATAATTTAATATTCCCACACCAATGAGTGCAACAGTAGGGAAAATGTTGGATAGTGGAGGGATAAAAATTACTATTACCACTCCAGCGAGTGCAACAGTAGGGAAAGTGTTGGATAGCGGAGGGATAAAAATTACTATTCCCACTCCAGCGAGTGCAGCAGTAGGGAAAGTGTTGGCTAGCATAGGGGTAAAAATTACTATTCCCACTCCAGTGAGTGCAACAGTAGGGAAAGTGTTGGATAGCGGAGGGGAATAATTTACTATTCCAACTCCAGCGAGTGCAACAGTAGGGAAAGTGTTGGATAGCGGAGGGGAATAATTTACTATTCCCACACCAATGAGTGCAACAGTAGGGAAAGTGTTGGATAGCGGAGGGATAAAAATTACTATTACCACTCCAGCGAGTGCAACAGTAGGGAAAGTGTCAGATAGCGGAGGGATAAAAATTACTATTCCCACTCCAGTGAGTGCAACAGTAGGGAAAGTGTTGGATAGCGGAGGGAAATAATTTACTATTCCCACTTCAGCAAGTGCAACAGTAGGGAAAGTGTTTGATAGCGGAGGGATAAAAATTACCATTCCCACTCCAACGAGTGCAACAGTAGGGAAAGTGTTGGATAGTGGAGGGAAACAATTTACTATTCCCACTCCAATGAGTGCAAAAGTAGGGAAAGTGTTGGATAGCAAAGGGGATAAAATTACTATTACCACTACAGGGAGTGCAACAGTAGGGAAAGTGTTGGATAGCGGAGGGGTACAAATTACTATTCCCACTCCTGCGAATGCAACAGTAGGGAAAGTGTTGGATAGCGGAGGGGTAAAATTTACTATTCCCACAGAACAAAATTCAAATTTAAAAACAAACAAAATATCAACTACAAATCAAAATATAATAAAACCCCCAAAAACAAAACATAGATAAAAATATAAAAATTAACAAAACATATAAAAATATTTTAATGTTGCAAAATTCTAAAAGTGACATAATTTTTTTTTTTTTTAAATTTAGCAAACAATTTACAAACAAATAAATATTTTGTAATAGAAATTTATCTTAATCAAAAAATTAAAAATTACATAAATGTAATATTTATTTTCCTACCCTATAACACCACACAATTTACAACACACATCTAAATTAAACAAAAAAGTGTACCTATATAATTAACACAATTAATTATCAATTTAACAAATATTAATAATTATAAAACACATTTCAAAATATGTAAAAACCAAATGTTACAGCTATTGAACCTAAATTCCCAAACAAAAAAAAGAAACAATTTCCAAAAATATTTATCAATTAACAAATGAATATTAATGATCAAGTAATGATTAATTAATTTAAACTAAATTACTTTCCACCCTCTACCCCAAAAACACGAAAACACACACCTAAATTTCTTTACACATTTTCCATAACTAATTTTACATTAATCAATTAATATCAATTAACAACAATCCATTAATTAATTTAAAAAAAATTACTTCCCACCATTTACCACTATAAACCCCACAACTCACAACTCAAAATTATTACACAATTGGCATATTTAAAATGTAATTAATTAATTAGCATTAATTAACAATTAATTAATTAATTATAAATAAATTACCTCCCACCATATTCCCCTATAAATACCACCACCAATTTCGTAAAACATGACACAATTAACATAAATAATTAACAATTAATTAATTAATTAATAACAATTAACAAGCAAAATATAAATAAAGAATAATAACTTAATCCACACAATTAACACTATAAAATAAAATTAATTAAATATTGTATTAAAAATATTAATAAATGTTTTAAAATTAAATTACTTCCCACCCTACTCCCTATCAACCCACAACCCACTCCTAAAAAATAACACAATTAACATAATTACCAATTAATTAATAATAATTAACAACCAATTAATAAATAATTAATAATAAATTAATTCCCACAACTAACAATATAAAATATAAAATAAATAAATATTAATTAATAAAAAATACTAATACATTAATTATAATTAAATTACTTCCCACCGTATTCCCCTATAAACCCACAACCCGCTCCTAAAAAAATTACACAATGAGCATATTTACCAATTAATTAATCAATACAAATTAACAGCCACTTATTAATTAATTAATTATAAATTAATTCCCACAATTAACACTATCAAATCAAAAAATATATAAATACTAATAAATAAAAATTAATATTCAATTTATTATAATTAAGTTACTTCCCACCCTATTCCCCTATAAACCCACAACCCGCTACGGAACTAAAATGCAAAATGTAGTTAAAATAAAATTAATAACTTCAAAAATTTAACACATATATTAAAAAACAAATGCAATACTTAGTCAAAAAAATAGAGCACATACATTTAAAATACATACTAAAACACATAACAGTAACTAAAAAAACGATATTTTTACAACTACATTTTTGCAAACGATATTAATTACTTCGATATTTTAGAAAACTATATTTCTTACCTGAAACTCGATATTCTTGACCACGATATTCATGCAGTCGATATTTATGTATCACGATATTTTGCACTCGATATTAGTGCAAGTCGACATTTCCTACTCGATATTCTGACTGTTTACCCTCACTAACTTCATAGAAGCCAACTGGATCCTCGATTCTTCCCAATCCGGATTCTGCAGCAACCACAGCACCGAGACCGCCCTCCTAGCCACCACGGACGACATCCGCACCCTCCTCGACCAGGGCCACACAGCAGCCCTCATCCTACCAGACCTCTCAGCAGCCTTTGACACCGTCTCCCACCACACACTAACTGCCAGACTCCACGATGCCTGCATCCGGGGAACCGCCCTCGACTGGATTCGCTTCTTCCTCACCGGCAGAACCCAAAAAATCAGACCCCCACCCTTCCACTCCGAACCCACAGAGATCAGCTGCGGAGTACCCCAAGGATCCTCACTCAGCCCCACACTCTTCAATATCTACATGGCCCCTCTCGCCACCATCATCAGAAAACACAGACTCAGCATAGTATCCTACTCCTACGACACCCAGCTCATCCTCTTCCTCACCAACGAACCGGACATCACCAGACACAGATTCCAGGAAGGCATGAAAGACGTCGCTTCCTGGATGAGCAGCAGCTGTCTAAAGCTCAACTCAGAGAAAATGGAAGTCCTCGTCCTCGGGTCCACCCCCTCAGCATGGGACAACATCTGGTGGCCCACCACCCTTGTCGAACCCCCCACAGACCACGCTCGCAACCTCGGCATCATACTCGACTCCTCCCTCACCATGCACCGACAGATCAACGCCGTATCCTCCACATGCTTCAACACCCTCCGTATCCTCCGCAAGACCTTCAAATGGATCCCACCAGAAGGATCGTCACCTACGCACTCATAACCAGCAGACTGGACTACGGGAAAGCCCTCTACGCCGGAATAAACAAATCTCTACTCCTCAAACTCCAGACAATACAGAACGCCAGAGCTAGACTTGTCCTCGGCATCCCACGACAACACCACACTACCCAAAATCTACGAGAACTCCACTGGCTCCCCATTGAAAAGAGAGTGACCTTCAAGCTCCTCCCTCACGCCTACAAATCCCTCCACAACATCAGACCCCAATACCTCAATGAAATAATCTCCTTCTACGCACTCAAGAGAAGCCTCCGATCTGCCGATCTTGCCCTAGATGAAATACAATGCATCCACAGAGCCAGAGCGGGGGGGCGATTCCTCTCCTACATCGCAGCCAATTCCTGGAACGAACTCACACACAGCATCAAACAAGCCCCCACACTGCAAGCTTTCAGGAAGAGCCTCAAGACCTGGCTCTTCAGATGAGACGAAGCTGCGTGAATACTCCCCCCCCCCCCCCAGCGCCTTGAGACCCTTGCGGGTGAGTAGTGCACTTCACCAATTGTATGTTGTGGTGATGCTTACAATTTCCCCACCTTGTCCACTATCACCATTGGACAATGTTTTTGTGGTTAAAAAAGATGTTCCAGAGCAATAGCATTAGGTTAGAGAAAGGGATTTATTGTTACTTCATAGGTGGATGATGCACAGGCAATTGCTTCCATTGAGGAGAACTGTGAAACTACTAGAGGGAACCTCATGGGATGTGTCATAGAAGTAGCAGATTGGATGCAGTCTCATTACCTAAAGCTCAATAGGCACAAACCGAGATGCTACTATTTGGGAAAGCCAACACTATTTGGCATAACTATTGTGAAGCCCAAAAAGCCGTGAAGAATCAGGGGTTCATCATTGATGATTCCCTTTCCATGAAAGACCAGGTCAATAATGTGTGTGGGAGTTGTTTTGGCATTTTACGTTTACTTCACAGAATTTTTATTTGGATTCCGACTCACTCGTGCAAAACTATAGTGCAGGTGCTCATCACTAGTCGGCTTCACTATGATAATGATTTACATGTAGCGATGGCCGACTATCTTTATACCCACTTGGAAAGCATCCAAAATACATCTGCGTGTATGATCTGCAGCCTTCCTGCTAAATCGTCCATATCAGCTAATCTGAATTCTCTTCAATGGCTGCCTCCATGCAAGAAAGCAGTATTTAGATTCCCTGCCATGTGCATCGGGCAGTTTATTCTACTGATCCTGTGGCTCGAAGAAACAGGATCTGTTTCTATTATCCCTCTAGAGCTCTTAGAACATCTAACCAGGCCATCATCCTTCAGAGACGCATCACTGGGCTTTGTATGGGGGATCTCTCCTTTGCCTACATGGTGGCCGCCCATTGGAATGCTCTCCAATTCAATCTGATTTAGCTGCATTTCGGACATTATTGAAAACCTGTTTCTTTGCTTTATAACTGTGCTCTTATGGGGGTGCTGTACCTTTCTCTTGATCTGCCCTTCCTTCTGGAGTCAGAACTTGGTCCAGCACTGGGCTATCCCCTTAGGGATGAGTGTGCTCTTTAAAAGTATTATAGACAAATAAGAAAAAATAAGTGTTCCTCACTCGTGATGTGTGGCAGATACGGCTCTGGATAAAATGCCTTCTATACATTGATGCATGCAATTGTTTCATTCGCTCTTCTATTTTCGATCTTGCCACAGTAGCTGCTACAGTCAAATATTGGCCTTTACATTTTAACAATAGTTCCTCATTTTTAGAACCCTTGAGTCACTGACACAGCATATATACTTGTATCCTTGTTATATGTCTCTACATGTGGACTCTGGTTCCCGCAGAACTATAGTTCCTGTTGTTGTGGAACGCTTTGATTCACAAATTACGCTTTTGAGCAAGTTTACACTTTTGAGCGAGTTTACTACTTTTCAGTATTCACAAACTGCACTTTTGTAGTACTTTACACTTTTGTGGTAACTAACACTTTTGCAGTTAGCCCAGCACTGGTAGGGACTTAATATAAAACCCCAAAGGAAATAACACTAATTTAAACTAAATCATTTAAAATAGTTACAAATATATCTAAGTATAAATTAATGTTACAAATATATAAAATAGTAAATGTTTATTTATAAATTGTTTAAAATGAAATAATAAATATATAAAAATAGTACATATTTATTATTTAATTTTAAAACAATGTTCTATAATTAACCTATAAATAATGTCAATCAAAGTGGTCTATTTTGTAGCGCCTGGAATGAGTTTCACATCTCATTAAGTTCAAGCACCTGATTTGCAGCTGCTGGAGAGGTAATGGAAATCAGCCTTCAATAGCTTCGGGCAGGAAATGGGTAACTTTCAAAAAAATACTTTTTTCTATAAATTTTTTAAAATCCAACTCCACCATTGAATTGGATTTTTAATAACTACTAAAATAGTGTTTTATTATTTCCTATCTGGTCCCAAACCTGAGATAAAGAATTGATATTTTAATTTGTACTCTGGTTTTCTGTATAGGACAACCACGCCTGCTACAGGGGAAGAAACGTTTGGAGCCTTGCCACTGTTTGAACATGGCAATATTGATTTTCTACATGTCCCACCTTTAAATACCATGCACCCTATCTTTTGGGCTACAAAAACTGCATATATTAATATTTAAAAGGAAAGTCTTTGCCTGTCAAAATGGTTATTGTGAGAGATCTCACTGCTGTTTTGAAACTGCAACAGTCAGGTTACAATAGTAGGCCTGACGCCATGTTTTGTAGGCCCATTCTGTAGACCACACAATAGGTGCTGCAGTCCACAAGTGGCATTTAACATTTAGGCCCTGGGTGCGTCTTCTACATTACAAATTAGGGAATTTTAGGCAAGTTAAATGTGTCAATTAGGAATACGTCTATTTAATTGTGATTACATGGGGAACCCAGGTAATATAATCCTGTTTAGCAGGAGTCAAATGTACAGAGTTCAAAACCCAGAACAAATATGATCAAGAAAAAGGCAAAACTTTGAGGTGACCATAAAGAAAATGTGGATTTCATACACTGGGAAAATTAACGATAATCAGCACTTTTTTGAGTGTGGATGTCTTATTGAGATTGCTGAGGAATAGGGCTATCCTCCTTGGGCTCTATCGGCATCTTAAAATTGATTTTTGTTGTTGATTAATCACATAAGTCCTTTTATGTTGTATTTTTTTCAGGTGTTTCAATACACCTTTTACTGTTTTTTACAATATGAACCAACCTTGAAATATCCTAAAAACATATGGAGATATACCTTTGGATGACAGGACATCATAGTGTAGAGATTATCTCCTGTGACATAAAATTAGGCAAGTGGAGTGTCTTTGTATCTAAAATTGTGCTACTTGTGCTAAGCATCCTATAAGTAAGTAAAGAATAAATATGACCAACATACTCAATCTTGCACCATTCTCAACACGTTTAGTTGGCTCGATGAATGATGTTTTCTTTTCACAGTGTGCCAACCAATGTTTGGTTGCTATTTTTTGTATAAAGTTCATGTTATAAAAACAAAAATTGTACATACAAATCATGGAGAATTGCATACTATGGGGCATATTTATTAAAAAAACATGCAGTGCAGCGTCACCTTGCTGTGCTACATGATAGAGAAAGGGCAGGAATGCGTCTTATCTAACATTATATGGCGTATTCCTGTCTTTTCCCGCACTGGCGCACAATCTGCTGCCTAGCGCCAACGCAGGTACCTTTGTACCATGGTGCAAGGGTGCCTGCATTGTAAGCAGGATTGTTTTTGTGCTGGAAGGGATACCTTCCTGCACAATACTCCGAGGAGTTTTCCTTATTCAACGCAGACATAGAAAGAGGAAGTAACAAGGAGAAAAATAAAGATATTTCTCTTTGTTACGCTTCACCTGGGGAGGCGTAGCATTTTGACGCATTACCAGGTCTGCTAGTAATGGTAAATCTGGCAACATGCCAAAATCCATGCGTGGATGTGTGGGAACACTCACGCTCCACCTTTCGAACGCCTCCTGCGGCAGAGTAACGCAAGCCAGCTATTTGTGCTGCTTTGCAATACTCTAGATTTATCAAGCCACACAGGGTCACACAAGGGGGCCTTGCGTGTCTTGAGAATTTAACTTAAGAGTTGTGTTGCTCTTGTGACCTGTTACGTGGTGCAAGAGCGACGCAACTCTTTAATAAATATCTGATGATGCTATTTTTGTATGTTCATATTGTCCACAGCCCAGAACAAGTTCCACCATAGAAAAGGAACAAAATGCATTGTCTGTTTTTATTTCAGAATGGAGGAATGAAGGATAAAGGAAAGCCTTTAAATTGAATATGGGACTCTTGACTTGAAATCTGCAGGGCACATATCGAAGAAGTGTGCTGAAACTACTGATTTAATTGTGGGTTAGGCCTAGCAGAATTTTTGACTTATTACTTGGGATGGACTCACCTTCTCCCCGACTAATAACCCATTTCCTTCCAGCATGTGTCAAGGAATTCTTCCTTACACTTGTATCCAACGTTAGAGAGAACGAGAGTACGTATGTTTTCTAGTGCAATCTCGAAATTCATGAACTATGCAGTTATCACCTCCTATCACGATACCAACTATAGACATGTATCATATATACAATAGCCAAGAAACTAGTCAATAATAAGTGGAACAACAGAATTAATTTAACAGCCAAATGTGAAGCTTCACCAGAGCAACAAAGACTACATTTTCAAACATCATAGAGAATCCTCAAGATTCCTAGAAGAGGTCTAAGGGACAATGGGGTTTTACATTTATGGCCTGATTTATACCTTGGTGGATGGGTTACTCTGTCACAACGGTGACGTATATCCCTTTCGCCGAAATATAAAACCCATCAGATATAATAGGATTTATATTTCGGTGGATGGGATATTCGTCACCGTTGTGACGGAGTAACCCGTCCGCCGAGATCTAAATCAGGCCCTTAGACTTCATTGTCGTGAAAGGTCAGTCTTCTCGTAGGTGACTCAAGTTTCCCGACTTCACCTGATATGAAGTTTATTATGCCTTTGGCTGATGCATGTTGAGTTCCCATGGAACTATCACTGCGTATCAAGCGATTTACTGCGACACCAAGAAGGACAGAACTTCTGGCAGCATGGAATCATTTAGTGCATGCTAAGGGGCACATGCATCAAGCATTTTACCGGTCGCAAACGGGCCGATTCGCAGAATCAGCCCATTTGCGACCTGTAAAATGCCTTTTCTGATGCATCAAAGGCATTGCATTTGCAAATTAGGTTATCGGAATTTTTGCGATTACCTAATTTGCAAATGCATCTAGGGAATCGCAATTTGCGATTCTCTAAATGCGATGCATGTATCATTTCCAAAATGCGACTTTGCATTTAGGAATCGATAGGATAGGAATTACCATCAATTTCAAGTTGATGGTAATTTGTGAATCCCCAGAAAAATGCACAAAAGTGCATTTTTCAAAGTGCCATGTGGCGCACAAACAAGCCCTTAGGACATGTGTGTGCACCACAAGTGCACACTTACCTTTTTTGGGGGTGCATCAGGGGGCCTTAGGCCACCTAGCACCCTTGCAATTGCATTCACAATTTGTGATTACCAATTTGGTAATCGCAAATTGCGAATGCATTCCCATTCATTCCTTTGGGCCTAAAGGCATATAGGAATGAATGGGAATGCATTCCCTGATAGCGAACCGCAATTTGTGATTCGTTATTAGAGAATGTTAAGGATTCGCAAAAATATTTGCGAATCCTTCATGCATAGGCATTTGCGATAACCAAATAGCGAATCCCTAAAATTCACTATTTGGTCATCGCAAAGGATTACCTTGATGCATGTGCCCCTTAATCCGGATGTATGATGCTACATCGCAAACGATAACATCGCATACCTTTACATCAGCGCCTTTACATCGCATGCACATTTGCAACGCAAGTTTTCACCACGCAAACCATTACTTCGCTTGCGTATTGAAATGTATGCAAAACACATTTACAACGCACACAAACACTCCGCATGCTTTAACATCGCGATTTTCCCTCAAATACCCCCTACATAACACACTACCCTAAAGCCTAAAAAGTACCCCACACTCCCTGACCCCTAAGCCCTAATACGCTACGCTTAACACACTGCCCTACATAACACACACTACCCTAAAGCCTAAAAAAGTACCCTAAACTTCCCTAAACCCTAATACACTACGCCTAACACACTGCCCTATACTACGACCACCAGACAGTGCCCTAAACCCTAAACACTACACTGTAAGCACAATCTCCAGACACTGCCCTAAACCCTATACACTACACTAAACCCTAAACACTACACTGTAAGCACAATCTCCAGACACTGCCCTAAACCCTAAACACTACACTCTAAGCATAATCCCCCTTACCTCTTTCTCCTCGCGTTGTCCCGGTGCTCCTCCGCCTCTGTCCCGGTGCTCGTGTCCATTACACCACATACGATTTAAAAGCGTATGCGTTTTAAATGCGCATGCGATGTAATGGTACGCGGCGTAATGGGCCGCGTCGTAGCGTCGCTTGCGTTGTAACGCTCGCGACGTAAACGCATGCGACATAACGCATGCGTTGTAGTGGGTGTTCTCCCCTTAATCCATGTACTCAGGAGATGATGTTGCCAGCCCAGGAGCAGCTGTTTATCCGCTACTCAGCAGCTAGGCATAGGCAATTGCCTGACGCAATAGTCCCGCTGCTTTGATGGCAGGGCTTGTGTTAGTGGGGTTTTCTATCATCCTAGCGATCTTTTATTCTTTCTTTCTCATAAGTGCAATGAGTCATTTTAGAGTACCCCTAGTATTCACCTTTTAGGGACTGGCAACTTGTTCTCTATCTTTTTGGAAGCACAGTGTTCATAGCTCCCTGTGGAGAGCTCTGCAGCCTGAGTTAAACCAGATGTGTTTTGGTTTCTTCTTTACTTCCCTTTGGGGTTGTGCTGTGGTTTATGACAGACTGGCTCTTTCCTTAGGCTGGTGTGGTGTTGGTAGAGACTTGTCATATTCTCTGCATGGATTGCTAGTTTCCCTTCACTAAGAAAGAGATCCAGGTTCATTTCGCTCTGTTCCTAGTTGAGGGCAGGGTCCCATTGTTCTTTGGAAGTTTTCTTTTCTACAGCAGAGCTGGTCAGGCGTAAAATGGTGTAGTTGTGGTCACACAGGTGAGTTTGTGGGCTGATGGCTAGATTCATAAGCGTGCCATTAATGGCATACTCTATTACACTGGTAACTACAAGGGAGAATATTTGAATTGGGCCAGTTACTAGACTCTTGTTCTGCCTTTAAGAATCAAAAGTCCCACTGCTTTGCATAAATACATTTTTATGGTTGCTTTTGGGGAGTCTATTTCTTTGCTTAATGGTTGAGTTTAGTTCAGGAGACAGGAGTTCATCTCTATTACGGGGAATGAAGTCTATTTCTGTATCTGTTCTTGCAGTCTAGTCACTGCATACCAAAATATATACATGCCTGTTTGGAAGGGGACTCTGCGATTCCATGGTGTGGAGTGTCTACTTGTTATTGTCAGGGTTGGCTGTAGGGTTTTAGCTGTCCAGGCGAAAATGCCCCCATTCCTGACCTGCCCCCCCCTTCGGGCACCTTTGATGCACAAAATGCACAGTATGGAATTCAATGTCCTTTTCACAAATTGTAAGTCAATTGATCTTAAAACACACAGAAAGTGAAACCATTTTATAACGAAAGGCATGTTACCTTCATTAGCACACTTAAAATGCACCATTTTCACTGTTATGGAGTAAAGGACAAGTGATTGTTCCTTGTATTTTTTAAAAGTCGATGGTGTTACCTGTTAAGAGCGAGAAGACACACAAAACAATTATCTTTTAAACATCCAAGAAGACTAAGGGGCATATTCACAAGGAGCTATCGCCGAATTAACGGCACTTTATCGCAGCCAAAGTCGTGATAAATATACCTCCCCATTCACAAGCCGGTGTCAACAGCCCACAGCACCAGTTTACCCGTGATAGCAGCCGCAAAAAACATCGCCACAGAGGACCCGCGCAACTATCGCTAATGAGATGCAGAGTGGGAGTTCCCGTGCCAAAAGGCGCGACAACATCACACCTCAACATTCTCAACGACCAGCCACATCGGCGATAAAAACACAAAACAGGCGATAAGGTGCGTTAGCACCAGGAAATCTACACCTGCTCTGACCTGGTGTAAAGTCGGACGGTAGCCTGCAAACCAAAAGGGAGCACAGCCCAGGGCTACATCGGAAGGGCAACAGATGCCATGGAGCCACCCATCATGCGGCCCAGACACCCAAGAGGGCCACAACACCCACCGCCACCACCCCCAGGACCACCCCTCCCTGGCACCCCCCGACCAAAGACATGCCACATCAGCCACACCTAAACATGTACAAAATATTCCACTTGATGTCGCACAATCACAACTGGTAACATGCATGTGTCGTCACACAAATGAGCAGCACGCATTCACTTACGAAGCAACAAATGAAACTTTATTAAAATGAACACCGAAATGAAATGAAGACACATGGCCGCTCCCCTCGGGACAATATGTAGGTCACAGCCTGTAAGACAAAAAACATGATGAGAAGGTGTGTCCTGCGCACATCAGAGGACAGAGAGAGAGCGAAGGACAGAGAGAGGAAGAGAGGGAGGGAGAGAGAGAGAGAGAGAGAGTGCCGCCCCTTCGCACCCAGGCCACACTGCTCACCTGCTGCCACCGGTGTGTCTCCAACCACGTGCCGGTATGTATAGCAGGACACCAGGTCACATATCTGAGTCAGAGCCGTCAGCTGAAACAGAGTCCAGATACATGACTGGCACAGTACACACACTTGCACAAGACAACATCGCCTGCCCGCCCATGCACACCCAGGCAGAGGCACCCCATCCCCTCCCGCCACCCATCGGAGCATGCCCGCCCATGCACACCCAGGCCTCAATGCTCACCTTCCGCCACCGGCGCGTAGACAGGAGGTCCCACCACGTGCCGCTGCAAGCCACAAGCCCGGGGACCGCGGACATGGCACCCTCCACATCATGCAGCCCCGCTCCGCAGGCCACCAGGTCTCACGTTTGGTGCTGGGTCTTGATTACTCCATGGCATAGGACATACCAGTGCACCCGGCACCATCGCAGGCTGCACTTCCCCTCACAGCCCAATGGGTGCCACCAACTCTGGGATCCCGGAAGCGACGCCACATGGCGGTAGGCCCGCGCTGCCCGCTGGCTCTGGCCTACACTGTGGTCCAGCAGGGCACACAAAACCTGAGCTGTCCGGACCGCCGGGACGGGGCATCATTGCAGGCTGCACACCTGCTCAGCAGCTTAAGGTGCCACTGACTCAGTGCACCCAAAGTCACCGTCCCGTGGCGGGGTGCCTGTGCCGTCCGCAAGGCCCCATGTGCCACTAACCCTGTGCAACCCCAGTCTGCGCCACGTGGTGTTAGGCCCGTGCCATCCACAAGGCCTCGTGTGCCACTAACCCTGTGCGCAAAAACTCATGGGCCCTTAATGATTGAGAACCGTGGAGCGTCCGTCATCCAGTCACCACCGGCAGAGGGGAATGTGACGTCGTCAGCCCCTTATGTTGGCGGAGTCACATGGCCTGTGACGCCTGTGCCGGATGGGTGTGGTGTGCGTGCAAACCTGCCCTCAGGGAGTGGCTGTGACATGCTGACAACTAGACCAGTGACCTGCACACCAACAGCGAGTACGCCTGCGACGGGTAGCAATGAGGGCCCCCCCTCGGAGCGTTAGCGGTGTGGTCTGGCCTGCCATACGCCGGACCAGCGCAGGGCTTGCAACAATGACTCGTGGGCTCTGGGCATGGTTCAGGCCATGTCCGGACAAGGAAGTGACTGATGTGTGTGTCCCTGTTGTAGTGTTCACGGGACCCGGTACACAAAATGCAATGTAGCACCCTCTGACTGGCATCCCACAGGATGAACATCATTGACTCAAGGGAAGTCACTGTCCCTACATTCATCCCCACATTCACACATGAATGATGAAAGACATGACACAGCAGTGCGTCACTGGATGTTTATTGCACATCCAGTGCAGTTATGCAGCTGGAGCGGTACAGGGCAATGCCGAGCACACTACACAATATGGGCACGTGGAGGGCCAGCCAGAGTCCATCCGGGGATGACATGTACTGCGGAAGAGGAAGGGTACAGTCCGCAGTCTGGTCGCCGTGTCATTGGTCTTCAAACAGGATGTGGCAGTCCATGTCGCTGTCCAAGGTGAGTGCATCGGAGTGTATCGGGGGTCAGTGGAAGGTCATGAGGCCATGTGCGGGACCAAGCAGAAACAGGCCAGGTGGCAGAAATGTATGCTAGTGCCTCCTTCTGAGAGCCAACCCATCCAAGTCCTCGTCCTCGGATGTGTGCTCTGCCCCCCCTGTGGGTGTTGCAGTACCGGCTGCGGCACTGTGTGCCACTGACACATCAGGGGCCTGAGTGGATACGCCTGCCACACTGGGAGGCACTGACACACCAGGGGGCGGAGATGTGGATGGTGTGGGGGCAGCCGCATTCATCAGCAACACGCCTTGTGGCAGCAATGCCATGATGAAGTACTGCAGGGCATGGTAGATACCTGCTACATTTTGATGGTGTGCAGCAGTGGCTGCCGTCCTTTCCGCCTCCATCTGCACCATGTCCTCCATGAGCCTCCGCATGTGTGCCAGCTCACGGCTGGCATCGCTGGAGCCACTGTGAGCAGACAGGTGTTCTTCTCTCCACATCATGACTCCAGCGATGTCAGTCAGGGCTGGTTGGAGACCATGGGGCGGACGTAGACACCCATCGATGGCATCCAGTTTGGTAGCCATGAGGTCGAACCCCACCCACACCTGCTCAGCCGTCTCCCTCTGGCCCTCCAGCACATGGCGTTGGAAGGCCATGTGTTGTTCCTGGGGG
The DNA here is from genome assembly GCA_963921515.1 of Calotriton arnoldi. Lineage (NCBI taxonomy): Eukaryota > Metazoa > Chordata > Amphibia > Caudata > Salamandridae > Calotriton > Calotriton arnoldi. The sequence continues at coordinate 638,229 of CAWUFW010002702.1, read as the reverse complement.
TCTTGGAGAGTGCCGGGGCTGTGGGTGCCTCCTGCTGGGTGGTTTGGGTGGTGGGTGGGGTCTCATCGATGTGGCTGGGCTGCCCTGATCCTGGAGGTTTGTGGCGGATGAGGTCATTGATGTCTTGGATGGTTTGGGTGTCGATGCTGGTGTTGTCCTCCTCGTCATCAGTGAAGAGTGGCTGGGACTGCTCTGCAGGAGGTGTTGACGATGCCCCTGCGATGTGAAGGGGAGATGGTGTATTACAATGTGTCCACATGTATGTAGCCGCATGGTACAGGTTGACATTCAGACAGCATGGCATTGTACATTGTGACAGTCTGTGGGTCTGGGCGAGGACCCAGAGTCATTGTGGGTGTGCACTGTGCCCTGCTTGCTTGTGCATGTGTGCCATTGTGGCCATCTCCACCCGTCCCCCCAGTACCTGGTGGTCACTCACCCTGTTGCAGTTGTGTTGTGTCCTGTCGAGCAGTGTCCGGTCCCCCGACTCCAGCCACAGTCTCCACACTGATGACTGTCGACAGCAGCTCCTCCATGTCATCCAGCTCCAGCTGTGGCCCTGGGCCCCCACCTCCGGTCTGCGTTGCTATCTTCTGGTTGGCGGTGAGTTTCTCCTTGGTCTTCGCTTGATGTCATTCCATCGCCTCTTGACCTCGTCCATTGTCCGCTTGTGCTCTCCGACGGCATTCACCTTGTCGACGATGTCCCACCATATTCCAGTTTTGGTGCCCAATGACACGTTGGAGGTGACGAAGAGTTGTTGATGGTGTTCCATCACCTCCGTGACTATGATCCTGTTCGCCTGCGGACTGAACTTGGTCTTCCTCGTCTTCTTGTCCATGCCCTTCCCTGGCCCCGAGGTCCCAGGCTGTTCGTCCGGGGTGCTTGTGGGGTTATGCTCGTCCTCTGCGCCTGCTCCGGCTGCCTCCATGGTGCTTGGGTGTTGGTCAGTTTGTGTGTGGGTGTTTTTTCTACTTTTATGGTGATTTTTGACGCCTCCCAGGTGTGTGTTGCAGGCCTGGCACTGCTTGTCGCTGATTTCCTCATTGCGCTTTGGCCCATCGCGTGTTTTTTGGTGTTGTGGTTTGTGTTTTTATCTCCATCGTGGTGGTGTATCGTGGACATTGTCCGCGGTTTCGGCAGACTATCGCTTGCTACCGCCTTGTTGTGAATTCCACGTTGACATGGGGTTATTTTCCTGCGATAGGCTGAGATATTGAAAGTTGCGTTACGCTACTCTTGCGGTAGTTATCGCACGTTCTTGTGAATATACCCCTAATTTATTTACTCAGTGACAGCACAATGAAGGCTGCTGTTGAGATGCACACACCCATCTAAATAGCAGCCTTCAAAGTGCTGATCACTTCTACATGTTCCTTGAGAAACACATACCAGGGCAACAAAGCAATCTAGGTGGGTTTTCTGGAATGGAAAGATGTTGCTGCTTCTTGTCTCCCACTGCCCCAGGCACATTTCTGAGTGCAGGGTGCCAGATTATAGGGCAGGACAGAGTTATAGAAATGAAAAGCAGCCTTAAGGATATAAACACAAAAAAAGATAAATGACTTCTTGTTGTTGGAGTAACAACATACTTGAATTAATGTTTGCATCGTGCATCTTTTTAATGGTGCCAGGTGCCCAGCTAATTCACTTTAGTACCAATTTTTTATGCCTTCCCTATGGCTTCCTCAAGTTTGTTTGTAGTTTTTCCGGCGAGGTGCTTCAGTTTCTTCGTATACATTTTAGCAATCTTCATTTAGTGGGATATTATGCCATGTCAAACAGATCATGGTGATATTTTTTAGATTTCTTTCTCTTCAATTTAGTTGTGTGTTGTTATGTTAGGGTAAGCGGATTTGTGCAGTGTGCTAGTCACCCATTAGGGTATCCAGGCGCTTGAGCAGACGCGTAGGCCTGCGGCGTTAGTCAAAGAAGCAGGTCTTCAGCTTCTTGTGGAATTTAAGAAGCGAGGAGGAGCTCTGATGTGTTGAGGTAGGTCGTTCCAGATTTTGGGATGCAATGTAGGAAAATGTGAGACCTCTGGTTCTAATTTTGTAGATGAAGGGAGTGTGTGTGAGTGAAAGTGTGGCTTAGGGTATGTGTCTGGCAGCTGGTGAAAGTGTGTGTGGTTGTTCAAGTATGCTTGCTCAATGATGTTCAGTGCTGTGTATCCGTGCATGAGAAGTTTGAATTGGCCGTGCTTGTGTTTGGGGGGCAGTGGAGCTTTCTCAGGTGTGCTGAGATGTGGATGCTACATGGGAGGCTAAGGATGAGTCTTGCTGCAGCGTTCTGAACGGTCTGAAGTCTGTGTACAAGCTGTGGTGAGTTCCCCGCATAGACTGTAGTCTGTGATGAGTGTTTGTGTGATGGTACGACTGGTGTTCTGGGGAAGCCATTTTAAGATATTGTGTAGCATGCGTAGGATGTGGAAGCAGAAGGAGCTAGCTGCATTGACGTACGCTGTCATGTTGAGTTTACAGTGTCTTCTGTGCAGTTTTTCCATAACTATAAGACATAAGATAAGACATATCTGCTGTCTACAGGCTTAAGTCTCAGAGTAGCATCTTTTCAGGGCTTTACGTTATGTTACTGTCCATTTATAAAGCGCACGTACACCAGACGGTCTCTTGGCACTAGGTAGCTGATCGAACTTCAACCCCACTTACTGGTAAGCCTGCCTGAAAAGCAGTGTTTGCAGGAGTTGCCTATATGTTACGAGATCCAGAGTGGACCCAAGGGCAGGCTATTCCATACTCGCGGGCGAGGGTCAATCTTCAGTTCATTGACATGTCTAAAGATGTTACTCAATTTCTCTGGTGGATTCTTTGATTTCTTCCAACATGTCCTTCAGTCTTCTGAGGAAGTCTCCTAAGACATGTGCTGGTGTTAATAAAATGCAAAGTACACTGTTGGGTTTAGAATGATCTTTTCTGTGTGCCCTCATTTTCTGTTTCTCTGTAATTTGGTGCCATTGCTGTCATTATATCACCTTCTTCAGTCTTGGCTTTGGTTTCTTCCACTGTCTGTGTGAGTTCTGGAAATTCAATGGCTTGAATTAAAACCCTATGCAGTATAGCTTTACTATGAATATTATTTCGTTTTTTTTATCGTCTTATTCCTTATTTTCCTCATAGATCATTATGCGCCTGCCAGGCTGGACGGGTCCCTTTGTGGCGAGTATAGGTGTTATACAGATGTCTGTGTGACAGGCATCAATCTCTTTCTGCAGACAGCAAGGTTGTGTTTCTTCCTTAGAAAGGATCTGGGTATACTCTATAGTGTGTTCGGGCTTTGTTTTTTACTTCATCATGCGTTATGTACGTCTCTCTGCATCCAGTTCTTAAAGTTCTCTGTATAACTCAATGCCTTTGGGTGCCCTACAGCTTTGGCTGTGTTGTGGTATATCAGCCTTCCTGTTTTGCTCCACGTTGCACTGTTTTACGTAGTTTGTATGGTAATCTATTGTTGGTCTATTTGTGTAGTCTTGCAATCATTTTCTTTAGTTTGTAATTTCCTAAGCACTATGTGTCGCAGCTGCTCATATTCTAGTGCCATGCTGTCTTCCTTTGTGTTGTGTATGGGTTGCTTCGGTGTTGTGATTTATAATGTTTGCTCGTGGCACTCTTTCCCATCTAATATTATTATTCTCAAAACAGATACACACTTTTTCATCCAGGTTCTGTGCTTGTTCGTAAACTGTCTGTATCTCGTCAATTGTGCGGCATGCTCTCCAAGTTAACTGCTGTTAATTCTTCACAAGACATTCCTCCTGTTGTGCTCTCTTTTCTCCGGAGAATTCGCTCTCTCCTTGGTCTGTTGGCTGGTGGTGGTAGGGTTTTGGTTATTCAAAGATGGCTGCTTTCATCTTTAACTATATGCAGTATTAAATCACCAAGGAGTAATAAACAGTGGTGCTGGAACACTTCTCAGAGTGGGAGTACCGGTAATCGACATAAGGACCTTGAATAATCAAACTGATTCTAAAAGAGAGAGTGTAGGTATATCAGCAACTGAGGTTGGGAGAATAGTGGTGTCCAGTGGTGCATTCTGGACCACATGTTCAGAAGATATTCTTAAAACATGTTGTGGAAGGTCACTGTGATTTATAAAACACATATTATTCGGTCGAACTGTCTCTCTTTTCAACTAAATCACTAGAAACAACTACTAGCTGACTGGGGAAGGAACAAGGGCTTCATTTGGGGTAGGGCTGGTGGTCTGCTGACCTGCCAGGAGGCTGCCTGCTGTAGTTACAGATCTCCACCATGCAGGCTGAGATCTCTGTGCCTTCAGAAAACTTGCAGGAACAGCTCATCTGCTGAAGGCACAGAAGCTTTGCTGAGCAAGCGCTGTGTTAAATTCTCCATCCCAGCACAATATTTTGCTTTTCAAAAACAAACTCAGAAGCAGGTGAAGTCATTATTAAGCCTGGGCGGAGTTCGTTGAGTTCTGCTACGCGGAACTCCGCAAAGTGCAAAAAAACCTCTGCGGAGCTTCGCAAGCGGCGGTGTGCATTCCAAAAGATGCTGTTCACGGAGATTCTCAGTGCCAGGTGCTTGTCTGCACTGTGCAATCATCACAAACGGCACCATGCACAGCGCAAGCAAGCACTGCTTCCTTTCTGCCGCTCGGGTAGATTTTTACTCAAGCGACAGCTTTCTCAACGCGAGCGGACAGTTTCTCAACGCGAGCGGTCGCAGGCATACGCGACCACTCGCAATGAGAAATCTGACCGCCTGCGTTGAGAAATCTCGCCGGGAGATTGATTTTCCACGCTCTCGCTCACCAACTTGATGTTGACGATCGTAAACGAGGAAAAATCTCACCGGGAGTTGGATTTTCCTCGCTCGCCAACTTGACATTGAAGAATGCGAGCGAGGGAAAAAACTCTGCTCCGCTATGCGGAGTTTTCCAGAATTCCCCGAGCTCCGCGTAACACAGAGTGCAGAAATCTCTGCAAACTCCGCAAGCGGAGCGGAGTTCACCGCCCAGACTTAGTCCTTATTCCCCAGGCCCATGCTTTTCTTCCAGGCATCATGCACCCTGCAACAATACAGTATAGATTTTAAAGCAAATCTGTTCTATTTAATAATGACAAAGCATCTAACATGGCCAATACCAGTAGTTGGCATCTGATGTTGTGAGTTTGCTGTCCCAGCCCAAGTAAAAAGTTCAGACATGCCTGGGCTCAAAGTCTTCTATTAATCACAGACCTGGAGAACTGTGATTTCTGAACACAAATTGAAACTCTGCAGGTTCTATCTTGAACTATCTCAATCTCATGGGTGAGTAGCTGCACTTTACAAACCCCTGATTGATTGATTGATTGATTGATTGATTCACTGATTGATTGAACTCCACCAGGCATTAGTCGATGCAAATATGTGCAATGAGAAACATTTTCAGACCACACATCCCTTTGCTGTTCCTTGACTCTTGGGGTTAGGGAGAAACCTCGTCAATAGTTTACAACAACCTGGAAAGGCTTGTGATGCTGAGGAGAGGCTCTTTCTCTCCCTGCTAGTTCTAATAGAATGTGAAACACTAGGCTTGAGCGGAGGTTTTAGTTCAAATGGCAGAATCGGAGGAATTTTGGTATTTCCGGCAGAATTTAAGTATGCAGGGGATTTTAAACTTTAGATACCACTGCATACCACTCGACGCCCTTGCATACTCTGCAGTGATTAGCTTTAAATCACTGCAGAGTAGGTAAGGGCAGCGAGTGGTATTTGGCTGAGCTATTTTCATATCGCAAAATGCATCCTCGCGTCCATTTTTGGATCAGGGGTGCATTTTGAGCTATGAAAATAGTGTCAAATGCCCACTCCACTCCATTGCGGAATTCCTTGGAATCTGGAAGAATTTTTATGTGATTCTGCGTGATTCTATGGAATCAAACTCCACCAAATCCACCCACCCTTAGAAAAAACAGCATAATTCTTTTAGTGGTGGCATAATAGTTCTCAGTCATGACTATCCAGCACCCCCCACCTTACAAACAAAATGTGCCCCAAATCTGAAAAAGCACAGATCTAATAGTGACCTCAAGAAACCATTGAATACTTTTCAAATACTTTTCTCAATAGCTGCACCTCCAGAGAAACATGTTCGCCCATCTTGCATAATTTTATAAATTATTTCATTCTTCAAAATATTGAGCCATATCGGACATGAGCTAGAGTTTTTGTAATATAACAAAAAAAAAGAAGGCATATTGTGCCCGATAAATTCTGTCATTAGTGTGTCCAAGGGAAGTCATGCAACATAGTGCTGCTTTTAAATAAATTAAAACCCTAAATACTGTGGCACAGAACCCTGCTTCTTGAATCAGCGGCGTAAGACCCGGCATACAGAATTCCGTGCTAGAGCGGAACCAAACAAGGGGTTTGCAGCCTCTGCCATCATATAGTCTCTAACTTAGAGTTCCCAGATTGCTGGATGTCAGCAGGATACCATGATGTCATCCTTTCTTTTGCATAATATTGCTGTCAGGAGCGTTCATCCAATTGATTAATTTGGAAGCAGATGAGAATTCTTGCTACCAAAATGCACTGATTCTTTTAAATGTAAGTCCAGGACTGGAGCAATGGGTCCTGCTGACATGAGTGGATGTGACTGTCCTACCCCTAACACCATGAAACATAGGTAAAGTAAGCACCGGGAAGATCCCATCCACAGAGGACCACATGCTGAGCATCCCTTGCTACCTGCCAGAACTGCTCCCTGTCCATGGCTGACATCTGCACATATTAGGGAGGGTGTAAAAAATGGTTCAAACTGTGATTGGTAGGTGAGCTTAACCCAGGCTGCCACTTACCAACCCTTGAGCAATGCCAACTGAATTGTGGCACATGTGTACTAATTTGTAAACGTGTTGGCAAATATCTACTCTTGAGGTTGTACTATCTTCTTTACAGAAAACATGTCAAAGATCTAAATAGCAATTATTTACAAATGGAAGTAAACAATATGCAGCAACAATTCAAGAAAAATCCACCAGATTGACACCACAGTGCACAGTGCATTAACAAATTAATAGCAAAGCGTACATACATCATATGTACACAACTACTAGGGTGTGAGCAAGCCATAAGATCTCTACTAAAGTGCAGAGGTCACAGTGCCTTGATAGACTAATAACCAAGCATATACTCCCCAACTTAAACAACAAATGGGTAAAAACAACTGCGCCCAAGTGTTCATTAGCTTCCAAACTTATTTTAGCTGATGGCTCTCGGGATTATTATGGATAATAGATGTGTCCATTGCACATATATCCAAAGATTGTGACATTTTGGGAGAATCTGCATGAAACCAAGATTTAGTAACACCGATCTTGACCGTTGCATTCATAAAATCTCAATTCCCATAAATTCTGGAGGAATACTTGCAGAAAATTCCGGCAATATTAATTTGGGGAGCGGAGTTCTTACATGGCTATACGTCTGCTTGCTTCTCTATGTAACACATCCCAAAACTGCTGAATCTTAATGCATTTAGCAAAAAAAAAAAAAAAGAATCATGTCTACTTCTAAAGAGTTGTACCCGAAAATGCAAAATTCTCTTGAGCACCTCACCTCTTTAGTGTGTAAAATAAACCCCAACTAACCTTGCATTGATCATTTTGAATCGTGAGATACCCAGAACATTATGTCTGGTATTAATTGCAATAATTCTTAGTATGCCTCTCTTGTCAGAGCATCTAAACACCAAAGACTGTCAATTATCTACTTGGTTATTAATCAATATATGGTACTCATAGCCCACTATTCCTTTGCACTTGATAGACCTAAGTAATTCAATAAAAGCAGTAGGTGACAAGCTAAAATTGTGCAGAGACTGTGGTCTAAAACAACTGATCATTTGAACATATTTGACGATCCTCCTCCCAGGTATTAAATATTTCGACCTCAAATTCTGAAAAGACTGAACTTCCATAGCATCAAATAGCTGTCTTACATATTGTAAAGTTGAGGCAGGCCACTGTGAAGGAAACAAATCATGAGAAACTGCCATAGGAGGTGGATTGAGCCAAAGAGCAGCATATCTAATAATAGATAGAATGAGGAATGGTAGGAGATACTCTTCCAGATAGAGACATAAACCAAGAGTCTTAAATCGGGTGCGTTTAAAATAAGAGGGACATAAAATCCCGGACCAGGCAATAAATCAGAGTAAAGTGTATGAAGATGACAAGGGCGGATGATGCCCACACACGTGACAGGTGGCCAGTGAATGCAGCCTTGTTGTAGAATCTAAGCTTGGGTAAGGCCCGACCTCCCCTTTCTAAAGATGGATGCAAACTGTAGATTGCTCTGGTTGGGTGTTTATGTTTCCAAGGAAAGCGGTTCCATGATTTTTCCACCCTTGCAAAAAAGGCCACAGACATATAAGGCGGGATTGTTCTAAAAGGTATGAAAAGTGGAGTAAATGATTATGATAAGATTGCAGCATTTCTCAAACCCTAATGGAAACCTGTCCCACCTGTTAAACCATGAAATAATCTTAGTAGCGGAAATGTCATAGTTTAGTGAAATCGTTGGAAGCAGATGAGAATTTCTACTACTAGAAAGCACAGATTTTTTTAAAAATATAAGCTCAGGACTGGAACAGTGGTGTGCTGCAGACAATAAAGGATCTGGCCACCCTACCCCTAAAACCGTAAAACCTAGGTAAAGTCAGCACCCGGCATTACCCCGCCCGGCATGGACACATTTCTGAGCAGCACCCTTGTCTAACTTCAGAACTGCTGGTTTTCTACCTAAACCTATCAGAGTGAGTATAAAAGCCGGTTCAGAATCCTGAGGTCAGCAGGTGAGCTTAACCTATAATACCACTTATCAACCATTTACCATGCTCATCCATCCCAAGTGATTTGTGACACACGTATATTAATTTGCAAATTAAGGGGGATATTTAGTATAGGGTTGTGTCGCTTTTGCATCAAGCAATGCGGCGCAAAAGTGAAGCAACCCTTAATTGAGATTTATTAAGCCATGCAAATCGCTGCCTTGCATTACTCTGCCCCAGGGGGGCGTTCCAGGGGTGGTGTGTGGGTGTTCCCGCTCAACACCCATGGGTTTGTGCTCATTCTCAGATTTTCCATAAGCGGTAAACCTGGGAATGCCACAAAACTGCCATGCATCCCCAGGGGAGAAGTAATGAGGAGAAATAGCTTTACTTCTTCTCGTTTTTTTCTCTTTCTATGTGTGCTGCATTCTGAATATGTTACAATTAACTTTAAATATATTAAAGAAAATCAGTAATTATTTATGTGCCGCATTATATCAGCTTGACAGTTCCTGAAAGAAACAGTTTTCACAAAAGCAAGCATTTTATTTTGGCAAATGCTTCATTTTTCCCAAAGAAAAGCTTGTACAATTATTAAATTAACTTACTGTTGGCCAAAGACTGGCTTTTCATTTTTAGTAAACCCACAAGTCTAGTTCTTAAATAGTGTTTACTATGTACTCACGTTTTACTGGTCCACAAGGAAAGAATCTCCCTCACATATCAGTGTATCACATCCCACAGAGAGCCATTGGACACTAGTCGCGGCTTGCAACGGTCATGGATGCTCCACCTTTTCCCCGCCAGCTAAGGCATGGCATGGGGGGCTGCGTAAATGGGGTGCAGCAGAGGAAGAGGAAGGAAGATGAAAATATGTTAAGGAGAGCCACCTTCTGGCAGTATTACCATTGTTATAGGGGTGACCACCATGATGATGAGGATGTTTATGACAGGGCTATGGGGATCACCTACTGCCACAGCCACACTAATGCCCTGGAAACCAACCACATAACAAGGCAGGCTACCTCGTGCTAGTGCCATCATATCCCATAAAAGGCCACAATACACCAAGAAGGGCTACCACGTTCCAAGGTCGCCCTAAAATATGGGACAAAACATGCAGATGCTAAAGCGGATGTTTGACATTGGTCTTGTCCTTATACTTTGCTTGTTTGGTATTTAACTGGGGTTGGTGATCACTGCAGATCATAAGGGGACTGAGAGAACAAAGTGACTGATTGCACAAGCGGTGGTCCTGTAGTATGATGAAGTGTTCCATCCATGAATTCGATCGCTGGTGTTTTTGAGCTGTGCAAAAGTTCACTCTGAAACCTTAGTGGAAGTCCTGTAGGATGGAATTGATGTCACCTTGGTGTTTGGGGTGAACACTGACTGCTTTCTTAACTATGTTTTGAAGAATGGTGGGTTTGTCAAGGGTTGGTAGCTGGAAGGGTCTTCATGGTTGAGTTTAGCTTTTTCACTAGTGGGAAGGATCTTCCATTTTAAATTCCATTGTAAACGAGGCCTTGTGTGAAGCTACATTGAATATGTTGATTGGTGTAAGCGCTGCTCTGGAAAAGGGTTAATGATGTTGCTGGGAGAATATGAGATGGACTGGACGTGGATAAGATTGCTGGCAAGGTCTTCATGAGCAGGTATTTCTGAGGCGGTCCATCTTAGTTTTCCTCATACGAGGATATGGCAGATGGTGGGAGCTTGCCTTGTGCTATTGAACGGGTGCTAGATCCAGTCTGGGTTTCCTGAATTATTGATTACTGGCATGACCTTTGCCGGTTGAGTGCAATATAGTATGAGTCTGGGGAGGTCTGCTGGTTTTGATGATCACCGTGATGGTTTTGAATATTCAATATTATCTCTGGCTTGCTAATGGTGCCTTTGCTGTGGAGTTCAGATTTCTGTATGAAAAACACATTAAGGGGAGTCTCAGATTATGTGTTCTGTGTTGTGTCTTTTTCTCCTTTGAGCTCACTGGCTGTCACTGAACCAGAGCGTTTTCGATTGACTGCCCAGCAGCCAACCAGAGAAGTGTAAACCTAGGGGTTAACTCTGATTGGTTGAAAGGTCCCTGGGTTTAAGACACGGGCAACCTATCAGAATGGCTGGGCTTCTTATGCTTTCCATAATAATAGTAAGAACTAGACAGGCATAGATTTTCCATACTGGAGTGGTGGAGCTGTGGACTGGTCTGCGGCCATGGAAGCCATGTACGCCACTAGAGCAACAAGTAACGCTGTTGTTCGGCCACCAGTAAGTGCCACTGGGAAGGAGAAGGGACGGGAGGGAACCAAGAGGAAAGGCCGGGTACAGAAGATAATTTATTGGCTTAATTAATTCGAGTGTGTCTCCTAATAAGGATGAAAGGCTGAGTCAGCCTACGCCAAACTCAGAGCTCGTGACCTGATAAGATGTCTGCAGCAGCAGCTCAAACAACTAAACTGGTCTACTGATCGAGAAACCAGAAAGTGATGTTTCATAAGGACCTTTGTAGTCTTTGCCCATCCAGCTACCTTTAATTGCCCATGATTAACGAAAACCTGTCTATACGTATGGAGAGAGGAAAGACCCTGCCACTCATACAGTGAGCGTTGGATGCCAAACATAGTCAGTGGACGATGATTGGCCATTGCCCACGGCTTGAGCCATGGCATTCATTGGTCCCTCGAAGTCCGCTGAAAAGTACAAAATAACTTTCTGGAGCATTTTGTGCGGCTGCTGCATTCACAATGGGGAAACATTGATGCTGAAGTGTCTTGGCTTTATGTGCTAAATAAATCCGTGCTCTTCAAATGCTGAACAGATGAGCGCGAGCAGGACAAAGGCAGGGCCTTGTTTATGAATATCCTCTGTATCCTTGAGGGCTTTGAGGCTGCTCTGCTGCTTTCAGCTGAGAGATCCTGAGCTGAAGGATACAATCCTCCAGGGACAGGATGCAATGATGTGCCTCGCTGAGCCCCGGCCTCTTTCAAGCTGTCTCAGAAAATGAGGCGTGCATAGGCATGTCCAGGACTTGGCATTGCGCCTCTGTGTCTGGCACACCGCAGGCATCTGCTCTCATCCCCGGTACCGCTAGGCACCTTCAGTAGCTGCAGGTGGGCAGGTGTTGTGACCCATCCATGACCCTGCCTTGTGCTTGAGAAAATCCATGAGCTAAGTAAACAGCAATTGGGATGAGGGAGATGCAGGTAGCATGCTAGGTCCACCTCCCCCTACCTTAAATGATGCAGCCTTACTCACACCATTCCACTCACAGAGCTAGAGCTATTGACACAAAAACTGGACAATAAGTTAAAGCCACCGCAGAGATTTGGGGGACGCCAGCTCGCTATGTGCTGGTTGGCTTGAGGGCCAGCTTGGATGTGCCTTGAATGTTTTGATTTCAAACGAGGGAGTATGACAGTGCATGGATGTTAGAGAGAAGTCCTAAAGGTCAGGAAGCTGATCTTGTGACCTATTACACAGGCCAGAGCAGGTGACGTCATGGTAGGGCGCTGAGCCTAGATGAATCTGGTTTTCTCTAAGGGAAAGGGGCATTCAGGGAGCATATGAGTCTGGGACTAGACCCTGGCAGGATGAAAGGACAAGCTGCCCTGTCTGAAGATTTTCTCAGGAGGCACTGTCTATGGAACAAAACCCAGGATAGTTTGTGCTTTCAGGTACCAGTTGTGACCCCTCTCATGGTCAGTATGGGGGATCCGGATCCCCATGGTTCTCACCTCAACTAGTAGCGCTACTCGTTCACATAGTGAATCTCTTCTCCTGGTGAGAGGTAAACTCCAGAAGCCAAGGCTTCTAGGCGATTTATAAGGATCCTAATTGGTGCAACTCTCTCAAAGAGCTCCCTTTTGCTTACTGATGGTTGACAATATGAATGAAGGCAGAGCTGCCTGTTGGTTGGCCCAGTACCATAGTGCTTGATGTAGTGTTGGGGTAGAAATTATAAATAGGTTCAGTGATGGGGTAAAAGTTTATCTCACAGTTTTGTGAGATCCAGCTTAGCTTAAGATAAACCACCAAAGAAGCAAAATTCCGTCCTGTTGCTAGGGAAAGATTGGGGAGGGACAATCCGTAGACCATACAAGGGCCCAAAGTCCAAAGCAGCAGATCAGGTTGTTTAGAGCCCTGCAGGACCACAGCAATGAAGCTCTGGTGGAGCAGAGAGCCTGGCCTGGATTTAAATGGGTTGTATAGTGTCTGCATACATTTCAGTGGTGCACAGTGACAAAACCATGGTCGTAAACGGGATAGGTGGAAAACGGTGACTGGGTTCACTAAACATAGAAATAACTCTTTTGAAGAGGACATTTTCTATGAGCCTATCACATCTAAAGAGGATGCCCAGATAGTATTCCATAACCCTGAGCATGGAAAGCCAACCCTGAGAAGGGTGGGGACCAAAATGCAAAGGTCAAATCAAAACTTGTCAAAGCATAAAAACCCTGTGGGTGGGAGGAAGAAATTAACACGTTTACACAATGAAACGTGAATAATGTTTAGATGCTGTACTAGACCACCAATGAACCTTTTGAAAACCATGTTGTGAGGTTAATGTATTTTCTTCTAGGTTCCCTGAAGAGAAGGGAATATTGTAAACAAGGCCGCTGAGAAGAAAGAGAGAGCAGGGGGTTGTGTGTAGTAAAGGTGAAGTTTGTTTCAGACAAAATAAACAGGATGGGGCCCAGTCAATAACGTTTGTAGACATTGTTTATGATTTGGGAAGATGGTGATGGATTCGGCTGTCCACTCTCACCTGGCAGCTCTGCCGGAATGGAGGCCCTGTGAGATGTGAACTGTGTCAGGAATGGTGAAAAGGGTCACCAGCAGGTTGACCTGTGCTTGTACAATGCACACACCTCACCTGGGCAGGTCTGTTCGGTCACACTAGGACTGAGAGAGGCATTCTGGGAGCCGATCCTCACCACTGTGAGACAGTGAGACCCGTCTACTGTCTGCAAGGACAGATGAACAGACCAGGGGTCACAGAAGGGTGTCCGGGTGTGTTCGGACAACTCTGATTTTACAAACCTGGGGTGTGCACGGGCCTAGACGTGTATTGGTGACCCCTATTCAGAACATTTATCCTCAATAAGGGGTTGAAATGGCACCCCATGACCCCTTTCTCAACGCAGATTCCATGTTAGGTAGGAGATTAATTCTTTACAAACATGTTTAACAATAATGCTTTTTAAAATCAATTAATTTGTGTGAACAGAATAGAAGAGTGGTTTGAAGCAAATATTTGTTATAATTCTAACATGCCTGTCATATGCGCACCATATGTGTAATGCATTTCCTTGGGTGGGGGTGGTCCTAGGCGTGTTAGACCCTCCCCAAAGTTTGAAATGTTTGTGTCTACATTAGGGCGAGTCCTGGCTCACCTGCTCTTCAGGGGGCAGGCTAGGAGGCCCACTGTGCTGCAGGTTCGAGGTTAAAGGTCAGAGTTAAGCGTTCCACCGTATGAAGTAATTCCTTCTGTGTGGTTCAGTACATCTCACTGTGTTATCATCTGATGTCTGGGTCATGTATTCCCTGCTCTTTTGAGAAGCCACAGAATGGGGTGTCACTCCAAGGCTGGGTGGGCAGTCAGAGAGAGCTGGGGGAGCAGAGTAGATTCTGGGGTGCTCTTTTAAGTAGCCTGTAACCGATCATCTACAAGAAACATACTCCCTGCTAACCTGCGTGGGCTAGCTGACTGTCTGCTGCTTGCTAAGAGAGCATCTCCAGTGTCACATCTGAAGGAGCTCCCATAATATTGAGACATGCTCCTGTACATCAGACGACCGAAGAGGTTGAAAGCTTAGCTTTCCATTTCTGCAACACTCCTCTCATTCAGCAACTTGTCCTCTCCGCTTTCCTCCTTCTGCCCTTCCCCCAGAGGGATGCAGCATGTCACCTTTATCTGTACAGACAGCTGGCTCAGGGACACAAGGGTCAACAGACGGGGTGCAGAGGAGACATGCTCTCAGGGCATGCAAAGAGAGTGTGAACACTCGGTTTAGATTTGCCAGGTTCATGGGTTCTGTTGAAAACGGCGACATTTGGACTAATGGTTTTAATTTGTCCATGCACATTTGTCTATTGAAATACGGCCCCACAAAGTGCTCTTGCTGTGCACAGTCAGCAGGGGCCATTAAAGACTCCGGGGCAGATTTACGTTTCCTGGCGCATCCCTGCAAATTAGCAGGGATGCGCCAGGAAAGATGCGTGACTCAAGTTTACCCTTGCGCCACCACAGATGCGCCGCATTTACAATGCGGCGCATCATGGCGCAAAGATAAACAGATGCGTGTCGCATCTGCCGGCGTAAGGTTGGCGCAGTGCTGGAGTTGTGTCGCGGGCGCGACGCAACTCCAGCACTGTTCCAACCTGGCCTATCCGACCCTAGGCCTGAGCCAAGTTTACGCATGCCTTAAGATACTTCTGCAAAAAAGCAAGGAAGCTGCTACAACTTCGTCAGTGTGACTGCTCTCCCCCAGCGCAGTTCCACCTCTGAGGGCTGCCCTTGAGTCCAGAGCTCTCTCTTGCAGGGTGTTCGAGGCCCTCCTCCACCCACAGGCACCTGCCTGTGCCTCATCCCTGGTGGTCCAGCGGAAGAGCACTCCGCTGTTCTGCCTCTGCCTCTCTCGCTTATTTTTTCCGTGCATGCTTGCCTCTTTTCCCCTGTGCCCTCTTTCTTCTCTTCTTGCTCTGTCCTTTTCTTTTTTCTTTTTTCACTGTGTTTCTCCTTGTTTTTTGCTGTGTTTTTCTCCCCTGCCACTGCTGCTCCCGTGGCCCCTTCCCCTTAGTGTGTTCTACTCGTCTCCCAACTGACCCGCCCTCCCCCCAACCCCAACTTAATGGCAGCCGCAGCGCGGTAGCGCCACTGGTGTGCTGAAGGTGCGCCAAAGGCAAGCCCATCTGCGCCCGTCTGTGACCCGACCCGACCCTGGTCCTACGACTCACCTCCGCTACGACTCCAGCCCCCTCCACGATTTCAACCCCGGATGCAACAACAACTGCCAGCTCTCAGCGCCGAACAACACCCGCAAGTCCCTCTCTCCAGCCTATAATACCGCCTTACCTTCACCCACCACCATACCCCAGCAGTACCCCCCAGCCTACCGGACTCCACCGCTCACAAACCAATCAACTGCATCCTCCTCAAAGTGCGCTCCCTACACAAGCACACCACAGAAATCTGGGACCTCCTCAACACCTACTCGCCCGACGTCGCCTTCCTCTCAGAAACCTGGACCAACGCGAGCTCTGCACCCGACATCGCAACCGCCATTCCCGACGGATACAAGATCGTGAGCAAGGACCGCGCCATCCACCCAGGAGGAGGCATCGCCATCGTTCACAAAAGCACCCTCCGCGTGACGACCACCGTCCCGGACAACACAACGACCCTCATGGAGCCCCTCCACTTCCAGGTCCAGGTCCACTTCCAGGTCCAGACCAACCCTAAGATGACACTCCGCAAATCCCTCATCTACAGCTCCCTTCACCGATGCCATCATCGCCCCTCCACAGACTACATCCTACTCAGAGACCTAAACTTCCACCTGGACAACCACGACAACCCAAACATGGCCTCCCTCCTAGAAAACCTCACCAACATAGGGCTGAAGGAACTAGTCACCACCCACACGCACACAGCGGGACACACACTCAACCCCATCTTCGCTGAAGGAAACAGCATCTCCTACAGCCACACCAAGGAACTCCTTTGGACAGATCACCACTGCATCCACTTCTCCTTCAAAAAACCCACCATACACAAGCACGCCCACTGCTACCCCCGCAGAAGCTGGAACAAAGCCACTGAAGACCAGCTCACTTCCGCCCTCATCAGCGCCCCACCACTGACGCAAACACCACAGCACACAACCTCCACCGCTGGATCATGAACTGCGCCAACACACTCGCCCACCTCAAGAAAGCCACAGGAAGGCACGTCAAGAAAGCAATATGGTTCACCCCTGCAGTCCAAGAATCCAGACACTCCTGCAGATGACTCGAAAAGACATGGAGGAACAACAAAACCACATTAACACACGCCGCCTACAAAGCAGCCACCATCGCACACCACCATCTCATCAAATCCACAAGGAAGAAATCCCTCCAAGACAGAATCCTCACCAATGCTCACAACACCAAAGAACTATTCTCCTTCATCAAGGAATTCACCAGACCCCGCAGCGACACAACAGATGTCCCAAGCTCCCTGGACCTCTGCAACAGAGTTAGCGCCTTCTTACACCACAAGATCAAGATGATCTACGACAACTTCGACAGCCAAGACTTTTGCACCACCCCAGCTCCCCTTCCATGCAACACCACCCAACAGACCCAGCTCAAATGGACCCCACTCATGACAGAAGACACCTTGAAGACCATGAAAAGCATCCACTCTGTAGCACCCTCAGACACCTGTCCACATCACATCTTCCACAGAGCCGCCTCGGCTATCGCACACAAACTACGATGGACGATCAACTGCTCCTTCGAGACCGCCACCTTCCCCGATGATTGGAAAGTACGCCAAAGTCAACCCCCTCCTGAAAAAACCCTCCGCAGACCCAACGGACCGCAAAAACTTCAGGCCCATCTTCCTTCTTCCATTCGCAGCCAAGTTCATCGAAAAGGCCGTCAACACCCAGCTAGCATACTTCATCGGAGCTAACAACGTCCTGGACATCTCCCAATCCGGATATCGCAGCAACCACAGCACCGAGACCGCCATACTCACCGCCACCGACGACATCCGATCCCTCCTCGACAAAGGCGAAACGGCAGCCCTCATCCTCCTCGACCTCTCGACTGCCTTCGATTCCTTCTCCCACCGAACCCTAGCCACCAGGCTCGACAACGCTGGCATCTGCGTCAAGGCCCTTTACTGGATATGCTCATTCCTCACCGGATCAGACTCCCTTCCTACCTCTCGGAACCGACAAAAACCAACTGTGGTGTGCTCCAGGGCTCCTCCCTCAGCCCCACCCTCTTCAACGTCTACATGGCCCCCCTCGCAACCATTATCAGGAACCACAGGCTCAACATCGTCTCTTACGCTGATGACACCCAGCTCATCCTCTCTCTCACCAACGAACCCAACATCAGCAAACACAACTTCCCAGAAGGGATGAAAGCCGTCACTACCTGGATGAAGAACAGCTGCCTGAAACTCAACTCAGAGAAAACAGAAGTTCTCATTCTCGGCTCCACCCCCTCCACATGGGACGACTCCTGGTGACCCCCCACTCTCGGAAATCCCCCCACCCCGACAGACCATGCACGAAACCTCGATATCATACTAGACTCATTGCTCACAATGAACTGCCAAATCAACGCCGTATCTTTGACCTGCCTCAACACCCTCCGCATGCTGCGAAAGACGTTCAGATGGATCCCTTCCGAATCCAGAAAAACTGTCACACATGCTCTCATCAGCAGCAGGCTGGACTACGGCCACGCTCTCCATGCCGTAATCAACAAGAAACTCCTTAGCAAACTCCAGACCGTCCAGAACGCCGCAGCCAGGCTGATCCTTGACATTCCCCATCGCAGTCACATCACTCAACACCTCCGTGATCTCCACTGGCTCCCAGTCGAATGAAGAATAACCTTCAAGCTCCTCACCCATGCATACAAGGCCCTTCACAACACCGAATGAGTATACTTGAACAACTGCCTCTCCTTCCACACACCCAAAAGACACCTCTGATCAGCTGCCCCGCTCTGGCCTCCATCCCACGCATCTGCAGGACCAGAACAGGAGGAAGGTCCTTCTCCTACCTCACAGCCAAGGCCTTGAACGACCTACCCCTCCACCTCTGGCAAGCCCCCACACTGTCCCAGTTCAGGAAGGACCTCAAGACCTGGCTCTTCAGATGACCCCAGCACTCAACAGAGCTGATTGCTTGACTTTGTTGTAACTACCCCGTGGATTGACACAGAAGAAAAGCTTCATTTGTTTTCATGTGCCACCAAAATGGCGACTACTTGAAAGGTCACCTAAGGATTGTTTGTCCACAAAGGCCAGTCCCACGGCTCGGCTGGATGCCTCACAGTCTCCCTTCTCCAGATGTAGCCAACCCAGGTTCTAGGAGCATTTCAGGTTGGAGATACCTCCCTTGATCTCCTCCACATCTGGGTGAGCCACCAGTCAGCCCCATGCAGCAGGGGGGAACATTCACCAAATGTGAGCAATCAACTGAGCTACTCACTAAGGGCCATATTTATGACCCAGTTTGCATCGCTCTTGCACCACCTTTGGTGGTGCAAGAGCAACACAAACCTTAAGTCAGATTTTTGAATCCATGCACGCAACTCCCATGGTATTTGACACATTCCCAGATTTCCAAGAACTTGAAAACTTGGTAATGTGCCAAAAGGATATGCCTCCCCAGGAGAGGCGTATTCTCCTCGATACTTCCTCTTACTATGTGTGCTGCATTATGCAGCACACATAGATAGAGGAAAATGCCTCTCAGGATTGTTTTTGTGCAGGAAGCTGTCCCTTCCTGCACAAAAACAATCCTGCATGCAATGCAGACACCCTTGCACTATGGTGCAAGGGTGCCTGCTCTGGCGTTAGGCAGCCCATTTTGAGCAGCACAGGGTAAAATGTCATGAATGCACCCTTTGCCTTAAACACGGAGCATTCCTGCTTTTTTCCAGTGACGCAGTGCAGCACAACAAGATGACTTGCTGTGCTGCACTGCACCACTATTTCATAAATATGCCCCTGACTGCCTTACATTGGAAGCTGATTTACACACAATCATCTTGTAGAGTCTATGAACTCAGTAGTTCAATGGTTTGACATTGATGGTGCTCATACTGTATACACTGTTCTCCATGTGAAGGGATGTGCATGGTTTACTAATGAGGAGTTGCGTTCCTGGAGTGTACTGCATGACAGTTGTATGTAAATACAGAGGAAGGAAAGCAACAGCTGTGCAATCCCTGTCTGGAGCTTTGGCTCTTGGGAGCTTGAACTCCAGATGTGGACTCTCTTCAGGGCTAGTCCCTCCAGCTACCTCACTCTTTTCCAGGCCCAGTGGAGAGTGGACCTGCTGGGGATAGGAAGGAGGTGGATCCCTGGACTTCCATTAGACTTAGCGTTACCACCTTTGTGCACCTCATTATAGACACTCATTCCATTCCTTAAATTCTCAACTACAAATCATTGATTTCAGGTGTGTTCACTGGAAGGAGAACAGGACTACAATGCCCCAAATGCTTTAAGTTATGCATATACAGGAGGTTCTGCCCACTGATACAGTCGCATGCCCAGCGGCTCCAGTTGCATGCCCAGCTCCTCCAGTCTCATGCCTAGCTCCTACTGTCTAATGCTCAGCTCCTCCAGTCTCATGCCTGGCTCCTCCTGTTTCATTTTTTTTTGTTTGATCTGTCTATTAAAGATTTTTTTCCTGTTATATGAGCATGAACACCAAACGACATACCACCATATTATTTATCATACAGAAGAACCAGTAGGTAGGAAACAAGTCCAACTCGTAAATCAACAGCTCTACGGCATGGTTACATAAGTTAAATTCTGTACAGCTGGTGACGACACTTGACATATCCCATCAATCATATAACCTCCTCCCTCCGTCAACAAAGCAGTACAATCACGTTATGGTACATTATAACTCAACTATGCAATACCCGTCAAGTACATAAGCACAGCCCTTATGGCTTCACTCCGCCATATAACATCAATCTGTTTATGTATTCAAACAATTTTGTGAAAACCACCTAACGTGGGAATGCTATCGGGAAGAGGAAGTTAGGAAGGGAAACAAGAGCCGCACAGAAGTGGGAAAGGAAACACGAATCCCATTTGTCACAGAACAGGGACCTATCAACTATCATATGGGTGCACAACATGACTGCCCAGAGAAATGACCGTTCAGTTTTGGTGTATAAGGGACTTTGTCTATACATCAGCGCCAAACTCGGGCCATAGGTCAGCCCACATAAAACACACTATTATTCCGGAGTGGGAACATCCAATGGGTCTTCCGGCACCAACAACCCCTGTAACGCACACAACATAGCATTCCATGCAGCAGATATGGGGAATTTACGCAAACCCATTGCATCCTCCTGTACCAGGGAAACCGCCTCAGCCTTCACCCAGATCAGCATAGATAGTAACCAAGCCTTCGTCGGAGCTGGCTCCTCCTGTCTCATGCCCAGCTCCTCCAGTCTCATGCCTAGCTCCTACTGTCTAATGCTCAGCTCCTCCAGTCTCATGCCTGGCTCCTCCTGTTTCATTTTTTTTGTTTGATCTGTTTATTAAAGATTTTTTTCCTGTTATATGAGCATGAACACCAAACGACATACCACCATATTATTTATCATACAGAACCGGTAAGTAGGAAACAAGTCCAGCTCGTAAATCAACAGCTCTACGGCATGGTTACATAAGTTAAATTCTGTACAGCTGGTGACGACACTTGACATATCCCATCAATCATATAACCTCCTCCCTCCGTCAACAAAGCAGTACAATCACGTTATGGTACATTATAACTCAACTATGCAATACCGGTCAAGTACATAAGCACAGCCCTTATGGCTTCACTCCGCCATATCACATCAATCTGTTTATGTATTCAAACAATTTTGTGAAAACCACCTAACGTGGGAATGCTATCGGGAAGAGGAAGTTAGAAAGGAAACAAGAGCCGCACAGAAGTGGGAAAGGAAACACGAATCCCATTTGTCACAGAACAGGGACCTATCAACTATCATATGGGTGCACAACATGACTGCCCAGAGAAATGACCGTTCAGTTTTGGTGTATAAGGGCCTTTGTCTATACATCAGCGCCAAACTCGGGCCATAGGTCAGCCCACATAAACACACTATTATTCCGGAGTGGGAACATCCAATGGGTCTTCCGGCACCAACAACCCCTGTAACGCACACAACATAGCATTCCATGCAGCAGATATGGGGAATTTACGCATACCCATTGCATCCTCCTGTACCAGGGAAACCACCTCAGCCTTCACCCAGTTCAGCATAGATAGGAACCAAGCCTTCGTCGGAGCTGGCTCCTCCTGTCTCATGCCCAGCTCCTCCAGTCTCATGCCTAGCTCCTACTGTCTAATGCTCAGCTCCTCCAGTCTCATGCCTGGCTCCTCCTGTTTCATTTTTTTTTGTTTGATCTGTTTATTAAAGATTTTTTTCCTGTTATATGAGCATGAACACCAAACGACATACCACCATATTATTTATCATACAGAACCGGTAGGTAGGAAACAAGTCCAGCTCGTAAATCAACAGCTCTACGGCATGGTTACATAAGTTAAATTCTGTACAGCTGGTGACGACACTTGACATATCCCATCATTCATATAACCTCCTCCCTCCGTCAACAAAGCAGTACAATCACGTTATGGTACATTATATCTCAACTATGCAATACCGGTCAAGTACATAAGCACAGCCATTATGGCTTCACTCCGCCATATCACATCAATCTGTTTATGTATTCAAACAATTTTATGAAAACCACCTAATGTGGGAATGCTATCGGGAAGAGGAAGTTAGGAAGGGAAACAAGAGCCGCACAGAAGTGGGAAAGGAAACACGAATGCCATTTGTCGCAGAACAGGGACCTATCGACTATCATATGGGTGCACAACATGACTGCCCAGAGAAATGACCGTTCAGTTTTGGGGTATAAGGGACTTTGTCTATACATCAGCGCCAAACTCAGGCCATAGGTCAGCCCACATAGAACACACTATTATTCCAGAGTGGGAACATCCAATGGGTCTTCCGGCACCAACAACCCCTGTACCGCACACAACATAGCATTCCATGCGGCAGATATGGGGAATTTACGCAAACCCATCGCATCCTCCCGTACCAGGGAAACCGCCTCAGCCTTCACTCCAGTCTGATGCCCAGGTCCTCCAGTCTCATGCCCAACTCCTCCAGTCTGATGCACAGTTCATCCAGTCTCATGTCCAGCTCCTCCAGTCTCATGCCGAGCTCCTGCAGTCTCATGCCTAGATCCTCCAGGCTCATGCCCAGCTCCTCCAGTCCCATGCCAAGCTCCTCCTGTCTCATGCCCAGCTCCTCCAGTCCCATGCCAAGCTCCTCCTGTCTCATGCCCAGCTCCTCCAGTCCCATGCCAAGCTCCTCCTGTCTCATGGCCAGCTCCTCCAGTCTCATGCCCAGCTCCTCCTGTCCCATGCCAAGCTCTTCCTGTCTCATGCCCTGCTATATCAGTCTCATGGCCAGCTCTGCCAGTCTCATGCCCAGCTCCTCCTGTCCCATGCCAAGCTCCTCCTCTCTCATGTCCTGCCCCTCCTGTCTCATGTCCAGCTTTTGCAGTCTCATGCCCATCTCCTCCAGTGTCATGCCCATCTCCTCCAATCTCATGCCCAGCTCCTCCAGTCTTACACCAAGCTCCTCCAGTCTCATGCCCATCCTCTCCAGCCTCCTGTTCCTCCAGTATCATGTTCAGCGCCTCCAGGTTCTCATGCTCAGCTACTCCAGTCTCATGACTAGCTCCTCCAGTTTCCTGCCCAGCTGCTCCAGTCTCATGCTTAGCTCCTCCTGTGTCATTCCCAGCTCCTTATGTCTCATTCCCAGCTCCTCCAGTCTCCTGCTCAGCTCCTCCTATCTTATGCCCAGGCCATCCAATCTCATGCCCAGCTTCTCCAGTCTCATGCCTAGATCCTCCAGGCTCAAGCCCAGTTCCTCCACTCTCATGGCCAACTCCTTCAGTCTCATGTCCAGCTCCTCCTGTCCCATGCAAAGCTCCTCCTGTCTCATGCCCTGCTCCTTCAGTCTCATGCCCAGCTCCTCCAGTCTCATGTTCAGCTCCTCCAGTCTCAAGCCCAGCTCCTGCAGTCTCATGTCTAGATCCTCTAGGCTCATGCCCAGATCCTCCAGTCCTATGCCAAGCTCCTCCTGCCTCATGCCCAGCTCCTCTAGTCCCATGCCAAGCTCCTCCAGTCTAATGCCCATCTCCTCCAGTCCCATGCCAAGCTCCTCCTGTCTCATGCCCAGCTCCTCCAGTCCCATGCCAAGCTCCTCCTGTCTCATGCCCAGCTCCTCCAGTCTCATGCTCAGCTCCTCCAGTCCCAGCCCCAGCCCCTCCTGTCTCATGCCCAGCTCCTCCAGTCTCATGCTCAACTCCTCCTATCTCATGCCCAGCTCCTCCAAGCTCATGCCCTACTCCTTCAGTCTCATGCCCAGCCTCTCCAGTCTCATGCCTAGCTCCTCCAGTCTGATGCCCAGTTTACTCAGTCTCATGCCCAGCTCCTCCAGTCTCATGCCGAGCTCCTGCAGTCTCATGCCTAGATCCTCCAGGCTCATGTCCAGCTCCTCCAGTCCCATGCCAAACTCCTCCTTTCTCATGCCCAGCTCCTCCAGCCCCATGCCAAGCTCCTCCTGTCTAATGCCCATACCTCCAGTCTCATGCCCAGCTCCTGCAGTCTCATGCCTAGATCCTCCAGGCTCATGCCCAGCTCCTCCAGTCTCATGGCTAGCTCCTCCAGCCTCGTTCCCAGCTCCTCCTGTCCCCTGCCAAGCTCCTCCTGTCTCATGCCCAGCTCCTTCAGTCTCATCCCTAGCTCCTCCAATCTCATGCCCAGCTCCTCCAGTCTTATGTTCAGCTCCTCCAGACTCTTGTCCAGCTTCTGCAGTCTCATGCCTATATCCTCCAGGCTCATGCCCAGCTCCTCCAGTCCCATGCCAAGCTCCTCCTGTTTAATGTCCAGCTCCTCCAGTCCCACGCCAAGCACCTCCTGTCTCATGCCCAGGTCCTCCAGTCCCATGCCAAGCTCCTTCTGTCTCATGCCCAGCTCCTCCAGTCTCGTGCTCAGCCCCTCCAGTCCCATGCCCAGCCCCTCTAGTCTCATGCCCAGCTCCTTCAGTCTTATGCCCAGCTTCTCCAGTCTCATGCCCAGGTCCTCCAGTCTCAAGCCCAGCTCCTCCAGTCTGATGCCCAGTTCATCCAGTCTCATGCCCAGATCCTCCAGTCTCATGCCAAACTCCTCCTGTCTCATGCCCAGCTCCTCTAGTCCCATGCCAAACTCCTCCTGTGTAATGCTCACCTTCTCCAGTCTCATGCCCAGCTCCTACAGTCTCATGCCTAGATCCTTCAGGCTCATGCCCAGCTCCTCCAGTCTCATGGCCAGCTCCTCCAGCCTCATGCCCAGATCCTCGTGTCCCATGCCAAGCTCCTCCTGTCTCATGCCCTGCTCCTTCACTCTCATGCCCAGCTCCTCCAGTCTCATCCCTAGCTCCTCCAATCTCATGCCCAGCTCCTCCAGTCCCATGTTCAGCTACTTCAGTCTCTTGCCCAGCTCCTGCAGTCTCATGCCTAGATCCTCCAGGCTCATGCCCAGCTCCTCCTTTCTCATGCTCAGCTCCTCCAGTCCCATTCCAAGCTCCTCCTGTCTAATGCCCAGCTCCTCCAGTCCCATGCCAAGCTCCGCCTGTCTCATTCCCAGCTCCTCCAGTCCCATGCCAAGCTCCTTCTGTCTCATGCCCAGCTCCTCCAGTCTCATGCTCAGCTCCTCCAGTCCCATGCCCAGCCCCTCCTGTCTCATGCCCAGCTCCTCCAGTCTCATGCTCAGCTCCTCCTATCTCAGGCCCAGGTTCTGCAATCTCATGCCCTGCTCCTTCAGTCTCATGCCCAGCTCCTCCAGTCTGATGCCCAGATCCTCCAGGCTCATGCCCAGCTCCTCCAGTCTCATGCCCAGCTCCTGCAGTCCCATGCCTAGATCCTCCAGGCTCAAGCTCAGCTCCTCCAGTCCCATGCCAAGCTCCTCCTGTCTCATGCCCAGCTCCTCCAGTCCCATGCCAAGCTCCTCCTGTCTCATGCCCAGCTCCTCCAGTCCCATGCCAAGCTCCTCCTGTCTCATGCCCAGCCCCTCCAGTCCCATGCCAAGCTCCTCCTGTCTCATGCCCAGCTCCTCCAGTCCCATGCCAAGCTCCTCCTGTCTCATGCTAAGTTCCTCGAGTCCCATGCCAAGCTCCTTCTGTCTCATGCCCAGCTCTCCTCTCTCATGCCCAGCTCCTGCAGCCTCATGCTCCTCCGGTATCATACCCAGCTCCTCCAGTCCCATGCCAAGCTGCTCCTGTCTCATGCCCAGCTCCTCAAGTCCCATGCCAAGCTCCTCCTGTCTCATGCCCAGCTCCTCCAGTCCCATTCCAAGCTCATCCTGTCCAATGCCCAGCTCCTCCAGTCCCATGCCGAGCTCCTTCTGTCTCATTCCCAGCTCCTCCAGTCCCATGCCAAGCTCCTCCTGTCTCATGCCCAGCTCCTCCTGTCTCATGCCCAGCTCCTCCAATCTCATGCCCTGCTCCTTCAGTCTCATGCCCGGCTTCTCCAGTCTGATGCCTAGTTCCTCCAGTCTCATTCCCAGCTCCTCCAGTCTCATGCTCAGCTCCTCCAGTCCCATGCCCAGCCCCTCCTGTCTCATGCCCAGCTCCTCCAGTCTCATGCTCAGCTCCTCCTATCTCATGCCCAGGTTCTGCAATCTCATGCCCTGCTCCTTCAGTCTGATGCCCGGCTTCTCCAGTCTGATGCCCAGTTCCTCCAGTCTCATGCCCAGCTCCTCCAGTCTGATGCCCAGATCCTCCAGGCTCATGCCCAGCTCCTCCAGTCTCATGCCCAGCTCCTGCAGTCCCATGCCTAGATCCTCCAGGCTCAAGCTCAGCTCCTCCAGTCCCATGCCAAGCTCCTCCTGTCTCATGCCCAGCTCCTCCAGTCCCATGCCAAGCTCCTCCTGTCTCATGCCCAGCTCCTCCAGTCCCATGCCAAGCTCCTCCTGTCTCATGCCCAGCCCCTACAGTCCCATGCCAAGCTCCTCCTGTCTCATGCCCAGCTCCTCCAGTCCCATGCCAAGCTCCTCCTGTCTCATGCTAAGTTCCTCGAGTCCCATGCCAAGCTCCTTCTGTCTCATGCCCAGCTCTCCTCTCTCATGCCCAGCTCCTGCAGCCTCATGCTCCTCCGGTATCATACCCAGCTCCTCCAGTCCCATGCCAAGCTGCTCCTGTCTCATGCCCAGCTCCTCAAGTCCCATGCCAAGCTCCTCCTGTCTCATGCCCAGCTCCTCCAGTCCCATTCCAAGCTCATCCTGTCCAATGCCCAGCTCCTCCAGTCCCATGCCGAGCTCCTTCTGTCTCATTCCCAGCTCCTCCAGTGTCATGCCAAGCTCCTCCTGTCTCATGCCCAGCTCCTCCTGTCTCATGCCCAGCTCCTCCAATCTCATGCCCTGCTCCTTCAGTCTCATGCCCGGCTTCTCCAGTCTGATGCCTAGTTCCTCCAGTCTCATTCCCAGCTCCTCCAGTCTCATGCCCAGCTCCAGCCGCCTCATGCCTAGGTCCTCCAGGCTCATGCCCAGCTCCTCCAGTCCCATGGCCAGCTCCTCCAGTCTCATGCCCAGCTCCTCCTGTCCCATGCCAAGCTCCCCCTGTCTCATGTCCTGCTCCTTCAGTCTCATGGCCAGCTCCTCCAGTCTCATGCCCAGCTCCTCCTGTCCCATGCTAAGCTCCGCCTGTCTCATGTCCAGCCCCTCCTGTCTCATGCCCAGCTTTTGCAGTCTCATGCCCATCTCCTCCAGTCTCATGCCCATCTCCTCCAGTCTCATTCCCAGCTCCTCCAGTCTCACGCCAAGCTCCTCCAGTCTCATGCCCATCCCCTCCAGCCTCATGCTCCTCCGGTATCATGTTCAGCGCCTCCAGTCTCTCGTGCTCAGCTCCTCCAGTCTCATGCCTAGCTCCCCCAGGTTCATGCCCAGCTGCTCCAATCTCATGTCCAGCTTCTCCAGTCTCATGCCCATCTCCTCCAGTCTCATGCCCAGCTTCTGCAGTCTCATGCCTAGATCCTCCAGGCTCATGCCTAGTTCCTCCAGTTTCCTGGCCAACTACTCTAGTCTCATGCCAAGCTCCTCCTGTCCCATGCCAAGCTCCTCCTGTCTCATGCCCTGCTCCTTCAGTCTCATGCCCAGCTCCTCCTGTCTCATGTTCAGTTCCTGCAGTCTCATGCCCAGCTCCTGCAGTCTCATGCCTAGATCCTCTTGGCTCATGCCTAGATCCTCCAGTCCCACGCCAAGCTCCTCCTGTCTCATGCCCAGCTCCTCCAGTCCCATGCCAAGCTCCTCCTGTTTAATGCCCAGCTCCTCCAGTCCCACGCCAAGCACCTCCTGTCTCATGCCCAGGTCTTCCAGTCCCATGCCAAGCTCCTTCTGTCTCATGCCCAGCTCCTCCAGTCTCGTGCTCAGCCCCTCCAGTCCCATGCCCAGCCCCTCTAGTCTCATGCCCAGCTCCTTCAGTCTCATGCCCAGCTTCTCCAGTCTCATGCCCAGGTCCTCCAGTCTCAAGCCCAGCTCCTCCAGTCTGATGCCCAGTTCATCCAGTCTCATGCCCAGCTCCTCCAGTCTCATGCCAAACTCCTCCTGTCTCATGCCCAGCTCCTCTAGTCCCATGCCAAACTCCTCCTGTGTAATGCTCACCTTCTCCAGTCTCATGCCCAGCTCCTACAGTCTCATGCCTAGATCTTTCAGGCTCATGACCAGCTCCTCCAGTCTCATGGCCAGCTCCTCCAGCCTCATGCCCAGATCCTCGTGTCCCATGCCAAGCTCCTCCTGTCTCATGCCCTGCTCCTTCACTCTCATACCCAGCTCCTCCAGTCTCATCCCTAGCTCCTCCAATCTCATGCCCAGCTCCTCCAGTCCCATGTTCAGCTACTTCAGTCTCTTGCCCAGCTCCTGCAGTCTCATGCCTAGATCCTCCAGGCTCATGCCCAGCTCCTCCTGTCTCATGCTCAGCTCCTCCAGTCCCATTCCAAGCTCCTCCTGTCTAATGCCCAGCTCCTCCAGTCCCATGCCAAGCTCCGCCTGTCTCATTCCCAGCTCCTCCAGTCCCATGCCAAGCTCCTTCTGTCTCATGCCCAGCTCCTCCAGTCTCATGCTCAGCACCTCCAGTCCCATGCCCAGCCCCTCCTGTCTCATGCCCAGCTCCTCCAGTCTCATGCTCAGCTCCTCCTATCTCATGCCCAGGTTCTGCAATCTCATGCCCTGCTCCTTCAGTCTGATGCCCGGCTTCTCCAGTCTGATGCCCAGTTCCTCCAGTCTCATGCCCAGCTCCTCCAGTCTGATGCCCAGCTCCTCCAGTCTCATGCCCAGCTCCTGCAGTCCCATGCCTAGATCCTCCAGGCTCAAGCTCAGCTCCTCCAGTCCCATGCCAAGCTCCTCCTGTCTCATGCCCAGCTCCTCCAGTCCCATGCCAAGCTCCTCCTGTCTCATGCCCAGCTCCTCCAGTCCCATGCCAAGCTCCTCCTGTCTCATGCCCAGCCCCTCCAGTCCCATGCCAAGCTCCTCCTGTCTCATGCCCAGCTCCTCCAGTCCCATGCCAAGCTCCTCCTGTCTCATGCTAAGTTCCTCGAGTCCCATGCCAAGCTCCTTCTGTCTCATGCCCAGCTCTCCTCTCTCATGCCCAGCTCCTGCAGCCCCATGCCAAGCTCCTCCTGTCTCATGCCCAGCTCCTCCAGTCTGATGCCCAGATCCTCCAGGCTCATGCCCAGCTCCTCCAGTCTCATGCCCAGCTCCTGCAGTCCCATGCCTAGATCCTCCAGGCTCAAGCTCAGCTCCTCCATTCCCATGCCAAGCTACTCCTGTCTAATGCCCAGCTCCTCCAGTCCCATGTTGAGCTCCTTCTGTCTCATTCCCAGCTCCTCCTGTCCCATGCCAAGCTCCTTCTGTCTCATGCCCAGCTCCTCCTGTCTCATGCCCAGCTCCTCCAATCTCATGCCCTGCTCCTTCAGTCTCATGCCCGGCTTCTCCAGTCTGATGCCTAGTTCCTCCAGTCTCATGCCCAGCTCCTCCAGTATCATGCCCAGCTCCTGCCACCTCATGCCTAGGTCCTCCAGGCTCATGCCCAGCTCCTCCAGTCCCATGGCCAGCTCCTCCAGTCTCATGCCCAGCTCCTCCTGTCCCATGCCAAGCTCCTCCTGTCTCATGTCCTGCTCCTTCAGTCTCATGGCCAGCTCCTCCAGTCTCATGCCCAGCTCCTCCTGTCCCATGCCAAGCTACGCCTGTCTCATGTCCAGCCCCTCCTGTCTCATGCCCAGCTTGTGCAGTCTCATGCCCATCTCCTCCAGTCTCATGCCCATCTCCTCCAGTCTCATTCCCAGCTCCTCCAGTCTCACGCCAAGCTCCTCCAGTCTCATGCCCATCCCCTCCAGCCTCATGCTCCTCCAGTATCATGTTCAGCGCCTCCAGTCTCTCGTGCTCAGCTCCTCCAGTCTCATGCCTAGCTCCCCCAGGTTCATGCCCAGCTGCTCCAATCTCATGTCCAGCTTCTCCAGTCTCATGCCCATCTCCTCCAGTCTCATGTCCAGCTTCTGCAGTCTCATGCCTAGATCCTCCAGGCTCATGCCTAGTTCCTCCAGTCTCCTGGCCAACTCCTCCAGTCTCATGCCAAGCTCCTCCTGTCCCATGCCAAGCTCCTCCTGTCTCATGCCCTGCTCCTTCAGTCTCATGCCCAGCTCCTCCTGTCTCATGTTCAGTTCCTCCAGTCTCATGCCCAGCTCCTGCAGTCTCATGCCTAGATCCTCTTGGCTCATGCCTAGATCCTCCAGTCCCATGCCAAGCTCCTCCTGTCTCATGCCCAGCTCCTCCAGTCCCATGCCAAGCTCCTCCTGTTTAATGCCCAGCTCCTCCAGTCCCACGCCAAGCACCTCCTGTCTCATGCCCAGCTCCTCCAGTCCCATGCCAAGCTCCTTCTGTCTCATGCCCAGCTCCTCCAGTCTCGTGCTCAGCCCCTCCAGTCCCATGCCCAGCCCCTTTTGTCTCATGCCCAGCTCCTTCAGTCTGATGCCCAGCTTCTCCAGTCTCATGCCCAGGTCCTCCAGTCTCAAGCCCAGCTCCTCCATTCTGATGCCCAGTTCATCCAGTCTCATGCCCAGCTCCTCCAGTCTCATGCCAAACTCCTCCTGTCTCATGCCCAGCTCCTCCAGTCCCATGCCAAACTCCTCCTGTCTAATGCCCACCTTCTCCAGTCTCATGCCCAGCTCCTACAGTCTCATGCCAAGATCCTTCAGGCTCATGCCCAGCTCCTCCAGTCTCATGGCCAGCTCCTCCAGCCTCATGCCCAGATCCTCGTGTCCCATGCCAAGCTCCTCCTGTCTCATGCCCTGCTCCTTCACTCTCATGCCCAGCTCCTCCAGTCTCATCCCTAGCTCCTCCAATCTCATGCCCAGCTCCTCCAGTCCCATATTCAGCTACTCCAGTCTCTTGCCCAGCTCCTGCAGTCTCATGCCTAGATCCTCCAGGCTCATGCCCAGCTCCTCCAGTCCCATGCCAAGCTCCTCCTGTCTCATGCTCAGCTCCTCCAGTCCCATTCCAAGCTCCTCCTGTCTAATGCCCAGCTCCTCCAGTCCCATGCCAAGCTCCTCCTGTCTCATTCCCAGCTCCTCCAGTCCCATGCCAAGCTCCTTCTGTCTCATGCCCAGCTCCTCCAGTCTCATGCTCAGCTCCTCCAGTCCCATGCACAGCCCCTCCTGTCTCTTGCCCAGCTCCTCCAGTCTCATGCCCAGGTTCTCCAATCTCATGCCCTGCTCCTTCAGTCTGATGCCTGGCTTCTCCAGTCTCATGCCCAGCTCCTCCAGTCTGATGCCCAGATCCTCCAGGCTCATGCCCAGCTCCTCCAGTCTCATGCCCAGCTCCTGCAGTCCCATGCCTAGATCCTCCAGGCTCAAGCTCAGCTCCTCCAGTCCCATGCCAAGCTCCTCCTGTCTCATGCCCAGCTCCTCCAGTCCCATGCCAAGCTCCTCCTGTCTCATGCCCAGCTCCTCCAGTCCCATGCCAAGCTCCTCCTGTCTCATGCCCAGCCCCTCCAGTCCCATGCCAAGCTTCTCCTGTCTCATGCCCAGCTCCTCCAGTCCCATGCCAAGCTCCTCCTGTCTCATGCTCCGTTCCTAGAGTCCCATGCCAAGCTCCTTCTGTCTCATGCCCAGCTCTCCTCTCTCATGCCCAGCTCCTCCAGTCCCATGCCAAGCTCCTCCTGTCTCATGCCCAGCTCCTCCAGTCTCATGCCCAGCTCCTGCAGTCCCATGCCTAGATCCTCCAGGCTCAAGCTCAGCTCCTCCAGTCCCATGCCAAGCTCCTCCTGTCTCATGCCCAGCTCCTCCAGTCCCATGCCAAGCTCCTCTTGTCTCATGCCCAGCCCCTCCAGTCCCATGCCAAGCTCCTCCTGTCTCATGCCCAGCTCCTCCAGTCCCATGCCAAGCTCCTCCTGTCTCATGCTCCGTTCTTCGAGTCCCATGCCAAGCTCCTTCTGTCTCATGCCCAGCTCTCCTCTCTCATGCCCAGCTCCTCCAGTCCCATGCCAAGCTCCTCCTGTCTCATGCCCAGCTCCTCCAGGTTCATGCCCAGCTCCTCCAGTCGCATGCCAAACTCCTCCTGTCTCATGCTCAGCTCCTTCTATCTCATGCCCAGGTCCTCCAATCTCATGACCTGCCAGCTCCTCCTGTCTCATGCTCAGCTCCTCGAGTCCCATGCCAAGCTCCTTCTGTCTCATGCCCAGCTCCTCCAGTCTGATGCCCAGTTCTTCCAGGCTCATGCCCAGCTCCTCCAGTCTAATGCCCAGCTCCTGCAGTCTCATGCCCAGCTCCTCCAGGCTCATGCCCAGCTCCTCCAGTCCCATACCATGCTCCTCCTGTCTCATGCTCAGCTCCTCCAGTCCCACGCCAAACTCCTCCTGTCTCATGCCCAGCTCCTCTAGTCCCATGCCAAGCTCCTCCTGGCTCATGCCCAGCTCCTCCAGTCCCATGCCAAGCTCCTCCTGTCTAAGCCCAGCTCCTCCAGTCCCATGCCAAGCTCCTTCTGTCTCATGCCCAGCTCCTCTAGTCTCATGCCAAGCTCCTCCTGTCTCATACTCAGCTCCTCCAGTCCCATGACAAGCTCCTCCTGTCTCCTGTCTCATGCTCAGCTCCTCCAGTCCCATGCCCAGCTCCTCCAGGCTCATGCTCAGCTCCTCCTATCTCATGCCCAGGTCCTCCAATCTCATTTCCTGCTCTTTCAGTCTTATGCCTAGCTTCTCCAGTCTGATGCCCAGTTCCTCCAGTCTCATGCCCAGCTCCTCCAGTCTCATACCCAGCTCCTCTAGTCTCATGCCTAGCTCCTCCTAATCCTTTTACATCTACTTTATGGCCACTTTACTGTCTGCAACGAAGGTCCATATGTATCAACCTCCTTCCGGGCACAATCTGTCAAATAATGATTTTCACATTAAGGTGCACCAGGTACACAAATCCCCCACTACGGTCACTTGTCCCATGTCCATGGTCATATCACATCTAGGTAAATCCTTCCCTTTCTACAATGATAACTCATCATCCACACATAAGATATCCTCTTCATTTCCTTCTGACTCAACGCCTGTTACACAATTCACACTCCTTATTGGTTCTTGACACATTCTTCCCAAATTGCCTTCCTCCTGCACCAGCAATACATTTTGTGATTAGCAGGGAAACAACTGGCATTAGCCAAAATGGCTCGTGCTCCCACACGTATAGCAAGGATCCTTCTTCCTTCATTGATTT
Organism: Calotriton arnoldi; assembly: GCA_963921515.1. Taxonomy (NCBI): domain Eukaryota; kingdom Metazoa; phylum Chordata; class Amphibia; order Caudata; family Salamandridae; genus Calotriton; species Calotriton arnoldi. Next base: position 604,847 of record CAWUFW010002702.1, on the reverse strand, counting down.
TATCTTTTACTTCTTTTTCTGTTCTCCTACACTTCCTTTTCTTCACATACCTCCGGGTCTAGCCAGCGCTATATAAAACTCTGCAAATAAAAATAAACATTTATGTCACTCATTTCCTTACTCACCTTCTGCACATACTTTCCTGATAGTTCATTGTCACTTGCCATGCTCATGGCATTCTTCAATGTAGTCTCCAAACTTGGCCAAGGACGTTCTCATACTTTCTTTGTCTTTGTTTTCATCAAACTCTGATCACGTAACCCCTGATCGTACGTTATCTGCCCAAAATCTCAAGTCACAGCCTTAGCTTTCAACTCTGCAACGCATTGATCTATGGTCTCCCCTTATCTTTGACTCCCAGAATAAAATTTATAAGATTCATACAAAGTATTCATCTTCCTGCCATATCTTCCTTACAATTGCTTGGCTGACAATCTGATAAACTTTTATATTTTCTATATTCTCCAAAGGAATCAAATTCTTGAATTCTTTCAGCCTGCATGCTCCCGAGCAGTGCTTCTGCCCCTGAGGCCCACAACCGTCCGCTTCCCAAACATTTACATAAGCCTGAAACAAGTCTAACCATATATTCCATGTTATTGGAGTCTCTACAGGTTCTACTAAGAGTGGAGATGTAGGTTGAATATTCAATATATCGATAGATAATATCAGAAAATGTACACAAGTTAATAAATGAGATTAAAATAATGAAAGTTGTCACCACTGTATTTCGTTGTCACCACTGTTGAGATTCCGATCAGTAAATGAACTTCTCATGCCGATGGATGACAAAGAACAATTTATTTCTGATAATTCTTATTAACAGGAGCAGCACCATAACACAGGATAGCTCCTTCCAGCTCCGGTGCCATCTGTGATCTGCCTCATACTCAACCCCCTAAACATTCCATATTGTAGTCTGACCACACCATAGCGTCCGCCCCAGCCTCGGTACCCGCCAACCGCTATGCCACACACGGTGCTCAGTATTACGCATCTTTATTTGTCTGCGTGAAACTGCGAACTCAACATTCTTACCCAGCCTTCGTTTCATTCTGCTCAAATAGTTACGTCTCAGTTCTATGGAGTCCATCAGGAGTCAAAAGGGTTCCATCATTTCTAACCCACAAGACACTACACACACCAACTCTATTCCACATTCCACCCTGCTTAAGCCACATCCATTGAGTGGCCCTTACCACATTCGCACTGAAATTCGGTCAGCGGGGCCCAAGGTATCCGAATTTCAAGCTGCCACTTGTGGATGGCTTTGGAAGTCTGCCGTGTGTGCCCAGGATATTTTCTTTGTTGCTCAGATGGATCGATGCTGCCAGCGGCGGCTCCTCTGCTAAGGCAGAGGAGAGAGTCGACCCACTGCTTTTAAGTGTAACTAAAGGACAAATAAAATGCTAATAACTCAAAGTTATTATCATTTAATTTTTTCCTTGTTGCAGCAGCTTTGCGGGCAGTTAGGGCTGCTCTGCTGACAGAGCAGGGGAGAGGAGGAGTGGTTTGCACTCCCTAAAGTGCACATGAATGTTTGGCCAGCCCTGTGGGGGCTGCATTACAGCCTGGGTGGAGAACATGCCCAAGCCCCCAGTCCCCGTCTGCATTGCAGCATTGTGATTGGCTCAGGGGAGCCTGGGTGCTTCCTGGGTTCTCTGTTCTTGTTACGGAGACGACGGTGGAGAGAGCGGCGAGACGCAGCAAGGAGGTAAATTATTTTTTTCTTTACCCCCTCTCCTGAACCCCTGATCTGTGCCAGCCTCCACTGGATGCTGCCTTCCAGTTCTTTTAATCATTTCAAATTAACTTCTAAGATGTATGGTAAGAGTGGAGGAGGAGCCAGCGACGTCATGCAGTTAGTGGAAATCAGTCAAGGAAAGGGTGTGTTGGGTGCCATGAGGAGTCAAAGAGAACGGTACAAAAAGAAAGGAAATCTCTACTTTTGAACTAAATGTTGGGATGGACAGGGCCGAATGTTGACACTCTTACAGCTGCTTTGACCTTTGCATTAAACCAGAGAAAAACAATAAAACAAATTTAAACCTAAAAAGAAAGGAAAGGTATTTCATGTTTTGGCATCCTGGTTCCTAGGCAATCAAGAACACATCTGAAGGGCAATGTGCATTGGAATGGCTGCTGGTCAATGGGGTCAATAAAGCAAGAGCTGCAGAGTGATCTTGCCTCCATTGCTCGAAAATTGAGTTTAGCGAAGTGATTCTTGGCAAAAGACATGGGTCTTCTAAACCCATGTTAACCAATATTTATTCATGTAAAATTACACATAATTACACAAAATGCGAATCCGTCATTTCGTGTTATATTTTAGTGCAAATGCATCATCAGGTCAATTTTTGGCACATTGATACATTTAAACAAAAGCACAGTGAACAACAGCCGCTCGTGTTCTGTTGTTCAAATGTGATCATGGTAACATCTTTTTACTGCGAATAGGACCATTCATGGAAATGTTTTACTGTGAATGGTGGGTAATTACGCAAAGTGCCATTATAGCATAACTTCAGGAACTTTGCATAACAAGCATAACATGAAATCCCCCAAATTGTGTGAATTACGCTGGCGTATTTTAAATTTCACCCAGGCCTAACTATATGTAAGTATTTTTAATGTTTATGTTCTTAGTGAATTCTAGCTGGTCTTTCCAGGAGGTAATGTCAAAGCCAGTAGGTGTCTTTTTTTTCTGATTAATAATGAATGCCTTTTATTATTGTAAAAAGTCACACGCATTGCAGTAGGCCTGTTTAGAGGTCATTGTGGGTTTTTAGAGATAGGGCATGCCGACACACAGATTGTCACACAGTATCTCACAGATTCATTAGGTTTGTTGCCACGTCCTTAGGATATGTGATCTGTGCGGTAGTTATTCTGCAAGGCCCCTTTTGGAAAGGAATTTGAATTTGAAATTCCACCTGAATTCTTGTAAATATTTGCATGTTATGCATAGTATTTAGTTTTGCTTACATAGAAGTACTTTTTCTTTTTTGATAATGATCTCTGATGTGTAATTTTGTGAGTAACTGAGGTTTTGAGTTCTGGCCCACAGTGCCTGCTTGAGTCAGCCTTATACTTCTCTGCCTCGAGACCTTGAGAGTCCAGTGCTAAAGGAGATGTTTCGTTCCCAGTTTGAGGCACTGGTGTACAGAGGCCCCAGGGCACTGTTGGTGAAAGAACTCCATTGATAACATTGGGGCCCATTAACGTCTGATTGGCCCAGGAACTCTCCAACTTCATTTATCACACAGGACCACAGTTCAGAGCTCATGATTGTCTTGCCCTTCTGCATTGGAATGCTCTACCTATATCCATAGAACGTAGAACACTGTCTTGTCCAATAGGGCCCTTAAGCCTCACTACATGGCTCTGGAAGACAAAATATGAGCCCTTTTGGTACTTGCTTGAACTGATGTACTCCCTCTGAATGCCATTATTGTATTTATGTTTCTAAAGTGTGTTCCACTGACTGTGCATGCAAACCCTTGGTTTACATACCCATTTACTGCTTTATTGATGCATTTTCTGAATATTGGGCCTTATTCACAAAGGTATTTTTAGCTATGAACATACATGCATCCCTGAAAATACTAAGGAAAGCAACCACTCAGAGCCAAGGGGAAAGGGCCTGTAAGACAAGAACAAGATGGCACCTCCCCTAGGCAACCCAGTATTAATTTATATAGACCATGGGCTGACTGTGTAAGAAACAATACTATACACTTATTTAGTTTATTGGAAGGTAACAAACAATTATATACCAATATTACAACAATATTAAAAACAAGACAAGAAAACCAAGAAGATTACATAAAAAAACATATATCCATATATGTGTAGGACTCTTTCTTAGTACAAATTGGATGGTATTGAGCAAATTCTTTTGGTATTTACAAATACCAGACATAAAAACAATAAATTAACTATTGAATTTACCCTTGGTGTTTTTCAAATACCAAATGAATGCACTCAATACCATCCAATTTGTACTATGAAAGAGTCATATACATATATGGATATGTTTTTTTAATGTAATCTTCTCGGTTTTATTGTCTTGTTTTTAATATACATACATATATATATATATATATATATATATATATATATATGCAGTGCATTATGGGCACTGAAGTCCTGGATTTGACAATACTGAGAGGATTAACAGTGAAAAATGACTAAAAACGAAAATTGCAGTACTTTTACTAATAAATATTAACTAAGTTTCTTTGGAGGTACATGTTCACTGTCTCCTCAGATGGACACTGCACAAAGTATAACTTGCAAGAAAAACGAAAATGTTCTAATTGAAGTCCTTCTTCGCTGTCTGCAACAAGCTTTGTGTTTAAAAAGCCAAGTAATCAGCTGCCTGTTGTTTGCCATATGATTAAGACCTATGGAGGTCGAAACGCATAATGGTGGTTTCTTTCGCTGCAAATAAAGACATAAAGAAATGAGGATCGGAAGGTGGGCTTGTTTCGCGTTGCTTTGATGCTTTGCGGGGAGAGTGGTGTGCAAGCGGTGAGCGGGGAAACCACATTGCTGGATTTTTCAGGCACATAAACACCGCGATTATTCTACAATCAAATATAGACCAACATGTCGGCTGACACGCTGAGAGACCGGGAGGTGGCGGCCTCCGAAATGTTCAGCAATACTCCTTCCAATAGTGCCAATTTTAATCAACGAGGCATCAATCCAAACACAGCCAACAGCACAATAAAGGATAAAATGAGAAGTTTAGAGAAACTCATGCGCGCAGAGCAAGGAAAATGGTGGGAACACAAGTCCTTGCAAAGATACCTGGATGTGGGGAGGATCCCCAGAGGATTGAGGATCCTTACAGCACCGAGCTACGAACAACCAAACCCTGACATGATGAGGGACTGGGCGCAATGTAATCTCGATTCCTCCAGGAGGCTAGTAGAAATTTTAGTAAAGTATGCAGAAATTGACAGAGCGGCGCTGCAGGTTCAGATAGAGGCACTGAATGAAGAAATCAGCAAAATGAGCAAAGATGACGAAACAACCAAATTAAGGGAGGAAATGGTTGTCAGACTGCGTAAAGAAGAGGACAAAGTCAAGGAACGTAAGGCGTTTAAATTTGACCGGGGCCGGGTGGACTACGAGACAGGGCGGATTTTTACTTTCTCGAAAAAGTACGATGCCATGAAAATAAACAAAAATAAAACGAGAGGCGAACAACCACCCAGGGCGCTGGCAAACAAAGAGGGGCAAATCAATACATCCAACTCGGATATGAGTTCTGCGATAGAAAACGAAGTAGAGAATGAAACAGCTCAGGCATCTACAAGCGGAACTGAGGCTGCCCGCGGCCCCTGCAGGGGGCCACCCTAAAAGGGCGGCCCCTTTAGTGGCATTTGGGCACGTCCCCACCCCCTACGTTGTGGTTTGCGGGACTCCTAGCGGAGTCCCCTTACATGACGTCCCAAGCACGTCACTTCCGGCTAGGATTGGGGAGGGAGGGTATTTAGGCCTCCCCACTCCATTTTGTGCCCTCTTTTACGCCTGGCACGCCGTTTCGCTGGACGTGTCCATGAGCTGTGTGCCGATTGCACCAGGGCCCGGAGCAGTTTGCGCGGTGAGTTTGCCCCTCTCCCCATCCCCATGGTTGGGCGTCCCCAGGCTGATGGCCTGACCCAGCCATCCCTGAGGCTATTGTCCGCCTAGAGCGAGGTGGGGTTTGGGCTGCTACCGGCCCGCTTGGGCCCTGGCCAGGGGGCAACCCGCACACGTCGGGCTGTCCTGGCCACGTCCGGTGCCCCTGCACTAGCAGGCCCTGGTGGTCGCGGGCCCCGCAGCGCTTGCCCAGCCCTGCCCTGTGGGCTCAGACGTTGCTTATCATTCCCGGGTCGTGCTATCACAGCTGTGTCTCGGCCCTGCGCGCCTCTCATGGCCTTGCAGCCCTCGCAGGCGGCCGGTTAGGACCTGTGGCCCGGCCACCCCCCCACGCGTCTGCTATCCTGCTAGCACTGCGGTGGGGCGGCCGGTGGTGCCCGGTCGTAGTGTCCAGGTAGCGGCGCCCCAGTCATCCTGCCTGGCTTATGTCGTGGGGGGGGGTGTTGCCTTGGTGTGGTGTACTTGCAGCACTCCCTCCTCCCATCCCGGCCCTTGGGGTGCCCCCGACTCGCGGGCGGTGCTGGTCTGTGTCGGGCCCCTCGGCCTCCCTGTGCCTTGCTGGCAGGGGCCTGACTGGGGCTCGCCGACGGCCTCATGGCTGCGGGACCCGCGGGGGGGGTGCATTCCAGGCCGACACCTCTCTCTCGCGCTCGATCGGGGCGCGCCGGGTCCACCGACGAACTGGGGGCCGGGGGTTATTCTGCCGTGCGGAGGGCGCGGTAGTGGGCTGTACGCTCGGCTCCGTATGGGGCATGGCGCGGCGGCGCTAGTTGCAGCGAGCGGGCCCGTATGCGTGGTACAGGGGGGGGGGGTCTTTGCCCTGTGCCCGACTGAGATTCCCTTGCGCTCCGGGCAGGTTATTATCGGGTTTGGACCCCTTCCGTGCCTCTATCCACGGTCGTGGATACAGACGACCTTTGGGGCTGTTCAAGGCTTCCTGCCCCTGACGCGCCGGCGGGAGGGTGATCTGTCGCCACTGCCCCGTTGTCCGGTCCTGCTCCTGGCCACCTCCCCTTCTCTGGGGCAGCCCCGGTGGGCCCAGCAGGCCACGGCGCGACTTGCCTGGGGGAGGGGTGGGCAACCTTGTGTGGCCTACCGCCAGCGGCGGTGGGCAGGGTAGGTCAAGCTTGGCATGGGGTCGCCCAGGGTGTGGGAGTCTTGCATAGCCGTGTTTTGCCCGCGTTCGGCTGGGGCAGCATGCGTGCCTCTCGCCCCCTCTCTCCAATCGTGCCCCGAACCACGGGAGGTATGCGTCCCCGGTCTTTGGGCTAGCTAGTTGGGCAGCCCAGGGCCAGGCCGTCTGTCGGGGGGTCATGGGCCGGCGCAGCTGCACCGGGCACGCCCGCCGAGTCTCCTGCAACCGGAGCAGTGCCTACCCCCCCCCCTGTTTGCCCGGCATCCCCACCCTCGCGACGACTGCTATTAACTGCTTGGCACCTTGGGGGGTTGGCGGCTCCTCCGTCCGGGGCGGAGCACCTGGCTGGAAGCGGTATGCTGCTCAGTGGTGAGCACACGCGTCGCATGTCTAGGCCCCGGGTTCAACCCGACACCTCCGGGAGCCTCATTTCCCTCTCTCTGCCCCTGAGCCGGTTCTGCGTCCCCTCGGTGGGCTGCCGGATCAGGTCTCTCCGCATCTGGTGGGGAGGAGGCTGTCCACGGGCGGCACAGGGCATGAGGCTGGAGGCAGTCTCTTGGGCGGCTTGCCGATTCGGAGTCATGCCGCCCGCCGCTTGTGCCCAACGCCCGACTCTGGGGTCTTTGGCAGCGTGGCAAGTCATGGTTTCTGGACAGCCGCCTCTCCTGCTCTGCAGCTGGGGTCCGTGCAGCACCCTCTTTGTCGTAACCCCCAGCATTATTCTAGGATAGGATGTGGTTTGACCTGCGCTGGGGGGAGAGCACTTTACCTCATTTCAGTCCTCAGAGTTACCTTGTATCCATGTCTGGCAATGCTCATACAGGGCACCTCGCAGTGCACGAGTCTATCATCCACAATGACAAGCATTACAATGGAGTGCCTGACGGTAGTGGCATAACGGCCGATTACGCAAGGCCATCTCCAAGCAGGGATGTGATCGACTGGGGGCAACATCTTTATGTTTTATCGTCACTTTTTCACTGGTCCGCCATGCATTTAACGTCCACTGTCTTTACCCCCCAGAGAGAATAAGAAAGCTCGACGCGTGAGACGACAGGTTCAGGCGCCCGAGGGCTAAGCCGTAGCAGGATTGCGCGGCTGCTGCACAGAGGTAGGCGTGGGGGAGCAAGTTGGGATGGGGGGCCCGTTGGAGAGGGGGTATCCAAGGGAGCATGACCCCGGACTTGAGTTAAGGTAGGAGCACGCAGCGGCGGGTTGGTGGCTTATTGGAACTATGCTGCCCCGCTAGGCCGGTGCTCGTCCGCATGCTCTCTGGTTCACTTCCCCTGTGGGTCCACTCAGCCTCTCCTTCCATCTTAGGTCAATATCTGTACAGTTGAGTTGGGTAACAACAAGCATCTGTTATTCTGCGCCAAGACACCTGCGGGTATTCTTGCGTTTTGCTAACACACCTGTTACGTCAGGTCATGCAGGGTTAACCTCTGAAGGGACATAACCATTGTTATTTATATCACCAAGGATTCGAACATTCCCCCACGCACCGAGCAAGAGGACCAAGGGAGGCCACCGAGGCGCACATTTCGTCAGAATCAGTGAGTTTCCAGGTGGACCCTCCCCACCCTGTGTTGGGGGGGGGGTGGCAGGCGGGAGGGGTGCTAGCCGCTAATTATTGCCCCGTGCTAACTGCTCTTCTTTCAGGATGTGGAGCTGGCGCCCCGTTGACAGTCGTTCCACGCAAGAGCAAGTCCCCGGCGGACTCGGCGTAGGTAAACTTGAGCTACACCCACCCTTCCATCACCCGACCCCCCCCCTCCGCTGCGAGGGCCTCCGCTCCGCAACTCAGTCTAACCGTAGTTTTTATCCACAGCAAAGTGAGACACCCACCCCCTGCTGGCCGGCTTTCTCGGATACCCGCCCCCTCCCCACTGGGTTCCCTCTTGAAGCGTGCGAACAGCAGACCCACTTCAGGGGATAGGGGAGACGAGAAGCTAAGACGGAAGTAAGTACAGCAGACGCAAGGGGGAGGGACTGCGGCCTAGCTGAACGAGGGAGGGGAGCCGTTCTTCAGCCTTGGCTTCTTGTGTAGATACTCACGTGCTTTTATCCCTGCAGGACCTGCGTAGAGGTTGCTGCACGACAAGCCAGAGGCATGGATAGCCAAGGATCCCCTTCCCTACTCTTCTCCCAAATCACCACAGTGGAGGAGTCTCAGGCCGGCACTTCGCAGGAGGACATTTGGGCCGACTTCATGGAAATGGCGAAGGCCAGAGGGGTGTCCTGGGCCAAAGGGATGCTAGACGCCCGAGACCAAGCAGACTCTGGCGTAGTTGAGGATGTGCCCACTGGGGCTACAGCAAGGCCAGAAGAGGCAACTCTCGGACGGGCGAAAAGGGCCCGCCGCGCGACAAACAAGGAGTTCCCTCCTGAGCCCACAGTGCAGAGAGTCAGGGTGACCTCCCTCCTCGGACAGCGGTGCCCGCAGTCCCGGCCGTCCCGTCCCTCCCTACCGCAGGGAGCGACACGAACACTGACAAAATGGGTAAGATGATGGACTCTATGTTGGGCATCTTGGAGGACTTTAAATCTCGCCTTGGCAGCACTGTAATATCACCCATGCCCGTGGCTGCTGCACCCAGCGTTGGGGGGCCTCCATCCATTGCTCAAGTTTGGGGGAAGCGGCCAGCAGCGCGAGTGCTCTGAGTGCACCGGGTCCTTCAGTGGCCGGGGCTCCGGCTGGGGCACAGCAGGGTTGCTTAGCGAAAAAGTAATAGAGCGCGACACCAGGGACCCCTCTGGCGGAGGCGGCCTTACAGTTAGTGCGCAGTTGCTGGCGACTCCCATCCCACAGTTATCGGCTGGGGCCTCCCCCAACAGTCCCGGCGTAGCAGACAAGGTGGCCCTCCCAGCGGGCGGGGCCACAGGGGCTCCCAATCCCGCCACAGCAGCAAAGGCAGGCCTGTCGGACCCAGCAGCACCTCCGGCGCTCGTCACAGTGGCACCACTAGCATCCGGGCGCTGCTCACTGGCTTGGGAAGTACCTTTGGCTGCGAAAGAAGGGATCTGGAGAAGGGAATTTGTAGACATCTTTACTTTACTAATGCATGGGGCAGACGGACTTGACACCAGGAAGATGGGGTTAAAAGATGACGAGAAAAAGGTAAAATTCCAGACCTGGCCAGAAAAGACCGTTAAGAACTGGGGGATGCTTTCGCAATACTGGCAGCAGTGGTGACGGAGAAATACCCAGAACAAGGTCCAGCCATGTGGCAGTACTCCCGTCTTATCCATAATGAGGCTGAAAAAACTGGGGGCATCGGTTGGTACAATTACGATCGTGACTTCCGCAAAAGAATGGCTATGTGTCCAGACTTAAGTTGGGACCAAAAGGAAATTCAGCTCTGGGTAGAACACATGGGGAAGTTCACTGTAGATATCAAGGGGACCACGAAAAGTCAGAAGGGGCAGGACAACCAGAAGGGACAGAAGCAGTCAGGGAAACGTCAGTTCAAGCAGTCCTTTCGGAAAGGCCAGGGAGGCGGCAACCAGGGGAAAGGGGGCAAGCGATTCAACTCTGGCTCGTGCAGATTGTACAACGCAGGGTCTTGTTCTTGGGGGAAGGCCTGCAAGTTTGGGCACATTTGCAGCAAGTGCGGCGCCAGCCACCCGGCAGTGTCATGCAACACCAAGCCAGCCGCCATCAAGCAAGACAACTAACATGCCTATAGCGACAGACCTTTTTCCGCCTGCCTGCCTGCCTCCAGCCTCACCCAGGAGCATCCCCCCCCCTTCAGACTCCACCGATTTCAAGGTTTCCGCTTCTAAGGGCCCCTCACCCATTATTATTGGTAACCTCCTCCCTCTGCTTAGGATCTACCCCAACACAAAGGACAGTATGACGCTGGCGGAGGGTTTTCTGGAGGGTTTCAAGATCCCATACCAAGGGCCACTAGTTTGCAGGGATGCAGACAACCTGCGGTCAGCCAGAGAGCTCCCACGCGTAGTGCAGGAAAAACTCCTGAAGGAGACGGTTCTGGGGAGGATAGCAGGGCCTTTTGACCACCCCCCTGGACAATTTCCTGGTATCTCCCCTTGGAGTAGTTCCAAAGAAACAACCTGGGTCTTTCCGCCTGATACATCACTTGTCCTACCCGGAGGGCGACTCTGTCAACCACTGGTTGGAGGACGGAACGTGTTCCGTTTCCTACTGTTCCTATGACTTGGCGGTGGACATGGTCCGGAGAGCAGGGAGGGAGGCCTGGTTGGCCAAGGCTGACATTGAGTCAGCCTTCCGCCTGCTCCCGGTCCACCCAGATAGTCACCACCTACTAGGCTTCAAGTGGGAGGGCAAACTTTACTTTGACAGGTGTATGCCGATGGGTTGCGCGGTGTCCTGCGCTTACTTTGAGGCGTTCAGCAGCTTCTTGCAGTGGGCGCTCATTTGGTCTTACAACACAAGTGGAGTCACGCATTACCTGGATGATTTCCTCTTCATAGGGGAGGCAGGGACTCAGGACTGCAGCAGGGCACTGGGTCACTTTCAGGAACTGACAGGTCACTTGGGGGTCCCTTTGGCACCAGGGAAGACCGAGGGTCCGGCGCAGGTCCTCACTTTTCTGGGCATCGAGATGGACACCATCAAAGGTGTGTCCAGGCTCCCTGCGGAGAAGGTGCAGGCACTGCAGCGGGATATCCAGGCACTCCTGGGCAAGGACAAGGCCCCTTTGGCTGTGGTTCAGAGCCTCTTAGGGAAGTTGAACTTTGCCGCCAGGGTTATACCAGCGGGCAGAGTCTTTGCAAGAAGACTAGCTAGGGCCACAGCCAATGTGCAAAGGAAACATCACATGGTCAGACTAGTGAAGGGTTTGAAAGAGGACCTCCTCATGTGGCACGAGTTTCTGCTGAGTTTTAATGGCACAGTCTTTTGGAGATCCCCCTGGGCTGGGAGCCCCGACATCTGCCTATTCACAGACGCGTCAGGCAGGGAGGGCTTTGGTGCTATTATGGACTGCTATTGGTGCGCACAAAAATGGCCTAATGCTTGGCGTAAAAAGAAAATTACAGCGAACATAACTGTACTGGAGCTGTTCCCCATCGTAGTTGCCCTTCATCTGTGGCCGGACACGTTGTCAGCCAGAAGGGTGGTTTTCTGGTCTGACAACATGGCAGTGGTGCAAGCCATAAACGGGCAGACAGCCAAATGCCCCCTGGTGCTGTGTCTGCTGAGGGAACTTATCAGGGTGTGCATGCGCTGCAATGTCGAGTTTAGGGCTAGACACGTCGAGGGGGTAAAGAATGTAGCTGCTGACGCTCTCTCTCGTTTTCAGTGGCTCCGGTTCCGGGAGGCCTGGCCACGGGCGAGAGCGGCAATGACCCCTTTCCCAGCGCAGCTTTGGAGACTTCTGCAATGGAACAGCAGCTGAGAGCGATGGGTGAACGGGCACTCGCTTCAGGGACCAGGAAAAGATACAGGACTCAGCTCACCACTTTCCAGAACGTCTCCACGGCACTGGGCCTAGCATCTCACCCCCTAGAACAACAGGTGCAGGGTTTCGTACTCTGGGCAAAAAGACAGGAGAGAAGCCTTTCCTGGGTGCGCGGCCACTTGGCGGCGTTTAGCCACGACGCCAAACTGAGAGGAGAACAGGACCCGACCAAAGCGTTCTTAATCAGGGCGGCGCTAAAAGGGTGGGCCAGGGAAGAAGTCAGAGTTCCAGATAACAGGGCGCCTATTGATTTCCACACGCTGCAGGGCATGCTAGATGTGGTAGGTCAGGTTACCCTCTCACAGTTTGAGGCTCGTCTCTTTGCAGCTGCCTTTTGCCTGGCATTCTTTGGGGCTCTACGCATTAGCGAACTAGTGGCCAGGTCTAAAACCGACCAGTCAGGAGATGCCTTATGCAGCCCGGATGTAAGAGTGACGGATAGATTGGTAATCCATCTCAGGAGGTCCAAAACTGACCAAGCAGGGCGGGGGGCTGACATAGTACTGATGCCTCTGGGGGATCAGAGGTACTGCCCAGTGGGTAGAGTCAAAGAGTACTTAGCTGTTCGCCCCTTGGTCCCCGGGTACTTCCTTATTCATGCAGACCAGGTGCCTCTCTCGAAGTTCCAAATAGATAAGGTCATGGGTGCGTGCCTTGAGCGGGCGGGTTTCACCCGGGCTGGCAAGAGGTATTCTAGCCACTCATTTCGGATCGGAGCGGCCACTGCAGCGTTTAAGGCAGGCATGGGGCAAGAAAGCATAAAGAAGGTGGGACGCTGGGAGTCCCGTTGCTTTGCGCGCTACATTCGACCTTGAGTGGGACAGGTAGCGGCGTGCTGTGCCGGCGTCCCCTGGGGACAACGCATTTATGGGGAGGGCAGTGAAGTCTGGCAGCAGAATCAAGCATTTGTTCCTATATTACGTGTGCAGTGAAGTGCGTTTCCGGATCCTAGTATCCGTTTTGTATATTGTGTGCAGTGAATACCAGTAGCATAACATGTAGTGCATTGTGTAAAACCAAGTTTATTAAAACAAGTGAGTAAAAACGGCATCCGTTTATTTTGCCAGGTTTTCAAGTGTGGGTGATCGGCCATTCGCTCGTCGCCAGACTGGCTCAGTGGGCTGCACGCAGGAGGTGGATGCAAGGGTTCACAAACACTAAGCTTGTCTGGTGGGGTTTTCCTGGCATGACCTGGAACAGTCTCCTGAACAGGCTAGAGCAGGGCCTGGCTGGGCAGAAAGGTTTCCCCAACATCTTGATAATTCACTTAGGGGGCAACGATCTCACTACCAGGGGCAGGGGTGCCCTACTACAGGCAATGAAGGCTGACCTAGGGGAGATCAGCAAGTACTTGGGGCAATGTGAGCTCTTCTGGTCGGAAATGGTGCCGCGCCTGGCCTGGCACGGGGCCAAGTCTATTGAAGCAGTAGAACATTCGCGCAAGAGGGTGAATAGCGCAATGCGCAAGTTTACAGTCCAGCGAGGCTTTGGGTTTATCAGACATGAGCTGATCCAAATGAAGGTGAGAGGCTATTTTGAGGCTGATGGAGTGCACTTGTCCCAAGTTGGTATGGACCTGTTTCTCTTGGACATACAAGAGGTCCTGGAAACAGCAGGTTGCAAATGAATGAGAGTGCTGTGTGGTGGGGGGGCTCTTTAGGCGACGGGGGCCGCCTCCTGAGCTGTGGCGGAGTTACAGGGCGATCTGGACGCAGGACGGGTACAGAAGGGTACCTCTGCAAGAGCACAATAGGGGTGCCAGAGCCAAACCCCAGGAACCTCATGGGAGGGTCCTGGAACAATTACGTCGGCGCCCCGTTAGTCCTCCGGGCGGTTGTGGGCCTGAACAACCGGGGGTTTGCCTTGCTACGCTCCGCCCTGAAAGGGGCGTGAGTAGTCGGACCAATGTGTCACGTGATCCAGTAAGGGGATCACCCCCATAAGGGTAGCGCCGATTGGATTCTCCACGGTGCTTGGCTCAGCAGGCGGGCGGGCAGCATAGGTTGGTTTTAGCTGCCTGCCCTTGGATCGCCCGTAAGATAACCCACCATGTTTTGCATACTTTTGTATGGAATAAACCTGCAGCATTATTTTCTCCAAACAAAAGGTGTGTGGCGTATTTATTTATGCATGCCTACTCTATTGTGGGGGTGGGGGTCTTGTGCCAATAATGGAACTATGAGGCTGCCCGCGGCCCCGCAGGCGGCCACCCTAAAGGGCGGCCCCTTTAGTGGCATTTGGGCACGTCCCCACCCCCTACGTTGTGGTTTGCGGGACTCCTAGCGGAGTCCCCTTACATGACGTCCCAAGCACGTCACTTCCGGCTAGGATTGGGGAGGGGAGGGTATTTAGGCCTCCCCACTCCATTTTGTGCCCTCTTTTACGCCTGGCACGCCGTTTCCCACCCTACCTCTTACCCGGCGTGGGGGCTGTCAGGCTAATTACAGAGGACGTGGTAATGTTTTCTTTGTCGTTGCAGGCGGAGTTACAGGGCGATCTGGACGCAGGACGGGTACAGAAGGGTACCTCTGCAAGAGCACAATAGGAGTGCCAGAGCCAAACCCCAGGAACCTCATGGGAGGGTCCTGGAACAATTACGTCGGCGCCCCGTTAGTCCTCCGGGCGGTTGTGGGCCTGAACAACCGGGGGTTTGCCTTGCTACGCTCCGCCCTGAAAGGGGCGTGAGTAATTCGGACCAATGTGTCACGTGATCCAGTAAGGGGATCACCCCCATAAGGGTAGCGCCGATTGGATTCTCCACGGTGCTTGGCTCAGCAGGCGGGCGGGCAGCATAGGTTGGTTTTAGCTGCCTGCCCTTGGATCGCCCGTAAGATAACCCACCATGTTTTGCATACTTTTGTATGGAATAAACCTGCAGCATTATTTTCTCCAAACAAAAGGTGTGTGGCGTATTTATTTATGCATGCCTACTCTATTGTGGGGGTGGGGGTCTTGTGCCAATAATGGAACTAACGTCCCAAGTTAACCCCAGCGGAGGAGCTGGATTTTTTATCAGAGGAACGGAGACAAACACTCCGCCCAAGGACCCAAAGGAAGACAGTAGGAAGAGGCGAAACCACCGGCGCCGGCAGAGGCGAAAGGCAAGAAGAAAAGCCAACCTCCAGCAAGAGGCGAGGGAGGGGTTGGTGGAGTCGCAAGTAACTCAAGATGAGGAAATCGAAAAGACAGTAATTAACCTAACAAGCATAGACCTCAATAAAGCAGAAAAGCAAATTTTAGCATTGGGGCTATCCTACTGCCCGGAGTCCAACTTTGATTACGCTAATACCCGGATGGACATATATAAATTTGTCCGTAAACTGAAATTGCAAAAGTATCACGCCTTACTGCAACTGAAAACCAATACAGACAATCATTTGGAAACGGTCAGCTCCAAGGAAATAGCTACCACATCTGAGCAATCTCTCTTGGAAACCTTGATAGAATTACAAGAGGAGACTGGTAATATGAGCAGCCAAGGAAATTCCTAAGAGTTGAATCACGAAGAGACACAGAATTCAAAAAGAAAAAAGACTCCATTTAAGAATAAATCAACCTTCACACCAATAACATCGAGGGACGGAATTGATATTTTTAACGAAAATGTCACAAATGAAATAAAGAAACTGAATGTCAAGATACAAAACACCAAAAGAAAAGTCAATAAGAGAAATTTGCAATACTATCAACTAATATCTAAATTACAGAAAAATAACAATATTGTCATCAGAGGCTCTGATAAAGGAGGCAACGTTATTTTATGGGCAAAGAAAGAATATGTAGAGGAAGCATTATCACAATTGAATGACAGGGCATGTTATCGTATAAGTAACGCACTGGCACTGAGGGGAATATACAATGATTTCTATGGCAAATTGATGGCATGGAAAAGTGCGGGACTTTTAACAACCGATGAATACAAATTCATCAGTAAAGAAAATCCTAAGGTACCAAACATATATTTTATTCCCAAGATACATAAAAGCGTTCAAAAACCGCCAGGAAGACCGATCATATCGGCTCAAAACAACCTACTTGAAAACGCATCAAAATACATTGACTTCTTTCTACAAGATTTTGTACAACTATTGCCCTCTTACATAAGAGACACCAGTGACTTTATTTTAAAATTGAATGGCTTTCGGTGGAAAAAGAGCTATCTACTAATTACCCTTGATGTAGTGTCTTTATACACGTGTATTAATCATAAAGACGGGATACGGGCAATAGAGTACTACTTACGAACGAATAAAACAGCCCTGTTCCCACACAGTATAATGTTAGTCAACATGATTAGTTTCTGCTTGAACAACAATGTGTTTATGTTCGATAAAACATACTACCAGCAGATGCATGGAGTTGCTATGGGGGCCAGCTTCTCCCCCAGTTATGTCTGCTTGTTTATGGGCTGGTGGGAGGAGCTGGTCCTTGGCATTACTCATAAACACTATATGGAGAATAATGTAAAGTTTCAGTATCGCTTTATTGATGATTTGTTTATCGTGTGGGAGGGCTCGGAGGTGGAAGCTACAGAATTTGTTTCAGCCATCAATAATAATAACATCAATTTAAACTTCACTTCAATTATTAGTGACAAAAATATTCATTTTTTGGATGTGGAGGTATACCTAGAGAATAACAAATTGGAAACTAGAGTATATAGAAAGGAAACAGCTGGAGACTCGGTATTACATTCTTCGAGCTTCCACCCCAGACATCTGGTTGATAGCATTCCCTATGGGGAAATGTTGCGACTCAAAAGAGTCAGGCAACCCCGCAGACTTAGCACTAGCACAGCAGGAAAGCAAGAAAAGATTTGTATCTCGAGGGTATTCAAGAAAAACAATAGAGGCTGCAATCACTAAATCCCAGAATCAAGACAGATGCCTTTTATTAAAAACTAAAAAGATGAGAGACCGCATTCAAAAACAAGACCCTATGGAAGTGAGGCTAATTTTAGCTTACAATGCTCAAGAAAAAGAGATTAAAAAGATCATGCAGCGCAACTGGCCCATCGTGCGGAGTGATCCAGTTATAGGGGTTAAACTACCACCGAACTTGGGTGTCACGTACAGAAGAGCACCCTCCATGCACAATAGCCTAGTGAGCAGTAGCCCAGAAATAATTGACCAAAGAAAATGGTGGGTACAAAATGGATTCACAAAATGCAAAAGTTGCAAGGCATGCCAATATGGCATAAATAAAAAAACATATAATACGGCATTCAGTGAAAGGGAATTCAAAATCAGTAAGCCACTTCACTGTAAAACTGAATATGCCATATATGTTTTGGAATGCTCGTGCAACCTTAAATATGTGGGAAGTACTAAGCTTCCCGCAAATAAAAGAATTTTACAACATATTAGGGCTATTAATAATTATGACCAAACGTATCCAGTAGCAAGGCACTTCTGGGAAGTGCATGAAAGTAACCTCAAACACTTCTCATATTACCTCATTGACACCGCACCTATCAGTAGAAGGGGAGGTGATAGAGAAGGGCAGTTTAGGAAACTTGAGACCAGGTACATCCTAAACTTCGATAGTAAGACCCCAGGAGGTTTAAACACGACAGAGGATCTGCATACCTGTTTATAATGGAAGCTAAGATTCATACGGTCTTTTTACTAATCCAGGTATCCCGTAGTGTAATTCCACAGTATTAGCATCAACTTTTTGCTGAGAAATTAGAGAACTCTAAATGAGGAAGGATTTTGCAAGGGTATTTAACTGTGAATGATAGAAGCTGCATTGGTATTTAACCTTGAAGGATGGAGGCTGCCGAACCGACCATAACCACAAAAATAGTGTTTTTTTAAATTTCACAACACCTAAACATTTGTAGATAAATTTCGGGTTGCCACATGTGAAGAATTGGGGAAACTTATTTTATGATAGCACTAGCACATTAAATTAATGTAGTCACAGAGTAGGAATGGACGGAATGTGGGGGAGCCCATCTAACGACACTTTTCATGTGCAGTGGGATTAGAAATAATTATACAGTAAATAAGATGAGGGAAAAACAAAAATGCATTTAAGCATGGATGCTCCGCATATGACTCATTCACTCGAAAAGGAATTGTCTTTTAATATTTTATGGCATTTCTGAACAAATTTTAAATAATGAATATTTATGCATTTATTTATTCATGTTATTTAATTCATAATATGTGATCTATTTTTTAGGGTATTTTATCATTAGGACTGTTATTTATCTATATATTTATATGGGTACAAGAACAGTGGCTCTTACTGAAATGCATAATGTATTTAATATTGAAAACAATTCTAATGAAAGTGTGAAAAAACCGTACTGTATTATACCCAAATATCACTAGAAAGTATGTCTTTTATGTCGATTGCCTACTACCAATCACAACAAGCACTGGTCACTTTAAAAGGGGTGTAAAAAAAGGTCGGCGTTGTCATGTGATCAAGGTCCGGCTGGACCGAAACGCGTTATGTCCGACGAAAATAAATAATAATTGAAGCACTTACTTTGTGGTCCGCGCCTGCTTTAGCTGACAAAGAGCTGATAAAGAAAGCGGTAAACTGAGATATATATATACCTGTGGCGTCGAGAGCGGTAACCCTTCCTTGAGTGGCGGCTCCACAAGGGCAACCTTTTGTATAGAATTTTAGCGGCTCGTCTAGTCGCGGAGCTGCCCCGCCGCTGCCAGCGGATCCTGTGTGTTTATTACCATGAGCACTCGTAGGAAAGGAGGGGTCCTGAGCCACAGGTGAATACTTGGAAAGCTGATTGGCATGCTACAAGGACCCTTTGCCCAACCGGGATTATTATTGAACATGATGAGATGTACGGCGCACTTGCTTTAACGAACTCCGAGTCTTCAGGCATATCAGGACTACTATGACCAGCATGCCCTTGACAACGCCCACATGGGCGGGACTCTTGATTGTAATTAAACAGTGGTTCAGAACGTACCGGTTCACTTTCATCATGCTTGCCAGCGAACAAGAGCCTTCAGGCTCGAAACGCGTATGGCTGCTGTAAGGGACTGTGTCATGCTGACAGCCTACTACCTGTGGCGTCGAGAGTGGTAACCCTTCCTTGAGTGGCGGCTCCACAAGGGCAACCTTTTGTATAGGATATATATATATATATATATTCACTGAAAAAACCATAGGTTTTAGGGACAGTTATAGTTAGTTGGACATTGCACTCGTACAAAACCCGTGAAATTCCCCCGTTATAGTTAGTTCAGGTAACTATAACTCGCGCCCCCGCAATGCACTGCTGATGACGTCACATATTACATCACTCATGACATGGTCAGTGACATCACTGATGACATCACTGATGACATCTCAAATGACATCACTGATGACATCACTGATGACATCATCCAGTGACTGTGTGTTTCTGTAAAGTTTAATTTTGTTTTATATAAATGCCACGCTGTATTGAGGAATGAGTGGGTGTATAAGTGTCTGTATGGAGGATTTAGTAGGTACGTGACTGACTGTATAAGTGAGTGATTAAACGTATCTTACTGAATGCATGGGTTAGTGACTAAACTGGGTGAATGTCTGAATCCGTCTGTCTGTTGCTGTGTAAGTGGCTGCATGGGTTTGTGAATAGCTACATGAGTGTCTATATGAGTTATTGATTGGTTGTCTGAGTATCTGTATGGGTGCCTGAGTGTTTGTGTGGGTGGGGTGTGTGCGACTCTGTGCATAGATGTGTGAGTGGGTGATTCACTGGGTGGATGGTTTCAAGAGTGCATCTATGATAGACTGTATGGGTGGGTAAGTGTGTGTAAGAGTGTGTTAGTGAGTGAATGTATGTCCCAGTGGTACATGTGTGAGTAACTACATATGTGAAAGGCAGGATATATGTGTGTTGGAGTATATAAATGGCTATAAGTGAGAGTGTGTGATTGTGAGAGTGGCTGTATGGATGAGTGTGTGCTTGTATCAGTGATTGTATAAGAGCGTAAAAATGTGCTAGTATTTGTATGAGTAAGTGAGCTGGTGTGTATGACTGTATAGGTGAGTAAATGGCAGTGTGAATAATTATTTGCATGACTGACTAGGTGTGTGAGTACCTCTATGGATGAGTGGCGGTGTGTGAGTGTCTATATAGGAGTATGAGTGCATATGATAGTCCTGTACTGAGTGACCGTAAGTATGAGTGACTTTACGGGTGAGTTAGTGGATGTGTGTGTAGACCTAAGAATCAGTGAGTGGGTATGTAGTTATTGGTGTTGGAGTGTCTATGGTTTTGCGAATGGCAGTCTGTTATTTAGAGTGGGTGTATCAAAGGTTATATTAGGGTGTGAGGAGGTGCATCAGATTATCACCTGGATGATGTCATCAGTGATGTCATCAGTGATGTCATTTGAGATGTCATCAGTGATGTCATCAGTGATGTCACTGACTATGTCATGAGTGATGTAATATGTGACGTCATCAGCAGTGCATTGCGGGACGCGAGTTATAGTTACCTGAACTAACTATAACGGGGAATTTCACGGGTTTTGTACGAGTGCAATGTCCAACTAACTATAACTGTCCCTAAAACCTATGGTTTTTTCAGTGAATTTCAAAGGTTTTTTAAATGCTAATTTCTAACTATAATGTGTCTGAAACCTATGGTTTTTTCAGTGAATTTCAAAGGTTTTTTAAATGCTAATTTCTAACTATAACTGTTCCTAAAACCTATGGTTTTTTCAGTGAATTTCAAAGGTTTTTTAAATGCTAATTCCTAACTATAACATGTCTGAAACCTATGTTTTTTTCAGTGAATTTCAAAGGTTTTGTAAATGACAATTTTTAAATGTATTAATTGTTATATTTATTTTTTGGATACTGATTTACTACATTTTTTTAAACTATTTATTTTTACATATTTTATTTTTTAAATTACATTGTAATTACATTATACATTACATTACAAAATATACTTTCTCTGAATGAATTACTTTAGTTTAAATACTTTGCAAATAGGCAATAGGCTTTTAAGTACAGTAGTTACAGTTGTTGCAATGGGCAACACAATTTCAAACACAATGCAACATTGAGCTCAATGTGAATTTCTAGTTAAATGCAATTAGTTACTTTATGGATTACTTTTCTAACCACAGGACTGGATCCTAGATTCAGTCCTGGGACATCTCCTGTAAACAGTTGAGTAAAAGCGTTTTGGTTACAGTAGTGATTTTTAAGGAATATTATTGTATTTTAAAAGTTGACAGAAACTTTTTCACATAGAATCACCAATGTTATCCTATGGGAGGAAATTCACTTAGCAGGTAAGTAGTGTTATCGTTACTTTTTCTTACTCAGTGTTGGATCCTGGATCCAGCACTGGTGCATCTCCTGTAAACAGTTGAAAGAATGCGTTTAAGTCATACAGGCGATTTTTAAGGAATATTTGTAGTTTGTGAAAATCGACACAAACTTTTCTGCTGAAAACCAGACAATGGATTCCTATGGAAGGAAATATAAGTTACTGGTAAGTACTGTTAGAATTACTTTTCAGGATCAGTACTGGGCTGAAAGATGCAGCACTGAGGTCTCTCCTGATAACAGGTGAGTAAATCGGAATTCGTATTTCGGCTGATTTTAGAGGAATATTATAAAGTTCCAAAACTGCACACTTAGAAGAATTTCCAAGTGAAACCAGTCAATGATACTCTATGGAAGGAAATTCAAGTTACTGGTAAGTACGGTTAAATTTCCTTTTCAGGATCAGTACTGGGCTGAAAGATGCAGCACTGAGGTCTCTCCTGATAACAGGTGAGTAAATCGGAATTCGTAGTTCGGCTGATTTTAGAGGAATATTTGCACAATGGTGAAGGAAGGGGGTGGGGCCTGAGGTGACATGTCTGCAAACACACCCAGTGGCGCGTTTTAAGTTGGAGAATTAATTCCTTCTCAATCCCGAGGGTCCCTAGGGGCCAACTAGCCCACCAGATACCTCTAGTATGCCTCAGACAGCTTCGTTGCAGAGAGGTGTTCAGAGGCCACGCCCCTTTTACAACACTCTGCAACGCAGCTCCGTGGCACTTACTGGAGGTACCTGGTGGGCTAGTTGGCCCCAGTGACCCTCAGGATTGAAGGGGATTTAATTCCCCATCTTAAAACGCGCCACGGGGCCTGTTTGCACACATGTCACCTGAAGCCCCGCCCCTCCCTTCACCACTGTGCAAACGCGCCCCGTGGCGCGTTTTAAGTTGGGGGATTAAGTCCCCTTGAATCCTGAGGGTCCCTGGGGGCCAACTAGCTCACCATGTACCTCCAAAAGCGCCACAGAGCTGCGTTGTAGAGAGGTGTAAAAAGGGGCGTGGCCTCTGTACACCTCTCTCCCCTGGCGCATACTGGAGGTTCCTGGTGGGCTAGTTGGCCCCAGGACTCCCAGTATTGAAGGGGAATTCGTTCCCCATCTGCAAATGCGCCAGGGCGCGTTTGCAGAGTGGTAAAGGAAGGGGCGGGGCCTGCGGCCCAATCGTTTTTTGTTTTTTTTTCCCCAAGGGGAGCTGTGTGGCCCCCTTACTTTTTCCTATTTTTGGGCCCTGGGGACCCCATCCCCCAGGGCCTTATCCCTTTTTTTTTTTTATTAAACGGGAAGGGGCCGCGTGGCCCCTCCCATGTCCGAATCCGGCCCCGGGGACCCCATCCCCGGGGCATGGCCACACTTTTAAATACATTTTTAAGGAGGGGGCTGCGTGGCCCCCCTCCTCAGGCCTCCTTTTGCCCCGGGGACCCCATCCCCCGGGGCAGGCCTTTTTTTTTTTTTTGTTTTAATTATTATTTTTGGGGAGGGTGGCCGCATGGCCCCCCTCCCAGGCCACTACTTGCCCCGGGGACCCCATCCCCTGGGGCTGGCCCTCTCCGTTGGGGACTGTGGGGGGGTCCCCAATCCCCCCACAGTCCCGCCGGGTCCCCGCGTCCCTTGGGAGCTGGCATTGCTTTCCACATGGGAGCTGCTAACATGCAGCTCCCCATGTGGAAAGCAATTTGCTTTGGATATTGGAAGCGAGAGCAGGTTTCCTGCTCTCGCTTCCAATATCCAAAGCAGTTTGCTATGACAGGACGGGAGCCGCGAGGCTCCCGTCCTGTCATAGCAAACTACAGTGTCCCGGGGTAGGCACCCGGGACACTGCAGGAGCCGGCCCTGGGGGTGGTGGTCCCCAGGGCCATTACAGGCACCAGGAGGGGCCGCGCGGCCCCCTCCCTCCATTGACAAAGCCCCGGGGAGGTGGTGGTCCCGGGGCTCTGAGGGTCCGTAATGGACCCCCATATTGACATTTTTAGTGCCCTGGGAGGTGGCGGTCCCGGGCGTGTGGGGGCTCGAGCCCCCCACACAGGTAATTTTTAAAAATTATTGAAGAAGTCCCGGGAGGTGGCGGTCCCCGGGGCTGCGGGAGGGCCGAGAGCCCTCCCGCACCATTTATTTTTAAAGCCCCAGGGGGTGGCGGTCCCCGGGGCTTGGGGGCCTTAGAGGCCCCCACATATTATAAATACCCCCATGCCCTGGGACTTGGCCCACCCGGGGCCAATTAACAACGGAGCGCGGGAGACCGCGCTTCGTTTTTTTTCGGCGGGATTTGCGCACCCTAAGCGCATCCCGCCGATTTTTGGGGAAAAAATGCTTTTTCTGCCCAGGGGTCCTTGTGGGACCCCTGAGCAGACCTAGGGGTCAGGGTGTTTCTACCCTTTGTGCGTTTGCGCACTTGTTTCTTTTTTTTTTCTCGGCGGGATCCGCGCACCCTAAGCGCATCCCGCCGATTTAAAAAAAAAATGCTTTTTCTACCCAGGGGGTCCTTGTGGGAGCAGACCTAGGGGTCAGGGTGTTTCTACCCTGCCCCCTTTTGCGCTTTGCGCACTTGTTTCTGTCCCTCGGTTCTACCGAGGACAAAATGGCTGCCAACACTTCCTGATTTGGAGTGTTGACAGCCAATTAGCATGCAGCTCGTGATCGGGAGGGTACGCGGACCCTACTCGGCCATAGATATATATGTGATTTTATTTGTGATTTTCTCAGAAACTACTGAACGGATTTACACCATTTAAGCAAAAG
This sequence comes from Calotriton arnoldi, assembly GCA_963921515.1. Classification (NCBI taxonomy): domain Eukaryota; kingdom Metazoa; phylum Chordata; class Amphibia; order Caudata; family Salamandridae; genus Calotriton; species Calotriton arnoldi. Next base: position 580,567 of record CAWUFW010002702.1, on the reverse strand, counting down.
GCACGACACTGAACCAAGGGCTACCTCTTTGCCAAATTTGGTGTAATTCCGTTCAGCAGTTCGGGCTGTAGCCGCGATGAAAGGATCCTATGGAAAAATGAATGGGGAAAACGCGTTTTGGGACCCCCCTTTTTTCTTGGCCCCCGCTTGACGAATCAACCCGAGATTTTCAGGGTAGGAGCAGAGCAAAGCGCCCCAACAAGTTGGAAGCTTTCACGAAGATTCGTCAACCGGCGCAAGAGTTATTTCAAATAGAATGTTGCGGATTTCCTATGGAAAATAGGTCCTAACTATAACTATCTACTGGCGACCGCCAGTAGATAATATATACATATATATATATACTTTCTATGCATTTGCACTTTGACTGCATGTCGTCATTTCCTGGTACCTATCACTTTAAATGTCGTATCTCCATAATGCAATGCGTCATGTGATCAAGACCCGAGTGGGGGTCGAAACGCGTAATGGCGGACTTGCTGGCATTCTAATAAACAGCATTGGATTTGCACAAAGAACCTGGGGTCTGCTGTCGTCTTTTTAGGTCCGTGAGAGGCTTCTCTGGAGGACGAATCGAATATATATATATATATATATATATATATATATATATATATATATATATATATATATAAAGTGCCTGAAACCTCAATAACAGAACCTTCCACAGATTTGAGTGAGTCATCAGTGGTGTGGTTTGCATAAATCCGCATTCCTCTGTGAGTTCAGAATCATTACTGACCAGTTTCTGACGTACTTGGTATTATGTAGGCAGAGATAATTCCCCATAATAGTACGTGCAGCCTCCCACACTTTTGCACATTTTCCATTGGTGAGATGCAGCTACCATATGGGTCCCACTCCTTTTACTCTTGTATCCCAATTGTATGCCAGGTACAGATTTGCATTCATACGTCCAGAATCACACGCCTGTGCAGAGTCTCACATGATCATATGCACATCAACAGCCATCATCGTTCTGAACATACCTCAGACATTGCCAACATATGCCAAGTATTACCATCAACCACCATCAATATATTTTTAGATTAATTTGCAATTAAGGAAGGATTTTGATCAGAACTGTTGTACATAACACAATATGTGATACATAGCGCATATGTGGTTAAATGGAACATAGATATATCATGGGATCACAGTATCATAGACAAAATACGGAGGGAGAAAATATTGTAAGGTAAGTGCCCATAGAGGAAGTATAGATTTACTATTCCTAACCCCACATCAATTTACCTTGAAGATATATATATATATATACATCATCAAGGTACATATTGTTGGAGCGTTGTATAGAAAATCTATACATGCTCACCTTTAAACATATTGGGGCATATGTATGAAGCCCATTTCCCGTTCGCAAACGGGCCGATTCTCAGAATCGGCCCATTTGCGAACGGGAAAAAGCCTTTTGGGATGTATCATCCCAAAGGCCCTCGCAAAATAGGGAATCGCAACATTTGCGATTCCCTATTTTGCGAATGCATTTAAGGAATCGCAAATTGCGATTCCTTAAATGCGATGTAGAAAGCACCCAAGGGGCATATGTATGAAGCCCATTTCCCGTTCGCAAACGGGTCGATTCTCAGAATCGGCCCGTTTGCGAACGGGAAAAAGCCTTTTGGGATGTATCATCCCAAAAGGCCCTCGCAAAATAGGGAATCGCAACATTTGCAATTCCCTATTTTGCGAATGCATTTAAGGAATCGCAAATTGCGATTCCTTAAATGCGATGTAGAAAGCACCCAAGTTGTGCGATTTCTCCTTAAGAAATTGCAAATTACCACCAACTTCAAGTTGGTGGTAATTTGCTGATTTCTTTGAAAAATTCACTTTTTGGCATTCTTCAAAGTGCCATGTGGCGCGCATACATGCCCTTAGGGCATGTATGTGCGCCACATGTGCACACATGCTCATTTCAGGGGTGCAACAGGGTGTCCTTATAACACCCTTGCACCCTTGAAATTGCATTCGCAATTTGCGAGTACCTAATGGGTACTCGCAAATTGCGAATGTCCTCCCATTAATTTCTATGGGCCTCTAGGCCCACAGGAATGAATGGGAAGGTATTCATTAATTGCGATTCGCAATTTGCGAGTCGCAATTAAGGAATGCCAAGGAATCGCAAAATATTTGCGAATTTTTTATTACATCCCGTTTTGCGATTCTCAAATAGCGATTCCCTAAAAATCGCTATTTGAGAATCGCAATAACGGTATTTGATACATATGCCCCATTGTCCCTTGATACTCTGCCTATGATATTAAGGTCCTACGATATTCCCTACGCAATAATTAGGAGGCACACCAAGAGTGGCATTAATAGCTACTGCACCGCCTTTCATAAGTGTGTAGGGTAGACAAACATTGTGCAGACATGTCTAGTTTTGGCACTTAAGAACTGTTTTGAAGTCCTAGAGTGAGCAACACATTCAGGTTGCTGTTGGAACAGAATCCTAAAGAATGGGACCTGCAAGATGGAAAGGATGGATCTAGATGTTGCACATGAAGTGAGAAGGCTTTGATTGGTGGAATTTAGAATGGGAGTAAAAGTGCAAAAGGTAATGGAGCTGCAAAGGTACTGAGATTATAGCTTATTCATAGTCACCAATGCCAATAGCAGCAGTTTGCATAGGACCCTGTTTTTGGAAGAGAGACAGCAAACAAGCAAATGCAGACATGCATTCTGGGAGGGTGTAAAGTGCCCCAGTGTCCTCCTTCCTCTGTTGAGCAAAAACCCTTAAAGTGAGAATGGTTTTCATCCTGGCTAATGGGATATTGTATTGGCATAGCTACCCAGTTATCCATGGGTGCTTCAGCATCACCAGCATTGTGTATTCAGAATCAAACCTTCCATCAATGAGTTTAAGGCAACACATTGTAATCCCTCATACAAAACAAACAATTGGATTTAGCCAATAGATGAAAATGTTATTCCACCTGTGATATGATAAAACAGTACATCAATTACTCCCCAAAACAACTCACATCCCTTTCTTCCGCCACAAACCAATCGGAGAACCCATACTCACCCGCAACAGAAGTGAGGATCATACGCTGGCCACAGCTATAAGGCTACTTTTGTCCCCGGCTGTACAAACAGCTCGAATTGCAGCACAGTTCCTTCAATTTACGATGCTTTTATTGGCATTCAAGATGTTTAGCCTATTTCAAATGACATATGAATTGAAAAGCGAGTTTGTTGAATATATTTGTAGTGTAACATGCAGTGGGACCCAAAACAAAGCTGCCTTTCGCTCCTGACGATAGTGGTGACAGAAGTTGGGATTTCACAGGACCCATTGTATCTGTAACTATGAAGAAGCCAGATGTTTAAAAACACATAAAAGGGATCACTTCTATTGCGATAACATGAGGTCCGATTTATATTTCTCAGCCATGCAGAGACTTACAGTGTAGGTTGACTCCAAAGAGCAGGACAATATTGGGGCTTATTTACAAGCCCCTTGCGCTGCCGGTGTGTCACTTTTCCCCATATAAAAAGTAACGCACCGGCGGTGCAAGGGGCTTGTAAGTAAACCCCACTATGTTTATGGCACCACACCTAACCTTCTCCCTGTATCACTCATTAATTAACACTAGAGTAGAGCTTTAACAGGTTGCTAAGTTGCGTTCCGGTCGAAGGCAGTCAAAGTTTTCTTCCCGTGACACACCCACTGCGACGCAGTCATGTGGGCAGATTTCAAGAGGTCAACCTTTGGTGGCCATGTTAGCCACCCCAGAGGCAGGTTTGACAGCTGTCGTGTGTATCATATTAGTGACTCGAAGCTCCAAGCGAGGTAAGTTCATCAGACTCACCAGGAGAAGTCTGCACAATTTTCTTAAAAATGCACCTTGAGCTAAAAGCAAGGGTTGGGGATTTGAATGGCCCAAGAATTCGGCTGCAAATAATGCTGAAGACTGAGGGGCCAAATTATGAGAGGCTTGCACCACTGGAACGTCACGTTTTCTGATGCTCCTCCAGCGCGAATCTCCCAACCATATCTATGAGGCCTCGCAAAGCCACTTTGCGTGACTTTACGTGACCTCATAGATATGGAGTAAGGCAAGGCAGCGCAAGCCACTGCGTTGCCTTGCTCAGCTTGATGGAGGCATTCCATGGACATTGCGGTGGGTTTTCTCACGCAACACCCATGAACTTTCATGCTGCCCCAGATCTACTTAATCATGTAAACCTGGGGCAGCACCAAAACCTGACACCTCCCCAAAGCAGGAGTAATGAGGAGAAATATTTTTTATTTCTCCTCGTTTTTAGGTCAAGCCTAGAGCCAGCGCGTATGCGCTGCTCTCCGAGACTTATTGTAGAGGAGTACGGAATAGAAGCCCCACCCACTCTCCGCCCATATTTGCCATTGGCTTGTGTCATTGTCCGTCCTAAATGCTGACTTCTGATTTGTCAATAGGCTTGTTAGTACCGCCTCCTCTTCATTTGTCACCTCCCATGGCGACTGGCCCCTTTACTTCAGTTGTTACACGGTACGTGTTATTTAGACTGTGAGCACTATTTTCTTTAATGAGGTTCTCCTACTGAAGGCACGACATGCTTTGGTGCCTTCTTTACTCCCCCCCTCCCTCCCATTGTCGTGCCTTCTTTTCCCCTCCCCTCCCTCCCTCCCGTTGTCCGTGCCTTCTCCTCTCCCCCCTGCCTGCCCGCCCTCCCGGTGTCCGTGCCTTCTCGCCCCCCAGCCCGCCCTCCCGTTGTCCGTGCCTTCTCATCCACCGCCCTCCCTCCTGTTGTCCGTGCCTTCTCCCCCCCGCCGGGCCTCCCTCCCTCCCGTTGTCCTTGATGCCTACCATTTGCAATGCAATAGGTCTTGCATAAATGCGAGACCTATTGCATTGTAAATGCTTGTTTCCTCTTTCCATGTGTGCTACATTCTGCTGCGGCACACATAGAAAGAGGAAAATGCCTCTCTGGATTGTTTTTGTGCAGGAAGGTTCCCCATCACACTTCAAGAGATGCTCACACATAAATGAGTGAATACATTTGAAGAAATGGATGAATAAGTGGAAATAATAAAGCGCAAAGTGATAGGCAAAAGGCGACCTTACTAGGTCGATGTTTTTATTTGCGATATTCTGACATACAACAGCAACCCTGATATTGAGGGTGTCCAAAAAAATCCTCCCCTTTCTCAGGGCGCCATGTTTCTTAAGAGAACAATAAAATCCAGTATTTGTAAAGAGCAAACTACTCACCTCAAGGGTCTCAAGGCGCTGGGGACCATCGGGGAGATTAAGTGAGCTATTGCTCAGAGTCACATGGTGCTGCGCTAAGCTGTTGCTGGCGTCGAGGATTGAACCGTGAGCCCCATGCTCCAGAGTCAGTCGTCCTGGCCACCGTGCCACACCTCTCCCTCCCATAGACGAGTATATCCCGTTCAAAAGTGCTAAACCTCAACATGACAGTCATGTGACATTTGTAAAGATGTAAGGTGACAGAGATGAGGACAAGGAACTCATCTAGATCACATCACAAAGCTGCTACATTATTTAAATAAAATAAACAAACAGCATCAGTGAGTGATGGCAATATTAACCTTCCCCAGATTCTGTCTCAATAGGAGTCTGTCCACATTTTCAAAAGCTGACCTAAACTTAATACCACAAGATCAAGAGCCAAATATCGAAATGTTTCACAAGAGAGCCCTACGGCCAGTACAGGAGTGCCAAGAAGGGGTCTAAAACCCCCCTGACAATCCTTAATGATATTGTTAGTATGTAAATAACAGATGTTTTGATTGGGGATTTTATGACTTTGGCTGTATTTTATCTTTTTATGGACATGTCGCGGTAAGAATGGTTTGTATTACCTAATTGGCATGATGTCAAACTAATAAAATAAATACAAAAAGCGAATGTTAGTGGATAGATGGGCAGGCCTCAGATCTTACAGCCAGAACTTTATCAAACCATTTCCCCATGTATCCTAAAAGGAAATAGTTTAACCGCTTTGTGGGCATGCAGTCCCTTTTTATGTATGAGCAATATTGTGGCTCTTTGACATGATGGAAGAATACAGCCTGACCTAATAGTCTAAAGAGGGAAGCCAAGGGTAGCCGATCCAGTTGTAAGCTAAACACACCGGGATCATGTTTGTGCCAGAGTTATCCTCTTCTGTTGGACGCTCAGAACAGACTCAACCTACTCAACAGTGAAGGGAAGGAGCACAGAACCCCTGCCCCACCAACCTAGAACATCTGGAGACTTGAGCATTAGTGGGAGACACCATGGGTCTCGGCAACGACGCTCAACATCCTGTGATTCTGGGCAAATCACGTAATCTCCCCGTGCCTAACAAAAATAAATGTGTCCATCCGTAACGAAACTGGTGCTCATGTAAAGCACTCTGATACCCGATGTCTCGGGTCTAGTTTGCGCTATATAAAACTCTAAAAAAAAAAATGGGCAGATGGAAGCTAACCTGATGCAATTTGGAAAAATGGGAGAACCACACACACTCTTGATGCAGCATTCTGGGGCCAACCCCCCAAGATCCTTTACATTTGTCTCCTAGTCTCAGAAGGAAACTTCTCATTAACTCTGATTATCAAGCAAAACTCCTATTTTTTAATTTAATCTGACTGACAAGTCATTCTCCATCACAGTTCCTTTTCCTGTGATCTAGTGCAAGGCACAGCTGGCATAGTCAATGTGCTGCATTTTGAATATATTAATTGGTGTCAGGAGACGTTAATGCAGTCCTTAAAGGTGAAAGTGAGCACAGTATGGTTTAGGTTAGATCATTTCATTCAGGAAAAATAGAGATTGTTATTACATTTTTTTCACACTAATTGTTTGCTCATAATATTTGATATATTTATTACACCCACATTGAAGTACTAAACTAACAACTATGTCCTTGATCAGACTATGATTAAGCAAGGATTCAACATGAGCACCAGTGGCGGCTGGTGGGATTTGAAAATGGCGGGCCGTCTCTTGTAATGCTTTTAACATACGAGAATGTTTCACTTTAGTGCATCAGTTCATATCACTATACTGACAGGTATTTATTAACAGTTTTAATAAATGTCTCTCAATATAGTGATCTAGACTGATGTACTATCGTAAAACGCTCCCGCATGTTAAATGCATAGAAGAGGCTTTTAGATATGTGAGTTGAGAATGCACACATCCAGAACTGGCATATTTGAAATTGCTCTTGTGAACGCTTTTATCATGTGGGAGTGTATCATTTTAGTACATCAGTTAAATTCTGAGAGGCATTTATTAACAGTTTTAAGAAATGCCTCTCAATACAGTGATATAAACCGATGCACTAAAGTAAAACACCCCCTCATGATAAAAGCACACAAAGGGAGCACTTTTAAATACTGTAATTATGTCCTATAAGCATATACTTTGCATGTGCTAAAGCATGCACAGTGTGTCTGTTTACAGCATGCATGTGGCTCGAGGTCACAGAGTCTCATGAGTCTGTGACCTGGAGTCACATGACATCAGTCCTTCACAGACTACAAGCAACACACTTTCCCAACTCATCACAGGTGAGTTAGGAACGGGTTTGCTTGCAGCCTGTGAAATGATTGACAGGCAGTGCCAGGAACACAGGGCTTATGCCCTAGACGCCAGGGTTTGCCTGCAAATATGATGCTGCTACGCGTCATGAATGGGAGGTCTCTTCAGCCCCCAGAAAATTGAGGCTAGGCCTGGCACTAGGTCACTCCTTTGCCTGCTTAGGGGATTGTTGAAATAAAAAAGCAGTGTCGCACATGCTCACTAGAGCATGTGTCCCTCTCAGTAGTGCCAGGCTGCATGTTGGATGCTAATATTGATGAAAACATAGATTTTGATCAACGCTTGAGTAAGCATAGACTTCAGGGTTGATTTCCTCTTCAACATTGCATCTTTTTAAAAGTTTTCATAAGTGTTAATATATTGCCATTATTTATAGAAGAACATCATCACTGCATAAATTATATTTAATTTCACCTTCTTTTATAACAACGTAGATTCAATATTCCCATTTGTAGTTTTAGGAAAAGAGCGCATTTCAAGATAGCGCATATGGTGTGTTTGTTTTTATGAACACGTATTTGCACATAATTTTGTTTTATTCAGCAGTTCACATGTATTATAATTGTGTGGTTTTATATTAAAGTTAGCTGGTGTAAGGTAGGCCACACTATAAATTAGCTTATATTGTAGTATTGTGGTGTTCGCTCCCAAGACCGCCTGAAAAAGATTCGACACAAGTCAATGCTGTTTATTGTAATACTGTATAACTGATTGCATCACGATATATGTTGTAAAGCGCTCTGATACCTTCGGGTCTGGCTAGCGCTATATAAAACTCTTAAATAAATAGTGTTCATAGCCATTCATATTATATTTTCATAACATAGAAATCATTGTCACGTATATACACGTTAAGTTAGCCACAGTCACTGTAGGCCTCGATTTGAAAGGTCCCATGTTAAACGAAATGTGTTTCTGCTTGCTGTGCATAATCTTTTTCTCATTTCAGAAGTCGAGTTCCAACAGTGTGCTCATTAGAACTGAGCTATTGTTAAATTCTGTGTGAAGGCCATTGAATGTACCTCTCAATGAACTGAACAGTAAATTATACCACCTGTGCGTGAAACAGACTGGCTGAAATGTATCTTCCCTTGCAAGATATCTATGAAGGCCACAAAGCTGGAATCTTCCATTGTATGATTCATGAAAGAGGGCTGGACACCTGGAGTCTGCGGATGCTTAGTTTTGATTGGTTCCTTCTCCGTGGAAACAATAAGGGCTGATAGAGCGCTGATAGCACTCTATTTGTATGAGTGCACTATACTCATGGGTTAAACGCACTCTCATGTATTCGTATTGTTTGCAGTGTTTTTGATTATTAAGAAACCTTTGATTGAATCATTTAATGTTGAACTAGTGAACGCATTTAAGTTGAATTGTGTATGTATTATGATTCCTCCATGCATAATGTGCAGGACAATATTATTTTATATATCGTAATGGTGGTTGGTTTAAGTTGTCTGAATTATAGGCCCAAAGTTAATGTGTGATTCTCCTTGCTCTCGAGAAATAAATAATTAAATGATTGTTGTGTTCGAAGTTCGAATGTTCTCACCCTGTTGCAAGTGCAAAAAAGACACATCGTTATTTTCAGAGTTAAGGAGAGATCCGGAATGTCTTTGAAGATAGCTGGAAGCAAGAAGGGAGGATGCCTTGCGTATCGGGGCTGTCTGGAAGCCAAGGCCACTGGAAGAAGATATCATTAATTAAAAGAGAACCAGCTACTGCATAGAGGTCTAATGGAAAATTTTAAGAAATAGTGATGTAATGTTAGTTGGATTCCCTCTTTTTGTATGATGCGCAGGGACAGAGAGAGCAGACTTCTGCTAGCTTTCGGAGAAGAAGGAGCATCTTAGAGCAAGCTCCAAAGCCTTAAGCTAAACGACCCATTTGACGTGAGTACTTCTTAGGAAGTCACACGTGCTGACATCATTGGGGAACGATAGAAGAGAGACAGGAAGGGCCCTCATATAGAGCAGTGTAGGGAAAGATTTTGATTTCTTTCAATGAGCCGAGAACTGAATATCGCATCTATTCTGTGTTGCGTTGTGATTTTGGAATTTATAATCATTTGTATTTTGGGCCGAATTACTTATATTCGTAAAATCGGCTCTGTATTAATTTTTCTGTACCTATATACCTTGCTATTGAGATGTATTTACATCCAATTGTTTTTGGCCTTATAATAAATATTCAAACTGCACTTTGGAGTCAGTGATCTATTCAGGCATGCTGACTTTGGTAATATCTGTTTGAGTTGTTTCTTTCCCCTCAACCACTTTAGGTAAATAAAAGATCGATCGCTTACGCTAAACCTAGTAGGGAACGTAGGGGTGCAAGTTAGCGTAATCAGGGCTATCCAGATTGTTGAAGTCAATGTTTTTAAATGTGCAGCACTAGGTTAGACATTTACATTTACTGCTGCCCACCTTTGAAGGCAGAGGCTTCTCTGCCTCTCTTGAGACTCTATGCATATTCTATGTCTGTATATAGAGTTAGTTTCTCAAGCAAGCATATTTCTACTTTGTCTGAAAACCTTCATTTGGTTCTGACTTAGAGTCTTTATTTTAGGAGTGGGTAGAACTCGCAGAGTTTTACTCCACAGAATTCTGCAGAGTTACATAAACACTCTGCAAGATTCTCTGAAGTTCTGTTAACGGGTGTAAAATATGCATGTAAAGCTGTTTGTGCTGCAAATTTAGCAACAGCGCAGGAAGAGCTGAAAAATCAGTGCGAACGGCACCATGCGGTGCGCAAGAGTGCACAGTCTTTCGAGTTGATTTTGCTGCCATTCAAGCAGAAAATCTACTCGAGAAGCAGTCCTCGGAACGCAAACACCTCGCGACTGCCCGTGATGGCCCGCATTAGAAAATGGTTCTAGGGGATGCTAAACCTCGCTTGCACTCGTATTTCTGGAGCCTTCCAGGAAAAATTCTTCCATGCATCGATTGGCGGAATTTGGCCGGAACTCCGCGTTGAGTTGCCAAATTCTGCCACATTAAGCCACCCCTACTTTATTTGCTGACTCCTGTTGCTCAAAACTTCCTGACCTCTCTTCTGAAACCTTAGTTTAACATTAGGGAGTGTTCCTTCAGGGGAACCGAATCGTTCATGATTTGCCTACAATAATTTTTAAAAAGCTTGGCTTTGTATTTGCTATTCTGACTTACTTTGGATCATATTGAACATCGCTGTAACCAGGTGATTATTGATTATGACTAATCTGACTGAAATGAGTTTGTAGTTTTGCTAATCTGCTAATAAACCTTTATGGTTAGCAAATCTAACACTCTTTGTCATTCTTGTGGGGCAACAATTGCTTCACTGGTATTGACATGCTATTGACCTGCTGATGTTAAGCCTCAATTTGAGAAAAAGATCCAGCCACTCGAGTACAGCTAGGATTCGGAATTTGCACTAAGGCTTTGCATGGTACTAACCCCGGTCCTTTTGCTACATCACTTATTACAGGTTGTAATACCAGAGTATAATATGGCACTCTTTTTTTAGAGAGAGCATCTGCAAACACAAAAATAGGACAAGCAATATAAACTTGGTCCTAATTAACTTACGTGCATGCTCACACAATATTGTGGAGTCTGGTGTCATGAACAAAGTTGGAGTAGCGTAATTTTGGCTCCACCCTCACATGTCATAAATACGCAATATATACTTGCACTTAGCACTACATACTAGTGTGTCCTAAGGTTATTAATGTAAAGTGTTGCACATTTCAATTTAGTACTGAAGTGCATATACTGCAGAACTAGGAATTCATATACACTGTGTGCCTTAACCATGTTAAAATAAAATGTAGTCTTTAAAGATGGGATAAAATCATCTTAACACTATTAAAATGCATTTGCTTTAGAACCAAGAAAGATTTATGTAAACGTGTGCACTTATGTTTTCACATTAGTATTCAGAATGTAGTTCAATCAAGCTCATATTCGTGCGTTTGAAGTTATATTACATTTCATTGAAAGTGCCACCTGAACCTAATGTTGAATTAATGTACTGATATGTGTCATTTATTTGTAGTTGTATGTGCGCAAATAACACATATTAATGTGTACCATTGAATTATATGCTTAAATTGATCCAAGTAGGCCTGCATTTCTTTCTGCATAAAACACTGCTTTTCCATTTCTGCTTGTGTGTCTTTTTCCTTGCAGGTATGTTCACATGGTTTGTTAGTTTGAGAATAGATGTAACTCTGTACTAGTGATAGACAGCCTGCGGAGAAGGCTTTGACAAAGAACATGTAGAGCCAGAGCGTTAACTGACAAGCTCTATTCAGAAATGTATCGAGGTGTTGCAGGTAACCAAGGATGATGTCGTTCTCAGGACTGGCCTGAGAAAATCTACTAATGTTTCAGCTTGCAAGGTGAGAATGGAAAGGTCAATGGAACCCTAATGGTGTGAACAAGGGGTGTTACCCAGACCATTAGTGTGGTATTAATTGGTGTTCTCACAAGTTGATGTTGTCCACTTTTCCTTTGGACTTTGAGAGGTACAGACCTCTATGCTTACCCCTTGACTCTCTGATTAGTGTGGCTTAGGCGAAAATTTATTTCCCTATCCCTAGAAAACTCTTGTCAGAGTTTCTGAAATGCTGACACCTTCCCGCACACTTTCTTTTTCTGCATTTCCTTAATTTGTTTAGACTCTTTTAGATTAAATCTCTTTTAATGATTTTAGATTCTAGATTAGATGACTTTAGATATTACTCATGTTTAAGAGAGAAGATTGAAGACTCTTCTCTGAGCACCAGATTCTACTATTAATTCTTGGTATTTCTGTGACTGAACTTCTTCAGGAGGTTTGGCTGTCCAGTTGTTATTCTGTACCTTTACAGCATGGTCTTGAGATTCATCTACATTAACCTGAGTGTTAACTTGTAATAAAACTTCTTGACTTTATTTACTGATTGTTGGTCCTTATTGTACAGCCCAATGGGTTACACTGTTAATTAAATGTATTTGACTAAGTGCTAACTCCCTTCATCTCTAAGTTATCAAAGAAAGATCGAACTGATATAGTTTCATATTGTAGTAGAAAAGAAGTTGAGTTATTTGTACATTTAGCCAAGTTTCAACCGTGCACTTCTAGAGTTATTTTAAACGTCAGGTATCACTTAGAGCAATGCATCTGTGGTCTTGGTAAACAATCATATTTGGAAGCGAACTGACATTTAACGCTTTAAAAAGTCCATGGCTCCATGCAGACTGCACACTGTTGTTTGCAAATATGAACAGCAGCCAGGAGTGGGCACAAAATCTGTAAACAGATTCTTGTCATTGTGTTGAGTCTTTTAACAGTGTTAAATCAGTGATGCTGCATACCGTGCATAAATACATTCATTATGAGTTAAGCCCCTGTGATTACCAGGATTGTGGGAGACACTGATATTCATGCCCTTATAATGTAATTACATGGTTGGAATGGGTAGATTGTTATTGAATTTACATTTTCTTGTGTCACCTTACTGAGTCAATAAACAACATCAATACAGTGAGGTTCTTTCATAAAGTAAAACTTTTGTGTGAAACCATGGTAACTTGGTATTTGGGCAGGTTCCAAACTATTCACAAACTCAGGGGCATATTAGCAAGACCGGCGATAAAATTATCGCAGTTTTAGCGACAGGAAACTGCCGCTAAAACGGCGATAATGGGCTTGCTAATATGCGTTATAGAATTCCAATAGAAGCCCAGGTTAGATGTGCAGGACATCTAACCTGGGCTTCTATTGGAATTCCATGAGGTTAGATGTGCAGGACATCTAACCTGGGCTTCTATTGGAAGTTTCCTGTCGCTAAAACGTCGATAATTTTATCGCCGGTCTTGCTAATATGCCCCTGAGTTTTAATGAGAAGGCTTTTTAGACACAGATAAATGAGTGGGGAGCTTAGAAAGGCATTGAAGAGCATCAGCAGAGAACATCATGAGCACAGTCAAGTGGGATGGAGCTAAAAGCATTAATTAAGTAACAGTCATGAAAGTAGACATAATTGCACGCCGTATATAAATAATCATGATTATGCCAACTGTCATGTTTACAAGCATATTCATGGATTGTTTTCATTGGTTGCAGAGTTGATATAATAGCTCCCTGACGAAGGAGTTTCGTCTGCCCCAAAATGCATTGGGGATGAGGGAGTAGATTAACGAGATTTTTGTGGAAGTTTAATCAGCTCTTATGGAAACGTTTTAAAAGATGATTTTCACAAAATATGATTATAGCACATAAACATTGAGTGTGGAACATTTGTTTAATAGGCAGAAGAAACAGCATAATCAAAGAGATGAGAGATGAAAACAAGGGCACATTCAAATTCATATTCAAATAAATGTATTCGATCTGTTTAAAAATATAGATCATAAAAGTACATACATTAAAATACTTTTCATACAATAAAATCTGGGGGAGATAGATATACAAGATAAATATATTAAAAATCTCTTGTCAATAAAAGATGGCATTTAACCATTCCCCACTGTCCAAAGATTAAGTAATTAGAGCTAACGACCAATAAAATGAGCACAGTGCATGTTCAGAAACAAGGTCTTTTGACACGTCCAGGTGGTGCAGTAAGAGTAAGGAGAAATCAACCCCCTGCTCAAGAAACCCTCTGCCGACTCTACAGACCTCAAGAACTACAGACTAATCTCTCTGCTCCCTTTCCCAGCCACAGTTATTGAGAAAGCCATCAACACCCAACTCTTTGACTTCATCAAAATGAACCACATCCTGGACCTCTCTCAATCGGGCTTCAGAAGCAACCACAGTATCGAGACAGCTCTCCTTGTTGCTTAAGACGACATCTGCACCCTCCTCGACTGTGGAAAAACTGCTGCTCTCATCCTCCTGGACCTCTCAGCTGCCTTTGACACCGTCTCCCACCACACCCTGTGCAAGACTTCACAACGCCGGCATCAGGGACGAAGTTCTAGAATGTATCTGCTCCTTCCTCACCGGCCGTACACAGAGAGTCAGACTTCCACCGTTCAACTCAGAACCCACAGAGATCAGCTGCAGAGTGCGTCAGGGATCCTCTCTGGGCCCCACTCTTTTCTGATCCTCTCCCTCACAGACGAACCCACAGCCACCAAGAGCAACTTCCACAACGGGTTGAAGGCAGTCACCACCTGCATGAAAGACCGCTGCCTCAAGCTTAACTCAGACAAGACCAAATTCCTCATCGTGGGTTCCACCCCCTCCACCTGGGACGACTCCTGGTGGCCCGCAGCGCTTGGAACCCTCCCCACACCCACAGACCATGCATGAAACCTCAACATCATCCTGGACACCTCACGCTCAATGAACTGCCAAGTCAATGCCGTTACGTCCTCCTGCTTCCACATGCTCCACCTGCTTCGTTAGATCTTCAAGTGGATCCCCGCCGAGTCCAGGAAAACAGTCACCCATGCGCTGATCAGCAGCAGATTCGATTACGACAATGCACTCTGTCAGTGCCACCCAGAAACTCCTAAAGAAACTGCAGAACATCCAGAACACCTCCGCTAGACTCATCCTGAACATTCCATGCTCTAGTCACATCACCAGCCACCTGAGAGGCCTTCTCTGGCTAGCTATCAACAAAAGAATTTCATTCAAGCTTCTCACGCACGCCTACAAAGCCCTCCATAACACCAGACCTGCATACCTCAACCTCTACCTCTCCTTCTACACTCCCATCAGACATCTCCGCTCCGCCCAAATGTCCCTGGCCTCCATCCCACGGATCCGCAAGACCACGGATGGAGGAAGATCCTTCTCCTACCTCGCTGCAAAGACCTGGAACCCCTTGCCTCCACACCTCAGGCAATCACCATCGCTCCTCAATTCAAGATGGACCTCAAGACCTAGCTCTTCGATTGACCCGCAGATCCCCCCACTCTCCCCACTCAGCGCCTTGAGACCCTTACGGGTGAGTAGTCGTGCTTTAGAAGAAACCTCATTGATTGAATGACTGATTGATTGATTGACTGCACACGTGAAAATATGCATTTGGATGACCTTATTATTAATATTAGCAAATTGAAGCCATTGGGAGTGTTCAAGGCACCACAAGTTTTGGGATTTTCTTCATCTCTGTCCCAGCTTTCCTTGTGTGCTGAAAAAACTAGGAGAAATAAAGTTATTTCTCCTCATAATGCCTTCCCTCGGGAGGTGCACAGTTTTGGCGCATTCTTAGTTTTACAGTTCCTTGTAAATCTGGGAATGTGCCAAACCCCATGGGAGTTGCGTGGTAAACCCCACTGCAACACCCATGGAACGCCCCCTTGATGAAGAGTAAGGCCTTGCCTTACTCCATATCTGTGAGGCCATACAAAGCCACGCAGGGTGGCTTGGCATCGCCTCATAGGTATGCCTGAGAGGCCTGAGCCACCGGAGCGTCATAAAAAGTTATGCTCCAGCAGCACAGGCCTCTTGTAAATGAGGCCCTATGTTTTTTAACAACCAGACCCTGAGACATATGCTCTTCAAAGAGATGTCCAACTACAAAGAGGTTGATAAAACTAGATTGAATTGGAATAAAAAGTTTTTTCCTCGCTACATGAACTTGGAGAAGATGTAATTGGTCAATGTTAACTACTTATTATAGTCTTACAGCCCGCTGTAGTAGGCTATACTGGCCATTAAAGGCCAGCTCCAGTGTTAAGTCCTAACAGGGGGCAGGCCTCTAATGGCCAGTAAAGCCCAGCTACGACGGGCTATAAGGCTTTTAGAACGTTCCGTCCCTAGAGGGCAGAATGTCCTAATTATAAAAACAAAGGCATCGGAGCTCTAGTGGGTTGAAATCCCAAAGCTCCGAAGCCTTCGTTTCATTGCTGTTGCTGTGATTGTTCAACAGCTAAACGCCACGTGCATGGCCACGGCTCCTAGCTGTTGAACATTCACGTCAAGAGCTGTGAAAGGGGGCTAAAGTCAGCCCCTGGTTCCCTCCAGCTTGGCTAAACTGCTTTTCCTTTTGTTCAGCTGAGCCAGGGAGACCCAGGAGCTGAGCAACATTCTCCATCTATCCTTGTGATGCTCAAGTGACTCTGAGCTAGGGAGGAGGGAGAGGGAAGGCTCCGGAGTGACCTGCAGCACAGCCTCTGCCTTTCACTTCCGCTGCCCACTCCATGTATTTTAGAAAGGCAGGGGAAAGAGAAAGGCAGAGGCTGTTTATTAGTACATTAAAATGTTGAGAGCAGCGGGCCTATACCAGTTTAGATAGGCCACTGCTGCTCCATTGTCTTCATTGGAGCTCTCAACATTCCAATGTTCTTAGTTTTTAGTGCCACTGTCGTATGGCTTATACTTTCTCATTAAAAACTGTGAGTTTGTTGGACAACATAAATGTCAGAACTGTGCAAGACTGATTCTACGCACACCATCAGGATATGTTGGCCGTAAGTCCTGCTAGCTCACAGTGCACCAACTGTAGCCCTAACCAGGTAAGGTAACAGGTGGAATGTGCAACCTCAGAACATGACAACCCTGACTGCCCAAGGAAATCGTTGAAACAGATCTAGAACCCTTTTGTTTGGTAACTCATGCATACCCAAACAGATCCACAAGAAATACACAACATGGCCTTTCAATATTTATTGCGCATTATGTAAAATATGTGCGCTGCACTATTCAACAGAAGGAAACAGAATAGAGTGATCAGTAGTACAAGAATGGTGAAGAAGATACACAATTTAACCATTGTGCTGGAACAGAAAATATATGCTTGCATATAAGTACTGTAATATTTTGTACTCCTACCTAGCGCTACCTATTCTAGTGTGCCTACGGTGGGTGAATCTGCCAAATCCCTGTAGGGCGATCTACCTTCACCATTACCTGTGGGTAAGTGTCAGCAGGCAGCCCGTCTTGGTGGAGAGCTGGGCAAGCTCCCTCACAGAGGTAAACAGGAATCAGCTGGTCTGGAATTCCGGCATGGGGCGACATCACAGTGCCAGGGAAATGCTCCTCTAACTAAAACAATGGAGTGATGTCGTTTATATAATAAAAATCATTCCTGTTGCCATGCCAAAGTCTCAGTCAGGCTGTGAGTCTACCCTGACAAAGCTGTTGGCGAGTGGACAATAATAACAACAACATTTTGCACAGTGAACTTTAGCTTTCGTACAGAATATTCAAGGTTCTGATAGTATGCCTACGAAGTTGTGCAAATGTGAGCAAAGTTAATTCATCCTCATCATCAAAAAATCTTTATTTCGGACATTTGTCCATAAAAGCACAGATAAAAATACAATACATTACATTAAATGTACTTTTGTTTTTTTAAAGATAAATAAAATTTGATGTTCTAAATGAGGGCAGAATTGCTCACAAAAGTTCTTGTATATCACATTAATGATCCATAAAACACTAGAAAATCTCACGTGCCCACCTCCGAGTAGAGTTTCATTAAAGTGCATGTGCATTACAAGTGCAATACAAAGACCATAACAAGATGGAAAGAGCTCTAAGCAGTTCAACTGTGCGCAGACACGAGCCCCATATCCCTCCATTATAATTATCTACAGGAAAATAGTGCAAGTGCCTTACAACAACTTTGCATATGTGCAAACTACATAGTCAAAAGCCCTTTTCCAGGAGCCAGGGTTCACGTTACTAAAAACAAGGCTGTCATTGCCTAATCACATAAAAAAATTAGCATAAATATGAAAAGTACGAAAAACCAAGTGTACAACATATTATAATTAAAAGATAGTTATCTAAGAATCATAAAATGATTTTACACAAGTTAAAAATATACCTCTTTCAATTAAGAGAAAAAAGATGGGATGATCAAGCAAAACCTATGGGCTAATCTTCAGGAGAAGCTCTACGTACGCACCACATGGAAAATAAAAAGCGTGATATTGAGAACACAATAGGCAGGTGGGTGTCGTATTTCAGTATCCTAAAAACTTCGGCACAATGCTTAGTTCCCAGGTTTCTGCATATCTGGATTAGCCATCGGTGTCTCACCAAGAAGTTAGCAGGGATAGTGGATAAAAAGGCGGTCAACTGGTCAAGAGTTGTTGACTCTTCACTGTAGCCACCGGTCGGTAATAAAGATTGACCAGGGCGATTCTAGCCTTTGAAGGAAAAATCAGGAAAATACAAAGAATATCACTTGAGGATGTCTCAATCTGTTTGGCTACTCAACCCAAGTGTACACCGACCCAAGTACATAGCCCCCCTGAGGGCCTTCCCTTGCCTCCAAAAGTGGCGGTCGCACTAAACGACGCACAGCCTAATCTGTGCGTGTCCACCCTAGCCCAGGTTTCCTGGAACATGCAGATCTCATGTTGATCTATAAGTCCCCCCCCACTCCAGATTATCCAGTTTGGTGATGAGTCCAGAAATGTTCCATGATAAAACCCGCAGCCTGGGTGAGCTCGAACAGTTATCTGACTTAAAAAACTGGCCGGAAGGCGTTGGTGGGCTGTGCACCTGTTGGAGGGAGCTGGTCCCACCCCGCTCCCAATGACCTTGAACCAGTGCTGGTAACATATTTGCCAACTATGGGAGATGGGGATTTAGGGGCCACCCATATTGGGGAATTAAAAGCCTGCTTAGTCTCATGGGGTAGGTCAGACGAGGGTCGGTTTGTTGTGGTCCTGTGCCAGTTGCCCCTCTAAACACCTTCCTCTTCAATGACACCCATCTTCCCCTGATCCATGTCCTGCCTAAGTGGCACACTCTGTTGAAAGATCTCTCCCCATTGGTTAGTACTCTCCATGGACTCCTTCTGACTACAAAAATTCCCGATCGGGTACCATGCAGGATTGAGTCAGTCCACCAGTTCCAAAGGCCCAAATCTATTTGATAGGGGTAGGTTGAAAAATAACGGACTGGGTTGATCCTGGCTAAAGTTAGTAGGTTGGTTATTCTGGTTCCACATCCCCACCTCATGATCATTCTGCTTGCTGATTTGTGGGACTCGCCCTAGGGGATAAAAGTAATCCAGTGGCAAAGACCTGATGCCCCCGACCTACCTGTGGTGGTTCCAGTCTAGGAGAACTTGTGCGACCAGTGGATTTCTGAAATTAATCACAATGCAGTCTCCTTGAACATCTTTTGGCCTCCAACCCACCCAGCCAACCCTTCGTTTCAAGAGAATTTCGCCTGCATTTTTATAGGAAAATTGCTTCTGCTTGGACAGCCAAAACAAACATTTATTCTTCAGTTCAAAATGTGATTCCCTTTGCTCCCTTTTAAGCTCTGGTACTCCAGTTAAGACAATGACATAAGGGGTTGAGGCAGGTGGAAGATTAATACAGGGCAAGGCTGGCTTCGCTTCACTGATTTCTGCACTTGGAACAAGCCCTCCCCCCCCCGTGACTACGTCCCTGGAAAAGCATGTTGTCATATACTATCGGAAATGCTGGATTGACCCTACTTTTGTTAACATCTTCCACCCCCTGACTGTGCCCCAGACAATGTGTGTTATATCATATGCTATCGGCATTGTAGGGTTGGCTCTGGTTTTGTTAACAACCCCCTGTTTAATCTGATCTGGGGGAGTAAAGGAAGACATATTATTTCCAGGTGGAGGATCCAACCTGGTGCTGGGGGGAGCAGCTTGCGTAACCTAAATTGGCTGACTGGACCCCCCTTGTAGTAGCTGCTGCCTTGGTTTCCCGGGCCTCAATCAAGGATGCAAGCTTATCCACCCATGCTATCAGAATACTGAGCTCGTCCTTCACAATGGCCCTAACTTGAACCTGTAAGTCCACCACCAGGTTGGTCACCCATGCTGGGTGCTCTATGGCTATAGTTGAACAACCACCGGACCCTCCCTCTCCAATGTCTCCGGTGGCTTTTGACTCTACTGCACCCTTCTTGCGTTTTGCCCCCGATCTCACAGCAGCAGATTTGGGTTTCCCTTTCTTGACGGGGCCAGGAGGAACAACCTCCAGATGCGGATCAGTTCTGGATGTTTCATGAACCGTTACACGTGCCCTTGGCTGGTACTTAGGAGAGTTAGTGGCCAAGACTGGTGAGATATGCGAGGCATCAAGGTCAGTCAAGGGAAAGTCTAAGTCCGGGGTTAGCGATAAACGCCTTTTGGTTAGTTCGATTTCGGTGGCCACCACACCTATAGCCCTCTGAAGCATCCTGTCAATCTAGGTTGGTTGAAATTTTGCTGTAGTTTGTGGTAGTGGCATTTGTTTCTTCCCAACACAAGTTCGCTTCCCCATTATTGTATTTATATGCCACATAGGGGTGGATCAAGTTTGCTTAGCGCCTACTGATCTAAATCTGCCCTTCCACTGACTGCAGATGTAGATGACAGTCAAAAAATTGTCCGGACAAGAAAAAATCAACAGGGGCCAAGCTACACAAAAAGTTTTTTTTAAAAAGCAAACAAATATGGACAACATAGGCACGACAGCAATATGAACGTTTCCAGGGAGCAGAGGCACTAACCTTGGGTCCTGCAATGACTAGGGGTCAGATTCAAAAGACTCCGCAGGCAGAGCTCAGAGGGGTGGCCCAGCCCAGTCTCCTCCGGGCTCTGAGGGGCGCAGATGGGCCAGCCCTTGGCCCGGACATCGCCCGGGCGTGGCCCGCACTGCGGGGCTAGAGCGTGGGCTTTATGTGCCTCCAGGCACATGATGGTGGTGGCGAAGGCTGCAAAGGCTGCTGGGGCTTGTAGTCCTGGCTGCCCCCTCCTCTCTGCAAAACGAGCTCATGGAACATTATCCACACAGGCAAGCAAACAAAAGTATGTCAAGTGTCAATGTTCAGGAAAAGATATCAAGATTAAATGTGAGCAGGTAAAATGGTGGTGTTCTAGTCTGACTAAATGACGCTACAAACAAATCACACCACATGTAATAAAACAATGGACAATTGCATTGATTGTACATAGCAAATGCTTCCATTATTTAACAATTATTAGAACATTGGAATGTTGAGAGCGCCTTTGAAGTCAATGGAGTGGCTCCAACATTCCAAAGTTTGCCTTTCTGTTTCTCCCATTTTAGTTTAGAACATTCTACCCTCAGTGGGTGGAATGTTCTAAGAGCCTTATAGCCCTTCTGTCTCAGGCTATACCGGTTGGTAAAGGCCCTCTCCCTTGTTATAGGCCCTGCCTGCAGCTCGGGCCTATCACTCTGGTTCAGGGCCTTTAACAATCCGTAGAGCCTGTCGTGTCCTGCCCCAGCACACCAACACGCAGGACACAGGTAAGGATTCTCAATACCTTTATTTTGTGTGAGGTATATACATATGTTGTGGAGAGCTCGGCCCTCGCACGTCTGCCCACGATCCCTCTTCTCTGCAGTGTGTCCCCACCCCCTTGACCGGATGTGGTGTCCGGTTCCCTCTTGGTCTTCATTGTCCACTGCAGGGTCCTAGTGCCCCGCCCTAGGTCACTACATCTCCCCCTTTTGTTACGAATGAATTGAATGAATGAAATGAATTACATTTCCTCTATCAGTCTCTTTGGCCGTCGGCATGTTCTTCTGTGGCGGGCCTCCGTTTGTTGTTCTTCTGCTGCTCCCTCTCCATTTTCTCTTTCGTTGCTGCCGTGCTCCTGCTCTTCTTGTCCTGCTGTTTCAGTGCCTTGATCTTCTTCTTTCATTCCTTTCAGCTCTCTGAAGTGTGAGCTGTTTCTTGTTATCCTCTGATGATCTGACTCGGCCGTGACCATTGAGCCCTTCACTTTTGTTACTACTAACGGGTCTTTGGAGAACGTGCTGTCCGACTTTCTTTGCTGTCGTTGACGCACTATTACCATGTCTCCTTCCTTCAGGTCTGACGGGCTGGCATGTCGTCTTGCGTCTGCATATCGTTTCATTTTTTCTTTCTCCTCTCTGTCTTTTTCTGCGACACTGCTGCGATCTGACGCTGTCATTGCCTCTATTTGCGGCAGCCTTGTTCTACTTGTCCTCCCCAGCACGAGCTCCGCTGGGCATCTTCCTGTGGAGTTGTGCGGTGTATTTCTGTAGTCCCGCAATACCTGGCATAGAGCTTGGCCTAACGATATCTGTGCCAGCTTCGCCCTTTGAACTGCTTTTTTGATGTTCCCCATGAATCTCTCCACCATTCCATTAGCTTGAGGCCACAGTGGAGTTATCTTCCTGTGATTTATCCCTAGATAAGTCATGAATCTCCGGAACTCTTCCCCTGAAAATGGGGGACCATTGTCCGTCTTTAGAGTTTCTGGTGAGCCCCATGCAGCGAAGATGTCATCTAAAATCGGTAGTGTTGCTGATGCTGATGTCGACGGGACGTGTCGCACTATTGGAAATCTTGAGTACTCATCAATGACCACCAGCAAGTAGTTTCCTGTGTCCAGTGGGCCAAAGAAATCAGCTGCCAGGGTTGTCCATACTGCTCTTGGAAGCTCTGACATTTGTAGTGGTGTCTGTCTGGCCGGTGCTCCGGTCACTTGGCATAGGTGGCACGTCGTTACTGTGTCTTCGACCATGCGATCCAGTCTAGGAAACCACACTTTCTCTCTTAATAGTTTCTTTGTTGATACTACGCCTCGGTGTGACTCGTGAGCTAAGTCTATCACTTGTCTCCTGAGTGATCTTGGTATCACAATTCTCGTCCCTCTCATTAGTATTCCGCTTTCTGTCTCCGACAGTTCTTCATTTATCTTTTGCAGAGCTAGCACTTCTTCTTTGCATATTCCAGTTTCCCAGGTGCAGTTGTTGTTGATGTGCCTCCATCTTTGTTTTCTCGTTATTTCCATTGCCAGTTGTAGCGTGCCATCTTCGCTGGTCTCCCTTTCTAACTCCGCTAGTGTTATTGGTGCTGGTGTGCTTTGCTTGAGCACAAAGTTCAGGTATTCCTCTGCTATCGATGTCGTCTCGTGAGCCTGTGGTAACGGGTGTCTTGACATGTAGTCTGCAGGATTATGTTCTTTCCCTGGTTTATGCACAATTGTGAAGTCATAGTCCATCAGTCTGATGCCCCAGCGTTCAATCCTGGGTGGCATTTTGGCCGATGGGCTGCCGTAGATTGTCACCAGCGCTTGGTGGTCTGTTATGATGGTGAACGGCTTCCCATAGATAAACATGTGGAAATGCTCGCACGCCCACACCACGGCCAGGCTCTCCTTTTCTGGTTGCGAGTATGCCTTTTCGATGTCTGTCAAGCTTTTGCTTGCGTATGCTACAATCTTCCTTTGTGACTCTCTTCCTGGCAGATGCTGTGCTAGTATTGCACCCAGTCCCACTGGGCTGGCATCCACAGTCAATTCAGTGCAGAGCAGAGGGTCGAAGTAGGCCAGATGTCCCGCCGTCACCACCGCTTCTCTTATGTCCTCAAATGCCTTGTTGCATTCCTGAGACCAGATGAATTTCTGACCCTGTTTGGTCAGTTCCCTCAGTGGTGTGCTTACTGTAGCGAAATCCTGTATGTATCTCGCACAGTAGCTGGCGAGTCCTAGGAATGATCGTACTTCCGCGACATCCGTCGGTGGCTTTGCATTTTGTAGGGTTACAACTTTGCTGGGGTCTGGCCTCATCCCTTGTTTCGAGAAGATGTGTCCAAAGAACACTAGTTCCTTTCTTCCTAGCTCGCATTTGTCTCCATTTAATGTGAGGCCCGCTTTCTCCAGTTGTGTGCACACTTGACGTAACGCCGTGTCATGCTCTTTGTCTGTTTTTCCAAACACTAAAATGTCATCACTGTAGTTTAAGCTGTTCGGGACCGGCCTGATCACTTGTCGTATGGTCTCCTGAAATATTTCCGCGGCCGATGATATTCCGAAACTCAGTCGCTTATATCTGAACAGGCCCAGATGAGTGGAGAATGTCGTGATGTACCTGGACTGATGGTCCAACTCTAACTGGTGATACCCTTTGCATAAGTCGAGCTTTGAGAATCGGCACGCTCCAGTGAGGCAATTGATCATGTCGTTCAGGTGTGGTCCCGGGTGGCGTTCCCTTGTGATTGCGGTGTTTGGGATCCTCATGTCCACGCATATGCGGATTTTGGAGGTGTTCTTCTTCGGAACTGCCACGATCGGAGACACCCACGGTGTTGGGCCGTCTGCCGCTTCTATTATATCCTGTGCCAGTAAGCTATTGATCTCCTCTGCCACCTGCGGTTGTAGGTGAATTGGCACCCGTCTGTGATGTTGTGCTACTGGCTTGATTGCTTCATTTATGTGCAATGTTATTTGTTTCCCTTTTAGCTTGCCAAGCCCTTTCAGTATGGCTGGGTATTCTTGCAGGATGTTCTCCATTTCCGACATGTGATAGGTCATTGCCAGTAGTCCCATCAATTGTGCCGTCACATTGCTTAGTAGGCACGGCGCTGGGATGTCACCCTTGAGTACATGTATTTCTTCATGATACGATCTACCTTTGTACGTTAGTGTCTCTGTGAATTTTCCCATGTTTTCTACCGGGCTCTTGGAGCCCCAGGTGAATACGTCCACGGTCGACGGCAGTAGCTGTGGCTTTACTCTCATCTTTTTGTATTCGGACATGCACATGATGTTACATGTTGCTCCACTGTCAAGTACGAAACTTGTCTGGTGGTCTCCTACATTGATGTCCACAGTGGCTGTCTTCTTTATTTCTCTCTTGTCTACCAGATGAACATGCTCTGCCCCATCGCTTTCTCTGGGCGCGTCCGACATTAGGTAGAGTCGCGCCGCACTCGCGGGTGCTGCCGTTTCATCTGACTCGTCAGAAGAGCTGCGATTTGCCGTCTCCATGTGTCGGGCATACCTGTTGCTGGTTATCCGCGGTCTTCTCGCTCGGCCTCTCTCACCTCTGAATTGCCTGGTCATGCACACGCTTGAGAAGTGGTTGTCCCTGTTGCATTTTCTGCACTTCTGGCCCATTGCTGGGCAGGCACCAGCGTGGGGAAACTCGAGGCCACATCTGTAACATGTCTGTTCGCCCTTTCGTGGCGGGATCGGCGCCTGGAATTCCTTCTTGTTTACGTTCCCCGTGACGCGATGTTCTAGCGCTACTCTCTTCTCCTTTCCAACTTCCATCTGTTTTGCCTGTTCCGTTGCTCGTGCTTCTATGCGAGCCATTGTCAATATCTTTTCTAGCGTTGTTGGTTCTTTCAGGACTCGTGCTCAGAACTCCACTGATTTACAGCCCTCAATGATTCGCAGTCTTATTGCTTGCTCATTGTCAAATTTGTCGAATTCGCAGTACGTGACCAGTTTTCTCAGTCTCGTTGCAAAGTCATCTAGGCTTTCTTCGCCTTGCTGGCACGCCGTGTTGAACGTGTATCTTTCAAAATCAACATTGCGTTGGGGGTCGAACTTTTGTGTGAGACACTTTATCACTCCCTTGTAGTTCTCTGTTTGTCCAGCGGGAAACGTTAGCAATAGATCTTCTATCTCATCCCCTGCTAGATTCAAAAGCAGGTGCAGTTGCTTGCTCTCGGGGACGTCTGTGGCGCTCATGTAGCGCTCAAATTTTCTGATCCATCTTTCCCACCGAATGCCTGCTTGTGGTTCCGACAGGCTGAATGGTAGAGGCCTGCGGAAGATTGCTTGCGTGCTGTGCTTTTGTTCTCCGTCACTCATTTTCTTTCTGGCGCTTCTCACCACGTCTTCTCTTTCCTTTGCTTTTGTTCTGCTAACAAGTCACTCTACCTCCTTTATTTCTTTTATTTTGTCCTTTATTTGCTTCCTTTCCACTTTGTTTTCCGTCCTGTTGCTTTCTTTTCCTCTTTATTCAGCTTTTTTTTCTTGGCTGCCTGACTCCAAAATGGCCGTCGCTTGCTCTTTGCCTCTTATTGGCTCTTTTTGCCTGACCTTGTGATGGCCGCCGCTCTCGCGAGACTTCCTTTCTTGTGATGCCCAATGGCCGCCTGATTTCAAAATGGCCGCCGCTTCTATTCGGCCACCGATTGGCCCGTGTTGCCTGGCCTTCCAATGGCCGCTCTCGCGAGAGTTCGCGTTTGATTACACGCGCGTCTCTCTTTCAGTTTCCTTCGCGCTCCTTGTTGCGTGGGCGCTTTCCCGGCCGCGTCCTCTATTTTGTATTTCTCCTTGCAGCGATTGCTCTTACCGCTCGTTTGGCGGCCGGGGTGGGCTCCCGCGTCGTCGCTGCTCCCTGCTGCTGGCTGCTTGTTGCTTCACTCGGACCAGGGTGGGCTCCTGGCTCCGTTTCACTTCTCCCGTCTCCCGCTGCTACGATGGTTGTTGCGCTGGCCAGCGGACCGGGGTGGACTCCTGGTGGCTTCTGGTTTCGTCGTTTCGTCGCGGTGTCCACTATCCCACCTCTCGTCGCCAGTTGTCGTGTCCTGTCCCAGCACACCAACACGCAGGACACAGGTAAGGATTCTCAATACCTTTATTTTGTGTGAGGTATATACATATGTTGTGGAGAGCTCGGCCCTCGCACGTCTGCCCACGATCCCTCTTCTCTGCAGTGTGTCCCCACCACCTTGACCGGATGTGGCGTCCGGTTCCCTCTTGGTCTTCATTGTCCACTGCAGGGTCCTAGTGCCCCGCCCTAGGTCACTACAGAGCCCTCGGCAGCAGTCCAAAAGGCTATATTATATTCATTCTTTTGGCTGACTCTTAATGATTTAAAAAGTGCACAAAATTCAGCATATTTGATGATAATCTCATCAATAAAGTATATATTTTTTAATATGTAAAGTGTTTTTAATCGTATTGTATACACTTCTTGTTTGTTTCCCTGAAGATGTTCTTCTTCCACAAACTTATTGGCAACAAGCAATTATGTGGATGTAAGAGATTTTGTGTGAAATGAAATGCCTGTTATTAAATGGGCTATATCTGTGGACTCATAGGTCATCTTTGAATAGGGTGCTGGCCCTAATTATGCTGTACACAGTTAACTAACTGATGGCAGCAACTTTCAAGCTGCTCTTGAGTGGGGAGTCTGGTGGTGGAACCCTCCTTTGCTCATCCACCTCAGAAACATTTATATGATACAAGATCAAAATAAGCGGTATTTAATTTTTGCCCTAATCACTGATTAGTCAAGAGTGTGGAAGGAGAGATGTTTAAAGAAAGAAAAACACAATACCACAAAAAAAGAAGTGCAGAAAATGACAGTGTTAAACATAGCTATAGAAAATGTAGCCTTCATCGCAACTTGACTGAATTTACAAAGGGGAGATACCAGCAACAGAATTAACGATCCCAGCTCGTATCTCCAAAGCAAGCTATGCAAAATTGCACACAATGCAAATCTGTCTTTTTGTGCAATATTTTAGCACAAAATGCATTCTCGCATCAGTTTTTGGAAGAGAATGCATTTCAACAAAGCACGGTGAACAACAACCCTCTTGCGTTCTGATGCTCATGCGGCGCGCGTCTGTGGTAAATTCTGCCATGCATTGTGCAATTCATTGTAAATGTTTACCACAAATGGTGCATAATTAAGTGGCGTGGGATAATGGAGTAATTTGGGGAATTTCACATAAAAAGTATAACGTGAAATTCAAAATTGCGTGAATTATGCCGGCATAATTTAAATTTTGCCCAAGCCTACCCATACGATTTTTTGTCCCCGAAATTAGGAATAACCATGCACACCCAGTTGTTTTCTGCTGGTTTTCCGCATTTCCGGCTCAAATTCGGATAGGTTTACCACCTGCTTCAAGCAGATGATACATCTGAGTATGGAACTTTGGAGGTTTGAGGCTTGTGGGGTAGCGGGGTCAGAAGAGTGTCTGGGGGCAGGGCAGGTCATTAAATGCCAGGAGCGGGAATTGCCGGCTCCCCTGGGGTAATGGAGGCTGTCGGGGCTGGGCTGGACTAGGCCTGCCTCCACAACCCCAATCCTGAGGCCTGTAGTTTTATTAAGTGCCCGCCCGTGCCTGGTGAACATTGGCACACCAATCCTGCACTAAAGAAATGGGGGTGTGGTATCACCAGGCCACTTGTGATCTGGCAGAGCAGTTTGTCCCCCGCGGTCTGAGTGCCTTGTAGTCAGATATCCTTATTGCAAAGGAAAACATGGTTGAAAGTCCTTGCTTTCACGACTCGTTACTGGTTTGTTTACTGCTTGCTGCAGGTCGGTTTGGTTTCTGTCGCTCATCTGAAGGGCCGTTCATCTGCACTGCTCCTCGTGGGCACTTTCTATTTTATCGTTTTCCTGTTGGAAAGCACTTCAGCCCTCGGGGGCCCAGTGAATTCAGTCATAAGGTGGGTTTTCTCGGGTCAATGCGGCCCAGAGGAGCCTGAAAGCAGCAGGGAAGGGCCTGGGCCATCCATCACTGGCCTGTGAGGAGCAGGCTTATTATTAAGTTTACAGTTTATAAAACCATGTCTTAAAATATTGATGTGGCTCCGGGGGACACAGTCTGTTTTCCTCGTTTCTGTCTGATTACCAAGCAAAGAGACTGGAAGCTGCTGTATGGAGGCGCAGCCTGCAGTCTGTTACTATAGTCCTGACTCTCATTACATTCTTTAAAATGTATTTTTAATTTGTTTTCAAACTGGACCGTATTGCACTCTAAACTAATACTGCAGGCACAAAATAATACAAGTGAACGCAAAGCTGTGAGATCCTGTAATTCTGCTGCCGACCCTCTGACTTCAGTGCATCCAGCCCTTTCTCTCACTCACTTCTAAGAGCACAGAGGTGCTGATCCAGTGCTTAATTTGAGCCAGTGGCTTCTGGTGCTCGGCACTGCAACTTGCAAACACTGGCACTTATGACAGTCTGCCACATGGTGGCACTGTCTGTCCAATTTAGAGATGACCACAACTACAGCTGTTTATTAATTCAATGCACATTGAAAAGAACTAATACCTGCCACCCAAGCCATTCTTATAGCTTTGGGGGCCTGGAATAGTCTGAATTGTCACACCAGTAAGAGTGTGGTGGTCAGTACTTGTGGTAGTACTGTCATTGGCAGAGCTGGCAGGGGCAATGGGTGGTGCAAACTGAAGTGGCCTCCTGACAAGGGCCTGGCACTTCGGGCCTGATTTAGAACTCAGCGGATGGGTTACTCGTCAAAACCTTGAAGCAGTTCACATGAGAAGAAACAATATACAAGCCTGCTCTGTGTTTTTGTAAGTTGCAACATTTTCTCTCTGTTTTGAAATTAGCTCTTAAATGTCAGGCAGCTTCAGACACATTGTTACTAAGTCTCTTTTACATGGATATCTGGATTCAGATTTCCTTCCTCTGACCACAAATTGAGGCCAGATTGTAAGGCGAAGTTCCACAGTAGGTCAAAGATTTGGAAACGTACATGTAAATAAATCTGTTTGTGTCACACATTAAATGTTACAATTATTTAAAACAGTATTAAAAGCAGTGCCAGTGAATCACGGTTCTCTTTAATCAAAAGTGCGATGAGAATAAAGTATTCTCAAAGTGCTGAACTGACACCGACACCAGTACCCAAATGAATAGGATTGACACATTTAGTGCACTCTCTGTTGGCCAAGCTCCCACTCTGAAAATTGTTCCAGCACCACTGGGCCTACTAGTTTTTCATCTTCCTAGATGTCCCCACTTCATTTGGCCAAATTTCATTGGCTACCGGCCCACAAAAGAATCATTTGCGTATTGGCTAGGTTCACAGTCTTTGAAGAGTGGTTGTGAGAACACCACTTCCCACCACGTATGATCCTGCATTTGCCTCCAGTCCGTCAGCTAACCAGTCCATGATTCCACATATCTTTGTTTTTCTCTTTATGTGGCTCATAATGTGGAAAGATTTTGACAAAGCCACCTCACAGTGCAAAAGGGTAGAGCAAAATAGTCCCTGGAGCAGGGGTGGAAGGATAAAGGTCCCTGTCCCAAAGGAGGAACTGTTCTGAAGCAGATACTTAAGGGTTGAAGTCTTCCTTGAAGAGTGTGGCTTTTATGGGCTTTTGAAGGCTGGTGGATTCAGCTTGGTTCAGATTCGAAGGAGTAAAGTGGTCCATAGTTCACTTCCATATCCTCTCATTGATTTCGGTCAAAATTATTCTTCTGAATTTTAGCATGACTATCCAATTGTAGATGGCCAGCAACATATGCAGGGTCATTTTCTGAAGAATGTCAGTTTACATAAATTATACAGCACTTTGAAGATTATTTTTGCCTTTTAGAAAGGCAGATTAATTGTTATAATGATGGGGTGATGTGGTCTTCCCTTTTCAAATGCAAGCAAATTCATGCCACTTGGTTCTGACCCATCTGGAATTCTTTTGACTTCTTTATCTGTGGCTTCCAAATAGATTGTATGACAGAAATCTAACAGGGCAGGACGCGGACTCTTGTCAATGGCTCTTGTGGCTTGGTAAACGCAATGGGATGTTCCTCACTTTATTTCCTGGTGATGTAGTTGTGCCTGCCTCATTTATTGAAGGGAATTGTTTTGTTGTCATGAATCCCCACAATCATGATTTTGGTTTTGGATCCATTGAGGCACCAAGAATTATCCTTCATCCAGTAATAAGTCTCTGAGTTCTTAATCAATCCTCGTAAAACAATCCAGCAACTTTTCTAAGTGAATGTGGGTCTGTTTGCTGTTCAGATTGAAATATTAGATCACGCTGGTAGATCGCTTCAGCTCTCAGTCACATATGAATGTTGGTAAAAATCAGAGAAAGGGATAAACCCTGTGGAACACCGCATGTTACTGCTTTGGTGGAGGAAATTGAATTACCTATTTTAATGTGGTGGCTGCGCTCTGTTAGGAAACATTTAAGCCAAAGTAAAGCTCTCCTTCATGCCTACGCCACAACTTCAGTCTTAGTAGGAAGATATGATGGTTAATTGTTTGATATGATAGATCTGGAGCGACAAACACTCCTGATTGGATGGCATCAAGCGAGGATACTCCCTGACGGATTGAGTACTTCTACAGGATCAGAGCACAATGCTGATGGTGGAGGCAGCTGTGGGATTCCACGTACTGGCTTAGGTGTTGTGCAATTTCTTTTTAATTCAGGCTTGTTTTCTTAGATACAGTCACCCTTATAAGCACTGCTCCAGCTCTGTTCATTTGCTCTCAATTTCTAAAATTACTCACTCAAGCTGATTTAACAGAACATTTTCCTACCTGACCTCTAATATTTGGAATACTGGTGCTAAGAGCCATGGAGACCATCTGCCAGTTGATAAAGGCCTGAAATGATTTTTTGCTTCTCTGTCATGGCTATGAATTTGCTTGTGGGATTTCAGTAAATCTTTTCAATATCTTTTTCATTCCTTCATCCAAACCAACTCTGTTCCAAGTTATACCCATGCGGCCTAGTAGTGGGTCATACACCACATACAGATTAAACAGTGTAGTTGAAATGATGTAAGTGGAAACTAACAACTACCAGGACTATCTCACAATGAAGTGATGAAAACATATGCCGAGCTAATGAAAAGAAATGCAAGAGCAGCAATGAGAAGTGTGCAAACAGCTATCTCTGTGACCATGTACACTGTCTTTGAAATTCAAGGACTACAACACAACAGGAAACTGCCAAACACACACACACACACACACACACATGCACACACACTGACACACAAGCACACACTGACACACAGACACATAAACGCACACACACACATCACTAGCAAGTTACTCTTCATGGCAATGATGTTCATTAGAGAACACTTTGATACTTGGAGATGTTGTGAAGAACCAAAATAATACAGATGTCTTTGACAAACAGGTAAATATAGTGTTATTCTGACGCGAACTCGCAAAGTGCAAACACAGCCCGTACACATTGGAAAATAGCAAACACATAATCTAAATTGATCTGAATAATGGATGAGGGTCCAGTAATGTGGTCTGAAGCAGAATGCTGTGACAAATCACTAACTGGTGCAGTCAAAGTAAGAAACCCACAATCCATACACGCTTTGAAACTGTCAATGAGCGGCCATGTTGGAATGGCACTGATTATATAAGGTGAGGCGAGAGGAGATCTAAGGAAGAACATCACACTCTTTGAAGAGTGGTGGTGAGACACCACTTCCCTTCGCGTATGATCCTAGACATGGGACCACTGAAGCTGGAGTTACCACGGTGCTCTATTTGATGGCACCAGGCTACTTTCAGAGGGTGTGTGCCATCATTGCAGACATCTTGCAGTCCAGCCAGCCGTGGTGTCTGCACCAGGCCCTGCAACGGTTGCATAACTACTTGTAGCAGTTGTTAAAGTCCCTGTATGATGAGCACTGTGTGGC
Organism: Calotriton arnoldi; assembly: GCA_963921515.1. Lineage (NCBI taxonomy): Eukaryota > Metazoa > Chordata > Amphibia > Caudata > Salamandridae > Calotriton > Calotriton arnoldi. The sequence continues at coordinate 547,887 of CAWUFW010002702.1, read as the reverse complement.
ATAGAAGTTATATGCTGTAGCCCATTTCCACAAGAGGGTGGAGATGTTGACCTATACATATTGCACTACAACCAGCCTGGCAGACTGCACATTTGTATTATAATCAGCCCCACTGGCGCTCCATGGTGGTGCAAGCTTTCTGTTATTCCAGGATATACATTACAAATGAGTCTGCCGATATCCCTGGTGTGAAATGGCAGCTTCATCTTACATTGTTCTGCAAGTGGTCGACAACTGCATGCAGTGAGTACAAAGATCTATGGGTGCTTGATTCGTATCTGATTATCCACCACATGTTCTTCACATAGTGCAAGGCAACCCATATAAGAACTATTTTTTTTACTGACCTCATACCTAAATGTAGGCGAACATAATTAACTTTATGTCAACGATGCATACACATTTTATCTTCTGGCACGCATTTATACCTATGCCGCTCTTCGGGCAGAGACGATTATGCATCTCTGCAGCTCCTGACTCTCCATCACCCGTGATTGTGCCCTTTCTGAGGTACAGCAGAGCCTGCATACAAACATGAAGTGTCATTGACTGTTCTTTTGCTGTATTGAAGCCCTACTTCAGAATCTTGGGGGACACCAAGTGTGCTCCAGTACACACAGAGTGATGTGTGACGTTCTTTCAGCCTGCTGTGTGTTGTACAATATCATATTGAGTCAGGCCATAAACCTAGACTTCAACCCTGTCTTCTATACAATTCCTGGTCCCTGAGTAATGGCAAGGGACACAAGTTATAGGGTGGATGTCACGTGCCACCTGGCTCACTTCCATTTCAATTGACATCCCCAATGTTAGTGTTCTGTCACACTAGTCTGGCGATTTTAGTTTGGTGAGAGCACGTGGCTTAGTAGCCCATCATCACCACCCTGAGACATCATTGTCTGTATGTAGCGGTTGGACTCTATGGGTGAATAAGCTATGCCATACATCACTGCAACAGTTAAAGCTATCCAGCTGTTTTCCAATCGACATCATTTGTTTTTCTACGTATGCATTCAGTGCATCATACAAGGTTCATTCGTAAACAAATACAGGCCTTATTTAGTCTGTTCACATGTGCGGCACACAAGGTGTAAGGTAAATGTGCCTAGACTACTGTGCAAGGTCATCTGGTTCCAGTGTCACAGACTATCAAGGGTAGGCAAGTGTGTGGGTGCATCTGTTCTTTCACTCTCTACAACACCTCAGGCTCAGGTGTAGAGATGTTTGCTGCACCATGTTTGATATAACCAATGCTACATCCAACACCTTATCAACCATGCACTCTGAAAAGAAAGAAATAGTACATAGGGACAGCACTTTATGAAATAAATCTTTATTTTTGGCACCAGCGAATCCAGTGTCCGTATCCATGTTTGTGCACGACTGCACTTGGACTGTTGTTTCGATATATATATCTATATATATATACATATAACCTAATGGCGGTCAGCAGTAGGTAGTTATAGTTAGGACATAGTTTCCATAGGAAAAGCGTTTTTTGACTTGCCTCCATCTTTGGCGTCCTTTTATGTATCTTCGCAAAATTTTCCAAAAATAGTGCCCCGGTGATTCTTGTCATGCATGGAAGGTTTCGGGGCGATTCGTGAAGCAGGGACTGAGCAAAAAGGGGTTCAAAAAGGGTGCATTTGCAATGTTAATTCCCATATGACTTGTCAACACGTCTACCCAAACCACTGAATGGAATTACACTAAATTTGGCTGAATGCTAGATTTGGTAACGCAGATCATGCTTTCAGTTATGTGGTGTAAATCCGTTGAGTAGTTGTTTTTAAATTTAAGAAGAAAAAGTTTGTGATATCTGTGTTCGAGGATATTTTGCGGAGTCATCGGGATTAATCACAACAACGTGAGCTAACAGAAATGCTGTGATTGGATAGCCGTAAGGTGAATAGAAAGTTGTGGCCACCAATTTAAGGCTTGGGAATGGTTCTCGGGCTGAAAATGTGTGTGAAAGGTGATATAAGGGGTCAGGGTGGAGGTACTCTGACCCCATGTTTGAGAAATGGACGTGTTAATGAGACAAGTTATCTGTCCAAAAATACATTTTTAACTATGCATGATATTCTCGAAGACGCCATGACCGCCAGCGCAGCCCCATGTAAGGCCACGACCATGTCACAACTATTATGATGTCATCGTAAATATTGGTGAAAATTAAAAAAATATGTATAAATTCACATGCCCACTCACAGACACTCATGCACCTACTAATACACACCCAGTCAGAGATTTGTACATCCACTCACAGTTACACTCTGCCACTAACTCACCCACTCAGACACTCATGCACCTAATCGCAGACCCACTTAGAGACTCACACACCCACGTACAGACCCACTCAGAGACTGACACAGCTACTCACAGACCCACTCAGAGACTTATGTGCCTACTCACACATCTAGTGAGACATTGATGGACCCACTAACAGACCCACTCAGACACTGATGTACTCACTGAGATACCCACTCAAAGACTTAGATACCCAGTTACAGAGCAACTCAGAGACTCTTGTACCCATTCGCACACCCACTCAGAGACTCATGCACCGATTCGCAGACCTACTCAGAGACTTACACACCCACTTACAGACCCACTCAGAGACTCACACACACACTGAGAGACCGACTCAGAGACTCACATGTATAGTGACCACCATTCAGAGACTCATGCACCCACTCACACATCTACTCAGAGACTGATGCACCAACTAACAGATCCACTGAGATACTGATACATTCACTGACATACTCACTCAGAGATTTACATACCCAGTTACAGACCCCTTTAGAGACTCATGCCCCAATTCACACACCCACTCACAGACTCACATACCCATATACAGACCCAATCAGAGAGTTACACACCCACTCAAAGACCCACTCAGAGACTGACACACCTACTCAGACACCCCCTCAAAGACTCAGGCTCCCGCTCACAGATCTACTCAGACACTGATGCACCCGCTAAAACACCCACTAAGACACTGATGCACTCACAGAGATACCCACTCAAAGACTAAGATACTCAGTTACAGAACCCACTCAGAGACTCATGCACCCATTTGCATACCCACTCACAGACTGACACACCCACGTACTAACCCACTCAGAGAGTTACACACCCATTCACAGACCCACTCAGAGACTGACACACCTACTGAGAGACTTATTCACCCGCTCAGAGACCCCCTCAGAGACTGACACACCTACCTAGAGACCTACTCAGAGACTTATGTACCCACTTACACATCTACTCAGACACTGATGCACCCACTAACAGACTTAGTCAGACACTGATGCACTCACTGACATACCCACTGAAAGACTTAGATACCTAGTTACAGACCCGGTCAGAGACTCATACACCTAATCGAACATCAACTCATAGAGTTATACAGCCACTCACAGGTGCTCTCAGACAGTGTTGCACCTAGTCACAAAGTGAGTGAGACACAAATGCACCAAGTGACATACCCACTCAAACTCTTAGGTACCCAGTCACACTTGCAACTGAAAGAGTTGTACACAGTGTTAGAAGCAGATTGGGACAGTCATACAAGACCAAGCAAAACTGGTTTTCTTAAAAAATCATTACACGGACAGAACTTTTAAGAGCATATTACTGAACAATTAGTGTCAACGATTGATTAAAATAGGTGTATTTGTGTTTCAGACTTTCTCAAAAACACGCGCTCCTCGCGGCATCGCCACGGGGATCACAAAGACTTCGTGACGATAAAAAAAAATTGTAACAAAATCACAATTATTAATCCAGTGAAGCAAATAATAATTGATAACTTACTAAAAGGCTGGGAGGTGGAGCTTGCTGGCGCCGGAAATGGCTGCCTAACCGGGGAGCTCCCCACAACCACGCTATCTATCCTTCATTATCCTGCATTTCACCGGGGCCCGTCGCTCACAAATTGAGGCACAGAGCGCTAGCAACGAGCGGCAGCAATAAGGGCAGTTTTTCACACCTGGTGATTACGAAACGACGAGATCCCGGGGGAGTCGGTGCGGCAGGGAAGCTGGGCCGTGAACTCCTCGGCACCCAGTTGTGAACCCGCCGACCGGAAGTGCATCTGAATCGGGTGAGCGTGAGATCGTCGACCGCCCGGAGCGCAGGAGTGGCGCTTTTCAGGCTGGCGCTGTGCTCCGATCGCCGCCTGGAGCAACGTTTGGTCCGGTGGACTGTGCGGCAGACGGCGGACGCGCCGCTGAAGCAGAGGGATAGTATTGGGGTGGCGGCTTGAATTACGTTGCAGAGTGGATGTGGGCGAAGGAGCAGTGCGGCACCTGGCTGAGTGAGCATATAGCACATGGAATGATCATGGACTCAGCTGAAATTTGTAGAGTGAGGCACCACTGCCGGTGGGAAGTTATTGAGTCACTGAAATCGCAGGTGGGCACCCACGGAACTCTGCTGTGTTTGGCTGCCGGTTGCCGGCAGGCACGTTTTAGCGTGGCACGCCTGACTTGGTAAAGTGCTCCCTCCCCCAGGGGTATTACAACGCTTGGGTCGCAGTACTGAGGAGGCCCGAATTTTCGCGGTGAAGCAGACATTTGCGGAGGTGGCACCTCAGGGAGCGAGGGGGGTCACTACAGTACTTTCAATATACGCTAGCACAATGCATACAGATCTGCAGGGAGTCAGTGGACACTACATTGGCTCGGGATTGGACAGTGTGGAATGCTGCTAGTTAAGGAGGCACCTACATAGTGGTGCACGGTGATCTGAACAAGGCAGAGGGCTGGGGTGGGCTAAAGTGTGCTGCTGGAACAGGTGAGTTACTCATAATCACCTAAAAATGGGGCGCTCCGACAAGACGCAGCAAAAGCTGTCATTTGAGCAGGGCAGACCCAGGGATCGAGCCCAATCTGTGGACGACCGCCATACTGGTTCGGAACGTGAGCCGGAAACACAAGATGGAGACATAAAAACTATGCTGGCGTCGATGGAAAAGGGGCTGCAGACGTCGCTTGCAGTCTTAGGTACCAAGATTGACTCCCTCTCATATCGTGTGGACCGGATGTCCGAACGGATTGATAAGCAAGCGGAACGGCTTGATATGGCGGAAAGACGACTCACGGAAGTGGAGGAATCGCAAACGGATCTAGACACCGGACGCCAGCGAATGGATAAAGCGCTGCAGGTGCTGCAGGATAAGACAGAAGATCTTGAGGCTCGGTCTCGGAGGAGCAACCTGCGCATAACTGGACTACCGGAGACGACCGCCACTGGAAACATGGAACAGTTCACCGAGAAATTGTTGGTAACGTTGTTGGGCGCTGAGACATTTTCGAACATGTTTGTAGTGGAACGTGGGCATCGCTCGCTGGGCCCACGTCCTGCGCCCGGAGCCCCACCGAGACCGATAATAGCGAAGTTACTCAACTACCGCGACAGGGATGCAGCGCTCCGAGGTGCAAGGGAAAGGCAGGTTCTACAGTACGAGGGGTCGGCGATTGCGTTGTATCCTGACTTCACAATGAAAGTGCAAGAGGCGTGCCGTCAATTCGTCCCACTCAAGAAACAGCTTCGGGACCGCAATATGGACTACGCAATGCTATACCCAGCTCGTCTGCGAGTCAATCATCAAGGCAGGTCGCACTTCTTCACGGACCCAAAAGCCCTACAAAAAGCGATGAAGACCTGGCCCAAGGAGACACGCAACAGTCCGGATAGGGATGGGGCATCAGGGGCCGTTGGAGGGACCTTGGACGAGCAGGACTGATACCCAAGCTATCATTATGCAGATAAGACTTTTTAACCCGATGGGGAAAGAGGGCATGCTGGTCATAGATAGGCTGTTTCACTTGAAGGGTGGGTTGGTGTGAGGACTGGGGAAGGCCACAAGTACTAGTTCAGCGGACTTTTGTATATTGTTGGTAGGGGGTGGTCTAATTGTAGTCTGCTGGAGTGTTGGGTACAAAAGCTTGGTTGATACTAGAGGAGAGACACATGGGATGTGCACGGACCTTTGGTTTGATGCTAAACTGTAGCTAGTGGAAGTGGGGAGGATTGTATGAGGAAACCTAGCAGGTTGTTAGTGATTCGTTGGCAACCTCTGCCTACGAGTGTTGTGCGCAAAGGGGGGATTTTATGTTGTTTTTTGTAAGGTGGGGCAGCTGCCTTGATGCTCATTACAATGCTCCGGACAGGTTTAGTGAGGCAGTTGATTGGGTAATGTTTCGTCAGGTCCTGGTTGGGGGGCCTTGATGTGGGTGGGGGGTTCTTCAGACTCAGATGTGGCATATTGTGCAGATACAGATATAAATACTTGTACAGCGGAGGCATTATTCCTTCCCCGAAGCCGGAATGATGATGCAGTCTAATTGCATGACACATGAGAAGGGGGGTCCTCGGGGGTCTGGGGTTGTCACCTTACGCGCCCTCACGTGGAATGTTCGGGCCTTAAATAATTTTAGGAAAATTCGCAAAATTCACTCGTATTTGATTAGACATAATATAGATGTGGCCCTTATGCAAGAGACGCATCTCCCCCTAAGCTCTCCCATGCTGCGCTGCAGGGGTATGTTGGGAAATATACATGCAGCTGGTTTTACCACGCACGCATGCAGCGTGCTCACTTGGATTAACCCTAAATCGGCACTCACCTTTGTTCCCCTACACACTGATGTAGACTGCAGATATGTTATGACTAGGTGCTCTGGTAAGGGTATGGACTTAGTAATAGTCAACATATATGGCCCTAATTTTGACTGTCCAGAGTTCTTTTCCATACTGGCGAATAAAGTTGCAGGCTGCACTGGGGGTTTACAGTTATGGGGGGGTGATTTTAATTTGGTGCGGGATCCTGGCTTGGACCGCTCGGGTGGGCCGGTGAGGCATGTCACCGCTGCTGCCAGGACGGTTGATAACGTAATGCTTAGGTTCGACTTGCAAGATGTTTGGCGCTGGAAGAATCCAAACCAGGGTGGTTACACACATTATTCAGCATACCATAATTTGCATACCCGCATTGACTATTGGTTGGCGGCCCAGAGGCTTTGTGAGGGGGTCCGTTTGTGTCAGGTACTGTCACGCACATTCTCAGACCACTCCCCGATTCTATTAGAGATTGATACGCCTTGCCGACGCATCACCCCGTTCACGTGGCGCTTTCCTCCCTATTCATTACTTGATGTGGTATTCAAGGAAGAAATGGCGGTTGCGATAGAAACTTTTTATTTTTTATATAAATGTGGGATCAGTTGAGGATTATCAGACGGTATGGGAGACCTTTAAGGTGTACATTAGGGGGGTCACAATATCAAAGCACTCGGGGGTGCTTCGTTCTATTCGTCAGCGTTTGGCAAACTTAGAGGGGAAGATCCAGTCCTTGGAACGACGTATGTTAGTGAACGGGGAGGACTCCACTAGGGAAGAGCTTGCAGAGCTGCTGACGGAGTTCCATTCAGCTGCTGATGATGAGGTTAAACACCTAGGCAAATATGCCACTGCGAGGGCGTATGGGGAGAGCGAAAGACCGGGATCTGTCTTGGCGCAATCCCTTAGGAAACGCAGGGAGACACTCAATACAGTGGCGGTTCGATCAGCAGAAGGTGAGATGCTGACGGGGGTAGCAGAGGTGGCAGAGCGCTTCCGCCAATACTATGGCGAACTATATTCCTCCAGGAATGTCGCCGCTGAAGAAGATATGGTGGATTATCTGGCGCACATTAAGTTGCGGTGGCTTACGGATACGCACCGGGAGTTCCTCATGCGTCATATAGAGAAGGACAAAATTCTCCTAGCGTTAAAAAATATGCGTGCTGGAAGTTCCCCGGGGTCCGATGGGTTGACGGTCGCCTTTTATAGGGCATTCATAGATCTTTTACTCCCGCAGATGATGACGCTTTTTGACGATATGTGTGTATCCGGCCGGATGCCTCCCTCAATGTCCGAGGCGGTGATTGTGGCTCTACTTAAGCCGGGGAGAACTTCTGAGGATTGTGCGTCGTATCGACTCTTATCCTTATTAAACGTAGATGCAAAGATTTTCGCGAAAATTCTTGCCAATAGACTGGTCCCTCTGGTCCCACTCCTGGCGGCGCCTGAGCAGGCGGGCTTTGTGCCGGGCAGGAATCTAACCTATAACCTGCGCACAGTTTTTGGCGTGATACAGCACATTAGACCAGAAATGCCGGCAGTCGCTGTCTTTCTCGACATCGAAAAGGCGTTTGATTCGGTGGAGTGGCCATTTATGACGCAGGTTCTTACTAGGATGGGGGTGAGCTCGATTTTTCTACAGCTAATTAGCACCCTATATAGCAGACCCACGGCAAGAATTAAAATTGGTAACATAGTCACGGAACCGATTGACCTTACGCGAGGAACTAGACAGGGCTGCCCCCTATCCCCGTTGCTCTATGCTCTGGTGGCGGAGTCGTTGGCCTGTGCACTTCGGGAATATCATCAGAATAGAGGCATAAGTTTTCCGCGGTATAAAATAATAGTGTCAACCTATGCGGACGATACACTCTTGTATGTCCAACACCCATAGACTAATCTTTCGGCTGTTATGCGGGAGGTGGTACGTTTTGGGGTGCTCTCCGGGCTGCATGTTAACTGGCAGAAGTCCATTATTTTTCCACCCCGAACACCCCGCGGTTTGATCCAGAGTACCCACTACAATGGTCCACCGAGGCGGTGAGGTACCTGGGTATTAAATTGCACACAGATTCTGATATAGTGTTCAGGGAAAACTACGGGACAGCCTTTAGCAAACTGGAGGAAGATGTGGAAAGATGGATAAGGCTACCGCTGTCTCTATTGGGTAGAATTTCAATCATGAAGATGGTGGTCCTGCCACGGCTACTGTTCCTATTCACTAATATACCTATGGTGCTCCCGCGAGCATTCTTTGAACGCCTCACATCGTTAATGGTGCGGCTGGCTTGGGCGGGCAAGCAGCCACGTGTGCGATGGCAGATACTGGTGCTTCCTTACTCGATGGGTGGGTTAGGGGCGCCGGATTTTACTTTATATTATAGAGCAGCACAGGGCGCGCATGCATATCATTGGATACGCGGCTCTCCGGACGTACCTTATCTCTGTATTGAAGCAGAGGTCGCTGACCCACTTCCTCTTCCAGCGATGATGTTTCGAAAGATAGATCGACGGACATGTGTGTTGGACTCAATCAATGCCACGGCACATGCATGGCATCACCTCTTGCAACTGCAGGCGGGGTCACTACTTTATTCTCCATTGATGCAGCTTGGCTGGTGCACGTGGCTTGCGCCCTGTATGGAGCGGGGGGTTGTTCAGGCGCTACATAAGATGGGCATAAACATTATGGGGGATATCTTTGCGTCCAGAGTCGCCAGGAGCTGGGATGACTTTGACCACACTGAGCAAACACATACTATATTGACTAAATTCCAATTTCACAGAGCGAGGCATGCTCTTAGGGAGCTACTGGGCGAGGAATTTTTAGAACCGCCGGAACTCTTGGCACTGACACATATCATAAAGGCACAGTCCCCTAGGCGCATAGTAGCTACCGTTTACAACATCTCCATGCTCGACAGGGTGAATCAGTACACTAAAGCGCGATTGGCGTGGCAGCGGGATTTGAACAAGGAAGTGGATGATGATATGTGGGCCTATTGCTGCAATAGTACGAAGCGTATATCACTTAATGGCAGGCATCGCCTTGTGCATTTGAAATATTTGAATCGTGTCTATTATACGCCAGAGAGGCTGCACAGGTATGGTCTGCGAGGCACTACTGAATGTGACCGCTGTCGTGCCCCAATAGCTGACTTCTTACACATGTCATGGTCGTGCCCTGGTATAGCGTCATATTGGGGCTGCATATTTAAAGAAATAGAGCAGATTACGAAACTCACGCTTGTTCCCGACCCAGCATTGGCTCTGCTAGGTTATTCGAAGCTAGTTCCTAGAGGGGCGCGTTGGCTGGTTGATATGGGAATGTTGGTAGCCAAACGGGGGGTGGCGATGCACTGGTGGCACGGGCCCCTCCCTACGATAAAGCAATGGAGGAATGATATGACTTACTGTAGTACGCAAACAGAAGTGTTTAGTGAACTACTCCCACCACGCAACAGATCAAAGAACTTCTGGGGGTTGTACTCAATATATCGGAGTTCCCTAGAGACGGAGGGACCTACCCAGCTCACGCCGGCACAGAGTTAACACAAATGGGCTACAAACATATGTTGATGCCATGGCAGGAATGATTTGTGTTGCCACGGGTTAGATGGGTATCCTGAGTAATGATGTATGTGTCACTGAGGGAAATAGGTGTGAGAGGATGGGGTAGGCTATGCCTCCATTGCTAAGGGGAATGTTGACCTGCTTAAGAAATAACAACTGTATTCATTCCTCTACTGTATTCTCTGCATGTACTGGGATATGTAATACTGCACTGCTGAGTCTTGTTGTTTTGTTGTTTTAAGTTTTATGATGTTGAAACTCAATAAAAACAGAAATAAAAAAAATTAAACAAACTTATTAAAAGGCTCCTTCAGCATGTTTCACAAAAATTTTAGAAAGGGTTCTTCAGACCTGGTAATACAGTCACATCTGCACCACACAAACAAGCATTTACTTCTAAAAAGTAGAAATCAACAAGTGTGTTTTCATCCAGTATGACTTTGTACACTTATCTGTTGAAGACGGTCGAGCAACAATCACGGTGGTAAACTTACAGACACACAAGGCCATGCAACACATTTCCTTAGTGATGTTTACACTATTGTAGTGTAGGAGAGGAGATACACTCTACAATAAGCCAACTGGGTAACATTTAGTAATTAGCCTATAGAAAGTACTCCAGTTGGATAGAGGTGTTGTACAAAACAATGACCTGTTCTTCAATAAATACACAGGCAGGATTCATTCAGATACAATACTAATTTCACAGAAATTAAATCTCAACAGGTTACACTTAGAAAATTAAATTGACAACATCGTTGAAATTCACTCAAAAAAACTAAGAATTACATGGATGTTATAGTATGGAAATATAATTTAAAAAACCTCAGAAATTCACTGAAAAAAACAAAGGTTACAGTGATGTTATAAGTAGGAAATAGACTTTAAAAAAAACTTAAAAATTCACTGAAAAAGCCAAAGGTTACAGGGACATTATAGTTAGGTTGCCATTTCACTCGTACAACACCAGAGAAATTCAGCAGTTATAGTTAGCTGAGCTTATTATAAGTCACGCCCCCGCAATGCACTGCTTATGACCTCACATACTACATCATTCATGACATGGTCAGTGACATAACTAATGACATCTCAAATGACATCACTGATGACATCACTGATCACATCTCAAATGACCACTGATGACATAATACTGATGTTGAAATGCATGTACATTTGTAATTGAGTACTAAATTGCATTCCTTTACCCCGTTGCAGATCTCCTTGATTTGGACATGACATGGAACACTGTATATGATATGTTACATCTCTTATGCTTTAATACCGCCCCTCTTCCTGTATTTGAACGAAAAATTAGTATTTATTAGTGATTACTGGATCAATATGATGGGATGGCATTGTTTTATATGAATTGCGTCATTGCACTTTTGAGAATGACTTGATCATTCAATGATTATGTACATGACGATGTTTACAGTTGGACCCCAACGCATATTGACCAATAATTTTTGCACTATGCACTTTAATGACATTATGCACTTTATTAATCCTGAGAAGTAAGGATATGGCCATGGAGAGAAGAACATAGTTTCAGGATCATGCAGTATTTTGCATATGATGATGTTTACAGTTGGAGCCCAACATATAATGATTAATAATCTTGCACTATGCACTTTAATAACATTTGTGCACTTTATTAATCCTAAGGATATAACCACAGAGAGAAGACCATACCTCAGGACCATCATATGATCATAATTAGCAGGGGCTGGTAAATTTAAGTTATTGTTTACATATATGCATTATGCCCTTTGAAGAAAATTATGTACTTTATGAAATGTATTGCTTCTTGGTTGTCCCCACTTCCATTTATATAGTCTTGTGAGAAAAGAAATCTATGATGAGGTAACTGCGCTATTGTTCATCATGAAAAATTCATGTTGGAAATTTACATGAAGCACATTGGACTCTCAAGAGATATACCCTGGAAATCAATAAGGTGAATAGATTTATGTATGATGCACTTTTAATGGCATTAATAGTTGTGTGCCATGTACTTTAGTTATGTTGGTTTCTGGTTTCAATTGTAATCTTGAAATTTGGACATTATTTACATTTATACACTTTAAATGAAAGAATATTTATGGTGATTCATTCTGAAGACTATTTTGGAAAACTATAATGATGTGTGTGTATCAGTGGTTTCAAATATAACCCTGAAATCTGGGCATTATTGACATTTATGCACTTTAAATGAAATATTTTTATGGTGATAATTACTTTTGCAGGAAACAAATTTCTTTGAAAAGTAATAATAATGTGTATGTTGGGGATTTCATGTTCGAAAACGTTATGCAGTATTTCAATGGCTATCATTATTGGGATAAATGTATTGGTTGACGATGCGAGAAAATGGAAGATACAATATGCTGTGTAAGACTCTGAATTTCAGCTCTAATGTTCAAAACTGAAAAGGGACTAAGTAATAAAATGCAGTTCACTACAATTGTGCGTGAGGTCCAGTTGAAGGTGGAAGCTGAAACACATCGGCCCTATCCACTTGAGATTTTTTGGGCGTTTTCACTGAATAAAAAGAAAAAATTGGATCAACTATCTGGCTATCGACCACTCTGTCACTTTTTTGACGATCCGGTGGCGCAATGTGCCACTGGCATATTTATAAGGCCATGCAAAGCCATGTTACGTGGCTTTTCATGGCCTTATAAATAGGTGCCCCTTTCACGTAGAAAACTGCGTGAAAGGGGCATTCCATGGTGGTTGCTGGGGGCATTCCTAGCAGCATCCATGGCTTTTTGACTGCCCCATATTTACGAGAAATCGTAAGTCTGAGGCAGTGCCAAAAACATACACCTCTCCAGGGAGGCGTAAGGGAGGCACAACGAGGAGAAATATATTTATTTCTCCTCATTTTTCCACCATGGTGCAAAGGTGCCTGCGCTGGCGCACGGCAGCCCATTATACGCCGGCGCAGGGGAAAAGGACAGGAATGCACCGCATCAAATCGATACAGTGCATTACTGCCCTTTTCTTTTGCCATAGGGCAGTGCAGCAGCAAAGCAAAAACCCATTAATAAGGCCCTAGGAGTTTATTGGTGAACACCAACTCTTAATCGTTAAATCGCCCGACGCTTTTCAGCTCCACACCTTCAACTGGGCCTCCTATATAGGGAGAGAGAGAGTGAGATAGATAGATAGATAGATGGATAGATAGATAGATAGATAGATAGATAGATAGATAGATAGATAGATATTAAAGACAATTTAGCTTTATAAAAATATTATTTTAAAATTGTAATATTAAATGTCATTAGTGTAATAAGTATTAAATAAAAACAAACATGTTAGTATGGTTGAAATTTTTTACATTATTCTTTAAGAATTTTTAAATAAATCAAATAGATATATATAAATGTACTAAATATTTAATACGCATTTAATTTACTGAGTTGATGCACTGTAATTTTGTATTAGTTCTATGTTAATAACATGTTTTTTATTATTTTATATTTATATTTTATATTACAATATTTTTAACAGCTTTGGAAGAATAATAAACTTTAATAATTTTCACTACATTTTCCCATAGGGAGAGCTTTGCCATGATGTCTTAAACATTACTTGTAGTAACTTTAAATGCATAAATTCACTCTCAAATGTCTCCATCCCCTGAATTGAAGGGGTGGAGACATGCAACTCTACATGTATACAACTCTGCACGTAGTTGTAAATCTACACTCAGAAATAGGGAAAAGCTCAGAAGTGTTGAATTATATCTAGGTGCAGGATTTACACATGAGTATATTTACACATGGAAATTTACCATTGTATATAGGCCCTTCTGTACTCTTAATACTGTGGTCACAAATCTAACCATACAACGGTCGACCCATGGTTTATCAGAGTGGGTCGCCATGTGCCTCCCTCTGAGTAACGATACAATTGTACATTTTTTGAATAATGTGATTTTAGAGATTTACACTGAAGTGATTTCATAAAACGGTACAAGCCTAGATCATCACTGGTGTGTTTATATTTGTGAAACGCACCCATTGGATGAATTAAGAGCACCACCTACCTACCCACCGCCTGTATCTTTCTTTCAATGTAATGTTTCTCATAATGTTGTAAAGCACATGTCCTGTGTATAGTTTGTCTTTTATAAAAACGTGAAATAAACGAAAACATGCACAACATGAGCACAGGCTGAAGGAATTTTATTCATTTCCCCTTGCACCATTTATATGATGTATGTTTGTGTAGCTGGCTGACTGTCAACATCTGCTTGTGTTCGTCTCTGCACATCTCAGTGCCTTGCACAGCTGGCAGCGCTGAGACCTGACACTTTCCCACACGTGGGGTCCACATGGGATCCACATGACTGTGAACAGAGCTGGATTCTGCACGGCTCTTCATGCCATGAGGCAGACTTATCTACAGTGAGACTTGATCTCTTTGCTGTAAAGGATCTCAACTTATCAGGGACTTTCTCAAAATGCATCATGTGAGGTTGATGCAAGCTCTTCAAGATTGTAACCCCATAGACCCCTAGCCTGTCTACACACACTCTCCTCTCCCATCCTTTCCACCCTCTTTGCTCTCCCAGAAACCTCTGACTAATTCAGAGCCGGCCTTCCTCTCCTCACCAATCCTTTCCACCCACCTTCCTCTCCCACATAATTCCTACTCACTGATAGCTGGCCTTCATCTCCTACCCCATCCTTTCCACTCTCCTTATTCTCCCTGATAACTCTGATTCACTCAGAGGTGGCCTTCCTCTCCTTCTCCTCCCCAAACCTTTCCACCCTCCTTCCTCACCCAGACAACTGTGACTTACACAGAGGTGGCCATCCTCTCCCTCTCCTCCCCATCCTTTCCACCTTCCCTGTTCTTCCTGACAACTCTGACTCACTCAGATGTGGCCTTCTTCACCCTCTCCTCTCTCATCCTTTCCACCCTCCTTCCTCTCCCAGATAACTCTGACTCACTCTGATGTGGCCTTCTTTTCCCTCTCCTCTCCCATCCTTGTCTCCCTGATACCTTTGACTCACTGACAGCTGACCTCCACTCCCTCTCCTCCCCTTCATTTCCATGCTCTTTCCTCTCGTAGATAATTATAATTGCCTCAGAGCCAGCCTTCCTCTCCCTCTCCTCTCTCATCCTTTCCACCCTCCTTGTTCTTCCTGATACCTTTGACTCACTGACAGCTGGCCTCCACTCCCTCTCCTCCCCCGTTATATCCATGCTCCTTCCTCTCATAGATAATTCTGATTGCCTCGGAGCCAGCCTTTCTCTTCCTCCTTCCTTTCCCAGATAACTCTAACTCACTCAGACCTGGCCTTCCTCTTCCTCTCCTCCTCCTGTATCCTTTCCACCCTACTTGCTCTCCCAGATATCTCCAACTCACTCAGATGGCTTTCCTCCCCATCTCCTCCCCCCATCCTTTCCAGCACCCCCTTGCTCTCCCAGATAACTCTGACTCACTTAGAGCTGGCCTTCCTCCCCTCCTCCTCCCCAAACTTTCCACCACCCTCCTTGCTCTTCCAGATAACTCTGAATCACTCAGAGCTGACCTCCCTCTCCTCCTGCATCCTTTTCACCCTCCTTGCTCTCCCAGATATCTCCAACTCACTCAAAGATGGCCGTCCTCTCCCTCCTCTCCCCCATCCTTTCTACACTCCTTGTTCTCCCAGATACCTCTGACTCATTCAGAGCTGCCCTTCCACTCTCTCTCCTCCCCAACCTTTCCACCACCCACCTTGCTCTCCCAGATAACTCTGACTCACTCAGAGCTGGCCTTCCTCTCCCTCTCCTCCCCCATTCTTTCCACCCTCCTTGCTCTACCAGATAACTCTGACTCACTCTGATGTGGCCTTCTTCTCCCTCTCCTCCAACATCCTTTCCACCCTCCTTGTTCTTCCTGATACCTCTGACTCACTGACAGCTGGCCTCCACTTCCTCTCCTCCCCCATCCTTTCCATGCTCCTTCCTCTCATAGATAATTCTGATTGCCTCAGAGCCAGCCTTCCTCTCCCTCTCCTCTCTCATCCTTTCCACCCTCTTTGTTCTTCCTGATACCTCTGACTCACTGACAGCTGTCCTCCACTCCCTCTCCTTCCTCGTTATATGCATGCTCCTTCCTCTCATAGATAATTCTGATTGCCTTGGATCCAGCCTTCCTCTCCCTCTCCTCTCTCATCCTTTCCACCCTCCTCCATCTCCCAGATAACTCTGACTCACTCAGAGTTGGCCTGCCTCCCCCTTCTCCTCCCCCATCCTTTCTACACTCCTTACTCTCCCAGATAACTCTGACTCACTATGAGGTGGCCTTCCTCTCCCTCTCCTCCCCAATACTTTCCACCCTACTTCCTCTCCCAGATAACTCTAACTCACTCAGACCTGGTCTTCCTCTTCCTCTCGTCCTCCTTTATCCTTTCCACCCTCCTTGCTCTCCCGGATATCTCCAACTCACTCAGAGATGGCCTTCCTCTCTATCTCCTCCCCATCCTTTCCACCACCCCCTTGCTCTTCCAGATAACTCCTAGTCACCCAGAGATGTCCTTCCTCTCCTTCCCCATCCTTTCTACCCTCCTTCCTCTCCCAGATAACTCTGACTCACTCAGAGCTGGCCTTCCTCTCCCTCTCCTCCCCATCCTTTCCACCCTACTTCCTCCACCAGATAACTCTAATGACTCACTCTGAGCTGACCTTCCTCTCCCTCTCCTCTTGCATCCTTTCTACCCTGCTTGCTCTCCCAGATAACTCAGACTCACTCAGAGCAGGCCTACCTCTCTCTCTCCTCCCCAACCTTTCCACCACCCTCCTTGCTCTCCCAGATAACTCTGAATCACTCAGAACTGGCCTTCCTCTCCTCTCCTCCTCCATGCTTTCGACCCTCCTTCCTCTCCCAGATAACTGTGACTCACTCATAGCTGGCCTTCCTCTCTCTTTTTACGTCTCCCCAGACAGTCTTCATTAAATAAAACATGTTTACCCACGAGTACTGAGTCAGCTAACTCCTGCCAAGTGAATCCAGGCTGAGCTGTCCCCTGCTAGCCACATGCCAAAGACTCCGCACAGTCTCCAGCTCGTCTCTTTGCTCCTTCTCCAAAATTACTCTAATGTACCGCTACCCACCCTTTTCGATTCAATCACTTATTTGCCTTCAATACTCTTTCTAGAAGATTCTTCCATGAAATAACCAGTATTTCTGAAAATACTGAGCCTTCCTGGAAAGTTTAACTCTCTGAACCTTTGTTTTAGAATCACACGTCACTCGAGCATGGTAAACATGCTCTTGTAACCAACAGACATTTAAATCCCAAGATATTAACCTCTCACATTTGCCTATTGCCAAATCATACAACCACCATCCTCCATTAAAAACTGTATTCCAAGCTTCTGTGGACATAAAACTCACAACACTAGTAGATTGTATCCCGCAGACAGCCATGGACTGCTGCACTTTCAACACACCAATGCTGTCATGGATGGTCTGTCTTTGGAACGGCTTCTTATTGGCAGCCCATCAGGGAATCAAATTGGTGTAGACTAAGAGACCTATTCTGATTGGTTAAAGGATGATACCTAAAACTGCTGAAACAAACTGCTGTTTCAAAAATTCAGAATGGCTTCTCTTCATCCAATCAACATAGGTCCCTGTGCATTACACCATTATAGTTCGGTGATAAGCAGAGCCACTGAAATTATGCAGCAAGGCAGGACCAAATTATTTTTCAGGTTTGACTAAATTAGGCGTCATGAAAAAGAGAATTATGCAACAAAATGTGGCATGTCTTTTGTGATAGTACTACTTAATAATTGTGTCATTTTCCCATGTTAACTCTTGTCTAGACAAATGTTTCACCTAATTAGTACAGGTATAACATTCAAATACATTAATAAGCAACTGAAAGATGTCCAGTCAACATTTGCATAAGGCCTTCCACTGCAAGGCAAAATGGGTTTTCACAATTTTAGTTACTTTTTATCTGTTTGAGCTATGAACAAAGTTGTTTTGGTTAAGATCTGCAGATTGTGCATCCGATGTTATATTATGTGGCAAATGCAGCAAATCCATAATTATGTGGAAAATGCCTCTACTGCAGAACGGCATAATTCCAAGGCCCTGCTGATAAGCACTCAATTGGAATAGTCAATCATCTTCTCTCTGGTGTGGTCCAGAAAACTACAGGCAGCCCAAACATGACTGCTTTCCACATTTGGCATGGATTCTGCCCCTTAGTTGTATTTCGCCTGCGAAGTCCAAGTTTGTTATTTCTCCAATTCAAAATCCGCTCTGCAGGAGGACAGGTGGGCAAAAATAAAGGTTTCATTCTGATTGATCTATTTTTGATGAATAATTTCACCCACTCCTACCCCGTACCCTATCCAATCTGACAGCAGACCCAATTACAGCCTAGACACCTTATGGCACTGCAAAGTTGCTATGGGCAGTACTGCAAGCAAATAAAATGGGTGACATGTTCCAGCACGGGATAGTGAAAGAGCCATATTCAAGGTTACTTGGCACCTATGATTTGCTGTGGTTTTTGTTCAATATATTCTATCTGTATCCTTTGCCATCTACACTACCATTACACAGTATATTCTGATTGTCATGCTTTTGCAGTGTTTGTAAAGAGCTCTTACGTCTATCTTGTATTATGTCAGTGCTATATAAGAATTAAAAACTAAAATAAAAAATAAACATACACAAAAGATAAGCAAAAGCAGCGTAGGCCCTACAGTTGCACAAGTGTATTGTACTAAATTTCATCAGTGATCCCACGCTCAAGCCATAACTATTCAATTTACACCACAACAATTAGAAAAGGAGCGTCCACTATATTGTTTTGTTTCCGGCCCAAATTCAGGCAATCCAGTGTTAACAAATATAACAATGATGAACAAGAAGTAAGATTCAGTTGTCAGGAGTCTTAAGAATGCATCCAGTATCCAACTTTTATTGATTTTTCAATACTTTAAATGTTCCAGTCAGCCCATCAATACGTTTCGTCCTCTATAGACTTCATCAGGGCTGTAAATCGAATAAAAAGATATTACATCACTCATATATAATGCCTATTTTACATTATTACAACCTAAGACTCCACACGTATTAATGACATTTTTCTTTCTAACAGAAAAACACATTTCCATTTTCCACTGTTGTCATCATTAGTGCAATATGTGCATAGCCCAACACACCACGGTTCCCTGCCTATTTACAAACTTAAAAACAAAAATGTATTAAACTTTCCAAGGATTTTTTTGCCTTTTTTCACATTTTATTTTATATTACAGAAATACCCTACCTAAATGTGTCAAATCTAAATATCAGTCTGTTATCAAAAGTTTCCCATTAAAAACCTTTTCCCAACCAAAAACTATTGCATTTTAACTCACTTGTGCTTTCCAGATTTGTGTGGCTTTTAAGTAGCAAGAAGTATTGCCTCCTGTTTCAGTGTCTTCATGGGTAATAAATCCTTTTTTCAGGTGTTGTAGTACCCCATAATCATCTATAATTAAAACATGGCAATAATTAGCATAATATAAATTATCTTCCTCCCAAATTCACATTTAATGGCCTGTATCTCAGTGAAAAGTAGGTTTTAGTCCCCCTAAGTTCCCCTACCCAGGCCTTTAATCAAAAAATTCCTCATGTTCTATTTCAGTCCACTAATCCTATGAGAATCTGAATATTTAAACACTACCAATCTAGGTACAGAATCCACATTTAATTGTTGCCCACTTCGCCACAGATATTAACTATTCTGTGAATCAACTAATAGTGTACCTCAATCCAGTAGATCTATGTGCTTGACCTCCCTTCTCTACACTCACCTTCCTCCTTTGTGCGCCAGGGCTCGAATGTTGCGGAAAAATGCCTCCAACCCTTACTACAGGGCATGCCTGATTTAAAGAATAAGGCCAACCAATCCACTCTCAATATGCCTCAGTGTCCTAGCACACCACCAATCACTGTGCTTCCTGACCAGACCAATGCTAAACATATTCAATGGCAGACAAAGTTCCCTCTCTGGTCCACTCTGCTTCTACCAATCAGCGGGCTTCTATTGAGAAGGACCACCAATCCGCCAACCAATCCGCTCTCAATATGCCTCAGTGTCCTCACACTCCACCAATCACTGTGCTTCCTGACCAGACCAATGCTAAACATATCCGTTGGCAGACAGAGTTTGTTGTACCCTCTCTGGTCCACTCTGCTTCCATCAATCAGCGGGCTTACTTCTGTAAAGGGGCGTGAAGCAAGATTTCCCTACCACTTCCCCATATTGAGCTGCCACATCGGCTGCCAGTGTTTCCACTCCAGTCCACTCTGCTTGCACCAATCAGAAGGCTCACTTCTGACGTAAGGCGTAATGCAAGTTTTTTCCACCATCTCCCCGTATCACGCTACCATATCATACTTTCCAACCAATTACTGCGCTTGTCCGCTCTTCTGTTTTAAAAAAGAAATATATATATATACTCCGAGAGTTTCCTCTCTGGTCGGCCAAATATCACGGCCAACCCAGTGCTAAATAAATCAGACTATTTGTACGGAGCAATCTCCAATTATACATCCGGCTTTCTAGTCTCAAAATCAGCTAAGTACGGGTTCGGGTTCAGACAAAAAAAACATTTATGCACGAATCCCCATGAGTCGATGCAAATGTATTCTGCAATGATTTAAATCATATCATACGCATTTTTCAATAGCTAGTTAACTCTTGTATATTTGCCGTAAAATATATTCAGAGAGGTTTCTCTATGGTCGGTCAAATAACACCAGCAAACCCAGGGCTTCTTGTCAAAACACACTGTTAATATAGCATGGCTCCCAATTATCCCTTCCGACATTCTGATTTCAAAACATAACCTGGGTGCACAGTCATATATGACATTAACTTTAAAACTCCCGAAGTCCATGTAAATAAATCAAGAACTAATTTTGTGCATATGTCTAGTTGCTGATAAAATAGCTTATCTCCAGTAGTCATATATGATGATATATCTGGCTCTATATGTCCCCTATAAACAAACAACATTAACAGCCATCAAAGAACTAAAGGCCAATATTGCATTCATCAGGGCTGTGTGCATCATGTACTTTAACAATCCATACATAGTACTGAATCTTCAAACAAGCACATGATGCAATCAAATCAAGGATCGACTAGACATATATCACAACCTGTCATTCACTTTGCCTTCCATAAATTAAACACCCTACTAAGTTCAAACCAATATATTTTCAAACAAATCACCCTTCTGTATCCAGTATTTACCCAAGGAGCACTCGTGATTACACCTTAATCTTCAATCCATTAATCTCTTACATGCAAAATTGCAGATTTAGCAAGAACATTCCGATTAAGAAACTTGCTGTGACTCATTTTTCTGACAAAGACCAGACATCAACCCTCATGGTCACACCTTCATTCTCCATCAATTGGTCCCCTATGCGAGTGGCCTCTGATTACCAACACCACTACTAGTCTGATTCCAAGAACAACTCTATTTAAAGAAAATAATGTATCTCATTTTCCAGAGTAAGACCAACCTGTACAGTTCTCAATCTACTTATCCACTTAGCTTCTTCCTGTCTGAGCTTCAATTCCATGTCACCCCCTCTTGAACCTTTCTCTATCCTCTGCAATCCATGGAATTTAAAATCTACATATTGGGATGTCAGTCCCTCATATGTTGAACTATCGGGGATCTTTCATCTCTATTCAATATGGCTCTCTGATGTTCTTGGATTCTTAATTTAAGAACTCTCTTTGAGCTGCCAATATACACTTTATCGCAATTACATACAATTGCATACACCACAAAACAACTATTACAGTTGATAAATTGGTTTATATGGTGCATTTTGTTAGTGTTGCACATAAATGTCTTCATTTTATTGAGTCCATGACTGCATATAATGCAAACTCCACATGTGTAAAAGTCCTTCCATTGGGGGGGGGGTAACCAATTAGTCCCAATTGCGACAACAGGTTCCAGATAATTTTACATCACTTTGTGCCTAATAGTGAAACTTGTCCTATATGTTACCAGGGGTTTGTTAGGTTATGTTCCGAACTATATGTCGAAATGAATGCAAGTCTGTCAACAGATTGTTTTCTTGGCTTTTGTACACAGGTATCAATTATTTTGATGGTCTGCACTCTTATCCCTGCTTTTTTTTTTTTTTTTAAATATGCTCGGGTAGCCTCTAAGTAACCCTGGGCATAATACTTCGCTACGCTCACGGAGCATGCAAAGTTTGTGCTACTACGCACTACGCAAATTGCACGTAGCAGAGTGAAAAACTGTGCTAATTGACGTAGCGTAGCAACAGTAAAATAAACACCTTCAAATGCTTTGATAAAGCAATTTTCTATGCTAAAAAGCATATAACCAATTCACAAAAGTGAACTTTGACAATAAATTATCAAGCAATGAGAGAAGTGATGATTTTGGGGTCCCCCCTAACCTAGGGGGAGGACCAAGCAGATGCCTTGAACACAAAAAGCATATCATGTGAACGATTCAGTGGTGGTCCCTTCCTCCTAGGACCACCCCAAGCACAGTTATGGGCAAAAATACAATCCCAACCAAAGGCCCTGCAAAGCATTATGGGACAAGATTAGCAGTGGGCAGTGAATATTATAGTGTCCAATATCAAAATAATTCTACAAAGAGCTGCAGTTCAACTAGTCGTTACTAGATGTCCCTCACGAGTCAAATGCAAAAGCATTGAAATTATTAATACATCAAGCTGCAGTTCCACTAGTCGTTACTAGATGTCCCTCACGAGTCAAATGCAAAAGCATTGAAACCCATTCATGAAGCTTTTGCATTTGACTCGTGAGGGACATCTAGTAACGACTAGTGGAACTTCAGCTCTTTGTAGAATTATTTTGATATTGGATACTATAATATTCACTGCCCACTGCTAATCTCGTCCCATAATGCTTTGCAGGGCCTTTGGTTGGGATTGTATTTTTGCCAATAACTGTGCTTGGGGTGGTCCTAAGAGGATGGGACCACCACCGAATCGTTCAAAAGATGTGCTTTTTGTGTTCAAGGCATATGCTTGGTTCTCTCCCTAGGTTAGGGAGGATCCCAAAATCATCACCTCTCTCACTGCTTGTTAATTTATCGTTTTCACTTTTGTGAAATAACTATATGCATTTTTAGCATATAAAGACAGAGATATTTAATTGATCTTAACTTGCACTGTGCAAGATGCCTTTGGCAATTATTGTACAGTGCAGTCAAACACACAGCTACGCACTACGCAATTTGCATAGCTACGTGTAGTTCAAAATGTACTTCGCGTAGCTACATGAAGTGCTACTACGCAAACTACGCCCAGGGTTACCTCTAAGTCTAAGTCTATTTTTCAGGAAATCAAGACAACTACCAAACTCCTCATCATTACTTCAGTTTCTCCGGATCCGTATCATTTCACCAAAAGGAATACCTGAGATCACTGAAGTAGGATGCACACTGTCTGCCCTGAAGATATTATTTGCGGCTGTTTCTTTCCTGAATAATCTACTTTGAATACTGTCATTTGAGATGTATAGTTGTACATTCAAAAAATCGATCTTACATTGGTCATGACACATTGTGAAAAGCACATTATATCTGTTGTCATTAAGGTAGTCAATAAAATCTTTCAAGTCATCTTTAGTGCCTTGCCAAATAATTAGAATGTCGTCAATGAAACGAACCCAAAATAAAACATCATCAATCCACTTTCCTGCCAGTGTGGACCAATCATGCTCCCTCTCAAACCATCCCTTAAATAGGTTGGCATAAGAGGGAGCAAACCTCGATCCCATAGCTGTTCCCCGAATCTGGTGATACCCTTTCCCTTCGAAAAGAAATAAGTTGTTTCTTAAGATTAATTCACTCATTTCTAGTAACATTTTCGAGTGTTCGCAAATGCTGGCATTCCTTTTAAAAGGTAGTACTTCAGTGGCCGGTGTCCTAGATAATTTTCTATGCATGTATACAAACATACAACATCAAGCTTCACAAAGCTCATGATAGGGTCCCAAACCACATCCTGTAACTTATTCAGCACATCCATTGTATCCTGGATGTATGATGGCAAATTTACAACTAAAGGTTTTAAGAATAGATCTAGAAATTCAGAGAGATGTCCCGTTAGACTACCTATACTAGAAATAATCGGTCTCCTGGGAGTATTGTGTTGAGATTTATGGATTTTGGGCAGCGTGTACATAAATGGAAATCTAGGATTGACGATGTTTAAATATCTAAATTCACTGTCATCTAGAAGCCCTATTTCTTTCCGGGAGAATAGTTTGTCGGCTATACATCTACTTGCTTCCCATGTGGGATTGTGTAAAAGTTTCCAGTAAGATTTATAATCACTCAATTGTCTTTTAAGTTCATTAGTGTAATCTGTCCTACTCATAATGACAATGGGGCCGATTCACAGAACTAATCTGAGATAAAATCCTAAACTTACTACTTTTGGTATTCACAGAATGCATTTAGTAGTATTAAAGTTAGGACTCCTAACTTTACTACTACTAAACTGAGATTAAATCCTAAACTTACTACTTTTGGTATTCACAGAAGGCATTTAGTAGTAGTAAAGTTAGGAGTCCTAACTTTACTACTACTAAATGCCTTTTGCGAATACCGAAAGTCGTAAAGTTAGGATTTTGTCTCAGTTTAGTAGTAGTAAAGTTAGGACTCCTAACTTTACTACTACTAAATGCCTTCTGTGAATACCAAAAGTAGTAAGCTTAGGATTTTATCTCAGATTAGTTCTGTGAATCGGCCCCAATATTCCCACCCTTGTCAGCCTCTCTTACTGCTATTGATGGATCTGAACCTAGATCTTTTAAGGCTTTTTTCTCTTCAGTGATTGTATTAGCTTGTCTACTGATGTATCTGTCTTTCATGGATTTATGATCTACTACTTTATGTATTTCTTAAATTGTTCTTTTTACAAACAAGTCAATGGCCGCAAACTGATTTCCCTGTGGTGTGAATTTCGATGGTAATGCTAAAGCACTAGTACTTGCAACATTTGCTTCATTAGATAATGATAAAAGCATATGTATGTCATGGACATTTGAAATTGTCAAATCTGATGTTTTTATTTTTTTGTTTGTAGGTACATCACATATTTTATTCATAGCAAAAAAACTCTTCAATTTTAGTCGCCTGACAAATTTGTACAAATCAATCTGTAATTCAGTAAAGTCACAGTCACTATCAGGACAAAAGGTGAGGCTGTGTTGTAAAATATTCAATTCAATGTTACTCAAACATCTGTCAGAAAGGTTAATCACTTGTAAAGTTCCCTGTCACCCTGGCCCTGAGGTGGGAACCCCTTCACCCAGACTTAAATCTTGTTCCTGTTCTGGCTGCACATGCCCATTCTTGTATGCTCTATGTTTTCACTTCCCCCTGCTTGTTTTCCTTGATTTGTTTTTTCCTCCCTAACTTCATACGCTGATTTTCTTAGAAAAAAGAGGAGCTTTGTGGAGGTTTAGATCCGGCCATGTTACTAGGACCCGGATCATCATTAGATGACAGGTCTGAGCTGCTATAATTCACAGAGATTAACTCTGCTGCCTGTTCATTAATTTGCATCCCCTTTAACTTATTAACTTCATCATAACTTTTTGAAAATGTAAACACTCGACCTGGACTATAGTCTTTCTCATCCCTTCTGATTTTAGTGAGTTTTCTTCCCTTGATCTGTAATTGGTGTTTGTTTATTACTTCCTTAAGAATAACATAATTCTTTTCAGTGAGATCCTGTAATTTCATTTATTTAATCCCTTTTTCTAACTCAATTATTTATACGTTCAATTTCTCCACTTTTTGTTTTGCATTCTTAATCAAAATCTGCATCATGCAAAAAGAGGACAAACATAAATTATCTTCCCAACCTTTCAAATGATCATTCTCCAGATCATCAAATATGAGGAAAATAAGAATTCCTAAACCTCTGGGGATGCGTTTGTTGTTTTTGTAATTTTTCAAGGTAGCCCCATCCCACCATTTAGAGAGTTCTGTTTTTTTCATTTCTCCAGTTTAGGGAATTTACTCCTAAGACTATCTTTAGGAGGGTTTTTAGCCCCCTCTGTTATCATAATTTTACTTTGTTTTAATAGATCCGCTGCTAGCTTTTCACGATCATCATCCATGGTTGACATCATTAAATTATCAACAATATATCAGTACACTGTGCGAAACCATTCACAAACATTCACAAAAGATAAGCAAAAGCAGTGTAGGCCCTATCGTACTAAATATCATCAGTAATCCCACGCTCAACTTTTCATGGCCCCACTGTCTAGAAGCCACAACTATTCAATTTACACCACAGCAATTAGAAAAGGAGCGTCCACTATATTGTTTTGTTTCCGGCCAGAGCAGGACCAGAGAGGGAACTCTGTCTGCTGTCGGATATGTTTAGCATTGGTCTGGTCAAGAAGCACAGTGATTGGTGGAGTGCTAGGACACTGAGGCATATTGAGAGCGGATTGGTAGGCGGATTGGTGGGCCTTCTCTATAGAAGTAAGCCCGCTTATTGGTGGAAGCAGAGTGGACCAGAGAGAGAATTCTGTCTGCCGTCGGATATGTTTAGCATTGGTCTGGTCAGGAAGCACAGTGATTGGTGGAGTGCTAGGACACTGAGGCATATTGATAGCGGATTGGTGGGGATTGGTCGGCCTTTTTCTATTGAAGTAATCCTGCTGACTGGTGGAAGCAGAGTGGGCCAGAGAGGGATCTCTGTCTGCCGTTGGATATGATTAGCATTGGTCTGGTCAGGAAGCACAGTGATTGGTGGAGTGCTAGGACACTGAGGCATATTGAGAGTGGATTGGTTGGCCTTATTCTTTAAATCAAGGATGCCTGGTAGTAAGGGTTAGAGGCATTTTTCCGTGACACTCGAGCCCTGAGGCATGAAGGAGGAAGGTGAGTGGAGATATGGGAGGTCAAGCACATAGATACACTGGATTGAGGTAGACTATTAGGTGATTTACAGAATAGTTAATATCAGTGGCGAAGTGGGCAACAATTGAATGTGGATTCTGTACCTAGATTGGTAGTGTTTAAATATACAGATTCTCATAGGATTAGTGGACTGAAATGGAGCATGAGGAAGAGGAATTTGTTGATTAAAGGCATGGATAGGGGGACCTTAGGGGGACTAAAACATACTTTTTGCTGAAATACAGGCGATTAAATGTGATTTTGGGAGGAAGATAATTTATATTATGCTGATTATTGCCATGTTTTAATTATAGATGACTTACAGGGTTTTACACCACCCTAAAAGGTTTTATTACCCATGAAGACACTGAAACAGGAAGCCATACTTCTTGCTACTTACAAGTCTCACAAATTTGGAAAGCACAAGTGAGTTAAAATTCAATAATGGTTATGTGCAAATGTTTTTTGTTGGGAAAAAGCTTTTAATGGGAAACTATTGATAACAGACTGATATTTAGATTTGACAAATTTAGGTAGGATATTTCTGTAATATAAATTAAAATGTGAAAAAAGAAAAAAATCTTTGGAAGGTTTAATACATTTTTTTTATAGTTTATAAATAGGCAGGGAAACGTGGTGTGTAGGGCTATGTGCATATTGCATTATTGATGACAACAGTGGAAAATGAAAATTTGTTTTTCTGTTAAAAAGAAAAATGTCATTAATATGTGTGGAGTCTTAGGATGCGGAAGGCACTATAGGTGATTTTATGGATATGTATAAATGTTTTTGTTATAATGTCAAATAGGCATTATATATCTGAGTGATGTATATATCTTTTAATTTGATTTACAGCCCTGATGAAGTCCATAGAGGACGAAACGCGTTGGCTGGGCTGACTGGAAAATTGCATGTATTGAAAAATCAATAAAAGTTGGATACTGGACGCATTCTTAAGACTCCTGACAATTGAACCTCACATCCTGTTCATCATTGTTACGTTTGTTAACATTGGGTTGCCTGAATTTGGACCGGAAACAAAACAATATAGTGGACGTTCCTTTTCTAATTGTTGTGGTGTAAAAAAAATAAACATAGTTGTCATGTCCTAGTTTGCATGTGGTCAGGGCATTGTAAAGTGGAACCTGACGGATGAGTGAGGTCATAAGATTCACATGTGTTGGTTGGTGAACGATGATTGCAGTGGCAGCTTCCCTGTTTAACTGTCCCTTTTTTTCTGCTTAACTTATGAAATAAAGTTACACCACTTTCATTTGTACCAGCACACGACTCACTTTTCATCACTGGTGAAGATTTGGGGAAATGTTTTCTTTGGTCGATTTCCTGACAACTTAACTGCTTGATCAATGCTGATGTCGGCGTTCTATGTGTGTGAAGCTGAGGACTTGAAAATCGCCGCTTCATATCACAGAAAGAACTTGTGGCAGTTCCAGGGACAGCTGTAAGGAGGTGGCTTTGCTTTCTTTGGTTGTGGTGGGGTGACCATTTTGGTGCCCTGTACTCCCATAGAATCTTCTACTCTGTGCATTCTGTACACATCATTACTCTCTAGCAATTTTTGACATAAAACTGCAGAAGGACTGTGACCCACTATGGGGCATCTGTACTAGGACTTAACGCCCCCAGAATGTCTTCAAAAGTGACATAGCCTTATTTACAAGGTGGAGTTAAACCACTTAGCACGGCTTAATGCAGCCTTGTAAATATGTGCTCCTTTCACGCTACACTTAGCGTGAAAGGAGCGGGCAATGAGTGCTGTGGTGGGCGTTCCACTGCAACACCCATTGATTTTGATGCTGCCCCATATTTACAAGGGTGGCGTAAATATGTGGGAGCAACAAAATTTAGACCAAAAAAACAAATCTTAACATGGAAAATGAGGAGAAATGATTCATTTCTTCTCGTTTTTGCTGTTTCTATCTGTGCTGCATTGTGCAGCACACATATGAGTTGCAAATCGCCATTCAGGATTGTTTATGTGCAGGAAGGGACGCCTTCCTGCACATAAACAATAATTCCCCCCAACACAGGCACCCTTGCACGATGGTGCAAGGGGGCCTGCGTTGGCGCAAAGCAGCCTAGTTTAGCGCCAGTGCTAGGGGAAACGCAGGGGTGCATCGTATCATTGTAAATATTGTGCATCCCTGCGTTTTTTAACCTACGGAGCGAGGCGTTAGTGATTTTGAAGCTAACCTGCGCTCCGCCAGTTCATTGCACATATGCCCCTAAGTCTGCTATATCATCGCGAATGCATGCGGCCATCTTGGATAGGCCTCAAGAGCACTGCTGTTGCCTACCACATCAACCATGTTCCTTATCTGCTATTGAAAGTTGTACGCTTGTTTGCTGCTGCTTGTGTTTATTGACATAAATAGAGCTTTGTATATCTCACAAGTTTCTGTGCATTCTTGAATGATATCCTGTTACATTTTTACACTGTGCTACACATTGATTCATTTTCCTTCACAATATATATTTTTTTGCATTCATACTATGCAGGTTGTTACAGCACCACCTCCTTTCCTATAACTGCTGAGCAAACCACCCGTCAAGTGGAACAAGTAGTACAGAGCTTTTAATGGGCATTTAGGAGCCATTCATGCCTTCAAATTCAAACCTGACAGAAAAAATGGATTTTGGAAACTTCTCTTGGCATGGAAAGTGAAGAGATCTTTGTACACTTGCCAGATTTTGTATAAGGTGATAATGAAGAAAAACTGGATGAACTTGAAGAAGCATTAAAGATGTTAGAAAGACATCTTCCAAACCACTGAATTTAGTGGTAAAAAAGCATAAATTATTTTCAAGAGAACAATCAGCATCTGAGTCAATTGACATGCATGTGGCGTTGTTACATGTGTTAGCAGCAAAACGTGAGTTTGGAAATTTCACAGAACAATTGATAAGAGACCAACTCAACACTAAGGGGCCGATTACGATGCAGCCCGTAAATGTTCCGACCTGCGGTCGGAGCCTTCAGGGCCGCATCGTAAAGCGCCGCGCGGTGTACTTTCTGATCGCCTCATTATGATGGAGGCGGTCGGAAAGTAAACCGGCTGGTCATTCGGCTGACTTCCGATGAGCTCGGAGAGCCCATCGGCCAGTCGGAAGCTGGCCAGTAATCTCAAGGGCAGGCCTTTCTGCCCATGAGATTACGATACACGGTTTCCGATTTGGTTTCCATGCCGGCCTGTCCAACATGGAAACCATGTCGGAAAGCATGTTTGGGGGCCCACAGCAGGGCCCCCTTGGGCGCACGGCCTCTGGTTGGAGGCTGAGGGGGCACATATGGTGCCCCCTTGTTGATCCTTGCACCTTGAGGTGCCTGCCACGGGGTGCAGGATGAACTGCACCTCCCTTTTCTCAATGGAAGCTTGTGTTACGGCCGGTTTATGGTTGTAACACGAGCTTCCATTGAGGAAACGGAGCATGCGACCGAACAGTGTTTGGTCGCATTGTAATTGGTCGCTTGGGACCGCCGACCGGGTGTCGGTCGGTCCCAGGACCGAGTCGGTGTCGACATCGAAATCATGCCCTTAATGTCACAATAAGAGGATCCAAGAATGTTTACTTACATGCAAGGATCCTTCTCTAGATAAGGAGTCAGAACTATCTAATAGCATGCAGAATTCTAAAGAATATCTCAAAGAATGAAGTAAAGGGACTGAAAAAACTGTTAGTGCAGTGAAATCAACAAATTGGGAATAAATACAATACAAAAAGCAAAACTTATCCTGAAAAGTTCTGTTTTAGATATAGATCAAAATGTCATGTTTCCTCTTTCAAGTAGTGTCCTGCTTTGGGGAAAGAATGCATTAAATGTGGTATGGTGAGGCATTTTACAAGGGTTCACAGAAATGCTATAAAAAGCGCATAATTAATGTTGCTGTGGAAGAAACTCAAGAGTATTGTCTGTTAAGGTTCTTGAGAAAGACTTTCCTCCCAGGGTGGACCCCATTGAGGATTTTGTAGTGGGTGGGATAGTAATCCTGCTCTTAACTGATTCAGGGTCGAAAATTGCAAACATCACGAGGATATTTTTCATGCAAAAGATAAATGTGAGACCTTTCCCTTCCTGATATAAGCCTGGGTGGTTATAATGGAGTTAAGATAAATCTAGTAGGGTATTTTGAAACAACCATATATTTTAAAGGGTGTGGTATTGCAGGGAATGGCTATGTTTCAGTAAAAGGTCCTGGTATTTAAAGGTGGCATCATCAAGGATGTCTTGGGATACTTTTGAAACCTGGTTCGGATCTGAAGGTGTTAAGTGTAGATGGAGATCTTTCACTGGTCCTGATTCTGGAACAGTATAATGATACGTTTCACGATGGCCTAGGAAAAATGACTAACTTTGAGCTTGTCATCAGAGTGAAAGAATGGAGTAAACCACTCAAACACAAGTTAAGGTGTCTTACTTTGAGTGTTAGGTCTGAACTTAGTGAGGTTCTCAAGAATCTATGTAGAGAGGGAGTGATTGAACCTACAGATTCCACCCTTTAGTTATCTGTCATTGTGGTGGCTCATAAGAAGAATGATGATGAGCTTAGAATGTGTATAGACCTACGGAGTCCTAATAAAGTGATCTTGGTTGAAGGGCACCCTTATCAAAGATAGATGAAATGACTTGGACATTGCCTGGGGAACTTATTTCTTCTAAGCTAGAGATGTGACCCGTCTACTGCCAGATCATATTGAATAATGAATAAAGATGTCTGACATCATTTGTCACCTCTGATGACCTATTTCAATTTTGTGGGGTGCCTTTGGGTTTTGAATCTGCTACTGCTATTTTTCAAAGGTTGATTGGGGAAGTGCTACAAGTTTTGCCTGGAGTATCTGTTTTCCAGGATTATATTATTGTATGGTAAAAATAAAGTCAGCTCATTAAAAGTTGAGAAGTGACTCCCTCGCCCTTCCCACCCCCCCCCCTAGTGGGGTGTCGGTTTTGACAGAGGGCTACAAACCCAGACTAGGCTCACTGCTATAGAACCTCTTGTATCCTCTCTCCACCCTGTCTTTCCTATTCTCTCTCTCTCTATCATCCTTTGCCTAATTTCCCAGCAAGTCAACGTAGAGGGGATTAGCTAAACATGTATACCAAAGTACCTGTAACTACTGCAACACAAGCTATGTTTGGCTGGAACCTCGTAACAGAAATGCTAATTTACTTGTTTATAAAAATTTAATAAAATACTTTGGAAAAAAAAAAAGTTGAGAAGTGTTTTGAAAGCTGTCTGGGAGAGAGGATTAATTCTAGAGGGAGGTAAGTGTGTGTTTATTGTAGAGGAAATTGAATATCTGAGACATTTAATTTCCAGTAAAAGCATTTGTTCAAGGCCACGGCTATTGAAATCAATTGTAGATGTTGCTGTGCCAAATGACCATGACAAATTACACATGTTTATTAGAAAGTGCAAGTTCTATTACAAATGTATTCATGGTTTTCTGATCATTGCTAAGCCTCTGTTACATTTGATAAAAGAAAATTGTCAAGTTTGTCTGGGGTACAGAGAAAGATTGCACTTTTCCAGAAATTTAGAGAGGTGTCATCAACACACATTGGATCCACATGACTGTGAACAGAGCTGGATCCTGCATGGCTCTTTATGCCATCTGGCAGAGTGCTCTACAGTGAGCCTGGATCCCTTTGCCTTAAGCGATCTCTGCCTATCAGGGGCTTTCTCTTAATGACTCATTCCATTCTCTCCAGGGAAGAAACTTTGTATCACCTTTGATGCCAGCAATGTGGGATTAGGGGCAGTTTTGTGTCAAGGTGAAGGAAAAAATGAAAGTATAATTGCTTTTGCTTCACGGACATGGAAACCGCAAGAGAGATTGTACCCTGAGATTGAATGGAAGATGTTGGCCTACACCTGGGCAGTTTAAAAATGTAAGCCATATGTCTAGGGAACCAAATTTCTAGCACGTACCGACCATAACCTATTGATAAACATTCTTAATGCTAGCAATGTAAACACTAGCAAAGCAACAGCGATGTTGGTGAGATTCAATCATTCAGTATGTTTGTAGAGCACTACTTGTCACCCATGAGGGTATCCAGGAGCTGGCAGGGTCCAGTTGATTAGCCGAATAGCCAAATCTTCAGGGACTTTCAGAACTCTGGAAGAGATGGGGAGGTCCATAGATGAAAGGGTAGCTTGTTCCATGTCTTCGCTGCTAGTTAGGAAAAGAAGCGACCTCTGCATCTGCTACTTTGGATGTGGGGGGTGAGGGTTAAAGAAAGAGACGTAGAGCAGAGGTGTCCAGTGGGCTGACGGAAGTTCAGGCGGTAGTTTAAGCAGGTGGGTCCACAGTTGTGTAGGGCCTTCTATGCATGGATCAGGAGCTTGAACTGGCATCTTTTCTGTACAGGGAGGCAGTGGAATTCCCTGAGGTAGAGGGTGATGTGGGCTCATCTAGGGAGATCCAGGACGAGTCTGGCTGTGGCATTCTGTATGGTCTGTAGTCATCGGAGAAGGTGAGCTGCTATCCCTGCGTAGAGAGCATTGCCGTAGTCCAATCGGCTGAGATGAGGGCCTGGGTGATAATGATGCGTCTTGAGCTTTGGGGTTGCCATTTGAATATCTTGTGAAGAAGCAAGAGGAGAAGCTGGAGTTGACCTCAGTCGTTATGGTTAGCTTGCTGTCCAGAATGATGCCTATGTTCCTAACGTGGTCAGTGGGGGTAGGAGTAGGTCTGACATCTGAAGGCCTCTAGGATGCGTTCCAAGGGGAGATTTTGTTTCCAAATATCAGTGCCTCTGTCTTGTCAATGTTGAGCTTCAGGAAGTTATCCTTCATTCAGTTGGCGACTTCTGTCATGCAGTTGTGGAAGTTGGCCTTGGTGGTGTCTTCGGAGAGGGATAGGATGAGTTGTGTGTTGGTCTTCGGAGAGGGATAGGATGAGTTGTGTGTTGTGTGCAGGGGATATGATGTTGAGTCTGTGGGTTTTGGCGATGCTGGCCAGAGGTGTCATATAAATGTTGAAGAGAGTGGGGATGAGTGAGGATCCTTGGGGTACTCCACGGATGATTTCCTTGGATTCAGAGGTGAAGGGGGAAAGGAGAATTGTTTGCGTTCTTCCTGTGAAGAAAGAGATGATCCAATTGAGAGAGGCTCCTTGGATCCCTATGTTGTGCAGGCTTGTGATGAGTGTGTGGTGGGAGACCGCATCGAAGGCTGCCTAGAGGTCTAGGAGGATCAGAGCCTTGGTCTCTCCTCAGTTGAGTAGGGCTCGGATGTCGCTGGTAGCCGCAATGAGGGCTTTCTCAGTGCTGTGGTTGCCGAGGAATCCAGATTGGAAGGAGTTGAGTAGGAGTTTCCGTTCCAGATGTGAGGAAAGTTGTTAGTTGATGGCTTTTTCTAATACTTTGAACAGGAATGAGAGCAGGAAGATCGGTCGGTAGTTGTTGAGTTTGCTGGGTTCTGCCAATGGTTTCTCTAGTAGGGCATTGACTTCTGCATGTTTCCGGTCCTCAGGGAAGATGGCAGTGACAACTGAGGTGTTGAACAAGGTGGTGAGCACATGGCTGATTCTGGCTTCACCTAGGTTGAAGATATGGTGGGGGCATGGGCTGGTTGGGGCCCTAGAGTGTACCAAGTTTATGATGGAGGCCAGTCGCGGTCCGTGCAGGTAACAGCGGAGGGGCGGTGAGGCCACGTTGGGGGGATTTCGAGGGACGATGCTGAGGGGAAATTAATTATTTATTTAATTTTCCCTCTGCATCGTCCCTTGAAATCCCCCCCCAATGTGGCCCCACCGCTGTTACCTGCACCAACCGCGGCTGATGGAGGTGTCCGTTGGGACGAGCTGACTTAATTTGCTTAGTCAGATGTCTGTGGTGGTAGACGTTTGTTGTGTTGCCTGAAGAAGTCAGTGGCCTTGGGATAGGGTTTGAAGTTTCTGTAGATGACAGCGATCTTGTTGTGAAAGAAGTTTGCAAGTTTGTTGCAGAATTCCTGGAGGGGGTAATGTTGTTTTTTGCAGCTGAGGAGTTGGAGAAAACTTTGATGATGTTGAAGAGTTCTTTGCTGTTATTGGAGCTTGATTGGATGCGTGGCACAAGGCCTTTTCCTTCCATTCTCTCAACTGTCTGTGGTAGAGGTTGAGGGCTGTCTTGAAGGTGGTCTAGTTGGTTGTGTCATTGCTGCTGTGCCATCTCCTTTATAGTCATTTACAGTGTTGTTTAGCTGTTCTGAGGTCTTCAGTGTACCAGCTAGCCTGCTTGGTAGACCTTCTGTGGGTGTTGTTGCTGATGGGAGCTACTTTGTCGGCGCAGGTGGTGATCCAATTGTTGAAGAGTCTGAGCTCTGGTCTAGGTTGTTGGAGGAGATGGGGTGGGGGGTGGTGAGGGTGTTGATCAACGTGTCTTCTGAGACTTTTCTCCAGCTGCAAAGGGGGAACATTGCGCAGATTGGGGGCGGATGTTCATGAGCTGGTGATGTTGAAGTGGACAATGGAGTGGTCAGTCCAAGTAAGTTCTGTGGTGTGGCTGTACTTAATGCGGTAGCTGGAGGTGAACATGGGGTCTAGCTTGTGGCCTGCGGTAAATATTGGGTCATGGACTAGTGGGTGAGTCCGATGTTGTTCATCCTGTTGAGGAGGTTGGCAGTGTTGATGTCATTGAAGTAGAAGTTGAGGTCGCTGAGGAAAATGTAGTTGTTGGAGTCTATGGCAAGGGGGAGATGAAGTCAGCAATGAAGTTGCAGAAGGCTGGAGGATGGTAAGCGGGGGTGCCCCTGATTGTGGTTTTGCTGTCTGTTTGGAGTCCGAAGTTGAGGTGTTCCATGGCCGGGGTCATGTAAATTGTGGTAGTGCATTGGATGGATTCCTTGTGTATGATGATCATCCCTCCACCAGGCTTGTTGATGCAGTTGTGGTGGGTGAGCTTGTATACTTAGGGTATTGCGGTGGTGATGTTGGGCACCAAAATGGGGTTGAACCAACTCTCAGTGAGGTAGAGAACATCGGGTGTGAGGATGGAAATGAGGTCCCAATTGTCAGTGGTGTGTTTGCATAGTGAGCATGTGTTGAAAAGGACACATGCTTTTGTTCAGGTGATGCCTGTGGTGTGTTCAGGATGGGGCTGGTCGTCGGCTGGTGTGTGTGCTGTGGCAAGTGAGGTGGCGGTGGTTGCAGGTGAAATGTCCTATCGTGGAGTGTGGGTTGATGTGGTGGCAGTTTTTGTTGTGGTGTCTGGGGTCAAGGGTGTAGAGCTCAGCAGTGGTGTATCTCTGGGGGACGGGAGGACCGGGGGTAATGGCGCTGGGTGCGGTCTGCTGTGCACGGCCGTGCTGCGGCCTGCATTAAGTAGGTCCTAGGGTGGGAGAGCTTCAGTTGGCGGGAAGGACAATGGGCAGGAAAACCCAGCCAGCGGCGGGCCACTGGATCAGGCTGGAACAAGCAGGAACTGTAGGCCACAGGCGTGTGGCAGCGTAGGTGTCTTGGTGCCTAGGTCAAATTCTAAATTGTTAGGATACCACTTTAAAGTTGAGTGCATTGTGGATGGTAAAAATAAAAGGTCAGGATGTTTATCACGTCTTCCGGGTTACCAAGAACATGAGTATAAAAATGATGGGAAGGCCGATAGGGAAGATATTAAGTGTTTGGTGGTGAGCATTTGTTGGACAAGTTTGGGGTGTGTGAGTGAACAAGAATGGAAAGAGGCTGTACATGAAGAAGTGGTTTTGAAGAAGGTCATTGAACACATTAGGAATGGTTAGCCAAGAGAGAATAACTTACCTTTGGTTTTGCAAATGTTTAGTACGTTTCAGTCTGAACTTTCAGCGGCAGCAGGCGTGTTGTTGAGAGGAAACAGATTGATACCACATTCAAGTATCAGAAACAGGTTGCTGGCACTAAGCCATGAAGGCCATTTAGGAATGACTTCCAGTAAGAAAATATTAAGATTACAGTTTGGTGGCCCGCTATGGACAGGGATGTGGGGGATTGGGTTGCTAAATGCAGCAATTGTGCTGAAGATGACAAAGGGTTCAAACCTAGAGTTCCACCTATGACAGAGGTGGAATGTCCTGAGAATGTGTGGGAGAAAGTAGGCACAGATTTTGTGGGGCCATTACAAGCTCTCTCTCAACGACAAATATTTGCCATTGTTATAGTTAATTATATGTCCAAATGGTTGGAGGTGACATTTGTGTGAGAACCAGACATGAGAAGTGTCATTTCTTTTCTAATGAATGTATTTGATATATAGGATTTTTCCTCAGGATTAGGCTCGGATAATGGAGTGCAATTTATCTCCAAAGAAATGAGGGATCTTGTGGATGGAGGTGAAATCAAGCACAAATGTTGCATTAGTTCTCATCCTCCAAGCAATGGCCTTGTTGATAGGATTAATAGAATGCTTGTTGAGCATGTCAGGGGTGCGCTTTTGGGTGACATTGATGTGGAGGATGCTGTGAGGACTATGCTTTAGGCTCATCACTGTACCTCATATAGTGTAACAGGTGTTACTCCTTTTTGTGCATTGAGGGGCAGGAAGTCACATGATCTTTTGTTTCCAACTTGTTTAAATAAATTGAACGGGGAGGTGGGATCAGGTGAGCCTAACATGTGAGTTACTAGTGAGAGCATTCTGAGAAGTCACCATTAGAGCAAGTAGGCTCGATTCCATAAAAAAACAAAGCAATAGAGCTTAACAAAGGTGATTTGGAATTAGTGAAATTACAAAAAACCAAGTGAGACAAGGAGAAGTCAGGTACAGTCAAGGCCACTGGAATAATGTGATTGTGTGGTGTGGTGTTTTTCCGGTGGTTGCCCATAAAAAAACGGACCGTGTTTAAACTTCTTTGTCTGGTCCACAAAGCCTTGTACGGAAGTTGGCCACCCTATCTGTAGGGTAAATTACAGTGGTATGTCCCTACTCGGTGTCATAGATCCAGTGGCAAGTTTTTGTTACTTCCTCCGTGTATTCGTGCCACCAGGTATGGTGGGCGCTCCTTCTCACACTTTGCCCCCCAGCACTGGAATCTGCTTTCACTGCATCTGCATGTGTGTACTGACTTTAACAGTTTAAGAAATCCCCCAAAACCTTGCTCTTTTAGCTGTCTTACACCTTCCACTCTGGGTCTGGCCAATCTTTGGAGCTGCTATAGCACCGAGAGACCCCAGCTGGGGTGACACGTGCGCATTATAAGCAAACCTAACATAACATAAAATAATTATGAATTTGCTGCATTTGTCACATAATACATCATCTGCTGCATAATCTGCAAGTTTTAACAAAAAACACATTTGTTTTTAGCTCAAATGGTTAAAAAATTACTAAAAGCGGAGTGGCAAGTGTTTATTGCTATATTTGGGTGTCAAACTGGTACTGAGGTGCAACTTATGTTGCTACTAAATGTGGTGCAATTTATGCCCAGACAGTGTTAACACAAATTGTGCTGCATTATGCCACATAATTTAACCATTCTTGTCGCATAATTTAGTTACCGCTGTTGCATAATTTGGCACTCTCCTGCTGCATAATTCCAGTAGCCTTCGGTACAGTCCTCCGCGGTTGGTTGAAGAGTAGGATGGTGAATGTAGGAGAAATGGGTGAAAGTGAAGGTGCGGACAAGAAAGGCGTGATGTATGACTGTTGATGGAGGTTTGGTGGGGATGAGAAGGCTAAGGTCAAACATGGTTCTTTCTTCAACTTGGCCCGAACAGGTCAGTGTGGAGTAGGTCACTGACTTTGATATTAAAGAACTTAGTCATGACTTAAAAGATATGGGTTTTTTGTAGAGTACTTGTGACATTTTGTTGCTCATTGGTTTGTCATCTTATATTTCAATGTTACTTGCAGTTTTTGGATTTTGTTTGTATTATTGAAAGGAGGGAGGTGTGTCATGTCCTATCTTGCATGCAGCCAGGGGGTTTTAGGCTGGACCCTGACAGAAGAGTGAGGTCATGAGATTCGAAGAGGTTGATTGGTGAGGGATGCCTGCAGTGGCAGCTTCCCTGTTCAGATGTCCCTTTTTATCTACTTAACTTATGAAGTAAGTATTTTTGATCCTAGTTTGAGTTTCCTTATCTTTTCTCCCTTAGTAAATGCTGTAGTTTTTACCTTATTTCTCCCATCTTCTTCTATTTCAAATTCTTTCCAGGTTTGACTCATGAAGGCAGGCTAACAGCTGACAATACCATCACTGTCACACGCCTGGACTATGCAAATTCTCCGCCTCTGGGGCTCTTAATCACATCATGCATAAGCTGCAATCTATTTAAATTACTAAAGACAGTTGTCTTGAGTGCTATATAAACTTTAATTCAGAGCTTCATTCACTCCCAGTCCACCACAATATCGTACTGACGGTTCTCTACATGGTACACTGTGAATTTCCTAGAATCTCTTCTTCCTCTGAGCAAGGTTTTGGGGGATTTCTTAAACTGTTAAAGTCAGTTACAGCTGTTCCACTTGTATCAGCATGCGACTCACTTTTCATCAACGTTCATATTGGGAACATCGGCCTTTCAAGTTATATTGAGAAAAAAGGTGAAATAATGTGTTTCTGATGGCTGATGGTTCTCAATCTCCTGGTGCTTATCACACTCATCACCACCACATCTTGGGAGTCTTTGTGCTGCAGAGTTCAGTGCTCTGTCCCCTTCCGTTGTTTCTCTACATAACTTACTTGTCCACATCATCCCCTGTTTGTCTTCTTATGTCGTTTCAATAAATTTCTCCTCTGAAAGACAGAGGGGAGGGAGGTACTGGGAGCTGGTTTAGGAGGTCCAGAGCCCATGCTCCTACGGGTAGATCGAACAGAAGCACCCTTTTTTGATTCTTTGTCTTCTTATGTCTCCTGACAGTGGCGTAGCAAG
This sequence comes from Calotriton arnoldi, assembly GCA_963921515.1. NCBI lineage: Eukaryota > Metazoa > Chordata > Amphibia > Caudata > Salamandridae > Calotriton > Calotriton arnoldi. The sequence goes on along the minus strand of CAWUFW010002702.1, from coordinate 507,858 downwards.
GGGGGGCGGGTGCGGTCTGCCCCAGGCGGCATGAGTTTTGGGGGCAGCAGCCTCTGCCCTCTCCCTCCCCCCTCTCACATATGGCCGCTGCGGGGCAACCGCTGCAGGGACAGCAAAATGTCTAGCTACGCCACTGTCTCCTGAACACTGATCACCTGCAGGCCTTTCTTTCGTTCCCCATCATCATTGTTAAGAATAAATGAGTCTCTTCTCGCTGCTGGGAGACTCATTTTCCAATTTTTGATCCTAGTTTGAGTTTCCTTATCTTTTCTCCCTTAGTAAATGCTGTAGTTTTTACCTTATTTCTCCCATCTTCTTCTATTTCAAATTCTTTCCAGATTTGACTCATGAAGGCAGGCTAACAGCTGACAATACCATCACTGTCACACGCCTGGACTATGCAATTTCTCCGTATCTGGGGCTCTTAATCACATCATGCATAAGCTCCAATATATTTAAATTACTAAAGACAGAGCTGTCTTGAGTGCTACATACATTTTAATTCAGAGCTTCATTCGCACCCAGTCCACCACAATATCGAACTGATGGTTCTCTACATGGTACACTGTGAATTTCCTAGAATCTCTTCTTCCTCTGAAATAGGTTTCAGTTGCGCTCTCTGGTTCTGCTCTCTGGTTCTCTGTTCGTGTTCTTTGAATCAGCATTTCTCTGGCAGAGGGTGGGTACTAGTGCGTTCCCACTGCTTGCTTCATTTGCCTGAAATGGGTGTATCCGGCTTTTTCACTTTATATACTGAATCCTCTTACTTAGGGGCAGATTTACAAGCCCCTTGCGCCACTTTTGCGTCACTTTTAACATGGGAAAAGTGACGCTAAAAGTGGCATAAGGCTTATAAATCTGCCCTTAGTTTTAGATAGAAATTAAAAATGTTTCTCTTGCAATAAAGTGTAACTTCTGCCAGTCTGTCTGCCTTATTGCCGAGAAACCTTCTAATAATGACATGCACTACAAAAATATATACCACACATGACAATATCTTGCAACTGCTAAGCTCAAGATCTAAATATCAGAACAACCTGCGCTGATTATCTCTCCTGCTAAGGTCCTAATCAATCCATTGGTCAGATGTAAGAGGAACTGTATCAAATGCTTGTGCATGGCACTCCCTCAAAATGCCTTCACTCACATGGAGAATCATTAACCTTCACTTTAGTGGATAGCTCGACTGCTGTCTGCCTATAAAGGGTGCAATAGAAAGTCCTCTCCCTAGTGTCTAAAGCAATCCACAGCACCACCCCCACCTCTCATGGATAGTGACAAGCCACACCTCAACTTGCTCCTTGTGTTGAGTTAACTTCCACTCCCTAATAGTACTCAGTCCTATCACTCCTCCAGATTCAGGCACTTCAAACTCCTCGACCTTCTACTCTGAACTGCCCTCCTAAATGAACTAAGAGCCATCCCATCTCTCTTCCAGGTCACATAAAACCTCATCTTGGCATCCTTGACTCTTCACAAAAGACAGGAACAAGCCCAGACCCCGAAACAAAATGCTCTTGTTTCTTTGCAATCTCCATTCACTCAATGTAAACATGCAAGAGAAGGATATTACAGGATATAGTTATATAATAATTCTGTAGAGTGGTGACATTGTGGACTTGCAATTAGGGGTGGGGTAATTCTCTCTAGTATAATTACTTGTAATTATGCGTAATTGTGTGAGAAGTGTAATCCAGCATTTAGAGCTATTTTCTTGCTGCAAATTGCACCCTTGCGTCCAAAATGAGCCGGAGGAGGCATTTTTCCACAAGCAATTAGCACTAAATGCTACAGGAATCGAACAGTAGCCAACAGCAGCTCGCTTTCTCTTAGTTCATTGTTTCTGCACTCCCGTCGTAGGATTTTTGGCCCACGTTCCTCTTAATTAGTCAAGCTGGCGTAATTGCAATTACAAGAGTAATGCGTAATTACTGAAACTGCTCCGATTACTCCGGCATAATTAAAATGTCTCCCAGGCCTACTTGCAATCACTTTAAAGCAATGGTGGTATTAAGCTACAACAACATAAGAACTAAGGATTGTGGTCAAGCTATCCCGATCTGGTATTTTTCAGTCTCTACTCTTGCGATTACACTTAGTGGAGGGCCTGTTTGAAAACTCAGTTTTCAGAAGTTTTCTAAAGTAAAGATATTTGCCTGAGAACGTGATTCAACTTGTTCCAAAGTTTGGAACCTTGAACCCTGAGGCGCCTTCATCTATGTTTAGTCATTTGAATACTGTGTGTTGCCTCTGATTGGTGGTGGTTGAGTGTCGGCTCCTAGCTGGGATTGATTGAGGGGCCAGTTGTTGTCAGCCTCCTAGGCGTTTTCCCAAAAGGCCTTCTGAATTGCAAATAACCCTTTGAATTCCATTTGTCATCCACTGAGAGCCACGAGGGATCTTTAGATTGATAGAGGTGCTATTTATTTGTATTAGTTCTGCCTTTATCAGATCACAGATATCATCAATCTACCTTTTTGTAACCACAGTGATTACACATATGCTTCTGCTTTGCTCAATGCTATGCCTAGTTCTTCTGTTAGAAGGGCTGTTAATTTCAATAAATATAGGGCTCGATTCACAAAGGGATTACGACTCGTAAAGGTATGAGTGCGGAGCCTCCGCTCTGAGCACCGCAGTGTGGAGATTCTGCCCGAGGGAGGAGATTCTGCACCGAGTGTAGAGACTCCGCTCTTGTACCTTTACCAGTTGTAAGTCCCTTTGTAATATAAGTATAGGACAGAACTCTACTGCTAGCTTCACCAGCCATAATTCAATCAATTGCCCACCATCCTAGCGATCTAAGCTCCCCCCTGCCTAGTCCCCTGTCCACCCAAGCTAGTGCCATGACAAGGAGTCCTTCTTTCATACATATTCAAGATCCCCCACTTGCCTTGCCCCAGACTCCTCAGCCATGAGACTGGACACACAGATAAATACAGCCACTGCAAACTTTTTTCCAGCCTATGAGAGTCTCTGAAGAACCACTTCCTCAGATTTGAAAACTCAATTGCAAGACTCTCCAACAACCCCAAGTCAGGAAGTTCATTAATTTCCTAAAATGTTGAGCATCTCCCTCAACACCTTCCCTGCACCATCAAATCGCCTGATGTATGTAGGCCCCCCTGATCGAAAACAGGTGCAGTGCTCTTCTGGGTTCTGCCTAACATCTCCCAGTAGGGCCAGGAGGAGCCCTCTGGCTTCACAGTGTTCAGGAGAAATTACCAGCTGGTCTCGTTCTGGTGCTTCAAGCACCCGTCCAAGCTCTTCCCAGGCGATCCACTGGTGGAACAAAACTTAAGGGGGCTCCCCTGCAAAGTACATGGAGGGGGGCCCCATGCTCCAAACGAAGTCTGGAGCCCTCAGGCTAGAGGCCCATGCACAGTGCCAGAGGGGGCCCCCTGGCCCGCAGGGGCTTTTGTTATGCCACTGAAGCAATCTATTGTTGCATAGACGTTGGACGTGTCTACTTATGGGAAGGGGAATTAGGTACTTTGGGCCATATGTCTCAACATTATTAATTGCTATTTCCAAATATTGATTATTATTGAATCACAATTTGGGAATCACAATCAGTAATGCATGAAACTTTTATTTTTAAAATAGTGAGTCCTAGTGGGTCGCTTATCGATTTACCTCATGAATATAAATGAGGTAGCTTTCAGTTTGCAACCCATTAGGAATAATAGCCATCACAGGGATGGTGGCCTGCTGGGATCCGCAGACCCCATGTCTGGGATTGGTTTTAAATAAAGCAATCTTTTTTTTTTTAATGCAGCACGTTTTCCTTTAAGGAAAACAGGATGCTTTACAAAAACTAAAAATGAATGTTTCATTTTTATTTTTTAAGAGCAGTCTGTGATTTGTAGGAGCACTGCCTGGTCTTAACATTTTTCTTGACATTTTTAAAGGGAAAATGTTCTTATGGGGACCAATTCCCATTTGCAAATGGGTTACCACCTCCTTTGAATCGATTGTAAAATATATATGTTTTGCGACCAGAATTAGTTTGCAAAATATTAATACATAAAACTACCCTTCAGTATTTGGAAGGGACGTCCTAAACACATCCCTTCCAAATCCTGAACCCCAAGCCCAAATTGCCATTTGGTAACAAGTGACCGAATCACAATTTGCCTTTTGTACATTAAAAAATGCTTTATTTAGGTCACAAACAGCCCGATTCTGCAAATTGGGACGTTTACGGCCTCCAGAAAGCCTTGCACATCTGGCCTATTCTTCCTAACAGCTGCTTTACACATGTGTTGTAATCCATACCACTTATCCTTTCTAAGCGCTGTGTTGGATTTTGTGGGTTTATTTTGTTCTCTCCAGGAAGGACCTGAAACTATTTTAATGAACTAGCCCCTTTTAAGACCAGCGTGTGCCGGGTGTTGTTATATCTGGCACACATTTTCACCTGGTGTGAGTGTTGTTTCTTGTGGAATAAATGGGCTTTCCCTGCAGTATCACGTGTTGTACCAGTCCTGCGAGTATTTCCTACTTCCAAGGACTTTACAGGTCGTGTTTTTCCCAGTAAATAATACTTAGCAGGGATTTTTTTACCACACAGCCCGGGCAGTTTCTCAGCCTTCAACATAACACAGTATAGCATAGCATAACATAACATGTCATGGCATAGCATAGCATAGCATAACATAACAAAGCATAGCATAGCAAAGCTTAGTTTGCCAGCCTTCAACATAACATAGCATAGCACAGCATAGCATAGCATTACATGGCATGGCATAGCACAGCATAGCATAACATAACATAGCATAACACAGCATGACATAGCATAGCATAGCCTAACATAGCATAGCATAGCATAACATAAAATAACATAGCATAGCATAACATAACATAACATGGCATAACACATAATGTAATGAATCTGGCAGTGCCCTCAGCTGTAATTCCAATGTTCACCCTGGCGTTGCTTTACCAGCTTTCCTGTGAAAAAGGACGCATGTTAGTTGTATTTTGTTCAAAAATGTTTTGTAGCTGAAAAGTTCAAGGTTCCATCCTTGAAACAACTGTCTTTGACCAGTCTCAAGATGGGTAATAAATTAATTTTGCTTCCTTGGAAATTGTTTGGGGAAAACTGACTTTTCACCTTTTTCTTCTGTCAGGTAAAATGTTTTCCTTCTGCTGTACTGATGATGCCCCAGTGCTCCAAGGTGGCTGGTACAACATCAACGGCATCAAAGAAGTTCACCAGGCCCCAGGTCAGAGCTCCAGTTGGCCAGGCGTTTGGGTAGTGAAAGCTCTCTGCCATGGGCTCTATTGTCCAGCCCGCTGTGCACTTAGAGAACAGGACAGGGTCCGACAGACACCAGGAGGGTGTACTTGCTTGGCTGGGTGCTGGGTGCTGGGTAAAAAAGCTCTGACTGAATTCGGGTCAGATCTGCAGCTGGCCCTGCGGGCAGAAGCCCCCAGCCTTGAGCTCCTTTCTCAGACACACCGTGGTACTTAGAGCCCAAGACGGAGTCCCGCAGGCTTGGGGAGGGCCCTCCTGCTTGGCTGGGTTTAGAAGCTCTCATCAGGCCATGGGTCAGAGTTCTGGCTGGGCCTGGTGGTGGAAGCCAACATCACTGGCCTCCTTTCTCTGGCCTGCTGTGTCACTTAGAGGGCTCCTATGCTTGGCTGATTTAGAAGCTCTGACTAGGCCCCACGTTAGAGCTCTGGTTAGCCTGGGGTGGAAGTATCTTGTCCTGTGCTTCTTACCTGTTCTACAGTGTCACTTAAACCCGAAGAAGAATGTACACAAGCCCGGAAGCACTCCCCTTCTTGGCCAAAGGAAAAAGACTGATGCAGCCCCAGGTCAGAGGTCCGGCTGGCCCTGGAGCAGAAGCTACCATCTCTGGGCTGCCTTCTCTGACCGCTGTATAGCTTAGAGTCCAGGAAAGGGCCCCATGGGCCAGGGATGGCCCCTCTGCTTGTCCGGGTGAATAATCTCTGACCAGGCCCTGGTTCGGAGCTTTGTCTGGGTCTGGGGTGGAAGGCTGTCTTCTCTAGCTTGCTGTGTTACAAAGTGCCTGGGATGGGGTCCTGCAGGCATCGAGAGGGCTTCCCTGCCTGGCTGGTTTTAGAAGCTCTGATTGGGCCCCGGATCAGAGTTACAGCTAATAGGGGGTAGGTGGAAGTTACCAACCCTGGGCTCCCTCTCTAGCCCACTGCATCACATAGAGCCCAGGATGGGCTACTTCAAGCTCATGGAGGGCTCCTCAGGCTGGCCAGCTCCGGTCAGAGCTGTGGCTGGCCTTGGGGTGTGAGCTCCTGAGCCTGGGCTTCCTTCTCCTGCTTGCCTGTGTGGCAAGGTGCCCAGGATGGTGTTCCACAACCATGTGACAGCTCTCCTGCTTGGTGAAAAGTTGCTTCTGGGCTCTAGGTCAGTGCTCTTTGAAGCCCCCATAAGCCCTGTGACTGAAGCCTAGCTTGGACTCCGAGAACCAAGCCTGCTAAGCCCTTGTTACTCCAATGGTGAGTGGAATATGATTACAAAAACACGGCCAGATGGCAGTTCTTTAAACTCTCCCATCTGGTCAATCTTAGTCCAGCCATCTTGTTGTGTATGCCATAGGAATGCAAGGTGTCCCTAGATGGCCAGGCTGCCCTGAAAGTCCAGATGAGAGCTTATTGACTCTTCGATCCCCGCCACGGCTCGAGGAGGTCTGATACATTTGCTCGAATGTCCTCCCTCTGTCACTCGATGTGTACTAATTACAAGAAAGGCTGGCGGCCTTCCTCCAGATTAGTAGGGAAAAAGTACCAGGTACCAGTATGTTGTCTGGCTGTATCCTCTGGAAAATGAGAAGACAGACTGTTCTGTGCCTCTGAGGCCAGCCGAGTTGCTCCAGACATCTAGATGAGGGCGATTTTGAGTTTTTGGGCCCAGTGAGGGCTCCAGGAAGTCGTATACATTAGTGCAAATGTCCCCCACTGTCACTCGGTGCACACAGATTACAAGAAAGGAAGGTGGCCTTCATCTGAATTAGTAGGGAAAAGGCTAGAGACTAGTTTGTCATATGATTGTACTCTCTGGGAGCTGCGAGGGACAGGGCTGGCCTGTCCTGGGACCCCTGGGGTCCCGGGTCCATGGCTGCCTTTCAGCCCCTTCAGTTGGGCCATTCCTCCAAACCTGCCTTCCTGGAGAACAGAAAGGGACATGAAGCTGACATCCCTGTGCATGGTGGCCAGCTTGAGGATGGTCCAACCACCACTGTATTAATTCTGATGGGCCCGGTAAACTAGGTATTGGGTCCATTGGAAATAACAGGCCACTCATAATGGAGGTCACCCTTCTTCTTCGTCCTTCCTCTCGGCGGAGTAGCAAGGGTATCGGCCCTAATATACAAGGAAAAGCCCCTCTCCACCATTGTCTTTTTGAACAATTACTATGGCGCAGTGGTGCCCCATGCCCTGAGTGCCCCAAGCCACTGCTTCTGCTGAACCTATGGTGCCACCATTCGCACTCTCCTCCCTGTCTCTGTCTCCCACCGCTTGATGTCTTTCTTCTCTCTTTTTGCAATGTCACCTGGGACTCTGTCACCTGTCTACCTTTTTCTCTTGATCTGTCTTTGTGCTCTTTCTCACCTGTATCCCTGAAACCTCTCTCTCTCTCTCTCCCACACTTACACACACCTCTCTCATTTTGACCTGTCTCTTTCGCTCTCTTTCATTCTCTATCACACACATATCCACACATGCACACACGCACACGCACACACACATACACACACACACACACACACCAAAAAGTCAATCTAACTCTACTGTCCTTCTACTCTATCCTGTAATTTTTCTTGCACTTGTTGTCTTTTACTGTCCCTTGTCTCTCGCTGTCTAACCTCTGTAGTCTTTCACTCTCATGTCCAATTCACAAAGGTACTTACGTGTAGTAAAGGTACGAGTGCGGAGATTCAGAGATGTGTTGGAATCTCCGCACTCGGGGTGGAATCTCCATACAGTGCACTTTCTGCAGTGCGCCATCGGAGATTCCGCCACAAGCGCGGAGAGTCCACCACGAGTACTACACATAAATACCTTTGTGAATCAGGCCCTCCTTCTCCATCTCTGACTCACTCTTTCAGCATATGGTTGTGTACACAGCTGTCTTTTTCTAACCTTTGTCTTGGTAACCTGTCTATGGGAAGTGGCCTTTTCCGCTGCCATTTCACCTTTCCCTGTTGGCCTCTCCTCAATGTCTCTTCTTAGCTCGAGGCTTTCTTTTTCTGCTGACTCTGACATTAAGACCCTGGGTAGGCTTTCTGTCCAGCCAGCAACAACACATACTACACTTTGCAACTTTGTGCCATATTAATGACCCGGTTTGCGTCGCTCTTGCACCACGCAACGTGGTGCAAGAGCGATGCAAACCTTAAGTCAGATTTTTGAAGCCACGCAAAGCCACTTTGCATGGCCCAAACAATCTGGAGTAACGCAACACAGCGCAAATCGCTACCTTGCATTACTCTGACCTGGGTAGGCCTTCCATGGACATTGAATGGGTGTTTCCACGCAACTTCCATGGTTTTTGATGCATTGCAGATTAACAAGACCTTGTAAACCTGGGAATGCGCCAAAAAGATACGCCCTCCTAGGTGAGGTGTAACGAGGAGAAATATCTTTATTTCATCTTGTTACTTCCATTTTCTATGTGTGCCCCATTCTGCAGTACACATAGAAACAGGAAAAAGCCTCTCAGGATTGTTTTTGTTCAGAAATGTGCCCTTTCCTGCACAACAACAATCATGCCGACAACACAGGCACCCTTGCACCATGGAACGAGGGTACCTGCATTGGAGCTAGGCTGCCAAAAACACACCAGAGCATGTGAAAAGGACAAGAACGCACCATATTGGATAAATACGGCGCATTTGTGCCCTTTCTCTGTGATGCAGGGCAGTGCTGCAAGGCTCATAAATATGCCCCTTTGTTTCTCTCTGTTGGAGAAAGCTACCAAGTTCCCACTTCTTAATGAGCAGGCTGCAGCTGCACAGAGATTGCTGCCTATTGTTTGGACATTTCATGCCTTGATCTCAGTGGCACTCATTCTGCAGAGGGGATGAGGGGCCCCTCCAAGGTTAGGATTGTTTGTTCCTTTGCTACATTGTGAATGACTCCTGCACTAAGTGGGAGTTACACCTGTGTGATTAGCACATATAAGATCTAACTCCTCTGTCTCATGAAGTGTCACTGGTTTTGCTGTGTTAATCAGTAATTACCATCACATACCACTGGCAAATCCACGGAGTAAAATGATTTGCATTTGTGGTAGAGGTGAGCAGAATGTTACATTCTGCCTGCAGAACTGGCGGAATTTGGTGACTCCGGGTTACTCTTGTTAAGCGGAGCTCGGGCCAAATTCTGTCAATTGTTGCATTGCAGATATTTTTCCTGCGAGGCTGCAGAAATACAAGCAAGATTTGGCATCCCATATCACTATTTTCTAATGCGGGCAGTTGCTGTCAGAGGGCTGCTGCTTGTGTAAATTTGCTGCCGCTTGAGTCGATTTTCTATTTGAACGGCAGCAAAATCAACTCGAAAACCAGCGCGCTCTTACGCACCGAATGGTGGCGTTCGTGCTGATTTTTTCAGCACTGTTCACGCTACTGGCACTAAATAGTAGTGCGACATGCAGATTTTCCGCCCGTTGGTGGAGCTCCATGGAATCTTGCAGAGGTTTATATATGCAAAATTCCACAGAGTGAAACTCTATGAGTTCCTCCCGCCCTAATTTGTAGGACAACTGCTCCCTTGTTTTGTATGGGGTCAATGCCAAATATGCACTGTCAATGCCTTTGGCCACATGTAGAGTACCTCTAAATTGGTAGAAGTCAGCCACACATTCTTTGGGATGACCACTCCACAAGGAAGGATGTGTGTTCCTGAACATGTCCACACTGAACCATGGACTTGAAAGACGATGGCAGAGGCAATGGTCCAAAGTGATCCACTCACTTTAGCCCCAGTCCCCTGCACAGACGGAGTTACAGAGTAGGGCGGCAGTGACAGTAGCTGTACTAATGATGGCACAGCAATCTGATATGTATCAAACATTAAGGAATAGAATGTAACATGCTTGTCATGGATGTACACTCAAGTCTGTACATCATGGTGATGTCATGCACTTGCATGACATGGATCTATACTTGTCTCCGCATATCATATGTAAATTGTTGACGACATTACGAAAAACAGGCTGTCATGGTTCAGATAAATCACATTTGTTACACATTAGCCATCACTATTTGTATGAATCATATGTTTTATAGGGAATAAGAGACTGTCATTCTCTTACTATATATGCAGATGGCAGGAATGATGCTATGGAATTCATTAAGGCCATGTTTGTGATGTCTTGTTTAGGCATAATGGATGGCATTATCTTCAGGGTCACTGAAATTATGTGATTCTGCAGCTGTGGCGTATTCCAGATAATAATAGATTCATCTCAGTTGCAACATATCCCACCATATACTGAATAATTCTGAGATTTCATGAGGAAAAGCACCATACAAGGTGCAGCAGAGTGGCTGATCAATTACAGAGGTCACCTTTTATTTGTTGATTTTTCTAATTAGGTGCTAAATTACTCTGACAACATATACGTGACATAAGTTGATAAAATAATGCCATAAATGTGCTCCATTGCCCTGTTTAATCTGTCTCTTCTTACTGCAGAATCTTTGAACCCTGATGCATAATAGCCTTAGAGGTGCACACCATTGCTGGAAGTGACACAGCAGCATCATCCCTAGCTGGTGCTGGGGAAGAGATGAAGGTAACAAATCTGTCAAGGAATTCTGCTGCCATCCTACAGTGCCAGTGTTGTCTCTACAAAGCCCATTTCCAGACTGAGGTATTCCAAATACTCATCCAGGATTTAGATGTACTATTTTCTGCTTGCAAAAGTCTAGTCGCAATTTACAAACAATTTCTTTGAGATCCAGTAAATAATTTAAAGAACTGACTTACGCAGAAGTAGGTCAGGTCATAAAATTGCGAATCGTAGTGGGTCCCACATACCTCATGAACACTAATGAGGTAGGCTGCAAGTTCAGTCACTCAAAAGGTGATATGAGGAATGTTTGCACCACAGGCAATCGCTTGGGGTAGCATTCCAACCCTCTTTTTTCACTCACTGTGCACTCCATACGAAGGCCTGCCTGCTCATCATGGGAGGAGTCCATCCCAAGCCGCCAGGCGAGGACCCCTCCAGAAGGCAGCACAAGAAACCGGCGACTGGTTCTAGTCTTACTAGGACTCACCAGCGATGTATAGCTTGGATCCTATGGCACAGTGAGCAAGGGACCCAGGTCACCGAAAATTACATCTTAAGTTGAGTATTTGGATGACACATAGTAGTCTCATTAGTGACAAGGCAACACTGAGTCACTATTGGTTTCCAAACACACTCCCACTTTATCAACTGTTCATGATTTTAAATGTTCAAACGTGCTGAGTTGGTGTGATCTCTGTCCAGGGTCATGGAAAAAAGTATCTCTGTAAATGCTATAATGGCTGTTATTATAGTCCAAGGTCACACTGTGAAAAGAGGGCAAACTGCCCTGATGACAATTACATACTCTAGTAGATGCATTTTTCTTTACGAAAAACTTTTTATTCTTTCAAATCAAAATCAAATAAAAAGTTTATCCCAACTTTAAGAGAAAAAATCCCAGTGCATTTCAGGCTACGCGTCCCTCATCAGGGAAAAATCTACAATGTAAAAATATACATGCTCACTAGCTGAAATATCAAGGAAGCATATAGTCGTAAAGTGTTTGGAGAAAAGTGTGTTAAAACTACAACCTAGATCAAACAAAAATTGTGCTGTGAGTAAAGTAAGTGTGTGAAAAGATAAAGCAAATGTGTTGTTTCAAACTCCAAAGGTAAAGAATGTGCCACCATCACAGGTATACAATTACTACAAAAAGTCAAGATTTCTCTAGTGAGCATGTATATTTTTAAATCGTAGATTTTCGCATGTTAATAAATAAAATGACACCAAAACAACAAAAATCCAATCAGTAGAACCAGAGATATGGAATTTCAAAGATTTAAGAGGAAATAGCTCCCAGAAGTAAATAGTGCCAATTACGGTTATCTGGTCGCACAAGACCAGGACCAAGTCACAAATTCAGGCTAACCTCGATAGAGCACAGGCCGGGTACAGTACCAGGGCCGGACTGGGAACTGAAACCGGCAGTGGCAAACTGCTCGGCCGGCCCCCCTGGGGGTAGAGGGGGTGCAGCCGAGCTGTTTGCGAGGGCCGGTTTCGGCCGATTTTGTTACAGGTGGCCGATATTGCCGACCCCCGGTAACAAAAACGGCCCCCAGGGGCCCAAAACCGGCCCCCACCCTAGCGGCCCACCGGGGAAACGCCCGGTGCCCGCTACGGCCAGTCCGGCCCTGTACAGGACCAAGTTGCTGAGACAGTACCTTATGTCCTTGGAATCAAGATGCGAAGTCTGTGTCGGCCTACACCACGCCGAGGAGCCATCGGATAGGAGCTGCGATGCGTGGTCCGGCATCGAGACGCATCACGCTGGATGGGAGCTGTCAAATGCACCAATCAGGAGCTGTGTTGGGGGCATTGAGATGGGTTGTGTTGCTTTTGGTTGATGAAGCCACTGGGACTGCATTGTGGAAACTTGCGTCGAGATGTGTTGTGCTGCATCAGTTTCAATGAAGTCTCCGTGCTGGAGTTGGCGATGCGAGGACCTGCGTCATGCTGTGTCAGTTCCAATGAAGCTGCCAGTCAGAACAGGAGATCAGCAGACTGACTGCTGGAGACACTTTGGTAGTCCCGGGTTCAGGCAGCAAGTCAGGCATAAAAGCAGCTTCGCAGTCCTCAGGCAGAAGGAGAGAACTGAAGCAGCAGGGCAGTCTTTCAGCAGCACGGCAGTCCTCAAACAGCTCGCAGTCCTTGTCCTGTAAAGTCCACAGGTCCAGGAGTATTCTGAAGAGTTGTTCTGAGGTACCAATATTTATACCTGGGGCCAGCTTTGAAGTGGGACAAACTTCAAGACATCCCCTACCTGGTTGTGGAATTTTCTTCCTTCTCCTGCCCTGGATCTGAGAGGTCTGGTGTGACAATAGACTAGTGTGAAGTCCATTCTGAAGTTGAAGTGGAAGTGTGGTAGGTGACAGTTCTGTCTCTCCCATCTTGATAACATCTCGTCCCTCTTTGTATCACTGTTTGGGGAGTAATAAACAAAGGCCAACTACACCTAGTCATGTGACCCAGGACATAGGCTGCAGGCAACAAATGGTTAGGACAAGAAAATACCAACTTTCTAAAAGTGGCATTTTCAGAATAGTGACTTAAAATCCAACTTAACAATTAAAAAGGGTTTTAAATTACAATGAGTTTGAGTTTAAATGTGCATTCCTACCTGCTCCCAATCAAACATTATCATTTATTAAATGTAATAAGATAACCCAATGTTATCCTATGGAAGACGTAGGCCTTGCAGTACTGAGAAACAAATTGAGGGTTTTTTACTGCCAGGGCATGTAAAACTTAAAAGTACATATCCAACTTTTTCAATGCTCTGCACCTTGCCTTAAGTGTTGTTTAGGGCCATCCCTAAAGGTGAGATATATGTATTAAATATGCATTCAAAAGGAAGATTTAGTCCTGGCAAAAGGTTTATTGTGCCAGGTCAAAATGGCAGTTTAAAATTTCACACAGGCTGCAGCGGCAGGCCTGAGACATGGTTTAAAAGGCTACTTGAGTGGGTAGCACAATACGTGCTGCAGGCCCACTAGTAGCATTTAATTTACAGGCCCTGGGTACATGCAGCACCATTTCAAGAGGGACTTGCAAGTAAATTAAATGTGTCCGTTGGGTGTAAGCTAGTTTTAGCAAGCTTACAGGAGTGAGCACAAGCACTTTAGCACTTTTAGTAGTGGTAAAGTACATGGAGTCCTGAGGCCAACAAAAACGAATTCAGCAAAACAGGAGGAGGGAAGACAATAAGTTTGGAGGTAAACCACAACAAAGATGTCATGCCTAACAGCTTGTTACCAAGCACTTCCATTTTGAAGATTATGGAACTAAGGCACAAGACATCTTGCTCAAGTCAGTAAACTAAGATTAAATTATGGATCTTTGTGTTCTTCATTTTACAGCATAAAATCCAGATTCTGAGTTTCCTACACCCGCGTGGATGTAATCTATGAGTAAATGTGTTTATAGTTTCAAACCCTTGGTTCCTACCTAGCATTGAGCGTTCTTGAAGCGTATCACTCGATTAGTCACTCAATTAGCATCCTTTAAACATGTTAAAATTCCACATTATTCCCAATGACGCCCTAATTTTTCATTTATATTTGAGAATTAGCAAACTTACCTACCTTGTACGAGTCAATTTTGTTCAAACCGTCCATAATGCTTTCCACATACTGGATAGTACCTGCCAATGTTTGGAAAACCTTGCATTGCTGTAGCTAAGAGGTGTGAAGTTGTAAATGTTGTCAGTGCCAAAATGTAACGCTGTCTGCCAGAGTTAGGCCTTTGGGGTAGACATCCTTCCAAACTTTAAAACATCTGGACCCTGCTTGGCTGCATCATCGCAGCTTGCCTTCACTGCTGTGAGCGGCCATCACATCGCCCAGGCTCTCTTAATCCAGGTCATCCGTGTGTGCTTTCTTAATATGCGCAGAGTTAATGCGAAAGTGGGAAATAGTTGAATGAACATTGGCTCCTCTAGAACTCACTTTTTAAAATGTAATTATTTTATTTGGATAATTAGGGGCTTATTTACAAACTTCTTGCGGTATGTTTCCGCCGTCGGAGTTTCACTTTTGTGACGCTCCGGAAGCACAGTGTGCAGACCCATATCTCAAGGTCATGCAAAGGTACTTGTAGATATGGAGTAAGACAAAGCAGCGCAACTCACTGCCTTGCCTTACTTGAGTCAAAGAGGCATGTCCATGGGCTTTCAGGTGGGTGTTACCCCGCAACACCCATGGACTTTGACGCTGCCCTCGATTTGAACCGGCAAGGAAAACTGCAGCAAGAGGATTGTGTGATCTCCATTGCTTCCTTACATACGCCTAGACCGGCCATGTGAGGAGGAGCCTCGCCGTGCGAGTTAAAAATGAAATAATGCTGCGCTCTCTAAGCAGACGCCGAAAGCGCGAATGTTTTGTTTTTTAAAACTATGAGGACAAGTCGGCAGCCGCGTAGACTAGTAACTAAAACTCGTAGTCCCGTCGGCTCAAAATGGCGGATCCCGTGCTTTCTGCGCTCCGGGACTTTTACAAGAACAGCTGAGCATCAGATTCCATATCATGCAGCGGAGTTGAAGGACTGCGACCCGTGCACATCCTCGATGAGGTATTTTGCGAACTTTAGTCAAGTTTTCACGTTTCCCGACGACCGTTTCTTTGTTGCAGCCTGGCCTCAAGATGGCGGCCGTGATTGACTGTGTGCGGAGATTGCTATCTTAGCGTTACAAGGGATATATTATGCCGTCTCACCAAAAGAGGATCTGTCTTGGTTACTGTGAATGATGTGGTCAAATGTGGGAATCTCTTTTGAGAGCGTGACAAGCCCTGCCGCCCTCCAGCTGATCGGTGCCTGACCTTGGGATGGCTGCCTGGAGAAATCAAAGTACACGTTTGTTCATTGCGGTGCGATCGGGGAGGGCTCAGCGCTTGGACTCCCGGTTATTGTTTACAACCAGCGACTTCATAGCTTGTGGTCACAAACTGAAGTGCAGCGTTAACCAAAGCCTAGACCTGTGCAGATTATGCACCCTTGACTTTCGCTGCTTAGGCAGCGCGCCCGGACCTTCACAGCTGTGCAGCACTTAGTGCCAGCTGCAACGTTTAGACCTGCGCAGATTGCTGTGGCTACGTGCTGTGGCTGTGTGCTGGGGCTGCAGAGGCTAGTGAGGCCCCAAAGGCACGGTGAGTGCCAGGCCTTATCACTTCACAGCTGCCCAGCAAGTAGTGGGAAGCTGCACCGTTTAGGCTAATGTTGAGTTGGGGGACATACCTGGGCAGTTAGGAGTGAGATGCCCTCCCTTAGCCCTGACCTTCACAGCTGCGCAGCACTTAGGGCCAGCTGCAACGTTTTGACCTGGGTTGGGGGTCATACCTTGGCTGTTAGAAGTGAGATGCCCTCCTTTAGCCCTGACCTTCACAGTTGCGCAGCACTCAGTGCCAGCTGCAACGGTTAGACCTGCGCTGATGATGCACCCTTGACCTTCGCTGCTTAGGCAGCGCGCCCGGAACTTCACAGCTGCGCAGCACTCAGTGCCAGCTGCAACGTTTAGACCTGCGCAGATTGCGCACCCTTGTCCTTTGCTGCCTAGGCAGCGCGCCCGGTCCTTCACAGCTGCGCAGCATATAGTGCCAGCTGCAACATTGACCTGGTGCAGATTGAGTCCTTCGCTGCTTAGGCAGCGCGCCCGGAACTTTTGGGTTATAGGACATTAGAGCCCTTCTTGGAGATGGCCAGTTTCCTATTGGGCTGTCCTGGCTCGATCGGTGGCCCATGGGATGAGTAATGCACATAATTGGCGTCCACTTTGCTCTCCTCTAACTGTGCTCTTGGTTGAGGTTTGATGTCCATTTGGGCCTCCTCCCTGGGGAGCCAAAGAATGTACTTCCCCATCACTGCGATCCTATAGGCGACTCCCATTTCCATGCGGGTTTCCACATGGGGAGGTCCCAACCCCGGGTGGTAGGGTTTACCCCGGTATGATCCCACACCCTCTCCACTGCGGGAGACAAGCAAGCCAGCCTTCTACCCACCGTTACGATGTCTTATTAGGGAGTTAGACCAGAGACCCTGGCCCTGCATGTCTAGTAGCCTCCTGACCGCTATCTCATTGGATTATCCTCACTCGTCTTCCGGCTTAGGTGCCCTCCTCCTCATATTATTCTTTTCTGATCTACCGCTACCCTAGTGGCCCTCTTCTCCCTACCATGGCTTCCATTCGTATTAAGTCGGGAGTCAACTGCTTCAAAGTCATCTATCCCCCCAATCTGTCCAAAGCAGCAGCAAAACGATTCAAGCACAACACTATTGAACACTTCCCTGATTCCCTCTTCGTTGATCAATTCCATAATGGGCACCTAGGGAAGCTAAAAAATGATTTAATTTTTTTCACCCATGACATCCCCTCCTGGTCCACCAGCTTCCTCAATTTCTTCAATGTCTCCTCCTCCTCACCCATCCCGCATGGACAGCGGCTAAAAATTTCCCCCTCCATGAGCTTTAAGGGCTCGCTCACCATAACACTCTACAACAATGGCACCGTCATGATTCAAGCGACAGACTTCTGTCTCTCCCTCTTCGACCATCTCTTCCACTCCCTTCGTCCAACCCGCACAACTATGATCTCCCCCAACTCTTCTTTGAACTCCTCTCCTTTCTCCCTTTCTCCCCCCAGACCCCCCGACACTCCAGCAGGCCGCTATCCAGAGAGGCTCAGGGCTACCCCTTGTTCCCCCAGCCACTGCTCCCTCATCTCCCTCCCTTCCCCCTTACCAAAATGCCCCTCCCCCTATCTTATCTTTCCGGCCTCTGGCCTCCACCCCCCTCCCCACCCTACACCTGCTCGATTCTCCAACATTGGCACCGCTCCCCTATTCCCACTAAATCTGCCCTCCGCCCCCCTCTTAATTCACCTCTCTTACCACCTGGTCTTCCCATCAACTGTCCTTACCTTCCCCCTTACCTCTCCCTTTCGCCTCATCCCTTTCCGCTCTTCCCCGTCCCCCGTACCCTAAATTCTCCTCTTCCACCTCCTCTCTATCCTCAACCCCACCTTCCTCTTCCCTTGCCTCCCAACCTTGTCTCCCTCCCTGACAATTCCTTCCTCGTCTCTCCCTCTGACCTTGCAGTCCCTTGCTTCTCCCTCAATATCCCGCTAGTCAATTCCCCCCACTCCACCTGTTACCTGTCCCCCTACATTCGCCTTGCATAGCCTTCAGTACCTATCTTGCACCATCCTCTCCTTTCTCCCCATTCCTCTGGCCCTCCCCGGACCCCCTGCCCTCCCCCTCCTTTACAGCCCCCTTTTCTGTCGGATCCATGCACATTCGGACCCCATCTGTCCCCCCGCCCACCCCGCCCGGGTCAGTTTCGTCTCCCTCTTCTTCCCTTACCTCCGGCCTTCTTCTATCCCCCCTCCTACTCCACAACTTCCTCCTCGGACGTATGCCCTCTTCTCTTCCCCTCTGTTCAACTCCAGTAAAAAAAATTCTCTTCCCACCACTGTTTCACCTTCCACTCCCTCTGTTCACCATCGCTCCTCACCCTCTTCCCTTGCTCCCCGACCCCCCACCCATTCCCCCACCTCTCCCCTCCCTCCCTCACCCTCTGCACTCCCTCACTTATCCCATTCCACCACCCCGCCCCGTCCTCCCTCACCCTCTGCACTCCATTTCATATCCTGCTCCTCCAGCCCGCCCTGTCCTCCCTTACCTTCTGCTCCACCGCCCTCTACTCGTTCCCCCACCCCTCCCTGTCCTCCCTCACCCTCTGCACTCCCTTCTTTATCCATCGAGCCACCTAACACTCCATGCTCAGCTCTCCTCTCTCTGGAAAATAAACTGGACTCTCTCATCTATTCCATCTCCCAGCTGGTAACGTCCATCTCACGTTTAAGCGCCAAGTTATCCCCTGTCCCTTACACCCTCCCGAGGAGTCCCTTGCTCGCACGCCCCAATAAAACCAATCACAGTCTGCCCTCTGCAGACATCACCAACTTACGGGCCAGCCTCAAGACCACCAACGTCACTCCCTCTCCGCCCTCCTCTCCTAAGAATTTTACGCAGTTTCCTATTCAGGTCATCTCCTCTGTCAGACCTCACCAACCTCCCTCTTCCCAGGCTCCCTCATTCAAGAATCTTATCCCTATCTCCCTGAACAACCCTAACACCCCCTTCACCAAAACATCTGCGTCAGAGCTGCACTGTTTGCTCCACAACTGCAGATCTGCAGTCAAACACAAAGTAGAAATCTCTGATACTATCACTCACCAAAATCTTGACATGATCTTCCTCACTGAGACCTGGTTTAATGACTCCTCTCATACTTTGTTTGATCTGTTGGTACCCACTGACTATTCTATCCTCAGAAATGACAGAGCAGACAAAATTGGAGGAGGTGTCGCTATCATTTTCAGAAACTCCCTTCAAATTAAAGCGGTCCCAACCACCCTCTTCCGTACATTCGAATGCCTTTCCCTAGAACTTCAAATACATCACGGCTCACCCTTTAGACTCCATGCCATCTACCACCCGCCTGGTTACTGCTCTTCCTTTGTGGAGGAACTGTCTGACTTCATCAGTGACCAACTCTCTCAAAGTGACAGACAGATATTCCTGGGTGACTTTAATCTCCACTGGGGCTCCTTGGAAGACTCGGCTGCCAACAAGCTTGCCTCCTTTCTCTCAGCCAATGATCTCCTCCAACATTGCTCGGAAACCACACATTCTAAGGGCTCTATTCTGGACCTTGTCATATCCAAAGAAGACCTGCTGACCACTGCTCCCCCCATCCATGTAGACTGGTCTGACCACCTCCTCATTCCCTTCCGCTTTCACCTATCGCACATTATAACTCTCGGCCAACCTAAAAGAGCTACCACCTGGTTCCGTAACACTAAGAACATTGATCTTGACACTTTCAGTGATTCCGCTATGCGGGCACTTCCCAGACTAGACCCTAGCGTGGATGTCAACGTTCTCACTTCTCAGTGCCTCTCAGTACTAGCAGCTGAAATCGACATTGTTGCTCCTCTCCAAAGCAAAAGGAAAAGACCCACCCCCTCAGCACCTTGGTTCAATAAAGCGCTCTACGTTGAAAGGAAAAACCTTAGATTCCTGGAGAAGCATTGGAGAAAATCTCCTTCCTCCTCCAATCTCTCTCTTCTACGCTCAGCAAGATCCAAATATCACAATCACATCTTCCTTGAAAAAGCATCACATTTCAGATCCCTCCTTGACTCGGCTAAAAACAGACCCAAAAAACTTTTTGACCTCTTCAAAAACCCAAACTGTTCTCCTCCAACCATTAAGCCTGAGGATTCCTCGAAGAAAGCAGCAGATTTCGCTATATTCTTCGATGAAAAGGTCAAAACTCTGGTGGATCAGGTCGCCCAACCCCACCCCATGGAGGAGCGGAAATCCTTGGTCACCTGGCAGAACTTTGACGTCATCTCGGAAGATGACCTCCTCAAATGCATCCGCGAAACTAAACCCTCCAACCATTCCTCCGACCCCATCCCTAGCGACATCGCCATCGATTTCTATACCTATACTCTCTCTTACTGGACCAGGCTAGTCAATCTCTTCCTCAGTCAAGGCTCCCTCCCGGTTATCCTCAAATCAGGTCAGGTCACCCCTCTTCTAAAAAAACCCTCCGCGGATGCGAACGACCTCAACAACTTCCGCCCTATCTCCAACCTCCCTTTTCTGTCGAAAATCACCGAAAAATGTGTCGCGAAACAACTTTCCTCACATATCTTGGAAAATAACCTCCTTGACGTCTTCCAGTCGGGCTTCATCCAAAATTGCAGCACTGAAACAGCCCTGCTGCATGTGATTGACGATGCGCTGCATATACTCGACGCCGGGGATTCATGTCTTCTGATTCTTCTAGACCTCTCTGCAGCCTTTGACACGGTTAATCATAGCACCCTCCTCAACACTCTTCAACAGAGAATGGGTCTGGACGGCACTGTGCTCAAATGGTTTGCCTCTTTCCTCTCGGACAGATCCCAAATGATCAAGATAGGGAACAGTCTCTCATCTCCCATGGCCGTAGGTCAGGGCGTCCCTCAAGGTTCTATCCTGGCTCCCACCTTGTTTAATCTCTACCTGGAACCTTTAGGGAACCTCCTAAGCAAATCTGGGATCCTTTACCATCTGTATGCGGACGACACGCAAATCTACCTTAAGGTGTCCTCTGCACACGATCTCTCCCTACTCAATTCTACCCTCAACTCTATTCACAACTGGATGTCAGCTCACCAACTCATTCTGAATCCCGCCAAAACTGAATTCCTCCTCCTCTCTACCTCTCTCTCACCTCCTCCTGTTCAATCTTGGATGGATCAGCTGAACCTTCTCAACAACAAACCCATCATTGTTGACAGCGCTAAATCCCTAGGTGTCATTCTCGACAAAAGACTCAACCTAATCGCCCACATCAACTCTATTGCCAAGAATGCACGGTACCAGCTGCGCCTTCTGTGGGGGATCCGTCGGTTCTTCCCGGAGAAAGACTTAAAAACCTTGGTACAATCTCTGGTTCTCTCAAGACTGGATTACTGCAATTCTCTTCTGACTGGCCTACCCAAATCCCACCTCTCCCCTCTCAAATCCATCCTCCATTCAGCAGCTCGCTTCATTTCAGGGTCTAAACGAAGCGACCACATCACTCCTATCCTGTCCTCTCTGCGATGGCTTCCGATCGAGGCAAGATCTATTTACAAAACTGCCTGCATCACACACAAAGCCTTACACACGTCCTCCCCTTGTTACCTGGCGAATAAATTGAAATTGTCCGGTGGCTCTCGCCCTTCTCGCAATGCGGAAAAGCTTCTGCTTGAGCCCCCGTCTTCAAAAGAGAAAGATCGATGGCTCAATCCTTCTCGGGCAATGCGGTAAGAATCTGGAACTCGCTTCCCCCACTGCTCCGTGCCACCTCCTCTACCCGGATCTTCAAAGCTGACCTCAAGTCTCTTCTATTCCAAAGACACTTCCAGAACTAATACGTTCGGTCTTAGGCCCCTCTAGGAAGTTCGCCCGTCAGTTTAAAGTTGTACTTTTGTCTGTTCATTCCTTACTTTGTGTGTTGTGTTGGTTTTTATGTGCGTGTTCCCCCCAGGTTAAGTCCCCTGTGAAGTCACGCCCTCTCTACTACCTCTAGGAAGCTCTTCCATGATAGGAATTATGTATTCCAAGCCTATAGAAGGGCCTTCTCAGTGTGCTTTGAGTTACTGCCACTTATTACAGTATTATGCCTTTAGTGGTATTTTGTACCCCATGTATCATATATTTTGTACCCCATGTACCCCCTGCTGAATTCACGCCCTCTCTACTACCTCAAGGAAGTTCTTCCACTATAGGAAATTCTGTACTCCAAGCCTATAGAAGTGCCTTCCCAGTGTGTCATGTGTGACTGCCACTTATTGCAGCATTATACCTCCATTTGTATTTGGTATCCCTTGTTTCATGCACATCTGTCACTTTTTCCTATTGGAACTTATTCCTCTTTTTGTATTTGGTTTGTTTGTTTTTGCACAATTGTCACTTTTCTTCATGCAATGTAACGCTTGCCTTTGTATTATGCTCATTTGTATCCTCCTCCTTATGTAATGTTGCTAATCCTGTTGTGAAGCGCTCTGACACCCTCGGGTAAAGTCCGCGCTATATAAAAATGCATAAATAAATAAATAAATAATAAAATACGTCTTGTAAACCTGGGGCAGCGCCAAAACCTTGCACCTCCGTAGAGCAGGTGTAACAAGGAGAAATGTTTACATTTCTCCTTGTATTTTTCCTCTTTCCATATGTGCTGTATTCTGCAGCACACATAGAAAGAGGAAAACACCTCCAATGATTGTTTTTATGCAGGAAGGTTCCCCTTTGTTAGAAATGGGATTCTTGGTAGGCTAGGGCGCGGGCCAAAGCCAGGCAAAAACCACCACTCTAGTCAGGATAAGGGAGTTACACTTCTAAAATAACCCCTGCTCACCCCCTTGGTAGCTTGGCACGAGCAGCCAGGCCTATCTTAGAGGCAGTGTGTAAAGCATTTGCACATAACCAACAGTAATACAGTGTACGCACTACAAAAGGACACCACACCAGTTTAGAAAAATATCCAATATTTTTATATACTTAAAACAAGACCAAAAACGATGAAGAACCACAATACTATACTTAAAAGTTCACAATTCAAAAATGCGCTGATTAAAAAGAGTTCCTTGTGTGGATAGCGCCGTCCGGGCTACCACGGCGTCGTGAACTCACAAATCCAAAACAGTTCTGGCTGACCGCGGGGTCGCAGGCCAGCTACGGTGTCGGAAAGACCCGCAAACAGTACCTTTCAGAGATGCAGGGCGATGGGGCCCTCGAAGTCACACGTGTTGCAGGTCGATCTCCTCTCTGATGGAGTCAGGAGCGCTGGCGTCGGCAGGCGTCGGGTGCTGCGGTGCGAAGTGCAGCGGTGCGGTGCCCTCAGGTCGCGGTGCGAGCAGTGGCTCGGTGGCGGCGTCAGATGGTGTCGTCGGTGAGACCAGGGTCGCGGTGCGAGATGAAGGCGGTGCTCGTCACGGTGCTGGCAGATCACGGTGCAAGCAGCGGCGTCGTCGTTGCTGAAGCGATGTCGTCGGCTGACGAACTGGAGTCGATGGCGCCGGCGTCGGTAGGCCAAGGCTGCGGTGTGGGATGAGGGCGGTGCGTTGTGTAACTTACAAGCGGTGCCCCCGAACCACGGTGCAAGCAGCGGCGTCGATCTCGGCGGGAAGTGGTGGCGTCAGGCAGGCCAAGGCGTCCTCGTGAAGCCAGGCGGTGCGGAGTGCGGTGCCCACAGGTCGCGGTGCAAGCAGCGGCTCGGTGGCGGCATCAACAGGCATCGTCGGTGAGACCAGGGTTGCGGTGCGGCGTTGCGGCGGTGCCCTCTGCGCTGCCTTCAGGACACGGAGTCGGCAGTGGCGTCGTAGACGTCGTCGAGTTGGTGTTCTTCGGGTTGCAGCACAAAACACACAGTCCCCAGTGCTGCGGGTCGAAGAACTTGAAGTCTTTGCTGTTCCTGAGACTTCTTGAACAGGGGGCAAGCTCTACCTCAAGCCCTTGGAGAGACTCACAAATTTAGGTTGCAGAAAGTCCAGTCCAGGCCTTTCACTACCCAAGACAAAAGCAGCCACTGCAGGTCAGCCCAGCAAAGCACCCAGCAAAGCAGTCGTTCCTTTTCGCAGCTTCTCCGGCTCTTCTTCTTGGCAGTCTTCTTGTCCAGATGAGTTCTAAAGTTCAGGGGTCTGCGACCCAGCATTTATGTCCAAAAATCCTTTGATCTCTTAGGCAGAGAGGGCCTGTGCCGGGTCAGGACCAGTTCTGCCTTCAATTGTGTGAATTCCTGGCAGGAGGTGGAGACGGCATTTGTCAGAGGCAGAGCAGGCCCTTTGAGGTGCAAGGAAATCTCCTCCCCCTTCCCCCATCGTAACCCAGGTCTCTTCAGCCCTTTCCTGACCTACCTAGACCATCTGACGCCCCTCCTGCTCCCCCAGCCTTCTGTCATCCAAACCCCAGACAGGCAATCCACATTCCAGCAGAGGCACACAGGATGACTGAGCAAGAAAATACCCACTTTCAAAAAGTGGTATTTTCAAACACAGAATGTAAAAATCACCTTCACTAAAAGAGGCCTCTTTAGATTCTGAGTTCAGGCATACGAAACTTCATTTTCTTACCGAATTCCCTGGGCCAGTTATGTTCATAAGATGTTATGAACAAACCTCCCATTCTGTCCTATGGGGAACTGGTAGCCTTGCAATAGTGAAAAACGAAATTGGCTGTAATTCACTATTAGGACATGCCGCACACACCGGGGCATGTCCTACCTTTCACATACATTGCACCCGGCCCACATGGGGTACCTTGGGCCTACCTGAGGGGTGCCTGACATGTAAGAAAATGGAAGGTTAGGGACCGGCCAGTGTGTGCACTGGCCAAGTCGATATGGCAGTTACAAACTGCGCGCAAACTCTGCAATGGCAGGTCTGAGTTACCGTTTTCAGGGCTACTCACGGGGGTGGCACAACCAGTGCTGCAGGCCCCCGGGTAGCATTTGATTCACCGGCCCTGGCACACGCAGTGCACTTTACTAGCTAACAGGTAAATCAAATATCCAATCATGGAAACACCAATCCATAACACAATTTACCATAGGAGCACCTGCGCTTTACCACTGATCAGCAGTGCGAAAAGCGCGCAGAACCGTTACACCAGCAAAACAGAGTCAAAACCGGGAGGTCAGAAAGCAAAAACTCAGGGGAAACACGCCAAAAGATGCCAAGTCTAACACCCTTCCTGAACAAAAACAATCCTACCAACAACGTAGACACCCTTACACCATGGCGCAAGGGTGCCTGCATTGGTGCTCAGCTGCAAATTGTGCGCTGGCTGAAAGGACAGGAATGCATCGTATCTTGTAAATACAGTGCATTCTTGCCATTTCAACTTGGCACAGGGCAGTGCTGCAAGGTAATGTGAGGCGCTGCCCTACGCCAATTCTTTGTAGATATGCCCCTTAGTTGGGGGACTGAAGCCCCTGTGAGGCAGCCACTCAGGGCAATGCCTACTTACAGGTCTAAATATTAAAGTATTGACAAGGGGTGCTCGTGAAATTCTGAATTTTTCATTTCATGCAGGTGCATTTTTGATGCCGCAGTGGTATATGGTGTAGGACCATTCTTTCTCAAAAGTGGGGAATATTTGAGCCTAATTCTATTTATTTTTCACGTATTTTACTGGAAAGGTATCTGGCTAAAGTATTTTTATGGATTTAGGGCCATATTTATCAAACTTGTACACAGTGCAACGCAGCAAGGCACCTTTCAGCTTTGCACTGCATGAAAGAGGGAGGGCAGGAATGTGCCATATCTATCAAGATACTGGCCATTCCTGTCCTCTGCCTGCGCTGGCGCACTATTAGCAGCCTCGTGCCAGTGCAGGCACCCTTGCGTCATGGAGGTTTTGCAGAGTCTAAACAATAGAAAAATGTGTGGAGCCCCGCTCAAAAACATAAGTGCTGACGTTTATAACTTAAGTCTGGCTTAACCTTGTTCAGTGCTCCTGGTGGATGACTGATCCATTTTGATTGTGAATATCATCAGTCTAATGTGGGAAGCATCACAAAGTCCTATTCATTGTTCACCACATTGTATGTGGCACTTTAAGCTTATAAAGACTTGGACATAGATTTATTAACACTTTGCACCATGTTTACATCACACAAGTTATGCAAACCAGAGCAAAGTGGTGAACTAGGATTTGTTTTGTGCTGTAAAGTAGCTCTAAAGTATTGCAAAGTGGTAGTCTGCACTACTTTGCCTCAAACGGGCATACAATGAGTGGTACATAGGCAATCCTATGCAACCAGCCATTGTTTGTGATGCAAAGTTCAATCTACTTTAAAAGGTAAACAGGACGTTGCACCAAATGTTTACACCTACTTGAGGCAGATGTAATGAGATTTCCATCTGTGCTGGTGTGCTGCACCGTGCAGCACATTTTCAAATTTAGAAAAGTTTCAAACTATGTCGAAGTATACTATTTTATTCGGGAATGGTACTCTTCCATTACAATACAATGCTAGACATCACGCACACACTCTTGCACTATTATAAAAAGGTGTTTGCATTGGCGCAAGGCAGCCTAAAATGTGTCAGATACAGAGATCTAATAAAGCATCTGGGCTCTATGGAGACTATTAGTATGGCACCCCTATGGCCTTGCCTGGTTCCTTAATGTCTCTAAGCCCTGCACCCCACCCTCCACCAATCCCTAACGTCGCTTCTTGCGCCCTCACCACTTGCCCGAATAGCCTGGGCTGGGACCTATTAAAGTTTTTTCTCTGCCATTGGGCAGATTGGCGATAACCCAAGAAAGACACCATATATGTATGTGTAAAAGACCTCTTTAATCAAGAACGTGTGCATCACAATTGCATACAAACCCGGCAGATGCCTTACAGGCTAAGTGATTGACCTCACTAAACATCGATGTAAACCTGACCAGACGTTCACCCTCCTCTCTTGAAAACCTACCCACTCACAAAACATCCATTTTCAAACAGCTTCTTTTCCCCAGGCCCTGAAGGGCAACCCCTTTTAACTAAACGTTATTTTAACTCACCGTAACTATTTGGCAACTCCCCCCAGAACCCAACCCCCCTCACTCCCTCAAGCTAATCCACCGGACCTAACGAAGACCAACCATGAAACCATCCTCAACCTGAAATCTTACCATCTGCCAACCAGAAAAGAAACCCTTGCCTCATGAAGGAGTTTTCCTGCTCCAGTCCCCTTTTGCCACCAACACTAAACACACAAAAAAGCCACCAAAGTCTTCCTAATCTCCATCAAGTAAAGCTGCATGCCTATAATCCTTAAAAATACTGCTTTATCTTGAAGGGGATCTCCATGTGCTATACCCGGCTCTTTCCTTCTTGAAGACAGAAATGTCATGTTTCCCTCTCAATTTTCCGCCGAGTACATCAATTGCTGCCTCCTTGAAAGCACCATCAACATTCTCCAAGGGATGAGCTCTGTCCAAACCCTGCTGGCCCTGCTCATGAAGCATTTATTTCCTTCAAGTCTCCTCTCATCTGCTTCTACAAAGCCAAACCTTTCAACTGCACTAAACCATCCTCCCCTACAAAGATATGTAACACATCAGTAGAGCCTTTCACAAATTTGCCCACATTGGCAATAGCTCACCCCAGGCATGCCTTCCATGCCTAACCAATAGACCTGCACCCTGGTGTCTTCAGATATCAACTGACATCCGAACTGCCCCCGTTTTGCTTGTTTTGTCGCCCACTTCACAAACGGTTGGCTGCAAATACACAAAGATATAACTGGGGACTGTGACTCAACAACACCCTAGAAGAGACAGCAATATTAATTACACATCATTCTCTATCCATTGGGAACTAGCATAGTGCCAATAACAAGCTGATCTTCACCTGCCTAACCCTTTAAGCATCTCTCGTGAACCACCTCAGACACTAGCTTCCGTCACTGCCCCAATATGAAATGACTGCTTACCAAACTCTTTTTCTGGTTGTCGTAATTCTGCCAAAGCCATTCACAGCACCCTTAAAATCTGAAGACTTTAAAAAAAAAAAAAAAAAAATTATTGAGCAGAGCAGGAGAGCAACAAAACCAGTACACAACAAACACAGTAAACAAACAATAATCCATGAGCAGTAAATCAAAAATAATTATAAACCATCAAACTTTAGACAAAAATATGCATATCCATAATTTCAGTTGTGCAAATAGTGCAAAAATGTGCAAATTACGCAAGGTAACCCGAAGCCTATAATAATTACATTATTCAACCAAACCTCCCAATACATAGGACATTGATTACCTATATATACAATTTCAGTTGTGCAAATAGTGCAAAATGTGCAAAATAGATAACCAGAGGCCTATAAGTTATATTATTCGACCTGGCCTCTCAATACATAGGACATTGATTACCTAAATATACAATTTCAATTGTGCAAATAGTGCAAAATGTGCAAAATAAGCAAGATAACCAGAGGCCTATATTAGTTATATTATTTGGCCTGGCCTCCCAATACATAGGACATTAATTACCTATATACATAATCGAAATACTTTACAAAAGTCCCTACAACGCTACAATCTCAGCTTCACATGGCCACGGGCCTAAAAGAAAAAAAGTGCTTAGTGCTTCCTACAATCACTAATTCAATAAGGTGCTGACAGATTTTTAAAGTGCTAAAAATACCTATATTAAAAATGTAGCTAATTAATAACAATAATAAAAACCAAGTGCTAAAGTGCTATGTGGCATACATAGATGGATCACTATGCCAAAATTTCCAAGTATTAGTAAACCTTTTTATTGCCCCGACTCTTTTGGCATAGGCCTCTTCATACCTTTTTATCTTTTGCATTTTATTCACCCACTTCGCGTATGATGGTATATCCTCAGATCTCCAATTTTGAAGAATTAAGGTGCGGGCTATTAACGAACAAATCGCCACGTAAGACTCTTCGGCGTTAGACAAATCAGTTCTTTTTCTCGACAAGCCAAAAAGAGCCACCTCAGTTTTAGGTTCAAGCTCTTTTCTAATTACTAAGCTCATTGCCGCGAAAATCTCACGCCAAAAAACTTCAAGCTTCGGGCATTTATAAAATATATGAAGCCAATCTCCCCCATTTTGAAGCTGGCAACGAAAACATTTATTATCTACTTTGGAAAAGTGTCTATTAAGAAACTTCGGAGAGTAGTAAGCCAGCCAGCGAGATAAAAAAGACATTGTTTTGAAATCGGCTGCTCTAAGAGCCTTACTTCCTAACTGAGCAATTTGTTCCCACTCCTGTCTCGTGAAGGAGCAATTGGTTTCACGAGTTATTTTACTGAGAATTTCTTCGACCAGAGGGGACTCTTGGCCTTTTCTTAGTAGAGTATACCAATTTCCCACGCCTTTTAATTTAATTTTATATAAGGCGTTGGCCAGAGCAGATA
This sequence comes from Calotriton arnoldi, assembly GCA_963921515.1. Lineage (NCBI taxonomy): Eukaryota > Metazoa > Chordata > Amphibia > Caudata > Salamandridae > Calotriton > Calotriton arnoldi. The sequence goes on along the minus strand of CAWUFW010002702.1, from coordinate 478,590 downwards.
ATGTCCCACATGTTGCCATTTTGTATTTATTTATAAAGTTTAATATCTGGAGGTACTCCAAGAAACCCGTTGCTAAACGATTATCGGATCTCACTAAGACCTCCTGCCAAGTAATGAATTTCCCTGAGGCAAAAAAGGAACCCAATTCACCTAGACCACAGTCCTTCCATCTTTTACATTTAGTGGAATGGATTTGGAGCCCTAGAACCTTAGATTCCTCCAGATTGAGATAATAAAATCCATCAAACCCAGCTTGTTTAAAGAAGGTCTGGAGTCTATCAGAAAAATCCCGAATAGTCTTATAACGGGTCTTTTTGGGTAGTTTAGCTGTTTTTAGAAAAATAGAAACTTGCGAACCCGACTCCTGAATCATTCTATCATAAAAAAACCTGTCCGACCAACCATTAGGATCTAGTAGTCGTGCTGAAAGATCGAGGACCGCCGCCGAATAATAAGTACGAATATCTGGTAGCTCTAGTCCCCCTTGGGTTATTTCTAACTGCAATATAGGTAGCCTGACCCTAGGTGCTTTTCGGTTCCAAACAAATTCTCTGATCATGGACTCAATATCTTTAAAAAATGGGAATTTATTTTTAGCGGTACGTTAATAAATAAAAAAACAATAAAGGAAGAATCGACATTTTAATAAGTGCTACACGACCAATCAAAGTCAATGGTAAAAAGATCCATCTATCCAGCAAGCCCTTAATTTTATCTCGCATTGCTAAATAATTTAGATTAAATAGTTGCTCAAATTGACTAGAAACATAAATACCTAAATATCTAATAGGTTCTATTTTTAGAGCTTGAGATTTTAAATTAGCTGGTAGAAAATTGCAGTCCACATTCAAGGCCAGAACCTCGGTTTTATTTTGATTAATTTTATATCCGCCTATCATTTCATATTTGCTAAATTCGAACAAGACTAGATCAAGATTTGATTTATCTGGTTGCAGATATAAAATTATATCGTCAGCGAATAGTTTTATTTTCGCCATTCCTTCTATTGGTGGTTTAATTTCCGGATTACCACCGATTCTTAATGCGAGCGGCGCAATAAAGAAAGTAAACAAAATAGGGGACAATGGACATCCTTGCCTGGTGCCTTGATTTATATCAATTACCCCTACCGTGTTAGCATTAATCACCACTCGAGCTTGGGCGCCTTGGTAAATATTTTTCAACATATTAATCACCCGGACCGGGAAGCCAAATCTTTGCATCCCAAAAAAAAGAGCCTCCCAGTTGACCAGGTCAAATGCCTTCTCGGCATCGACCATTGTAACTAAAGTTGGAATTTTATTGCTAGTGACATAATCAAAAGCCTGTATTAACAAGCATTGGCATAGCCAATAGGTCTCGCCTTTGGGACCTTATAAGTGTTTAGTTATCCAGCACAATATCCTTGGTGCAACAACATCAACTGTTGCATGGCTAAGCACTTATAAGGTCCCAAATGCGAGACCTATTGGCTATGCCAATGCTTGTTTACAAGGTGGCTGGGAGGGTCGCGCTGCAGCACAAAAGGTGCCCCGTTAAAGGCAGTCTATGTGACTGGACACTTGCAGTGAGGCCGCTGTGAACCAGAGGCTTTAATGCTGCCTGGGGAATCGACCATTTGCCCTTTTGAATAATCCTCTCCAGGCTCCTTCCTGCACACCTAAGACCTGAAAAGACCCTAGAATACTGGGCAGGCCTGAGGAAGCACCTCTTCAGTTCGGAGATCCCCAGCACCTGGCATCTCAGTGCAGTCAGACGCCTAGGGACTCACCCGCCACTCAGTCAGGGGCCTAGCTACCTTTGGTACAGCAGGTGCAGTGGCACCAGGCCCACAGCATATCCACTTGGTCCTAGACAAGTTTCCTCCATCTGATGCATTGCTACCACCAGGAGTATTGCAGTCACCATGGAGTACAGCAGCCTCCTTGTTTCACCTCAAGAACTACTCCTGCACCTACATTCACCTCCCTGCACCATCCAAAGCACCCCGAGGCAGCTGCCAGCTGCATGAGGCACTTTAAAATTACCATACATAAACATACTTTTGCCAATGCCCCTGCCTCCATTGAGAATCTGAAGACGTAGTACATCTGCACGACCCTCATTGGTAACTGGTACCTAACAGCCGTAGGCTGGACTACCATAGTATCCATACAGCGTTTGAGGCCATAAACAAGCAGCTTCGAAGCTCATAACAGACACTATTAGTGAAACACTGACAGGGGCAACGAAAGAGACAAGGGAAAGGAGGGCACGGCACCATGATAGCAAAAGAAAAGGGCAATGAGAAACAGACCTAAGCGTTAGCGGAGCATGTATTTATGCCAGTGCTTTAAATGGGCAGGTACTCCCCAATACAGAGTACCCGCACTTCTTTAATTTGAAAGTGAAATTATCTGCACTTTCCAGCACGGCTGTAATACATTTAATGGGAGAGTCCCGGCAATTCTTAGAAGAAGACCGGTATTCTGGATCGTGAGTACCAGCAGTTCCTAGAAGGAGACAGGCACTCTAGATAGTGAGTACCAGCAGTTCCCAGAAGGAGACAGGTACTCTGGATAGTGAGTACCAGCAGTTCCTAGAAGGAGACAGGCACTCTGGATAGTGAGCGTGTACCAGCACTTCCTAGAAGGAGACAGGCACTCTGGATACTGAGTACCAGCCATTCCTAGGAGACAGGCACTCTGGATAGTGAGTACCAGCACTTCCTAGGAGACAGGCCCTCTGGATAGTGAGTACCAGCCATTCCTAGAAGGATACAGGTGCTCTGTATAGTGAGTACCAGCACTTCCTAGAAGGAGACAGGCACTCTGCGTAGTGAGTACCAGCTCTTCCTAGAAGTAGACAGGCACTCTGGGTAGTGAGTACCAGCACTTCCTAGAAGGAGACAGGCACTCTGGGTAGTGAGTACCAGCTCTTCCTAGGAGGAGACAGGCACTCTGGGTGGTAAGTAGCCTGGATAGTGAGTACCAGCACTTCCTAGAAGGAAACAGGTACTCTGGATTGTGAGTACCAGCACTTTCTAGAAGGAGACAGGCACTCTGGGTAGTGAGTACCCTGGATAGTGAGTACCAGCACTTTCTAGAAGGAGACAGGCCCTCTGGATAGTAATTACCAGCACTTATGTATTTCCATTTAAAGCACTGATTTGTGCCCTATCCGGGTCATTCCTTTAGCTATCGTAGGTTCTACGTGGTACAACAGTTTGATTCTCTGCGATGCTTTTATTTGTGTTTAAAACGGACGAGCCAGTTCTTGTTGAACTGTTCCTTATGCTGCAGGACCAAAGCGGCTTGTATAAGGTTGATCCCAATGCACAAGGCCGGAGTGAGCAAAAAAGGACGGATTGGAATGTAATACATAGTAAATATAAGTGGTAGAGATTAAGTCCAGCATTCCACCCATAACTTTTTGTTTTTTTTCACTTATCTGTGTGGCAACCGACAAGGCCAGTGCTACTATAAGGCCACTGTGCAGAGCTTCACGATTTTGCAATTCACAAAATAACCGTAAAATCAGCTAAAAGGTACAAAGGCCGCGATATTTCACAAACTGGCCTCAAATAAAAGAAAACCAGCACAAGCGCGCGCCTCGCACGGCGGGAGGGGGCCTGCGCGATTCCCTTGCGGGAGCGTGCAGCAAGGCGCGATGATTGCGACCATATGGCGCCACCATATGGCGCCGCGCGCTCCCGCAAGGGAATCGCCAGACGTGCACGCGTTGCCATTGCAAGCAATGCAACGCGTGCACGTTTTTGCCCCCAAAGCTGTGCCGATCGCTAAAGGTCTCTCCTATGTGGCGCATGCGCGCTGCGTAGGCGAGACCTAAAAATCCAGTATTCGAGGCCATTGTCCTCCCTGCCACAAAACCAGCCTGGTCCGGGTGTATTAGTGTCTGAGCAATTGGAGTCAAACGTTGGGCCCATATTTTCATAAGAATTTTAAAATCAGTATTGAGCAAGCTAATCGGCCTATAGGAATTGACATCCTTATGATTCTTTCCCTTCTTGACAAAACTAACAATGATGGACTCCTTAAAACTCGGAGGAACATTACCACCCATTCTAACAACATTAAATAGTTTTGCCAAAAAGGGAGTCAGCTCGTTCACAAAAATTTTATAAAATTCAATTGGGAACCCATCCGTTCCACAGGCCTTCGCCCCTGCTATCGATTTAATTGTGTCCGCAATTTCTACCACCACAATTTCACATTGAAGTTGATCTACCATTGGGTCGGATAAAATCGGAACATTAACTTCATCAAAGTATTTACGGATAAGATCTAAGCCTACCACATAATTTGTAGAATACAACAGGGCATAATGTTCCAAAAGGCTTGTGCTATATCGCCCTTCTCTCTGCTGATGTTTTGGGTCTTAGGGTCAATAATTTCAGAGATTAAGGCGTTTTCCTGCTTTGATCTTGTCTGCCCTGCCAACATTTTTCCCACCATTTGGCTCTCCTCATAAACTTTCTGCTGAAACGTTCTGGAACTATTAATTTCTTCAAGTAGAAAAAAATTCTTTAAGGGCTAATTTTGCTTTTTCTAGCTGAATAGCAGCATCTCGACTCCCCTGTGGCTGAGTGTCTTTTAAACTCATGGCATCATTAACAGCCTGTTGGAGTTGGTTAATCTTTATCCGCCTTTTTCTCAACAGAGCGGCTGAACGGGCGATTATCTGCCCCCGCATAGCTGCCTTAAACCCACCCCAAACTGAAAAAATATCCGCTGTCTCTTCATTTATGCTAAAAAACTCCTGTATCCACTTTTTTGTTTGGGTAACCCAATTAGGATCTTGCAGGAGTAGACGATCCATCTGCCACCTGGATTCAGTCTTAGTCCCCCCTTCAATTTGCAGCTTTATCGAAATAAGGGAATTATCTGAAAATGGGTTAACCCCTATCGTGGTATCTAGTATTTTCAAAGAGCGTGAAATTTAAAAAAAATCAATCCGGGAGGCCGTATGAAATTGTTTAGAATAGCAAGTAAATTTCATTAACCTAGGGTTAGATTTACGCCATGGACCAACTAGTAAATATTCCTGCCTCATGGCTTCCAAAACTTTCTTTGTTTGGGGTTTCAGTTCTTTTTTATTTTTATTTGACGTATCTTTTTTGAGATCCTGGATAAAATTAAAATCGCCGCCAAGAATTATTTGTCCCGGGGTACCCCTAAGAAGCTCCGCAATCTTTTTTAAGGATGTAGAATCATCTACTATCGGGCCATAATAATTTATAAAATTTAGTTTTATCCCATTTAATCTAGCCTCCAACCACAACCAGCGTCCCAATGGATCTCTCCGAATTTGGCCAAATTCCCACGGAAGACTGCGGCAAAAATATATAGCGACACCCCTTTTGGCCAACCCGGCTGAAGCAAAAAAGACATGCGAAAAAAACCTAGGAACATCCAGCTTGGGGTAGTTGGCTTTTAAATGGGTCTCCTGCAGAAATACGACCTGAGGGGAGGAGGACACTAGCCACCTTATTAAGGCTCCATATTTAGATTTATTGAATATCCCATTGACATTGATGGAAACAGTATCACAAGTACTCTTCATAGCAACTTATATAACAATACACAGACTGTATATGACAACTATGAACATTTCCCATCCTAAAAAAAGAAAAGAAAAAAGAAAAAAAAATGATGCGCTAGTACCCCTGCTTCTGCTCTTTTATCTGCTTTAACTTCCACTCCCTTCCCCACCCACTCCACCCACCCTCCAAGGAGGTGTCCCCCCACGCTACCCACCTCCGCCTCACCCCTACTAACTTTGAGGGTGCCATGGAATTGCACCCATCGTGACCCACCACCCCACCTCTCGACAGTGGATTACTGCAAGAGCCTGGTCCCACAAAAACAACAAAAGCCAAATATTGCGACCATTAATTCTGCTATTTCCAAAGTTACTTTGAATTAGTTATGTAACTCTCATACCTAATATGCCTTTAAGGCATATAGAGAGGAGGGGAAGAAAAAAACCCTCAATCATCCATTAATTCTTTACGTAGCTGACATTCCTTTGAGAAAATCCTGAGCATCCTCTAAGTTGGAAAACATATGGAATTTCCCCTTGAATAAAACCCGAAGTTTAGACTGCTGAGCAATTGATGCCTGTGCACCTTGGGCTTTAAACAAGAAAAGCAATTTAACAAACTCTTTGCGTCTCCGGGCTGCAGTAGCGGACATATCTGGAAAAATTCTACAATTGGAGGTCTCATTCACTGGAAACTGTCTTTGTTGTATCGCTTTAGCTAAGATCTTCTCCTTTATCCGGTAGTCTGCAAAGTTGACTAAGATGGTGCGTGGGCCACTCGTGCTTGGCAAAGGATGAAATGGAACTCTATGGGCTCTAGTAATTGTAAGATCCCCACCAAACTCGGGAAGAACTTTTTCTTTAATAAAGGATTCCACCCAATGCGATGTCTGGGTACCTTCCAATCTCTCGGGTACACCCACTATACGTAGGTTTGAGCGGCGAGAGTGATTTTCCAACTCCTCGAGCTTGTTCTCTAACGAGCTCCTGTCCCTTGTGGCCTCACGTACTTTAATAGATAGTCCAGACATCTGATCCTCCAACTGAGAGATCCTGGATTCTGCTTCCTGTATCTTGACTGGTAGACAAGCCACTGCGTCTTCGATCTTCGCAAGGCGGATATGAAGAGAGGCAATTTCATTCTCCTGTGACCTTTTCATTTCACGAATCTCTTCGAGAATAAGGTTAAGCAAAGTCTTGATATCTAATTGTTTGGTGGAGCTTGTCTCCACAGGAACATTTATTATATTTTGGGCTATATCTAAGGCCGGACCAGTAGCTATATCGGAAGCTGGAAGTTGTACTGTATCTAGTACCTTCTGATTCTTATAAATGGACGTTTGCTGACTTTGAAGATCCCGTTGGTCTAGTTGATCCTGTTCCAGAAGCCCAGAGGAAAGCATCGGACTACTGGCGCTCTGTGTCTGGTTCGGAGCTGTCTGGGAGCATAGCAAGGCTCCATCCTTTGCAACGAGTAGAGGAGGAGGATTCGAGGCACTGTCATCCAGTTCATTCATTAAGAGAGTCGAAGTTGTAGACTTTTGAGCACACTGAGGCACTGAAGAGGTAGGAGAAGTGGCGGTCGCAGGAGAGCTGAGATCTAAAGGGAACTGCGACAAGCTATGAAGATCCACCACCACTGTCTGCGGTGCCGTGGGCTGGAAAAGAGCTGGCTGCATTAGCTTTTTCGTGAAGAGGGGAAACTCCTTAACACTCTTTCCCTCCTCTTTGCTACTTTCATTAGTGGCACTTTTATCCGCCTTTAACCTGCTCTCCTCCCCATTTACTTCAGTTTCTGGTATAGATATGGAAGGAGAAGTTCTGGATACCTGACTTCCACCAATAGATTCCACTACCAGTTCGTCTTCGGAGCTTTCGAAACTAGAACTCCGGTCAAGGCGGCTCCCCAAAAGTCCTGTTTTTCCTATTCCAGCAGATAGCGCCTTTGCCTGCGTCTGGCGAGTCTTAGCTTTCAAACCAGTCGCTGAATCAATCCTGCCAGCTGGGTTGCTTTGTTTGTTATGTCTCCCCATTGTAGACCTGCTCCAGTGACCGATACTGGTACGAAGTGAAGGAGAGAAAAGGGTACTATAACCCAACTTTACCGTTTTTTTTTTGCTTTTGTTTTTTTTCTTCCTTTTTTTCCCCCTTTTTTTTCTCACTGAGCAGTTAAAGCACCACTGTGTAGTCTTTTTCTCCTTTAGCGAATATCCTCAAAGACGCCTCAGCCCCAATTCCGCCACTCCAAACCTCCTCACCTCTCACTCTTCTTTTGAGCTGCTCGCCGTCCTCCTCTTCTAAAAGCCAGCCTGGCCATCCAAAATCCAAAGCCACCGCCAAATATTTTCCTCGGGGGCCATGAAGAGTCCTGCCTGGCCGTTTTTTTTTTTTACTGGCTGCAGGTCACTGCTCCCCCGGCGTTTTTCGCCAAACAAGACCAGTAAACAAGGAACCCCTGATAAGGGTCCCGCCGGCCGACACTTTCTTTCGCCTTGTCCTTTTTCCTGGGATTACGATTTTTCCCCAGGGCTCCCGCAGCTACGTCTGTCAGGCTGAAACGCCGTTACCGCCATTGCCGAGAAAGGGGGGCGTGGTCACGAGCGGCTACTTGGAGGGGCGGGACTCCGTCAAAGCCGATGTCCTCCCTCCTAGCGTACCCCAGAGCGTCTAAAATCTGAAGACTTGTCAAACCTGAACCCATCACATGCTCAAAAATCCTTCTTTACCCAAAACTGCTTTTAAACACTGCCAATCTGCCACAGGACATACTTCTGCTGCTGAGTTATTCTGCAACTGCACTTTATTGCCTTGACCTCTCAGATCCCTCTTAGACTTCCATACCCACATGATTACATATACCCCATCTGTGCAAGCATCTTGCAACAACAAACCATGGCTTCCTCTCCCAAACTAGCTCCAAAACTCTGAAAGCTTCAAAAAAGAGCCATGGCATTATCTAAGAGAACAGCGCCATTTCTCCCCTGTCCAAACATACTGTTTACAATATCCCCAGCCAGTAAACAGCGTTTAGTACGCAGCGTTTACTTCGCATGCAATAACAACGCGGTCGTTACAACGACCGCGTTGCTATTTCGCGTACCGTTACAACGCAAGTCGAAACAACGACTTGCGTTAGGGGGCGGAAGGTGTTGGATTTAAAATCCAACACCTTCCCTAGTGTCCGCAAAGACTGGAGTTGGAATAGTAAATTATACTATTCCAACATCCAGCAGCCCTTACAACGCAAGTCGTTGTTCCGACTTGCGTTGTAACGGTATGCAAAATAACAACGCGGTCGTTGTAACGACTGCGTTGTAACGGCATGCGAACTAAAGGCATGCGAAATAACGTGGCATATTCCCAGCCGGTAAACAGCGTTTAGTACGCAGCGTTTACTTCGCATGCAATAACCCAGCCACTTCTTCAACAATGGCACTGTCATCAGTCTTTTAACCCTCCCACCTTCTGATCCTTCCCGAGCACAACCTTCAAAATGTGCTTACCCGTCTCTCCCATGGATGGGCCGTAACATCAAAGCAGCTTACGAATGACCGCCACACAGGCCAATTTCCCTGCGATAGTCACTGTAGACAAACTCATCTCAATCAAAAACTTCACTACATCCTCTAGACCTCCGACTTCTGAACCAATATACTTAGCCCCTGAAGCTATGAACTTCCTTCACTCCTGCCTTCCAGGTCAAGCTTGCCAATGACCATTCAATCAATTTGATTGCTCTCAGTGAACTAGCAACCACAGCTCCTTCTGCATCTCCGTCTGGTGCCAATCCCCCTACTGCTCAAGACCACAGAACCTCATCCACTGATATGAGTCAGCGTGTCCACAGTGTCATTATTCACACCAGGCACATGCCATGCTCTGAAAATAATGTGGTAGTGCTAACATCACAAAATATACATCTCCAACAACTGTAATACTTGCAAATCCCTCACTGATTACCTATGTGTACCAACGCCCTGTTATCTACACTGAATACAAATTCCTTGTTCTTAAAATACCTTCAAATACCTTCCCCACAATACCACCACCACCAATAGAAAGAACACCAAGAATGCATCACTCCTACCTCCCATTTTCCAACTATCAGGCAAACTTTTAGCACACCATTTACCTGGTCAAAATAGGACAAAATCATCTCTTTCTGCTGCATCTAAAACAAATTGTTCGGCCACTCGAACTCATCACCCAGACATAATATTTGATGTCCATTGAGGTGCTTCAAGAAGACAAACAACACTTGCGAGACCCCAGTAGCCCGTTGTCCGCATACAGTCACTGTGTCTGGGGTATTGGCGATATGTCCTCTGTACTCATTTCATTGTCCCCAAATCTTACACCATTTCTGGGGGCAGCCCCAACCCTCATAGACAACCCTTTCAGCCAGTATGCACCAGTCTATCTTGTGTTTCCATTAATCTAATTGAGTACTTGTTATGCTCCCCATGCCCTGGCAATTTTATGTTTGGCGATAGTCAGCCCCAGGGTTAACCATATGCGGTCCATTCGGGGAAGGTTTGTTCCCGCCCAAACATTCAGAAGGCACCATTTCGCTGTCAGGGCCAGAGGAGATCAACAGACCCCCACTCATACTCTCAATCGTCACCTCCCAGAAGCCCCGTATTTTTGGGCACTCCCAAATCGTGTGATAGAATGTACCTACGTGGCCACAACCCCTTCTACAACTGATGTCTATTGCCCTACCCATCTTGAATAGGGCTGTCGGGGAGTAGTACGAGTGGTGGAGGATCTTTAATTGTATAAGACGAAAACCTGATCGTATGGCCACCTCTCTAGGGAAAGCCATAGCTTCTTTCCATTCATCATCTTCGAGGCCCCCCAGGTCCTGGGCGCATTGCACACGCAGGTGCACCACGGTGTTGGGTGTGTTGTGAATTTGTTTCTTATATGTCAGCGAAATGGCTTTACGTGGCATGTGTTAATCAAGTAGTCTGTCTTCTAGCGGTGTGGACGCTGGCAATGCCGTTGCCTTAGGCAGCACTGCCCTGAGGGCATGTCTGGCCTGCATCTAACAAAATATTTCAGTGGGCGTAATCTGATAGTCTTGTTGTAGGTCAGCAAAAGGGACAACGTCCCCTTGCTGCCATAGGTCATCCACCCTAGAGATACCAATTAGGTCCCGCTTGTCAAACTACGGGAGGTATCTTACTGCACCCGATGCAGCTGTGTCCCACAATGGCCTAGCCTGTGTGATCTTCCCTTTCCAGCCCAAGAAACGAGTGGCCTGTGTGCCAGATGTCAACCACTATCACCGTTGGTCCTTTATTATCTGAGCGTCTGGGGGGCCCATACAGCACAAGAAGATATCCCTTCGGTTGCAGTATAAGCTTGTCCATCCGATAAGCCGGCTCGTCAGGGGGTCCAAAGACCCAGCCATTGATAGAGGACAGTTGTGCCATCCAGTAATACTTTTGGATGTCTGGTAGTGCCACTCCACCATCATACCATCCGCTCGTTAGTTTCTGTTGTGCTATTTAGGCCCAGCCACCAACTCACAGTAGTGTTCCTATTTCACCCGCTATGGCTTTTAAGTAAGATTTGTGGACTGAATAGGGTGTGGTTTGTAAAATGTAGAGAAATCGGGGGAGGGACATAATCTTAAACAGGGCTGGCCTGCCTAGGAGAGACAGTGGGAGGAATCTCCAATGTTTGATGTCTCGCCTCAATCTTTCAAGGGGCAGCAGTAGGTTTTTGTCATAAATGCTGTTGGATTCGTTGTCTCATAGATCCCCAAGTAGCGAAAGCCCTCAGCTACCAGTGCAGCTCCGGAATCTGGTGACAGTCGTGGTGGCCTCCCATAAAGGGTGTAAATCTGGATTTCTGCCAACTATTCGTGTATCCTGTGTGGTGGCCAAAGTTGTGAAAAATCTGCATTAATCTTGCTAATGTAAGTTCGGGCTCAACCACATAGAGTAGGATATAGTCTGCATGGGGTCTGCAATGTACCGAAGGGTGGAAGGACAAAATCTCCTTCCACCCTTCGGTACATTGCAGACCCCAGACCAGTGGGTCCTGTCTTATCCAAGCCGCTAGTGGTTCCAGTGCAAGTACAAAGATTAAGGACGATGGGGGCAGCCCTTACGTGTACCCCACTGTAGTGGAAAGACCCTAGATATCCCTCCATTGACTCTGACCTGTGCTAGAGGGCCAGTGTATAGCAGTAACACCCATTTAGTAAAACTTGGGTCGAAGCCCATTTTAGCCAGAAGCTCAAACAAGTATGTCCACTCAAATTAATTGAATGCCATACATGCATCTAGTGAAAATACTAGTGCCCGTTCCATTTCGACAAAAGTTTGCATAATTCTGCGAAATGGAAATCTGACAAATAGCACTATATTGGCTGTTTGTATTACTCCTGTGCACACGCAGTACAATTTTGCCATGAACAGCTCATAATTACCTGATGTAGCATACTGGAATAATGTAGAGAATTTGGCATAACATAATATTACCAAAATTAGGTAAATATCACCATCATAATTTGAATTTCACTCAGACACACTTTTCATGGTCCCTTTGGCACATACATTTTTTTTTATTTGTCAGATTCTCACCATGTGCAACTGGGGAAGATTTTAAAACAGTAGTGCAAAGGTGCAAACTGTTTTGCTTCGCAACTTTGCGCAGCATTGAATCTATTGCTACCAAACTAGGAGGCAGAGTTATCAATATTTCACACAACGCAAAGTAGCAAGACACTTTGCACTGCTGCGCTGCGTGAAAGAGAGAGGGCAGGAATGCACCACATTTAACATTATATGGCACATCCCTGTCCCGTCCCTGCACTGGCACACTTTTGGATGCCTAGCGCCAATGCAGGCACCCTTGCGTCATGGTGCAAGGGTGCCTGCGTTGTTGGTAGTATTGTTTTCGTGCAGGAAAGGGCATCTTCGTGCACAAAAACTATCCTCTGGGGCTTTTTCCTCTTTCTACGTTTGCTTCAGATTGAAGAACACGTTGAAAGGGTAAAGAACAAGGCGAAATAAAGAGATTTCTCCTCGTTACTCCTCCCCTGGGGAGGCGTAGCATTTTGCAGCACTCCGAGGGCTACCACTCATGGTAAATCTGGGAATGCACCAGAATCCATGGCTGGATACATCGGAACACTCACGCACCACCCATGGAACGCCTCCCTGGGGCAGAGTAGCACACGGCAGCAACGTGAGCTGCCATCCGTAGCTCCAGACTTACCAAGCACCGCGACACTTTGATAAATCGGGCCCTAGATCTTCCCAACAATCGCTATCACCTTTGCACTCTATATTTCTCACGGTGGGCTGCTGCTGAGCTGCACTGGGTCCTACACTGTGTGCACATTTCTTGCACAGTCTAAATGCATCTGTGACTTCTAAACATGTATGTACCATGTGTAAGCTATTGCCACAGCTTTAGCATGTTTTACTTCTCACTTAAATTCTATTCATTCATGTATCCTGTTCTTTCACCTCAGTTACTAATACTTACGTTCTTGTGCTTTCCCTGTTTGCCTTATAATGACAGTCGGTTGGACCAACGCTTTGCACAGTAAATCTTTGTTCTTATTCCATTTGTTGTGTCTCCACCCAAGTCTTAGCAAGTTTCTCCCTTTTTGCAACATTAATGGCTTCCCTGAGGCTGGGGTCATCATGAAATAAATGTTCATGCCTCTTGTGAACGTTTGTATTCGTTGTTCTCCAGTTACTTAGCATTTCTGCCCTGACAGCTTCAAATTCCCAGGCTCATCTGGAGCTCTGGCACCTATTATAAACTCCCCAACACTTGCACCTTGGTTTTATTTTCATGTTTTAAACTGTGTGTTTTGAAAAGTGTCTTCTCTGTTGGCCTAAAGACTCATCCAACGAGTGTGTACAGCTGTAATCAGACCCCCCAGGATATTGCGGCATGGATTAGCAAATTTAGCGGCACAAATATGGAAATTTAGCGGCACAAATATGGAAATTTAGCGGCATTTTTGCTGCACTTTATTTTACTCATAATTATTCCTTTTCAGCCTGAATTCAATGGAAACTGTTTTAGCAGAGTATTCCACTTTGCAATAGGCATGTTTAAAGTGTCTGCAGCTCTACGGAAGCACAGCTCAAGTCCTAACCTCGTGGGAGGGAGCTGTATTTCTCCCTGGGATGTTCTAGTGCCCATGTATGCACCTCTGCCGGGGCACCGCTGCCTCCCGGATCCGTGAGGCAGGACGCCTCTTCCTCAGGCACCCTAGGGCGCAGGATCGTAGTGGCTGATCCAAATAAGTGAGACAGACTGCATAGGGAGGTCACCGTCTGCTTACCTGGTTCAGTCCTCATAAGTCGACTTGAGCATGCACCTAACACCCTGGTACTATTCCTTGTGCCGCTAAATTTGCGAATCCATGCCGCAATATCCTGGGGGGTCTGACTAGAGGAGCGAATTGAAAGATCTGTAGAAAAGTGAGCTGCAAAGCAAGCTGGTTTCAGTTCCCCTTGAAGGTGAAGACGTAATCATTAGCTCATCAAGATTGCATTTGGATGCAGGCAGGAGGAGTGTTGTGATTGGAGTAAAAATGTAAGGAATTCTGCAATGCATGGGGTGTTCCCCAGGAGTCACACGTTTGCCGCAGAAAAGGGGTCCATCATATATGAATTTGTATTCAGCCTACCTTCTGTATTTTATCTGTTTCAGGCATGTAAGTTCAACTATAATTCTATGCAAAATATAGAAATTGACTATTCATAGAACATGTGTTACTATTTCAAACTAGAAATCTTCTTCCTTGTGGGCTAAACCTACACCTCTCACCCTGCTAGTCACCTCAGACTTACCCTCTCACATCATTAAGCTCTTCAAAGTTTCAACAGAGTAGCTGGGGAAGTTTAGTAGTGGTCCTTTTGGACTCTGCGCCTTTTCATATTTATAGCGCGAACTCAACCCGAAGGTATTGATTGGAGCGCTTTACCTGAGTGCCAGTCACTTTACACAAGGACATATTCATGTTTAAGTGATTTTCCCAGAATCACAGGATGAAGAACCGACGCCGAGACTCGAACCGAGTTCCCCAGTTCCAGAGTCGGCAGTTTTGACTGTAACGCCACATCCTGTCACCTTGCCTCATTCACCACGAGCTGTGAAGTATGCAAGGAATGGTTTCCCTTGATTACAGTCAATGTAATCAAGGGTCTGCGCCTTCCCCCTTTCTGGTTTTGAATGTAATTTGAGTCATCTCAAAGTATTTGACGTTTATGAGTCTCCAAATAATGAAAAATAACCATGCTCGTGCACTGCCAATTCCTTGCATGCGATAGATATTGTGTCGCAGATCGTTTTATTTACACCATCCTTCAATAATATTTTGCCAGGTTTTTTTTTTGTCACAAAGCACGTGGAATTCTATGCCTGCCTGCCTGCCTCTCATGTATTCAATGCGACTAACAAACACGCACGGTGTGAACAAGAAGTCTCAGGAATGTGTCATACAGTAATGGCTGAAAATATAATTCAAATTCCAACACATGCTGTTGTGCTCAGTACTGACGAACTGGAGACATTCCAATAGAAATACTATATATTTTCTAACATTGTTTAATCCCACATTTACTAAATGATTTTCAAATACTTTTTCTGGTTTTCTTGAACATACATTAACACGAGTGTAAGTTTAATAAACCCTTACAGTGTATGTGCGCATCTCACAGCTTAGGCTTCCACAGAAGTGGGCAGCTGCCTCGTTAAGTAACATTTGATCCGCCGAGAGACGGCTGCTGCGGCTTCTTCAAGATTAGGTTCAGAGGTCGGTGCGAGTTCTAACAATACTCGAACCTTGTCTTGATGGAACGAGTCCAGATGCTTTTATAGAGGGCACAGAGATAATGAGCTGGAGAGCCTTGTAAAAAAAAAATGATTGCGTTTTCCAAATTTCGCGGGCAGTTTTGTAAAAATCGCGGCCTTTTTACAAAACTGCCGATTTCGCGATTTTTTTGCAAATCGCGAAATCGCGAAATCCTGGAGGGTCTGTGTAATGTACTCCTCGACGTCCTATCCCACCTCCTCCTCTGTGGGCGTGTCTAAAGACCCCGTGACCTCTGCTCCCCCGGGGCACACGAGGAAAGCTTTCTTTCAGGCTGGTGTAAAATCCCACCACCACCTGCCTATAAATGTGTGTTTTTTTGCCAAACGTTCCATTTAGATTGTGGTTTCTGAGGATGTGTCAGTGATACTGGTATTCACACTTTATTTGCTGTTGTACATAAAGGCAACCTTCAGTGAATTACCATTTTATATTGTTTTCATATTCTGAAAGTGGAAAGAAGTTTTATGTATTTATTTCATTTAAGTGCGTACTTAACACAGATGCTGCCGAAGCACTTTACTAAGGAAATAAGAAAACGTGACACACCCTGCCGACGAGAAAGATACAGTTTGTACATATATCCATCATCTGAGGTTGTAATCAATACTTTCAGCGAAGCCTCTTGTTCTTATCATAGAGATTATATTTCAAAACATCATACAGGGTACAGAACTAGGATGCAAAAGGTGATTGGAGTCATAAAACCAATGCTAGTGTTGAAACAAGCACTGACTAACTCTCCTGGTAGAGGACTCGAATGGTCATGGCGCCCAGTGGCCGATAACCACCTGAGCTCCCCATCCTTGCACCGTCTGCGCCTTCTTGCCAGTCCTGCACCTGCAGGCCACAAGGCTGCCTGCCAGTGCTTAATTTGTAAAAGAATAAGTGCCAGGGCCTTAGCCAGGAGACCAATGCAGCTTGCACCACCCATTGCCACTGCCAGCGCTGCCAATAACAGTACCTACACGCCTACTAACCACAGTGGCGGCTGGTATTTAACGGCGGTGAGGGAGGGTAAGTCGTCGGGGGAATGAAAAAAAAAATCAAACACTTACCTGTGTACTGCCACCGCTGCCGCCGCCTCTAGGTCCTCTTCGTCTGCTTCCAGGACTCCAGGGCATGAAGCAGGAAGCATCCGGCTCCCAGGCTCCACATAGTCCATCACAACTCTGCAATGCAGCGTTGTGATTGGTCTGAGTGCTGTGGGTTGGCGCTCAGCCAGGGAATGGGAGCCTGGCTATGGTCCCCACTTAGGCTGTAATGCAGACTGGGTGGAGAACATATAAAGTCCACATGACGGTTTGGCCGGCCTGAGACAGCCGGCCAAAGCGTCATGCGCACTTGGAGTCCCCTGCCCTGCTCTATGAACAGAGCAGTCCGCCACTACCCCGCCGAGCAAGGACGGAAAAAGAAATGATAATAAGAAAGAGTTATTATCATTGTATTTTTTATTTTTTTACCTGCTCAGTGGGGCGACGCTCCTCCGCCTTAACGGAGGAGCCGCCCCAGACTAACCATCACACTGCTACCAGTGTGACAATTCAGACTATTCCAGGCCCCCAAAGCTTTAAGACTGGCTTGGATGGTAGGCACTAGTCATTTTTATATGATATTGAATTAATAAACTACTGTTATTAGGCACATCTATAAATTAGACAAACAGAGCCACCATGTGTCAGACTGTCATAAATGCAGGTGTTGACAATTAAGCACAGCTGCCCAGCACCGGAAACCACCGGCTCAAATTAAGCACTGCGCCGGTCTCCTCCACTTATCTCATGTTTTCTATCGGGATTATCGAGTCGCTTGTCATGAATCGTGTCTGTCCCCCAGACAAACTGCTTGAAGGGAGTGAACGAGCTGAATCACAGCCACTCCACTTAATATGTTTGTTCCCAAACTTCCTTTTTTGAAATTAGTATTGAAGTAAAATGTTCCTATTGCTGCATTCACCAGAAAGAAATGTCAACCACTCACCCTGATGAAGGACTGAGTCCGAAATGCACTGGGCTTACTGTGAAATATGAAGAATTATCCCATCAAAAAGAGAAATGTGTTCATGAAACATGAAATGAGTCAACCAGCACTAAGGACAGATTGTGATTGCTGCAAGATGAAAATGTTATTTTAATACTTTCTTCAATTGAGGAAGTTTGGAAACAAAGATATTGAGAGGAGTGATTGTGAGTGAGCAGGTTCACTGCCTTCAAGCACTGCACCTGGGGGACAGACTTGACGATCTTTACACAGCACTCATGGACAGAGTGCACCCAGAGAGCACACAAGCAAGGTACAACTAGAGGATTAAAACTTTAATAAGAGAGTGGACTGCACTGGACTTTTTCTGAGACTTGGACCCAGCTCAAGTCCTCCCACCACAGACCTGCATCAGGGCTCAAGTCCTTAAAAAAGAAGTGGGAGGACTCACCAAGTTAGGCAGCATGGTGTGACATCACCGCGTGTGACATCAGAGAAAGTGACATCACTGCATGTGACATTGCATGTAGCATCACAGGACGTTGCATCACAACCCATGATCTCCCAGGGTGTGACATCAGATCTTAAGACCTCACATATGTTTAGCAGGTCTATCATGAGTACATTTGAGCACATTACAATATTTAACAAATTATATTTTGCATTGGGGTTGTGCCAAAATATTGACGCAATCCCGACGCAAAATCTGGGCCTCAACTTGCACATTTTTGTTTTTTGAAGCCTGCCACAAAGAAATTGGCAACAAGGAGAAACGTTATAGTAAATCTGTTCTGCTTAATTGGCCCAATGTCTGTATTTTAAAATATCTTGAGGGGTTAAGGCACCTGCTGCAGAGATCTTTGTGTGACAGCTAAATCTCAGGGAACAATAATAATGTTAAGATAACTCTGTAGGGTAACGTATTTGCTGGAGAGATCTGTGTTTTGTCTAGTCCTAGTTTTGCATCAAAGTCCATACTGGGTTCATATGTCTCCTGCAAATCACATTATGTAACACGCTGATGACAGATTTTTATTTTATGTAAATGGGTTAGTGGATTACTGCTTTTAAGACCGAGACCCTTTTGTTACTTGCAGTTCATGTAATCCTTCTGCTATAGTACATTGAGGTATGAATGACCCGTGGCTCCTTCACCTTTTAACCCTCACTGTCTTAGTAACACATCCTTTATATTACACACATATGATTTATTGTCAATGTATAATCTGTAAGTGTGATGAAAAGCGCTCTGACACCATACATTGAAATGAGTAGTGCTAAAGCGCTCTAAAAGAAATAAAACAGAATAGTGTTATTTAAATTGTTATTTGTGTAAATAGTTACTGGGGCAACCAACACATCTGACATTCTTACAGTGTATGCATATCAGTTATATACAGGGACTGAAAAAGTCGAAAGCATTTATTTCTTAAGTACCTGTGAAGTGATAAGATGTGAGCCTTAGTTGCTGCTCCATTTGATCTAGGTGTGAGACTGCCAATAGCTCCAAGCCAGGCTACTCCAACAACAAGCATTTACAATGCAATAGGTCTCGCAATGACATTGTTTTGAGCTATTGGCATTGAAAATGTTATTGTTTTTTTTTTTCCCTTCGTGAAGCATTAATCAAGTAATGGCGTTGTAAAGACAATGTCTTTTACCCCCTGTTGACCCCCACATACAGACATACATAGATACCGCACTCCAAACGGGCACACGTGCATGCACACGCTGAGAAACACACGCACCCCGTGAGACAGACACACTAATACATAGAGGCACACGGGTGCACCGAAGCACGTGATCACACACGCAGGCACACTGAGTCACAGGCACACTGAAGCTTTGGGTCTGGCAGACTAGCCGACACACCAGACACTGCCACACTGAGTAGAGGCGCACACATGCTGAGAGGGATGTTTTAATTATCAAGCTCAAGGTGCTCCCTGTAAAAGTCAAGAGGAGTGGAAGACTGACGTGACGTTATGTAAACAAAAAATATTATGCAGTGAACCAAAGGATAAAATTATATACATTTTTAAACCCTATAGCGTTTGCTCACACCATAACTACAATGCACACACTAGTAGATCGCCGAACAAATTAGAACCATTGAAGTCATTTGCACCGTGTACGAACTAGAACAGCAAAGAAATACTGAAACGGTGGTGCGCCAAGATCCGAGCAGCTCTATGGAAAGCACTATAAACGGTCAACATTATTAATTACATGGTCGCAATAAACTGATTTTGCACGTCTGCTGGCTGTTTCTGTCATGTTTATACAAGTGGGACTACGAGGTACATATCTAAACAGAAACTATCATGTAAATACAATATAGACATGAAATCGCTGTGCAATCTAGACAGACCTGAATGTTGTAAGGTGCCAGCAAACCATTATCCAACGAATGCCCCACTTTTAAGTTTTTAGGTGCTGTAACCTCTCAGTTTTCTAGGTGCGGCCTAGAGATTTGATGGTGGCCCTAGTCTGATTGGGGAGCCAGTGAAGCTTCCGGGTTGCTGTCTGGTGCTTTTGTAGGCCAAAGATGCCGCTTGCTGCAGTGTTTGGGGTTCTGTATAATCTTTTAAGGTGGGACAATCACTGTTAAGCTAAGCTTGTTGGTCGGCCAGGCATCGGTTTACTCGTGTGCCAAGAACCGCGGATTGCTGTTTTTCTGGGATAAAGGGGTAAAACATTTTAAGAACATCTGGTCTCATTTTTTTCTTTGCCTACTCTCCCAAAACCCACCCACGACCCCTCCCCCACACGCATACATGTTGGGTGCTGAGATGGAGACCAGTGTACATTGTTGTTGGTGGTACAGCGCTTTTGAGGAGGACATTCCATGCTTGGCGCTTTGCTTTAGGCGGGCATCATTTCTTCTGCAGCAGCATCAAGAGCTGCTGTACATCAAGGGCTACTCCTAGGCACATGGGGCTTCTGAGGGACATAGATGAGGTTTATGTTTGCCTACCCTGAGATCTGACAGAGAGAGGGACGCCATAGAAGCAGCTGCCCACGAGCACACAAGAAGGCAGCAATGCATACACGACTAGCTCATGGTTGTGAATCACTTCATCTCACCCATCGCACAGCCGCGCAATGTAGGCGGCGCACTCATACATATGGTGATTGGAAATTTATTTAACACACACACATAGGGTGCGCAGGGTAATTCACTTGCCTCTTGGTTCACTAACGGTGTAGTCAGGGCGGTGGGGGAGGCAGGGATGTTTCTAAGTTAATGTGTACAAACTATCAGTTGTACTGAGATGAAACACTTTTAAATGTTAAAGAAATACTTTATTTTTTATTTTTTAAAGAGAGATTTTATCCTATTTTTACATGACGCTTATTGCTCGATTTACATGCTAAATATTTTCATGGCTCGGCTGCTGCATGGGCTCGGCTTCAACTGTAAACGTGTTGGCTCGCCCACCTTTAGTTCAGTTGTTTGCTTCCAGGGACAGCAGCACGGGGGCACAATGTGAGGACATGAGAGTTTATAGGAGATATCGGTTATCGGCACGTCCTTTTGTCTTCAGACAAACGGCATTCTGATTAGTTACCTTGTGTACACAATCCATTTATTTCCTTGTTCGTTATCCCTAAAGATACCTCGGCTCCACCCATGAATCTACACTTCATTTGTACCCGTGCTTTCGTGGTTTGTCTGCATGGAGCGCGTCACATGGCAAAGGCGGTTCCAAGATTACCTGTTGTGTAACTTTGCCTTCCTGTGGCGCCACATTCAGTCCATGCGGCCAGTCCTACCCCCCCCACACAAACACACAACCTCAGTTGGCCACCAGCAGACAGTGTTAACTGCAGGTAAGCTACGCCTGGCCCAAGCAGACTGCCTATAGCAGGCCTCCCATTTCTATGTGTGCCTGCATGGTTTCCAGCCGTACCATGCTCAGTACTGCCCTCTGCTGGGCTAGCCTGTATTGAATGCCTCCTCTACCATACTTAACAATTTCTATTAGTTGTGGTGTGTTAAGGATCCTAGTGCAGGGAAGGATAGCGCCCTGTTCCTCCCTCCCCTCCCCACCCCCGTCAGCTGTTTGAAGGCTGAAATACAGCAATTAACAGGGTTCAGTGGTGGGCCTCTCAGGCCTTTGGGCCCCGGTGCATCTGCACCTGCTCCACCACTGGAAGCTACGTACCTGGCATTACCCCATACGTTCCACGCTTTCTGACAAGCAATATGCTGTAATGGGACATATTTCACCTACTGTTATCTCAAGATTAATAAATACTCTTGTACCCCAAAATCCAAACGCATGTCCTCTGCTGAAGCCCAGAGTATATTTCTAACTACACTGCTGATTGCAGGTGGCACCCTTCAACTGGTGCCGCTGGGCATCACGGGCATTCTATAAGGGCATAAGTTGTGACACGCAGTCTGCGCACTTTGAGGGAAGTCGGGGGTATAGGTGGTCACCTGACAACATTCGTCTTCACGTGTGCACTGGTTTAGTGACTGACGGGGCTGAGTGAGACACCGCTTTTGAGTGTGAGCCCAGTGACGTGGGAGTCAGTGAGAACCCAGAGCTCCGTGTGCGGCCACAGGTAGGAAATCCGTGACACTCCACTGCAGGGTGACAGGCCAGAGGGAGGGAACGAGGGACCCAGCGCTGCAGAGCGAAGCCAGCGCCTGGAGAGTCAGTGCTACCCACGTGCAGCCAAGTGTGCCCTGGCCTGGGGCCTCAGTGCACGCTGGCGATACAGGCCTCCTCCACTGGTTGCTTAGTAAACAGATCACATAATCGGTGTTCAGTGGCCTCTGAGCAAAGGGGTCGGTAGGAAATAAGCGACCTTTTGAAGTATGTGAGAGAGGTGCAGGTCAGTTTATATCTGAGGTGAGGTTCAATGGAATTAGGTGGTCCTGCACAAATGAGCATAGGTGCATCAGTACATCGAAAGTTTATTTATTTTATTATATTTCATGCGTTTACCCGAAGGTGTCAGAGCGCTTTACAAAAGGTCCAGTTACATTACATTAGGACTTCTGAGCTCCCGCCGCACGCGGCCGCCTCTTCTCTGCCTCGACTGACACTAAGACTGTCCGTAGTCTCCAGCTTGTTCTCTCCACATATTATTAGTCACTTTTGTGTCCTAGGCCCGTGGTCGAGCTGGAAACAACAAGTTACGTGTGCTCCGAGGCAGGGGTGTGGGGGGCTAAAGCGAGGAGAGGCTCCCTGAGCGGACGTGTGCTCCGAGGGGGGGGATGCTGAAGCGAGGAGACCTCAGTGTGCAGGGTAGTGCCTGCAGACTTTCTTATCTTTAGGGGGGGCCATCTGTTTCTAATTAGCGAGGCCGCGCTAAGGCCATGCTAATTAGAAACAGATGGCCCCCCCTAAAGATAAGAAAGTGCTTCACGACAGCCGTGAAGCAGACGAGCCAGTCCGGATGGGCTGGGAGAAAGGGCAGTGGCTAAAAAGCATCATTTTCAATGGGAAGCTAGCGTTTAGCATAAACGCTGACGCGACCCAATGAAAATGATGGGCGGGGCTTCAAGTCCCCTTCTGAATCTCCTCTCTCACTATAGGTCTCGCCGAGCGAGCAGCGCATGCGCTGCAATGCTAGGCGAGACCTAAAAAGAGGGCTAATGGCCCCTTAACTCCAACTTTTGTTACGGACGAAGCTGAAATCTGATAAGCGTCTTCCCCTGCCTTCACCTTGCTGCTCGTAACAAAAGCAGACAACTTGCAGGCCTTGCTGAAAGTGTCCCGGTGTCAGAAAATGAGACTGGGACAAGTTAAGCATATTTCTGTAAATTACGGGAGAAGAAGGAAAGGAACGCGGCACTCTGCTGAAAGTGGCCAGCTTTGCAGCAGGGTAGACATTGTCTACCCTCTGAAAATAGTGGGTAGATGGCATCCACTCGCGTCTACCCCAGACACGAGCCCTGACATACATCTTGTACAACTACTTCTTTCGTGAGAGATACAGAGAGCGGATTTTTTTCGTCTCCAGGACACCTCTCGCCTTTGGAGGCCCATTTGGTGGCACAGGGGAGGCCGATTCACAAAAGTATGAGTATGGAAAGTAGCACTGCAGGAGTACTCGTAAGAACTCTTAGATATTGTGGTGGCTGGAGGTGTTCTTGCGAGGCTGCAGGTGTGGAACATCCCGTGTCATTGCTGTTGTCATCATGGAGTGTCTCTACCTTTGAGGCCACTGACGGTGTGAGGCTCAGTGACAGTGGAGAACTGACCTGATTCAGTGCCGCCTTCAGCTGCGCCTCATTAAACTCCACTCTTTGTTAAACTTTTCTTGCTGGTGATTATTGCAGAGGCCTTTGTGAATCAACCACAAAGCGCCAAGCTTCCTATTAGTAAGCACAGGCCTTCTCTTCTACTAACTGTATATAAATATTCCTTGACTATTCCCATATGATTGCCATTTTGGATGCTTTGAGGCTAATTCACAATGTCATGTAGGAGTACATCGGAATATTACAGGAGTACATTTTTACATACTCCAAAATGCCTTGGTGTACAGGTTCCTATATTTTGAGGTGTGTAAGTAATATATTGACTTCAACTTTTTATTTGCCTGTGATGTTTTGTTGCCAAACCAATGGCTTCATACATTAATACAGGGCATTGGGGCCAGCACAGGTATTGTCAGGCCACAATATTTAGGGCTAAATGACCACACTGAAGGATGAGTTAATCCACCATCATCTTAACTTGTCCTCTGTTAGGGATAAGCTATTTACTCTAGTTTGTTGTCACTCACCAGTGCTCATTTGTCAACACACCGAGCACCTGTGCAGTTCCTGTGGAGTAGCTGGCAGAACAGGACGCAGACACTCATGCATCCTTACTGCGATGAATGAATCTCGTATGAATAGAAGAACAGCTACTTCAAGAAGGTTAAACTGGATTTTTAAAAGGCCACTCAGCACAGGACCAACCTGACCCTAGGCAAGAGCTGTAAACATTTGCAGCTGCCCCCCCACCCCCCATTGCGCCTTCCTGACCCCAGCATCCTATGAAGCGCTAAGCACAGGAGCTTCCTAGAGCAGCTTGATGCTTCTGGCAATCTCACCATAATAACCCCATCCACAACCTTCACCAAGTGAAATTAGGAGGGCTGGCAGATTCCACAGCAGCAACACTTCCCAGTGAATGCACTTCCTCATGTGGTAGGCCCCACCAGCCCAAAGCACGTTTTGATTTAATCACAGGAGCCCTTGTGTCTATTCTGGTGCCTTCAGTTCCAATTGCAGTCGGATCACTGGGTGCCTTAGACTGCTGTGATCATTTGCAGGCTCGAGTTTCTTTGAAGCCCTGCTATTTCTATCTGCTTTGCTGGCAGAGACCCATTTTCTCAGCAGGGTGTCTTCCTCATCTCCTTCCGCGTGAACATCCAGTCCCTAATGTGCAGTGTGTGCAGAGGTCAGATCCTGCATTCCTGCAGAGGGGTGGAGCATGACTGTAGGGGGCACATGCTCCATCTGCAGCCACACGGCTCCCACTGGCTCAATGCCTCGAGGGTCCATTCACCGAGACAGGGTCCTCTTAGCTGCTCTCTGTAGTCTGCCCTTTTAGGGCCACAAGAAAAATGCACGAATCAAACCTGCAGGTCCCAGAATCCAAATTATTGCTGATTATTAGAGCGCCAGGACTGGCTGAACTGCCCCTGGTGACGTGTCTAGTTGGCACCAGTGCCCATGACTGCCTCTCATGGCATATGCGTCCGCTTGCGCAGTACGGACACTTCACTTAGGACTATTTTATGTCTGTCCATCACCTGTGGCAGTCCCTCTGATCCTGCTTTTCTGGGGCCCACTGGGTAAACATATAGCAACTCAAACTGCCCAGGCCTGAGGGTCATTCAGTACCTCACACAGTGCTGGGTCTGCCTAGAACCTCATAAAAGGCTAGTAGTGGACATGTTGGAATCTGGAATCAGTTTCAGTGCAGCAAAGACATCTTCCGTTCTTAGACACAGTGCATGGACCACACCCACTCCCTGCCAAGATTGCATGCTGCCCATCTCCTCTCAATACTAATGCATTCCTATGCCTTCCATACATTTTTGTACGTCATGTTTACTGCCCGGATCATCTTCAGTGTTCCCTCTTTCCATCACTGCCCTGTGTTTTCCTTTGATGTTTATATCGCCTGTTACTGCCCCGTGTTTTGCCCCAGCCCGTCCCTGTTTGACACCTCTTTTCTTCCATGCTGCGCTCTTATTCAGTCCCTGTGTGGTTCTTGCTTTGACGCCAATTTTAGATCTGTTGATGTTTCGACCTCATTAGTCGAAAGTTCGATGAGGTCATCTTCAGGATGTTTTCAGCTAGGTTTAATTTTCACCTTTCAACACCTGTATATGTAGAACCGTCGATTTTCCTATTTTTAATCATTACTAATGCACAATTTTTAAATTGTAAATGTAATCGGGGTAGACTTTGCACATACTCGCTTTTTACTGCACTTCCTGCAATGATTTTTACACGTTTCACTTTTACTGCTGGGAAATAATATTATGAACCTTGACACGTGTTTAAATTCGAATACGCTGCCTACAGATTCGTTTAAAAATAAATTGTCTGCACACAAAAATCGGCCTCTCTCTAAGCTATTACCGTAAAGTTAGTCCTATCATTGACTAAATGATTGTTCAGGTGAGAATCCCAGAGCCACGGAAAAGCTGAACCAATGCTTAAATAAATTATAATGTGGACTTGCTTCTTATGTTACTGTGCACTACTAGAGCATACCAGACACATGCTCCTTGCACGCTCTGACCCATTTCAGGGAGGGATGTCCCGCTCTGTGCAGCCAAATATATATTATTACCATGTCCAGATCAGGGGGTCTGTGCATTGTACACAGGTAAGGTAGTGACATCCTGCCTCTGGCAATGCTAACTATGTATTCCTAGCGTGTCCTGACCCTGTGACCTGTGTACTACACACAGGTGAAGTGGTGATGTTCGACTCCTTACGGTTCTGAATATATGTGTTCCTAGCGTGCCCTGAGCCTGGGGTCTGTGCACTGCGCACTGGCGAGGTGGTGACGGTCTGCTCCTTACAGTGCTGGATACATATATTCCTGTGTGCTTTGTCCCCGGGGTCTTTGCACTGCGCACAGGTGAGGCGGTGACGGTCTGCTCTTTACGGTGCTGGACATATGTATTCCTAGCGCGCCCTCACCCCGGGGTCTGTGCACTCCGCATAGGAGAGGCGGGGACATTTTTCTCCACAGAGTCCTGGGTATATGCACCCCTAGCGCGCCCTGACCCCGTGACCTGTGTACTACGCAGTGGTGAGGCGGTGACGTTCTCCTCCTTACAGTGTTGAATATATGCATCCCTAGCGCGCCCTGACCCCGTGACCTGTGTACTACGCAGTGGTGAGGCGGTGACGTTCTCCTCCTTACAGTGCTGAATATATGCACCCCTAGAGTGCCCTGACCTCGTGACCTGTGTAATACGCAGTGGTGAGGCGGTGACGTTCTGCTCCTTACAGTGCTGAATATATGCATCTAGCGCGCCCTGACCCCGTGACCTGTCTACTACGCAGTGGTGAGGCGGTGACGGTCTGCTCCTTACAGTGCTGAATATATGCATCCCTAGCGCCGCCCTATCCCCGGGGTCTACGCACAGGTGAGGCGGTGACGGTCTGCTCTTTACGGTGCTGGATATATGCATCCCTAGCGCGCCCTGAGCCTGTGACATGTGTACTACGCACAGGTGAAGTGGTGATGTTCGACTCCTTACGGTTCTGAATATATGTGTTCCTAGCGTGCCCTAAGCCTGGGGTCTGTGCACTGCGCACTGGCGAGGTGGTGACGGTCTGCTCTTTACGGTGCTGGATACATATATTCCTGTGTGCTTTGTCCCCGGGTCTGTGCACTGCGCACAGGTGAGGCGGTGATGGTCTGCTCTTTACGGTGCTGGACATATGTATTCCTAGCACGCCCTCACCCCGGGGTCTGTGCACTACGCACAGGGGTGGCGGGGACATTTTGCTCCACACAGTGCTAGATATAAATTCGTGAATTAGGTTCCTTCCCATCCTCTCACAAATACAAAAACCATTTGCAGCTCGGAGACTAAAGCCCTGAGGGAAGTGAGCACTTCTCGATGCTCACTGCATCTTACAGGCGCTTCTGACTTGATTAACTAATTTAATTAGCTGAATATTGAAGGAGCCAAGATGTCTAATTGGAATCTTTTTATGTTAACATGGCACTACGTGTTTATGTGTTCTGGCCACTGGATATGATCACTCTGGCGTGGTAATTGGATTGCACATTAGCTAAGGACCCTCTAACTCCTTGAGACAGACGGGAATAGCGGGAAGGCGGCCAGCCTGTGTTTACTACACTGTGTATGCATTTAGTTTGTCTTCATGGCTCTAAGAGGTGGTAGAAATGCAGAGCCTTACATCCATTTCACAGTCCGGTTTTCAATATTTTTGTGAATTTGATGACACCATTTTTGACATTTATGTCCATATTTCTAGTTTGGTGGGCAAACTACAGGAGGAAATGGGGTTCTGTTGCAGTCCCCCCCCCCCCCCACCTCACTTTTTGCCTGATATCTGATGCAACTTTGACTGAGTGTGTACTGACTCTCTGCTAACCAGGCCCCAGTACCTGTGTTCTTTTCCCTAAACTGTACCATTGTTTCCACAATTGGCACACCTCTGGCACACATATAAGTCCCTTGTAAATGGTACCACTGGTACCAAGGACCTTGTGACCAGAAAGGGTCCCTAGGGGCTGCAGCATGGATTGTGCCACCCTCAGGGACCCCTCACCTAACACATATACCCTGCCATTGCAGACTGTGTGTTTTGATGCAGACAAAACCTAAGACTCACCACAGGTGAGGGCATAGCTGCATGAGAAATATGCCCCTACAGTGTCTAAGTCCATTCTTAGACATTATAAGTGCAGTAAAGCCATATTGAGTACCTGGGCTGGGAGTTTGCATTACCAACTCCACAGCTCCATGAAGGCTTTACTGAATGCTAAGAAGTTTGCTATCAAACTTCTCAGCACAATAAACCCACACTGATGCCAGTGTTGGATTTATTGTAAAGTGCACTCAGAGGGCATCTTAGAGATGCCCCCTGTTAAATGACCAACTCTCTACTGTGTAGCTGACTGGTCTGCACTAGCTTGAAGAGCCTGTGAAGAAGATAACGCCTGTCCTGTGACCAGCGACTTCCAAGAACCCCAGGAAGACTGTCACTCTTCAATAAAGACAGACCAGATCTCCCGAGGACAGCAGCCCTGTCCAGAGAACTCCATCTTCAAAGACTCCAGATCCAGGCGGATCGGCGACCCCTGCCCACTCTGCACTGATGCCCACGGCCCAAGTCTGAGTGGCTCACCTGTCCACTGAAGTCTCCCCAGTGATCCAGGCCTCATTTCCATTGGTGGCTGACCTCTCCTGGACCCCACAAAGTCACCTGCAGCCTCTACATGAAGGTTCCCTCCGACCGCGACCGGCTCCTGTAAAGAAAACCTGACACCAAAGGGCACCCCTGCATCCTCAGTCCCTGACTTTGGGGATCCCAGCCACGGGAGCCCAGCCCTCCTTCGACATCTCAACTTATCTGTCCAGCCGGTGGTCACCTTCATCCAGCCTCCTGGTCAGAACCTGCAGCCTCTTTGTGCGACCGAGATCCTCCATTCGTTTGCATTGGGCGCCCAACGCTGATTTTCACCTGCACCCGGCCGCCCCTGTGCCACTGGTTGCCCCCCTGTGCTTACTTCAACCCCCGGGTCCTGTGCCCTAAAATTGTGGGTACCTACCTGCAATCTGCACCTTGTTCGGTGCCCCCAGTCTCCATTGGCTAACATTGGGCCTAGTGACCTCTGCACCCGGCCGCCCCAGTGCCGCTGGTGATGCAGTACCTACCTTAAACTGAACCTTGCCCAGTGTTGGTCTAAACCCCCAAAGACTGGAAGAGTAAGTCTTGTACTTACCTGTTAATGCATATCACTGGTTTCCTCCCATAGGATTGTATTGCACATCTCCTATTGCATTCAGATGTCTATCTTCAACAATTGCTAAGTTCTACTGTTGCTGATTGACAATACAAAAGTAATTCTATTACTGTAAAGCATTTTTACTGCATCTTGAAACGCTTTATTGCTATTCTTGAAACTGTTACTTACTTGTAACTGAGTTCTTCTTGGTTCTAAAATAAAATAACAAAGTCATTTCTTTTTTAAACAAAACAATTGGTCTTGGATTCAGTCTTTGAGGGTGTGCAATCATTTCTTGCCTGAGTGTGCACAACAAATGCTTAACACAGCCCTCTGATAAGCCTCACTGCTCGACCACACGACCACAAAGTGAGATTTTAGTAGTATCTACTTAAGCCTCTGTATGCGTCTGGGGATCTACTGGTCTCTGTGCATACTATACCTTACTTTGGTATAGTATATACAGCCCCAGCTTCCTACAGCTACTCCATCCCAAACTTAGCATATGTTGAATTTGCCATATTACATGTACATCAAAGCCCATGGCTCTTGTAATACCGGGGACCGGGTATGCGCCACTTCTTGCCGCATTATCCTGTCCACCAAATTCTACATAAGACTCTTTGTATGGGGAACTGTGTTCCATAGTAGGATGGCTTGAACTCTGGAAGATCTCCCCTCTGCTTGTTCTGCAAAAGGTATATATCTTTCTGTAGATGGCTGTTTGTGCAACACAAATCATAGTTGGTATGTTGGTGCACAATATGATCGAAAGGAGCCTGGAATGATCCCTTCCCATTGCTTTTCTATAGACAAATCTATAGCAAATCAACACAATTTTTTTTTTCCAATTTACTTTCCAGCGCAAAACTTGTTTTGCATTGCAAATTCACTTGAAAGTATTGCAAAGCAGCGTCAAGGGGGCATTCCATTGGTGGTGCATGGGTATTCCATGCAACCACCCATGTTTTATGATGCAAAACACTATCTACTAAAAAAAAATAGGCAGAGTTTTGTATAACACCCTTTTGAAATAGGCGCTATCAGGGATAAATATTTTATTTCTCCTTTCTTTTCCACTTTGCATGTGTGTTGCACTGTATAGCACCATAACATGTAGGAAAAGTATTAAACTTACTGTGATCATAGTATCTTGTACTGAAAGGGTACCCTTCCAGAACCAAACCTATGCTAGACTCAAGCAGACCCCCTTCCACGTTGGTGGAAAGGTGGCTGCGTGACGCTTGGCAACCTGATTCTGTGCCAGCATTAAGTAGAGGAGGCGAGTGCCATATCTCTGTAGATCTGTAGATACGGCGCTATCCTGCTCTCACGTTCTCACGCAACACAGAGCAGCATTTTTGGCTGCTGTGCTGCATTGATGACAATTGTGGGCTGGTAAGAGAGTTGAGTGGATTTATGAATCAGCTGAAGAAAGCTATGTTTAACACTGAAGTTCAGTAGGATTAAGTTTGTTCATAGTTTCATTTGTTGTTTACAGTGGCACAGGGGGTTAATGGATGAGCGGGTGTGGTTGAGGAAAACAGGCACATCAGGTCCAGGTGGGGCATGTTAAGAGGTGCAACAGAAAGGGTGAGAGAAAGTGAGGAAAGACATGCAGTCTTGTGGGGTGCTGAAAAACAATGATGTCATCAGCGGAAGGAGACAACTCACTTAGAAATATGGTAAGGTGGATATGTTCCAGGGGCAGGACAAACTCAAGATTAGGAAGAAAACCCTCAGAAAAGGAGCAGGGAACTGAGACAGACGAGAAAACCGTCCAATTATGACGAATGGGTAGACCTATGTATCATTGCATTGTAAACAATAGGTCTTTGACAACAGACAGCAAAATCTGTCTGTAGACGAGACCTAATAACAGTCAAATCAGTGAGTACATATTCATTTTGTGTTCATAAAGTAATTTGTCCGTCTGCGCTCTTAAGGTTGGATTTGTGAACGTCCATTGGCGATTTTAATTACCCCATATTTTTCATTTTTTTTAAAAATGGATTTTGCTTTTTTACAGCTCTCACGCTGGTTGCGATGCTCTAAAATCATAGCATTTAGATGCGATTTTAAATGATTCATATACGTTTTTTATTGGTTGATTTTAACCACTGGCTGGTGATGGCAGACCTGTAGGGTTTATTGTTCTTCTAACCAAAATGTCTTTATGGTTTATAGATGCCGAGCCGCCTGCAGTCTTTTTATGTTCTGTAGGCATTGTGCCCAGACAAAGAGCCCTGTATGTTTTATTGGTGACATGCCCAGGTGTTGGGGGGCTCTACATCACACTGGCTTTGTGCCGAGCAGAACTTTACTTCTCATGGTCATTTCTGTCATATTTTATGCAGGTTCCTGAATTTCGCTCAAAGTTCTACAAAACCATTTATTGTGCAATAAGAGAGATGTGCCACGTGGTATAGATGTTGCTGCGCTAGGTTCATTATTTGAGTTAGAGAGACAGGGAATACAGGGGCATATTAGCAAGAAGAGGCGATAATCATCGCTAACCCTGCTTAGCATGATGTTTTTTATCGCCGGCTATCGCTGGAATATATTGCCACGCTAACGCTGTATTAGCAATGATTAGCGCTATGGCGATGAATATTCCAGCGATAGCGGGGGAAATGGGCCAACATCGCTGAAAAACCAGCGATGTTGCATGGAGAAGGGAGAACACCTTGCTGATACGACCCTGTGGTCGTATCAGCATAATCCACCCCCCCATGTTAGGTACGGCTAACACCTGCTAATTGCAGGTGTTAAATAAATGGCGATGACCCCGGTTAGCGCGATTTTTCACGTCGCTAACTGGGACCATGGCCACCTTGCTAATAGGCGATAGGCCTGTTAGCGAGTGTTTCCCAGGTTTGTTCGTCGGGAACGCCCACTTTGCATGTCATTAGCGATAAATATCGCTGACATGCAAAGCGGTAAAAAAACGGGCGATAATGCCCGCAAACTGTCGCTAACTGCTGTTAGAGACAGTTTGCTGATAGGGCGATATAAATATCGCCGCTTTAGCGGCAAAAAGTGCCGCTAAAGCGGCGATAGTGCCCTTGCTAATATGCCCCACAGTTACAACTAGGAAATAGCGGTTCTACTCACCCCTCTTTTTTTCTAAGAGTGATTTTGCCAGGTGGAGTTTTTTCCCGCTTACTCCATAAGTTGTTTCTTTGTTTACAAAACAGAAGGTTACATTGGATATACCGGAAGCAACCACTATATACACATTAGGTTCGTTTCACTGTTTACACCATGGGCAGTACATTTAATGACCCTGGTCACATTGGAATGATTCCCATTGTTTACAGTAGGGGCACTCACTCTTTTTACGTGAATGATAGTTACACTGGCTACATTAGATGCGGTCACAATGTCTACATCAGTGGTACGCACCCATTGGTAGTTACATTAGTGAAAGTGGCACAATTTACATGCGATCAGAGTGGCAGCCTTTCCAAAGGTTAACTGCTCACCTTTCAGTTGCTGATTGCTGTTTTCGGATGTATGTGTATGTACCAATGACGTGAAATCTTTGCTCAGACAGTATTAATGTGCTTTAAAATGACACCACCGCGAACTAACAATGCCACGGACTGTGACGCACGCATCAGCCTCATTTGCATTTTCTTGCTGCCTAATGTAGTTTGTCCTGTTGCACTTTGACACACAATTCTTGGGGCCCTGCTTACAGAGGGGCTTATTTACAAGCCCCCTGCGCCGCCGGTGCGTCACTTTCGATATGGGAAAAAGTGACACACCGGCGGCCCCAGGAATTGTGTGTTAAAGTGCTTTTAAGCCCCTCCCAGAGACCACAGTAACCGAATGCACAATACACGAAATTAAGGGGCAGATCTACAAGAAAGTGCCGCAGCGTGGCGCTGCAAGCCCTTTGCCTGCGCCACGCTGCGGCACTCAGAGCACAGGAATGCGACATATTTACAAGAATATGTCGCATTCCTGTGCTCTCCCTGCGCTGGCGCACAAACAGCTGCTAAGCGCCGGCGCAGGCACCCTTGCACCATGGTGCAAGGATGCCTGCGCCATGGGAGATTGTTTTTGTGCAGGAAGGGGCACCTTTCTGCACAAAAACAATCAGTACAGGCTTTTCCTCTTTCAATGCGTGCTGTAGAATGCAGCACGCATTGAAAGAGGAAAAAACGAGGAGAAATGAAAACATTTCTCCTCGGTGCGCCTCGCTACGCCACCTCTAGGGTGGCGTAGCTTTCAGACGCATCTCCAGATTTACGATTTCTCGTAAATCTGGAGATGTGTCTTGTTCCATGGGTGTTGCGTGGGAACACCCACAGCAACACCCATGGAACGCCCCTTCAACGCAAAGTGCTGCGTGTGAAGGGACGGTATTTACAAGGAGAGGAAAAGTCACGCATGGTGGCTTTTCCTCTCCTTGTAAATATCGAGGAGCCCCCTGCGCCACCAGTACGTCACGAAAAGTGACGTACTGGTGGCGCAGGGGGCTTGTAAATCTGCCCCTAAATGCTTAGGGGCAGATTTACAAGCCCCTTGCGCCACTTTTGCGTCACTTTTAACATGGGAAAAGTGACGCAAAAGTGGCGCAAGGGGCTTGTAAATCTGCCCCTTAGCATTTTCTTTAAAAAGAAAATGTATAGCATTTTCCAAAATATCAACTAGATTTGCCATTAGTAGGGTTGTAAAATAAAAGACTGGAAATAGAATGCAAATCGGGTGTCATTGATAGGCATATTAGCTATTGGTAGTTATTGGAGGTTTATGTAGGAATGGGGTCAGAATTAGATTAACCTCTAGGCCTGGACCACATCAGCACATCACAAGCAAAATATCTCTATACTTTATCCTATTAAAGCAAAATCATTACAATTAATAGAGGATGTGGAAAAAGCCATGTTATCAAGAAGACTACCATTCAAATGCAGGGAACGAGTAAATGATTACATCATTGCCCCCTTGATGCTCCTGTTTGAGTGCTATAAAGCGCTTTATAGAAAGGTGTACTTATTTGTAAATACACAATATAAAGACAGTGCTGGAATTTTAAGCTCACGCGACCCCAGGGTGTACACAATAAATACATCTTCTCTTATCCCTTGTCCCTTTTTAGAGCGAGTTAAATACCAAAGTCAAACCACCACCAGCTGCAGCCCAGGGAAACAATTAGGTAGAAACAGAGGCCCCGATGGGCAGTTCAGTGCTAAGAGGCTACAAGCTAATACATGTCCAGCGCTGGGACGCCCCGTTGCTGGGGCAGCCATGCGCTTTATAAGAACTTATAACATAACATAACATGTCCAGGCCAAAGTCATCCTTCATAGTTAGGACCCAGGTACTGTAAGGCTGGAGTAATCCTGGCACAGTGGCTGAGCCCTTCCAGGTGTAGACAGAGCACTTGTTGTTGATGGTGGAACAGAAGGCCATTGTTTTACACGCTTTAGAAAACAAGGACAATGTAAGATATAAATGCTTTATTAGAAAAAGGCAAACAAATGTAGGTTTCAGTAAAATCAATCATTTGTATATTCTTTGCGAGTAGTAAGGGGAGGGAGTTTGTTTTAAAAATTCTGCTGATTTCTTCATTTTCGACTTTTATTTTTTCAGGCTCCACTTGAACACAGTCATTTCCCTGCACTCTTTTCTTTTCCAAATACCATCACAGTATTAGATCTGCTCGTGGTAACTTCTTGCAGGCAGCAGAGAAAGCCCCAATAATCCCTCTAGAGAGGTTTTCTCCATCTTGAACAGCTTTCTCTCTCCTGCCGCCTGCTCTAACACCATAACCCATTTGCTGGACCTGTGCAACAATCTGGCTGGCTTTTTAAAAGACAAAATACTGAAAATGTGGTCCTTTTTTGAGCCTGATGTCTCCAGTAGCATTATCCTTGATGGAGTTCTAGCTGGCGGTCTCAATCCTAGTACCGGCCTGTCCAGATTTCCTCCTTTGTCTATAGAAATTCTTAAATCTCTTATTACTGTCATTAAATCAGGTTTGCCGATGTAAGTAAAAAAAAATGTAAGTCCGTTTTTATATAGCGCAGCTACTCACCCTTACGGGTCTCAAGGCGCTGGGGGCCGTCGTGGAAATTAAGTGAGCTATTGCCCAGAGTCACACGGTGCTGAGCTGAGCTGCCGCCGGAGCCGGGGATCGAACCGTGAACCCTGTGCTCCGAAGTCAGCTGCCCTGGCCGATGCACCACACCTCTCCACGGCGATGGATACCTGCCCCCTCGTATCCTCTTGACAATGATCTAGTGGCACCAGATTTGGTGGAAAACGACCACACTTCAGCCTAAGTGGAAGCATGCTTGCATAGCTCTGCTGCTTAAATAGCCGTCCTTAGAAACTACCATTCTGGTTGACCACAGACCGATCTCTTTGCTCCCGTTCCAAACCAAGCTCATTAAAAGCCATGTCAACTCTCAGCTAACACCGGACTTTGAAAAGAACCAGTTACTGGATGAAGCCAAGTCTGGTTTTATACCATCCTATGGCACCGAGACTGTCCACCTTGCCGTCGCTGAGGATATCAGAGCCATCTCGGATCAGGACGGCCGGGCTGCATGAACCCTCCTGGACCTCTCTGCAGCTTTTAACACAGTTGCCCATCCTATGCTCATAGATAGGTTAGTGTTCATTGGGGTCTCTGATTTGGCTTTGAATTGAATTGAATCCTTTCTTTTAGAAAGATCTGTGGATTTTTTATCTCCCTTTTCTTCGGATGACTTTAGTTTTCCCTGTGGGGTGCCTCAAGGATATTCTTTGGGGCCAACATCATCTACAGTATACCTGACCCCACTGTTTTTAACTATTCTATAGGCTTGACAAAATGTGCGTATATATTAAAAGAGTAAATAAAAAATATGGCCCTAAATATATGTTAGTAAAATAAGGAAGCTGTGTTATTTAACAGTGCATCATGGTAGATGTACTATGATGGAGCAGTAAAAATAAAATTTTTAACCCCTAACAAATTATATAATTAATTAATTAAAAATGTTCGTTTAAATGTATTAATCAACATTGTATATGTGGGAATGGTAATATGCCAATGTATGTGCTAAATAATCTACTAATGAATGTCCGTGTGTCTAATCATAACGTAAGAATAAAAAGCGTACTAAATAAAATAAATGCATGTTTGTGCTTCATAGAAATAAAATGTGTCGTTGCAAAAACAATAGTGATGGTAAGTAAGGAGCAGCTTAAATGTCGCTTGTTGCTAGGTAACAACTAATTGGGGTACGTAGACGGGAGGGAAACGAAAGGGATATTTTTCTCTATTTTAATTATGTTTTGTTTGCCTCAAATTAGTGCTTCTAAAGTAGAACTGAGTGGCGAGATAAAATGGCCGCCAGTGGGAAGATGTGCGCAGGTGCAAGGGGACACGTGGTACGGGATGAGATTGAAGAAATCTGGAGCCTCGTGATGTCTCTGAGAGGCTAGGATGCAAGAAATGGTCAAGGCTGGTGTGACCTAATTGAACTGATAGTGTGCCGTGATGATCAGGAGAGAGTCCGTGGGAAAGGAGCCCAAGAGAAAGGACAATGACTGCGGAGTTCTTGAATGTGTCAAAAGAAGATACAAATGGACTGATCGAATCGGATGGAAATGTTTAAGCGTATGGGAAAGGAAATGATCCAAGGACCCTTGAATCCAAGAGAACTTGATTAAAGAATGAATAAGCTGACATGCATGGACCAATGAAAGAAAAGCGTGATATTAATGTTGCAACAGTTAGTTAGCAGAGTTAGAATTAGGGTATAAGAGGGCCTACTCTTAGTGGGAGGGGCAGTTCAGGAAGTTCAGAGAGTTCCAGTCAGAGTTCCAAGCAGTTCGTGAGTCGTGGTTGCAGTAGAGGAGACGGGTTGCAGGTAGCTGATGCTGACGAGCTGAAGTTGCTGTTGCTGTCTTAACTTTACAGTTGAGTATGAGAATCAGGCTATTTCTAATTCCAAAGTTAGGTTAGAAATCATTAGGCTAAATTAGGAAGCTAGGCAGGTAACTAGGGTTTTTGGCTTCATGACAAAAATTTCCTTTTCTGCAATAAATTGGTTATGCTTAATAAAATTGTGAATTTAAAAATGAATAATTGAATAAAGTATTAAATTCTTTCCATGCTTTTAAAATCATATAAAATTTAAGATTCTTTAAACCCAAAATGACTCAGTGGTTATTTTCCTAAATGATTGTGACATGAGTAATTGGTTGATTGTGATTCAGCTGGTCTTAATCACTATAAACTAATTTCTTAAATGAATGATTCATCGACAAAACAATGAGCAGGAATATCTTAAGAAATAACTAAAAGAAAGTGACAAATTAAGGTAAATAGATATCCTTGCTCTTCCAGCGGTACACAAAATGGTGTTCTCCATTTAGTTCTCATGCTTCTCCTAGGAGTACAGAATTTCATAACAGGTGTAAAAGGAAATCCAGGTGTGTGTGTGTGTGTTAGGCGATGTTTATGGGCCCCATCGTCATGTGGATATGAGAAATATAGTTTGCCCCTGGATGACCTATAAGTAACCTGGGAGGAGAATAGTTTTCATTGTACGCGCTGCATCAGATTTCTTGGTAGCAGAGTTATGGTTTTCTATAGATTAGTTTAGTGATTATTGTTTATTGATTATTGATTATTTGATGACTAACACTATATGTTGAGTCGCGTTATGTTATATGTAAGTTTTCACGCTTCTGGGATGTAGGAAGTGGAACACGTGTGGCAAGAGAAGTCACATGGAATTTGGTACATGGTCTGAATTCATTTTGGTTATAACGCAGGTTGTGTTATGTTAGGGATTTCGGTGTGAAAAGTGTGTAAATGAAATAGCAAATCACGTTTACTTGTGAAACTTTGGCCTTAATTCTCAGGAGCCTAGTCTCCACATGTGTCTTATCCCCAGAGAAACGAGTAAATTGTTTGTTTGAAAGAAGGGTAAGGTAGAGGGAAGTGCTACTTTATCGGCGAAAGTAAATAATTCTGTGGTAGGGTAGAGGTAAGCGCTGCCTACTGGAAAAACAGGATTCTTGTGTAAAAGGACAAGGCTGTCACTTTGTTTAGCGAATCAGACTATGGAATTGTTTATTTGTTGTAACTAACGAAGAAAAACAGTAAAAAGAAAAATTGCCGATAAATTTTGTAAAGGAGGGGTAAAGAGTAGAAGTGACGTGGAAAAGTGCCGCGCTAGGATTGGTTAGTGCACTAGTCACGTGAATACAGAGCAGGAGTGACGTAGAAAAAGTGCCGCGCTAGGATTGGTTGGTTCGCGGACGGTGGAAATTGTTCTGATTGGTACGTTAGTGTGAATCGCGCTGTAATTGGACGAAGTTCCGTACACAGAAATAGCGATTAGAGTAAAGAGAAAACAAATAGAAAACATGCCGTATTACGAGTATGAAAGGGAGAGAACGTCATGGACAACGAAATTAAAGAATTTCTTTAAGAAAGACAAAAAGGTTGTGACTAGAGAGGGACAAGTAATTCCTCCGCCGAAATCAGCAGCTTCACATATGATGCTGAAATATGGATATCATACGTGCATATGGTTGGATAATTGGGTAAAATATACAAAGAATGATGGAGCATTGGCTTTTCCTGAAAATGGTTCTTTTAATGTAGCGATTTTACGGAATTTAAAAGAAAAGATGCTTAAATTGGAACCTAGACCTAGACCGACACAGTTTGAGGCTTTAACAGAATGGGAAGATGAGATGTACGAGAAAGAAAGATTCAGAGGTATGAAAGGTTATGAGTTCGTGCCCGGAAGATTGTGGGGAATGAATCATGAGGACAGAATAAAACGATGGAGATGTGCTAACATGACAGGAGGTTTGTTTCCAGCTTTTACAGTTGAGGAAGGGACTAAGAAAAAACGGACTGAGAAAAAGAAACATTTAGAGAGAGAAAAGTATATGCATGAGAGCGAAACGGATGACGAGTTGCTGGAAGATATATTAAATAAAAATCCACCTCCGTATCAGCAGAATTCTACAGTGGTGACACCAAATGCGCCACCAATAGAAACTATGCGAAATAAAAGTCCAGAAAAAAGACAAGAAATAAATAGGTCACAAGAACAAATAAGAACTTCCCAAAATGAGGGAATAGAAAATGATAGTGCAAGAGAATTGGCAAGGACAACAAAAGAATTAACTGAGAAAATTAGAGAATTAACCAAGAATATGGAAGCAGTTACCGTACCCGTAACAATAGGTCCAGTAATACCAGTTTTCGAGAATCAGAAAATTGATGAACGATCTTTGGTGATTCCCTTGAGTTCGCAATTCCAAAGAGAAAAGGAAAGAATGGAAACAAGTCCAGGAACGAGCAATTTGACTAGTGCTTACAGACCAAGTCCACCTGAAAATTTGACAGTGAATGAGTGTAGCGGTAGGAAAATGCCTATGGTAACTGAATCTGCAACAGTGACACCTGAAAAGAGTGGAAATTGGACAGAAATAAATAGTACTCCTATAGGTCCGACTCCTGATGAGTTAAATGAGTGGATAAAAGCTTTTAAAATAAAAGAAACAGAAGAAAAACCATTAGATGTGATCAGATTGAAAATTGACATGGAAGAATTAATTCTAGGAACGATTGGTACAGAAAAGATAAAGAATTATCAGGATGATGAAATAATGTTTCTGTGCAAAAGTATAACATGGAGGGCAAAGAATTTACATGACAAACTAGAAGAAGTGGCCGGTGAGATTGGAATAGATTTTGCAAAAGTAAAAACGTTGCAGAAACCATACAGAGTAGATTTTTGTGAAAAAGATATTGAAAATTTGAATACAGCAGGAAGGTTGACACAGATAAAAGAGTTGATTGTTTTGTTGAGAAAATGGGGTGATGTAGACAGATGGAAGGTTAGATGGACAAAGAAGAATGAGAAAAGCGTAGACAAAGGTTCATTGG
This sequence comes from Calotriton arnoldi, assembly GCA_963921515.1. Lineage (NCBI taxonomy): Eukaryota > Metazoa > Chordata > Amphibia > Caudata > Salamandridae > Calotriton > Calotriton arnoldi. The sequence goes on along the minus strand of CAWUFW010002702.1, from coordinate 438,329 downwards.
CTTTTATGATAACAGAAAAAGAACATGTTGTTAAAGAGTACCCTATGAGAGAAACTCCAGGTGGTAGTTATGTGCATGTTCCCTGGACTAGGCAGGACATCCTGTCATTTACAAATGACTTTCCAAAGTTAAGAGAAAAGCCAGTTGAGTGGTACCGACAGGTAGAAAGGTTTGTAAAGGTCTCGAAAGTGTTGTGGATAGATTTGGATGGATTGTTTGACATAGTGGTACCAACGGATCTGTGGTCAGAATGTAAGATTACAGTTGACTGGCCAACTACAGAATATCCAAGAGATCCTAAGACAGGAGCTCCAGGACCAGATGTGATGAAGAAATACGACAAGGTGATTACCTTTTTGAAAAATAAGATTCCTCCAAAAGAGACAGATTGGGTTAAGATTGATAGAACTACACAGGAAAATAAGGAGAGTGTACATGCATATTATGAGCGATTGTTGTTGGTTTTCAAACAGTATAGTGGTTATGAGGAATTAAGTGAGAAGGATATGAGTCATTTTGTATACCGATTTGTATTTGGCTTGAAACAAGAAATAAGCGATATGATTAAGCAACATATGATAAACTGGCAGAATGCAAGTGTAGATGAGGTGCTGAGGTATGCTAAGTATTGTAGTGATGAAATAGAGAGTAAACAGCGTAAGTTGAAAGAAAAAGCAATGTGGGCACAAGTGAAAGTGGCAGAAAAACAAGAAGCCCAATTGGATAATAATAATGGAAACGAATCAGGACAGAATAAGATGCGACCAAATATAGGTAAAGGAAAAGGACAAGTGAGTCTAGAAGAGGCAAAGAAGAAATGGCCATGTCATAATTGCGGAAAATTAGGGCATTGGAGAAATGAGTGTAAGTTCCCACCTAAACCTAATCCGGAACATCAATCATTAACTCCACAGGTGCAGAATGAGGTAGTTGTTCAACAAAGTCAGGTGCCACAACCACCACTTCCCAACACTGTTAACCAGCAAAGATACAGTACAGAAACAGGATTCTACGGAGGAGAGCAGGTAACACAGTTGCCGAGAGCAGCTAACATTTCCCAGTATTGGTTGCATCAGAGTGAGGATGACCCGGATGAAAGTTTCTGACGGTGCGCAAGAGAGGGGAAAGAGTGCGTGCTTGGCGCAACTCTAGAGGTAGATCAGTCTGGTCCCTTTGTGGATGGAGAAGTGAATGGAGCAAACGTAACATTCCTTGTCGATACTGGAGCTACCCGTTCTACTGTTAGGTCAGTGGAAATTCCGAACCTTCCTCTCTCAGGTGAATGCATCCAAGTGGTAGGAGTAGCCAATCAGCAGATTAAAACCCCACTTACTGAATTGGTAGAAGTAAAAATTGGTTCTTTTAGAAAAATGCATAAATTTGTAGTGTGCGATTGTAGTCCTGTAAATCTTCTAGGTCGTGACCTTTTGTGTAAAATGAATTGCACGATTTATTGTACACCAGAAGGAATAGGTTTTCAGACTTCGGATGAAGATGTTTTGTATAAAGTAACTTTGATGAATCAAGAACCTGAAACGAATGGTTTATTTCCTGCATTTGATGCAGAAAAACTTCCAGAAGAACTAAAAGGTGCAGTAAAAGAAAGTGTGTGGGATTTTACAGGAGAGGACATTGGATTAATGAGAGAAGTTGATCCCGTAAAAGTGACAGTGAAAGAAGGGATAAGTTATCCAAACACGCCACAGTACAAATTAACTCCAGAAATAATTGAAGGAATAACTCCTGTGATAAATAAGATGATTGAACAGGGAATTCTGAAAGAAATCATGAGCAGTCCATGTAATTCACCTATTATGGGACTGAAAAAGCCAAATGGAACATACAGAATAGTACAGGATTTGAGAAAGATCAACAAAATAGTTGTACCATGCTGTCCAATAGTGCCAAACCCTGCAGTGATTCTATATCAAATTCCGCATGAAGCTGAGTGGTACACTGTGATAGATTTGTGTCATGCATTTTTCTCTATTCCTTTGCATCCAGATAGCCAGCCATTATTTGCATTCCGTTTCGGAGAGCGTATTTTGGCATGGTGCCGAATTCCACAGGGGTATACAGAAAGCCCCTCAATTTTTAATCAGATTCTAAAGAGATCTCTGGAAGATTTAAAAATGCCAGAAAAATCAGTGATGGTGCAGTATATCGATGACCTATTGGTAGCATCGAAAACCAAAGAGGCATGTGTAAGTGACACAATTGCTTTACTGAACCATTTGGAGAAAAGAGGACATAAGGTGTCCCCTTCAAAATTACAGTTTTGTCAGAAAGAAGTCCAGTATTTAGGGCATAAAATTGAGAAAGGAGTGCGGAAAATAGCGACAGAAAGAGTAAGAATGATTCAAGGAATGAGAGCACCAATGACTCAAAGAGAGGTAAGAATGTTTTTGGGAATGGTTGGATATTGTCGACAATGGATAAGTGGATTTTCTTTGATTGCAAAACCATTACAAAAACTGACAAAGAAAGATGTAAAAGACCCTTTTGAGTTAAACAAAGAAGAAATGAAATCTTTCAAAGAATTGAAAAAGAAACTGTGTGAGGCCCCTGCATTAGGCATGCCTGATTATGAGAAGGATTTTGAGTTATACTGCAGTGAAAGAGATGGATGTGCATTTTCAGTACTGGTACAAAAACACGGCACCATGAAGAGGCCTATAGCTTACTTTTCAGCTGTTTTAGATCCTATAGCAAAAGCATTGCCTGGATGTTTGAAAGCAGTTGCTGCTACTTGTGTAAGTCTGGAACAAAGTGAAGGTATAGTGATGGGGTATCCACTGAGAGTATATGTTCCCCATTCAGTAGAAATTCTTTTGACAAGAACAAAAACACAGTACATGACACATAGTCGGCTGACTAAGTACGAAAAAGTCATCTTGAGTGCAGAAAATGTGACCATAGATAGATGCATAAATGTAAATCCTTCGACATCATTGCCAGATGAAGAGAGTATAATTGAACAAGATGAAGTAGATCATGATTGTCTGAATGTGCTGGAATATTGCACAAAACCAAGAGCTGACATAAAAGATGAACCGTTAAAGGAATCTGATTATGTCATGTTTGTAGATGGTTCATGTTTACGCACAAAGGAAGGAGTGTTAAGCGCAGCTTATGCAGTATGCACAGTGGCAACTGTGATGGAAGCGTCTTGTCTGAAAGGAGTTAGGTCAGCCCAAGTTGCGGAACTAATTGCTTTGATTCAAGCATGTAAATTGGGAAAAAATGTACGAATCACGATTGTGACCGATAGCCAATATGGTTTCGGCATCGTACATGATTTTGGCCAGATTTGGTCACAAAGAGGATTTTTGACATCTGCAGGAACACCTATCAGAAATGGAGATTATGTTAAAAAACTGCTTGAGGCGATACAGCTGCCTAAACAAATAGCTGTAGTGAAGTGCAAGGCGCATAAGAAAAACGAAGACTACATAGCGGTCGGCAATAATTATGCTGATGAGATCGCTAGATATTGTGCGGAAAACATGGCGTCCCTGAACAAAAATAGAGAAAGGGAGCATGTCTCTTGTCCTTTGCTTTTCACTAACGCAGTCGAAACATGGGATGAAGTAAGGCAGTTACAAGAAACAGCAAGAGATGAGGAAAAGGATTACTGGATTAAAGCAGGATGTAGAAGACAGGAAGATAATGGAGTGTGGGTATACAGAGATGAAAGACCAGTTATGCCTGATAGCATGATTGCAGACATGGCACGGATGTACCATGGACAAGCTCATATTGGGAGAGATGCAATGATCAGACTTTTTAGACAGACCTGGTATAACCCAAAATTCAGAGCCATTGCTGAAAGTCTTTGTCAAAGATGTCTTATTTGTCAACAGTTTAACCCAGGAAGGAAAACCGTAGTGAGTCTAGGAACAATAGGACGAGAAGGAGGTCCATTTCCAAGGATACAGATGGATTTCATTGAGATGCCCCCTAGTAACAGATTAAGATATGTTCTGGTGGTCGTCTGTTTGTTCTCTCGTTGGGTGGAGGCATACCCCACAAGAAGGAATGATGGAACAACAGTGGCAAAACTTATGCTACGAGAGTTCATTCCGAGGTATGGATTTCCAGTCACAGTTGAGACAGATAGAGGAACACATTTTCAAAATGAGTTGATCCAATTGATTTGTGAAGCACTGAGTATTAAACAAAAATTACATTGTGCTTACAGACCAGAGGCTTCTGGGGTAGTAGAGCAGATAAATGGAACAATTAAAAACAGATTGGGGAAAATGTGTCAAGCTACAGGACTCAAATGGCCAGATGCACTGCCTCTTGTTCTGATGACCATCAGAAGCATCCCTGAAAAGAAAACGGGACTCAGTCCTCATGAAATGATCATGGGACGAGCAATGAGACAAGCCCACGTACCAGTCAACAAGTTATTAACAATAACTGATGATCTAATACTGGATTATTGCAAAGGACTGGCTGATGTGGTGCGTTCTGTGTTTCATCAGGTTGGACCGGATGCGACCACTCTTGAAAGAAAACCAGCCCACGACTTGAATCCAGGAGACTGGGTCCGTATTAAAGTCCACAGGAGAAGAAACTGTCTAGTTCCGCGTTGGGAAGAGCCAAGACAGGTAATCCTAGTAACAACGACTGCTGTCAAGTGTGCAGGAGTGAAGAACTGGGTTCATGCCAGCCACACAATCAGAATTCCAGAACCTACAGATCGACATGTGAGTCAGCGTCTGGAAGTGTGGGATAAAAGTTTAACGGCTGGAACAACCAAGATAAAAGAAAGGGTGCCAGAACTTGAAGATCGACCTGAAAGTCGACATCTGGAGACCCCAACGGAAAACACCTCTATAGAAGAAGAGGAACAAGAAGAAGAAGAAGAAAGAAATTCAGAAGTTCCAGAACTTGAAGATCGACCTGTAAGTCGACATCTGGAAATATCTGACACAACTTCAGGATCTGATGATTCAGCTGCAAATTGGGAAGAATTCCGAAAGAGAACTTGGGGTTATAAACCAATTAGAGAAGAAACTGAGCAAGAAATTGAGTTAGATGAACAACCAAGTACAAGTTATGGTGGAAATCCTTCAGAAACAATATTAATAGATGAAGTAGGGAAAGAAGTACACAAAAAGTTAGAAAATCGAGAAGAACCCCGAGGAGCAATAGGGATAGATAGAGAAACAGGAGAACAGGGAAATTCAGAAACAGATAAGGAGGAAAACACCAAATCGGAAGAACCCCGAGGAGGGACAGTGATAAGGGAAAACAAAAAGGAGAAGACAGATCCACCAGTAGGAGATGACGAGATTATAAGTTTCAAAATAAGAGACAATAGTGAGACAGTTGAAACAGAAACAGAAGAAAGTGGAGGAGAGGAAAAAGCAAAGACTGAATCAAGAAAAAGAAATTGGAAATCAGAAAGAGAAGAAAGAGAAGGTGAAGCCAAAAGGCCAAGAAAAGGAGATAATTGGCCCAACAGCTATGTAAGAAAATTGAGATATAGAATAATAAGAGCAGAAGATGAAGATGCTGAACAAGTAAATGAGGTGACAAGTCAAAAGGGACAAGAAAAACCCAGTGGAAAAAGATTACAAAAGTCCAAAAGGACAAAGAAAGTGAATTCAAAATTTAAGTCACCTGAGTGGCTGTATATTGCATTAACTGATTACAAAGAAGAAGAAGAAAACACTCACGGAAACCAGAGACTGAGAAGTCGGATGGGAAAAGGTGAGATGCAACGAAACTGAAGTGAAGACTTATAGTGCTTCTGCCGGACGTGACAAATTTACTGGACGTGACAAATCACCGGATGTGACAACGAAAGAATTCTGGAGAGAATTAAAGAAAGTACCAAGCAAAGACTTTAGATTGGCACAAGCAGGAAGTTGGCGTCTAAGTCATCTTGAGGTGTAGTGACACAATTATTCTGAAACTTAACAATATCATGACAATAAGCAAATTCTGGAAAATAGGATTCAGCGATAGAAAGAGACTCAATATTTCAGATATTTATAAAGAGATGGTGCAAAATGTGCTGCTTTTGTACACGGTTATTAATGACCATATGGATAGTTTGGCAATCACAATTGCTATGTAGGCACTGTGATCTTATCCAAAGATTGATCACATGGACAGAGAAGAAAAAGAAACATACAATATTAAAGAATAAGTTGTATTTAAGAAGTAGTGCAGAGTTGCATAAGGATAGATTAGTAACATGATATTTTCAAAGAATGTTTTTACCAACAGTGTGAATATGTATGAGTACGTATAAAACAATGGAAGTTATCCAGAGATTGTTGATCGTTTGTATGCAGTTGCCTGCATCAGTATTCGGAAGGTGTGACTTATCGAAATCACTTACCTTGAGAGCTTATGGTAATGCAACATCGTAGCTTGTACTAGCATAGTTTATTTTGATAAAACAGGTAGATTAGAATCTGTATTATACTGATATAGATCCAAGATATGTTGCACTAACATTCCGGTAGTACCAGTGAACTTATACAGAAGTATATAACCAGTATTACAAGTTTGTACGGAGAATTCGTTCCACTGAACATAGAAAATGTAACGTTAGAAGAAATAGTTAGTAGACAGCCTTACCTGTGAGTTAATTAGTTAACGAAGATGAGTAAACTAGTAATAGGGAAAGTTATAATAGTAGCAACTATAGTGATATTGTTAGCCATGACATTGAAAATAGTAATAACATGTATAAAGAGAAAAGTAAGACAGAATAAGATAAGAAGAAATAACAGAATAATGAGAGAAAGAGAGAGAGAAATGGGTGAAATTGAGTTGGAGAAAATGAAAGAAAGCATGTATAAAGAGACTAAAAGGCAAGATGAAGAAGAGACAGAGATATGAATAACAGAAAGTAAAGGATGAAAGACATGCTGCCTGAAAAGAAGTATGACTTGGGTTTTATGTGGTGATTTAAAAATCACCAAAGGGGGAGTTGATGGAGCAGTGAAAATAAAAAATTTTAACCCCTAACAAATTATATAATTAATTAATTAAAAATGTTCGTTTAAATGTATTAATCAACATTGTATATGTGGGAATGGTAATATGCCAATGTATGTGCTAAATAATCTATTAATGAATGTCCGTGTGTCTAATCATAACGTAAGAATAAAAAGCGTACTAAATAAAATAAATGCATGTTTGTGCTTCATAGAAATAAAATGTGTCGTTGCAAAAACAATAGTGATGGTAAGTAAGGAGCAGCTTAAATGTCGCTTGTTGCTAGGTAACAACTAATTGGGGTACGTAGACGGGAGGGAAACGAAAGGGATATTTTTCTCTATTTTAATTATGTTTTATTTGCCTCAAATTAGTGCTTCTAAAGTAGAACCGAGTGGCGAGATAAAATGGCCGCCAGTGGGAAGATGTGCGCAGGCGCAAGGGGACACGTGGTACGGGATGAGATTGAAGAAATCTGGAACCTCGTGATGTCTCTGAGAGGCTAGGATGCAAGAAATGGTCAAGGCTGGTGTGACCTAATTGAACTGATAGTGTGCCGTGATGATCAGGAGAGAGTCCGTGGGAAAGGAGCCCAAGAGAAAGGACAATGACTGCGGAGTTCTTGAATGTGTCAAAAGAAGATACAAATGGACTGATCGAATCGGATGGAAATGTTTAAGCGTATGGGAAAGGAAATGATCCAAGGACCCTTGAATCCAAGAGAACTTGATTAAAGAATGAATAAGCTGACATGCATGGACCAATGAAAGAAAAGCGTGATATTAATGTTGCAACAGTTAGTGAGCAAAGTTAGAATTAGGGTATAAGAGGGCCTACTCTTAGTGGGAGGGGGCAGTTCCAGAGAGTTCCAGTCAGAGTTCCAAGCAGTTCGAGAGTCGTGGTTGCAGTAGAGGAGACGGGTTGCAGGTAGCTGATGCTGACGAGCTGAAGTTGCTGTTGCTGTCTTAACTTTACAGTTGAGTATGAGAATCAGGCTATTTCTAATCCCAAAGTTAGGTTAGAAATCATTAGGCTAAATTAGGAAGCTAGGCAGGTAACTAGGGTTTTTGGCTTCATGACAAAATTTCCTTTTCTGCAATAAATTGGTTATGCTTAATAAAATTGTGAATTTAAAAATGAATAATTGAATAAAGTATTAAATTCTTTCCATGCTTTTAAAATTATATAAAATTTAAGATTCTTTAAACCCAAAATGACTCAGTGGTTATTTTCCTAAATGATTGTGACATGAGTAATTGGTTGATTGTGATTCAGCTGGTCTTAATCACTATGAACTAATTTCTTAAATGAATGATTCATCGACAAAACAATGAGCAGGAATATCTTAAGAAATAACTAAAAGAAAGTGACAAATTAAGGTAAATAGATATCCTTGCTCTTCCAGCGGTACACAAAATGGTGTTCTCCATTTAGTTCTCATGCTTCTCCTAGGAGTACAGAATTTCATACACGGTGTAAAAGGAAATCCAGGAGTGTGTGTGTGTGTGTTAGGCGATGTTTATGGGCCCCATCGTCATGAGGATATGAGAAATATAGTTTACCCCTGGATGACCTATAAGTAACCTGGGAGGAGAATAGTTTTTATTGTACGCGCTGCATCAACTACATTCACTATAGTTTCACGGACTTTTAATTAATTTACTTTTTTTGGAAACAACAAAATCTAAACACACTTTGCTTAGCTATATTACAGGAAATGATAAAGATTCCATTTTCAAACAGATATCCATCCTCAAGGCAGTGATGTTCCCAAAGGTGAGGGACTTGATAATTGCCAAATGCAACTCAAATAGCCACTTGATGTTGAGGGCCACAACACAACACCCTAAACTGAACCCCACAGTTGTAGAACGCACACAGTCAGCAAATGAAGTCTGTGGATGAAGCACACAGTGCCTACAGCAGAGAGAAATAAAGCTTGCAAACTCAAAACTTACTAACATGGAGAAAACTATAACCACAGGTTTAAAGAATATTTCAACAATCCTAGCAGAAAAACAAAGTGCCATGAATGCAAAGATTGGCAATCTAACAAATGCATTAAAGACTCTATGCATGATTAAAATACCGATCATGTACATCAGAGACGTAGGGAACGTCAACAGTCGGCCCACATTGATGGATTAATCAGATCAATCAACAAACTTGCACATGCTACATCTGTGTTGTCAAGGCACACTGTCAAACTCCAGGCGGAAATGGTGTACTGCAGCGGTGATGTGGACTGATAGAAACAGCGCATGCTGTAGATACATTGTACATCACTCAGCTGGCAGGTGTCAGTCAGGTAGTACGTCCAGAAAGTGAGGACCAATCTCGTGTTAGTAGCAAATCTGTCAATGACACAACGAGTGTGCGTGAAACCGGGCGTTGCAGCGCTGTATGTGTAAATGTGGGGGGTAGTACTTCTGTTCAAACCAAATGCAAGTCATAGGCAGTTGTCTTCATTTGTTGTCCTGGGTGGATGTGCACATGTCTCAAACACTTTTGTTCAATACTTGGGACTTGAGGAATTGTCACATTTCTTTGCTTACATTCCTTAAGAAACATATGAATAAAGGTTGGTTAATCTTTACCTGCAAACATGCATTTGAGCTTTATTTGCTAATATTATGTACATTGTGGAAGAGGTGTGGCGCAGCGGCCAGGGTGCCTGACTCTGGACCACGGGGTTCACGGTTCGATCCCTGGGGCCGGCGGCAGGTTAGCCCAGCACCATGTGACTCTGGGCTTAATCTTCCCGACGGCTCCCAGCGCCGGGACACCTCTCCGGAGGTAGCTGTGCGCTTTACAAATGCTGGTATTATTGTTCACATACCCTGGAAAATAAAATTAGTTGCAGTAGCATGTTGGAATCAACCCTCTGCTGCTCTCAAGTCATCGACATTGAATACGTGGTGGTAGGTATTCTTCCTCCTCATCAGACTCAGATACAGTAACTTCTACGCCTCTGCGAGTTGCTACATTGTGTAGAATTGCACATGTTGCTACAATATTGCAAATGGTTTCAGGAAGGTATTTCAGGGCACCACCACTCTTGTGCAGGCATCTAAACTTCTTTTTAGTATTCCAAATGTGCGCTCAATGACACCTCAAGTTTTTTTTATGTACCACATTGTATCGGCACTCACTCCAGTTGGATGGATTCCGATATGGAGTCATTTTCCATGAGCGTATGGCATAGGCACTATCACCTGTAATGGCAACGTGTGCTTTTAGACAATATGTTATCAATATTTATGCTTTCTGTTGCAATCAAAAAGTTCCATCAGCTTATTACCCAAAATATATCCATCATCAAACTCTCCTCTTTGTGAACTTGTATGAATGTGAGTGTCACTGTGAGTATGAATGTATCATGTCTGGTCCCTGGGAAACATGCTACTGTTTCTGTAATCACACGTTTAGCATCACACACCACATGTCTATTTAGTGAATGAGTATTTTTCCCATTGCGGAATAGACACTCATTGGCAAATGGTAGGCAGATTGGCATGTGTGTACATCTACATATCTTATAACATTGGGGAAGTTGGCTAGCCAAAAAAAATCGGTCTTTGTAGTATGCAATTCCTGTGCATTTCCAGGGAAATATATGTAGCTCTTAATGTGCATTAACACAGCATCTAGAAATGCACAGAAAAACCGTGACAGTGCACTCTGCGACACACCACCAGCTGCTGAAATTACACCTTGATAGCTACCAGATGCAAACTGCATAACTCATGGGTGGGGATGGACTTACTGCATAAGGTTTGTCTCTCAAGCTGAGGCTTTAAATCAGCAATTAGATCAAGGATGGCTGTACGACTCAACCTATACTTGGTGTATATCTCTTCCTCTGTTTGTTGAAGAACTGTGACACTTAGTCTGAAAATTCTCTCCGGTCTTCTCTGTCTTCCCTGTAAACCTGCCAAAATTGTTATTCTCCTTGCCATGACATATAGAGCAGCCATTCTGGAAAAATCAGATGCATTCTGGGGCTGTTTATATAGATTGCACATGATTACCACCTGAGTCCAGGTGATGGTAAATTGCAGGTTCAAAAAGGTGACTGTTCGCTATTTGCGACTGTGATGAGCATATAATAGCGAATCGCAAATATACATTTTTTATTTGTGATTCCCTATTTGGAGTCGGTAAATTTATGATCCCCAACACAAAATTTAGGGCTGCAGATGTGTTTCTTACATTCCAATTTCCTTTTCTTGCGGCCAGTATTTAGTTTGCGACTTATTACTGAATCGCAATGATTTTTTTAAATATATGGCCTTAAGTGCTTAGCCCTGCTCCGAGACAGTCGCAAAATTCTTCCATATCTGCCCGTTTCTCCTTGTAAAACCATGGTTCAGGCCCTCATTTGTTATCGCCCGGACTATGTCAATGCTTTATATCTAGGTCTGCCAGACTATCTTCTTGACAGGCTGCAAACAGTACAGAATGCGGCAGCTCGAGTTGTTCTTAATCTTTGTCACAGAACCTCTGTAAAATGTTTGCGTTGTAAGCATCACTGCTTACCGATCTGGCAGAGGTATGTTGTCAAAGAACTCTGCTGCTCAGGAGAATTTTCTGCAAACAAAAGGTTTTGTGAGAAAAACCTCCCACAATTTGTGTTTTTGCAGAAAATCTCTCCTACAGGCACTGGCTTGAGAGAAGCTATACCTGCTGAGAAAATCATGAAACAAAGGATAAATAAAAATGATTTCTAATAAAAGCAAAGTGATGTGTCGTGTAGTTCCTACAAATCTACACAGGATCTGTGTGTTTAGACAACATAAACTAAGGGATTGGTGTCCAGACTGATTCCAGACACCCCCTTAAGGATATGTTAGCCTTCGGAACAGCTAGCTCACAGTGCCACTATCAGCCCCTAACCTTACCAAGGAGTGAATAGTTTCTGGCAACTATCGAACATGACAACCCTTGATCCTTCAGGGATTGTGGAAAAAGTGCACTACTTTTCGCTCAGTCACTTGTTCGCACTTGGTCTCAGAGATATACACAGAATAAACGATGGGGACGTTTTCAATAAGCATTAATTGAACCAGCGTCATTCTGGTATAAAACATGTTTGCTAAGACAATCATTAGATAGAAACAGATATATAAGATTATGGGCACTGACAGAGTAAATAAAAGGTAGAATTTTACCATGGTGCTAAAACAGTAAATATATGCAGGCATACTCCTATGATGCAAACCCTAACTAAGTGTACCTAGGTGTAGTACCTAGCATGTATGTGGGTCTAAAGCCAAGATGCCCCTAGGAAAGAGCCAACCCCATTACCAGATGGGGGAGAACGAAGGACCTTGTCTTGGTCTCGAGTTAGACACCCCACAAAGCATGTCAGACCACTGTATGTTGTAGCTTCTGCAGGCTGGGACCCCAGCGTCTTGTGTCAGCGTGGAAGCTTCTCCTCTGGTTACCCAGTGAAGATGTGTTTTTTTTTATACCCAAAAGTTACCCTCAGGGGTTCTACCTAGATAAGTAATGGTCTGCCATTATGTATAGTGGACCTGTCATCCAAGGATGACGATAGCGGTGACTTTTGTACAAAGTCATTATAATGAAGATGGTAATCCTGCTGTGTACGTCCTGAGCAGGGGATTAAGATATGATACTAGGAATCCTCATGCATAATAAATGAGGCCAGTTTCAGGGAAAACTGATCGACATTTATTCAGCTCATAACTAGGTAGAGGGTCAGTGCTAGAACCGCTATGCAGAGCAAGGTAGGACGAATGTAGGTAAAAGGTCGTGTAACTGCCTAGGCCTAGATTGGGATAGATTGGGGCTCATAACACCCACTTCTCATCCGAAGGTCGATAAGGTCAACTAATGCTAAAATATGCCTGTTTAAAAAGCACAAAAACATTGTCATAAAACTATGGTCTAAAAACCTTTAAAAACATGATATATGTAAAAGATGAAGATGCTAAAAAGCTAAAAAAAAAAAGCTGTATAAGTCTGCTAAATAGTCAATATACTGTTATACCAACTGAGCACATCGAAAGCCACGGTGATCAGTGAGAGCAAAAAGAAGAAAAAAATAAAACAAAACGATGTTTTGCATTCCAATTTAGCTTATTTTGGAAAAAAAGGCCAAATTGTTCCCAGCACATGGAGAGCCAAATGTTTATGTGTCCTGTGTGGGAGTCGCAACATCACTGTCACTTGCATTCGCAGACTACGGTCCCTGTAACACCTCCTGGATCAGGTCAATGGTACAAAGGTGATCATCTTGAGTTCCCGCAGCAGCCGCTGAGGAAACACTCGGTACCTGTGTGCTTGTTGTAGAGCCGGTGTCCGTTCCGACAGGAGCTGAAGCATCCCGTGGAGGCTCTAAGAATGCCGTCATCAACCTGGGAATACACTGAGGACACTGTAATACATGGGCCTTTAAGGGGTCCAGTAGTACTTCTACATCCGGTGGCGCAACAGATGGGAGAGACGGACATATGTCTAACATGCATTCAATTTCCGCAGAACAAGCAGCGGAGCGCAGGCGAGATGCAGTCAACCCAACCTGGTCTGAATGAGACGAACCAATGCTCGTTTAGCTCCCGAAGCTGAAGTGTGCCCAGATGGAGTACCATACGTTCACTGCAACGTCGCACAAGGAGTGCTTTTTCCATCTCTGGTGGAACTGGGCCTTCCATTGGATAGCAGGAAAATTAAAACCAGGACACCCACTACAAGTAGTAGGGCCAGTGAAAGCCCTCCAAAACGCTTCCCAATATCGAGTGTATAAGTGCTGGAATAACTCCGAAGATGGTTTGAAAGGTGCTCAATAATCCAGAACCTATGCTCTTAAATAGGTGCATGATCCCCCTCCTATCAGGCATGTTAAAGATACGATGTATGATTTCCCCAAAATGGAGCGGGAAGTTCGTACAGACTAGTGCTTGTATCTCAGCTGAAGACCTTGCAACTTGGAGATCAAAAGTCTCTCAGGCTGAGGTTAAGGCCACATCCTTCTGTAAAAGCATGGCTTTCAGTCTGCTCAGAGAATCAAACCGTATAAAGGAAACATTCAATGAAGGCCAAAGTGTCACCTCCCTAACTGTGTGAGTCGGTGGAAACAATACTTGCATACAACAAGTAACCCTGGAACTCACTGTGACCAAATCTGTGATGCCTGGTACCATCCCACAACAACCTCAATCATTCAACATCAAATAGCTCCCATTAAAGAGCAGTTTGAACACCTGATGAATCACGGCAGCTGGGGATCCTTTCGAGTGACACAATAGGTTTGCAACCGAAGCATTACAGGCTCTGTGAAACAAAATATCCAGACAAATTAGAGACCCACTTAAAGAACTCTCATAGTCTGAACCGCTGAGAAAAACTTCAGTGTCTAAATCTGTATGGTAAATCCCAAGATTCATGTATGTATCCCTGTCCCAACGCTTCATACCTGCCTACTTAATGATGCTGTAGACAGTAATTGGAATGTCGTGACTGGCAGTGTAATATGGTCATGGATTAACCATTCTGTGGAGGGTGACTCAGCCACGGTAAAAGGTAATTGGTCCAATTTTTCAACATGCAGCACTGTATATTTTGCATGTATTCGTGCCATTGTTATCTGTCTTTCTATTAGATTGTATGCAGAAAACGGAGTCCTACTGTTGATATACCGCCAGGGCACGTGACCAGAGCACAACAAGTGTAGCTTCCAAATCAATAATAAAATGGATCGCAATTGCGATTGTCCATGTTGTAATATAGACAAATCCTGTTCCATTATATCTATCTCAGAAGACACAATGTTGCCCAGTGAATAAATCCTGGATGATAGTGTGGTCATACCATTGACGACCACTGCCAAAGCCTTTTCTAGGTTAACCCAGTCAATCTCACGCAATCTCTCAGCAGCATCCTGCTGGGAGATTTTCCATACCTCATTGTAAATAGCGTAAAGAAGCGCTTTTGATGTGGCTTCTGGGCAGCTAGCAAAAAAGTCCTAAGATCCATGTCATCTGAGAGTAAGGACATGTGTTGTTTCGCCTGGGACAATGTTGAGGTTTTTAGCCGCTCTAGGCATAACTTCCCAACACTGTAAGATGTCACCACCCCGTGTGTTCTCTTTGTACATAGCGCTGATCAGGCCTATGGATACTAAACCCTTCGGTGGTACCCCTGAATCTTTACTGACACCTATTTGTGTCGATAAGCCAAACCAACCATCCCTTCCAATTGGTGTCTGATTAATTGTAAGTGTGTAGTATGGTATCGAATGTATCCACACTGTGTGATGTATAATTTTGCCAACCCTCAAAGCGTGAAAGCGAGGGAATCCACGGTATGTTTAAGTCCTTGATCTTGGCTAGCCCAAGACAGGAAGTCTGTTGCACTGTGTCGTTCAGGAAGATCATCTGAATTGGTATGAGGCATGCTCTAAATAAGGCCTCACTTCCCTGAACTTGCCAATCTTTAGTCCCCCAGACAGATTTTGTGTCTATAGTGTCTTTCCAAAAGTCGAAACCCTGTACTGACAGCTGGGCAATAAAGGAAGCAGAGTACATCTATTTCGTGTTAGTCAGCATATTTTTCTTTGCAGGTGTAGGTGCAAGCTTATAATAAGAGGTTGGGTCTGATGTGTTAAACCCAGAAAAATCAGCAAACTTTTGTACAAACGTTGGTGAACTACCTTTCGGTGGTGCAGCTCAATGTTCCCATTGATGGTAAGAGAAAACATTACGTGGGATACTTGTTTTGTGTAAGAAATGATGACCATAGTGTTCGTAACAAAACATGGTGTCAAAATTAGATGTATCATCATACAATTCATCATTTGAAAATGCAGCAGATTGTTTTAAATCAGACAGCATAGTATTTACAGTTTCAAAGTCCCAATCATCAGAGAAAGTACTGGAGGTGATGATATCACTTAAAGAAATTGTAAATAAGCGTGGTATTTTAAAAAGTTCAGTTGGACCATATACATCATATGAAACCCTGTCTCAAAATATTCCTTCTGGAACTGGAACTGCTGTATTGTTCACTAACGACAGGTCTCTATGTTCACTGTGTGATGATGCATGTGATTTCAGGACCAAGTTCACATGTTGTACTGCGGAGCGTTCTGTGAGGAAATGTCCATTCAGGAGCAGGAAAAAGACAGTCACTACACCTATCCAGAGGGCTAGGAACAGTAGACCAATTGCAATCCAGAGCTGTAGCCAGAGAGAAACAAAGCAAGTCTTTTTCAGCCAAAGGTAGAAGTCACAAATTTGTTGTTTGTGGGAAACAGGTGGTGGCATTAACGCTGGTTCACTTGGATCCAATGAGACAGTATCAAAATCTATGAAGTAGCCAGACGCTGTTCGATCTATCTTTGGTAGCTCAGCAGATTTTGTGGAACTGGCAGATGCCTCCTGTCGAGACATATTCACATAGATGTCGGTATTAGGCCGAATTGAGATCTGTGTTTCATTTGTGTTTTGTTGCTGTTCAATTTCAACAGGTACAAGTTCCATTCCTTTGTTGGTAACTCCTTCATTTCGTAGAGTAGAGTCTTCAAACGTTATTAATCTTTCTGTCTGAACTTCCTGTATGGTAGCAAGAGGAGATCGGCAGCTACCCAGGAGCCCAGGCAGCCTACTATTCAGTATCGGCCACATAGTGTGGTTTGGTTAGATCAATGGAGACAAATCTCTTTTCTTTCTTGCCGGCAAGAGGCGGAAGAAGTACTGTTCTCATTCCTTCAACAGCCAGGACAGGTCTGTAAGATGGCTCAAATTCTATTTTGTCCACAATGTTTTCTCCGACCAGGTCCCCAATCTTCGGGACCCAGGCAGGTCTTGCCGGAACAGCTTTCACTTCCCCCGTGGCGGTGCGTTTTACTTGGACGTTGCTTTGTAATTCCCAGAATTCATTGAGTTCCTGTAAAACAGCCATACGATCATTGATGTCAAATGGTTTTTCATCCGCCACTGTGCTGCCACAATCGAGGTCGGGTACCCACATTCTAGTCCCGAACAGGACTTCATATGGAGTACAGCCCCCTAGGGAACTTCTTGCCATGTTGTTATGTGCCCTCTGGACCCCATATAGGTTATTGACCCAACTGCCACCCAAGCCTAATACGCTTTCTGTTAAGGATTGCTTTAAGTCCCGGTTTTTCCTCTCTGCAATCGAATTTCCCTGGGGATGATACAGAGAGAAGTACCGCAAGCAACACCCAAACTTCCCATGGCTTCTTTGTAAGCCTGTGAGCTAAACACAGAGCCACAGTCAGAATGTAATGTGCTAATTGTGTCGTGTAGTTCCTATAGTACCCATGCAGGACCTGCGCGTTTGTATAACATAATCTGTGGGCTTGGTGGCAGACTGACTCTGTGCACCCCCACCACGTATGTTAGATTGTTTTGCATTAGCTAGCTCACAGTGCCACTAGAAACTCCTCTTATCGGGGAGAGATTAGTTTCTGGCAACCTTAGATCATAACAACCCAAATTCCTCAGAATCGTGGAAACAATATACTACCTTTCGCTCAGTCACTCGTGCTTACTTATTCGGTTTGTCTCAGAGAGTTACACAAAATAAACAGTTGGGCGTTTCAATAAGTATTTATTGAACAGTTGTTATTCTAGTGTAAAATATTTGTGCTGCGGCAACCAGCAGACAATAGCAGAGATATATTATCATCAGTACGATAAAAGCAAAGGGATAGAACAGTTCTACCATATTGCAATAGTCATGAATACATACATGAATATAAAAAGCATTATGAAAAGTGCGCGTACTCCTACGATGCCTAACTAGATGTACCTGAGTGTACCTAGCATATGTGTGCAGGTCTAAAAGCCTAAGAGCCAAGAATCCTTCTAGGATTTAGTCGAACCCCCATACCTGAATAGAGAGAGTGTGGGACCCCGTCCTGGTCTCGAGTTGGACACCCCGCAAGGGCTGTGTCAGACCGCTGTCAGCTGGAGCGACTGCATGCAGGAGCCTCAGCGTGTCTGGTCAGTGTGTCAGCATGGAAGTCTCGGTTCCCTCTGTCTTACCGGGGCAAGATGTGGTGTATTTATACCCTAAAGAGACTCGGTCCTCAGTATGGATTGTATTGGTCTGTCGTTAGACTTGAGGAAGACGTCAGGGGTGAACTTTGTACATACATATTATGCAGGTGGTGTATTCCTAGAGAGCCATGTATAATTGATGAGTACAGTGTGGGCCTGTGTTTGGGAAAAACCCTGCTGTATTCAAAACCACAGGATAGATAACGTTCAGCCCTCAGAGCACGTTGTGTACTAGTGAGGACCAATGTAGGTGAAAGATCATGCCTATATAAGGAATCATGACTATAATAGGACATGTACAGTTATGATCGTAATAGGGCATATGCGGCTTTGACCATAAAAGGGCAAGTACGAATATGACCGTATTAGGGCAAATATGAATACGTCCATTTTAGGGCAGGTATGAACGGGTCTACATTAGGGCCTCTATATGGGACATAACACCCACTCCTCTTTCGAATTGGATAACAATGACCATACTTAAAATCTGGACAATTTAAAATCATATTTAAAAACAAATAAAAACATGGTTTTAAAATCTCTTTAAAAAAAAATTCTTCTAAAATGTTAGTAATTCAGCTAATTTCAATTGGCACTAAAAGAATGTCTATTTTGTTTGTCCATATAAGTTGCCTCACTCAAAGCGGAAGAAGGCCATGCTTTTCTCAAGATGAAAGTGTCAATTTAGGAAATGTTCCAATTTTGCTAGTTTGTTTTGAAACGAGTGAAGAAGCTGAATTCTTTCCCAGGACACGATGAGCCAATTCAAGATTAAGCGTCCTGGCTGGGAAGCACAACATTATTGGTGTTAGCTGCTGCAGACGACAAATCCAACGCCTCACAGAGAACGTCAATCGCACATAGATGGAATGTAGCACTGCCAACAGTCGGTGCTGCGGCAGCTTGTGCGGCAGTTGTTACCTGGGTGCCTGTGGAGGAGTCACCTAACCCAGCAGGAGCAAACGGCACCTGTGGATTCTCCAGTAATGCGTTCATCAGAATCGGAAGCCGCTGGGGACAACGCAGAGCATGGGCCTTTATGGGGTCCAGCATTGCATCCGTGTCCGGAGGCGCATCTGATGGAAATGTCAGACAAAGATCCAACGTGCATTCTTCTCCGCAAAACAGGCATCGAAGAACAGGTAAGATGCATTCTACCCAGACTGGTCGAAAGGATAGAAACCAGGAGGCATTGAGTTCTCGCAGGCAAGAAATGCCCAGAAGTTGTACCATGCGTTCACGGTATTTCCGCTCATGGAGCATGTTCGCCATTCCCTCGGGAATTGGGCCGTCCATTGCGTAGCAGCAGTATTATGAATAGGACCCCTGCAATCAGCAATAGGATAAGCGGGAGTCCTCCAAATACGCTTCCCAATACGGAGTGTATAAAATTTGGGATTACTCCGAGGACTGTCTGAAAGGTGCTTAACAGTCCTGACCCTATGGTCTTAAATAGGTGTACAATACCGCTCGTATCAGACATATTGAAGATACGTCCCACAATTTCTACGAAATGAAAGGGGCAGTTTGTACGTATAAGCGCCTGTATCTCAGTCGAGGTCCTTGCAACTTGAAGTTCATAGGTTTCTCGAGCAGAGGTTAAGGGCACGGTTTGCTGTAAAAGCATGGCTTGCAGTCTGCTCAGAGTATCAAATTGTATGAAAGAAACGCTCAGCGAAGGCCATAACGGTGCCTCCCTGACTGTGTTCAGTGGTGGAAACAATACTTGCATACAGCAAGTAACCCTGGAGTTAACAGTAACCAGATATGCGACGCCCGGAAGCATCCCACAGCAACCATGATCATTTAGCATCAAGTAACTCCCATTTGAGAGCAGCTCGAAAACCGGCGTGATCACGGCAGCTGGGGTCCCAGTCATGTGACACGATAGGTTCGCTACTGAACCATTACAGGCTCCGTGTAGTGAAATATCCTGACACATGAGAGAACCGCTTAAAGCGTTCTTGCAGTTTGTACCACTCAGATACACTTCTCGATCCCCATTCCGGCATCGATATCTATATGGTAACTCCCAAGTTTCCTTAATGTAACCCTTACCCATCTTTTCATATTTGCCTGCCTGCCTTTGCTCAAGGCAATATTGAAACTGAAACGTAGTGACCGGCAGAGTGATTTGGCCATGAATTAGCCATTCTGTTGATGGTGATTCGGCTACAGTGAATGGTAACCTTTCCAGTTTCTCAATACGCAGCATTGTATATTTGGCTCCCCTTTGTGCCATTTCTGTCTGTTTATCAGTCAGATTGTATTCTGAAAACAGAGACGTGGTGTTTATAAAACGCCATGGCACATAGCCTGCACGCAAAGATTGCAGCGTCCGCTTAACATCATAATAGAACGTAGCTGAGATTGCCCGTGTTGTAACAAGGCCAGATCTTGTTCTAATATGTCGATTGCCGAAGACACAATCTTGCCTAAGGAGTAAATCCTGGAGGTCAAAGTAGTTAACCCATTATCCACTACAGCTAATGCCTTTTCTAAGTTAATACGGTCTATCTCCCGTATCCTTTCTGCGGCCTCTTGTTGGGATATTTTCCAGTTTTCATTATAATAGGCATAAATGCCGGCATATATGAAACGTTTCTGACGTGTTTTCCTTGGGCCTAACAAGAAATCCCTAAGGTCCACATCAGGTGTGAGTAAGGTCAAGTGATGTTTTACTTCTGTGAGTGTTGAGGTCTCTAGCCAATCAAGGCACAACTTCCCAACACTATAGGATGTCACTACCCCTGGGTGTTGTCTTTGTACATAGCGAGTATCTGGCCTATGGATACTAAACCCTTCGGTTGTATTTATAAATCTCTGTTGACAGGTGTTTGTGTCAATGGGCCAAATCAGCCATTTCGTCCAATCAGGATCTGATCTGTTGTACTGGAGAATGTCATCTAATCCTACCCCTTGTGTAGTTGAATTCTGCCCCACACCCATCTGTGATGGTGTAGGAAACCCGGGTGAGTTCAGTTCCTTGTTCTTGGCTATTCCAAGACAGGATGTCTGTTGCACAGTTTCATTCAGAAATATGATCTGCTGTGGAATGAGGCATGCTCTAAATAGCGCTTCTGTTCCCTGGACTTGCCAGTCCCTAGAACCCCAGATTGATTTTAAATCTATAGTGTCCTTCCATAGGTCGAAACCCTGTGCAGACAACTGGGCCAAAAAGGAAGCAGAGTAAATCTGTTTGGTGTTAACATAATTTTCTGTGCTGATGTTTTTGCCACTTTGTAGTAAAATGACTTTGGGTCAGATGTATTAAACCCTGAAAAGTATGTGAATTTCTGTGCAAAAGTTTGCGAACTACCTTTAGGAGGAGTTGGGCAGTGTTCCCACTGGTGGTATTCAAATACATTTCTAGGTGTTATAGATTTGTGTAAGAAATGATGACCATATTGCTGGTAACAGTACAATGTATCATAGTCTGAAGTACCTTCTAACATTTCATTGTTCGGAAATGCAGCAGTTTTTTCTAAATCAGACATCATAGCATTTACAGTTTCAGTGTCCCAATCATCAGAAAATGTACTGGAGGTAATGATATCACTTAAAGAAATTTTAAATACATGTTTTAGCTTTAAAAGTTCAGTCGGACCGAATACATCATAATCAATCTTGTCCCATACTATACCGTCCGGTATAGGAACTGCTGTGATGTTCACTGAAGACAAGTCTCTTGGTTCACGATGTGAAGACTGGTGTGGTTTTAAAATCACATTGACTCTTTGGGCTGTAGAGCTTTGCTGGAGATATCGTCCATTAATAAGCATACTAAAAGTTATAATTAAACCTAGCCAGAAAAGAAAAAATAAAATCCCAGTGATATACCATAGTTCAATCCAAGGTGACACCAGGTAAGTCTTTCTAAAAAAGTTCAAAAAGTCAGTGAGTTTCTGTTTGAGTTTTTTTATGGCTGGCGTCGTTTCCGGCTCGCTTGGATCCAGTGAAAACGTATCAAAGTTCATGAAATAGCCAGAAGCAGTTCGATCAATTGTTGGAATTGCATCAGGATTTGTTGAAATCGGATTTTGCTCTTGACGAGGCATGTTGACGTAGATGTCTGTAGTCGGTCTTATTGCAACTTGGTTGTTAAGTTGGTTTTCATTTTGAAGATGAATTTCTTGTTGAAGTGGAACGAGTTCCATAGCATTGTTGCTTAGTCCTTCATTCCGTACAGCTGGCTCTTCAAACGTGATGGGTCTTTCTGTTTGGACTTCTTGGATTGTAGCGAGAGGAGGGCGTCTGCTACTGTGGAGTCCACGCGGCCTACTGTTTAGTATCGGCCACATAGTGTGGTTTGATTAAGTCGATTGAGACAAATTTTTTCTCCTTTTTCCCGGCAAGAGGCGGCAGAAGTACAGTTCTTGTGCCTTGGATTGCTAGGACCGGTACAGGCTTTCTGTAGGATGGCCCAAATTCTTTCTTGTCAGCAATCTTTTCTCTGACCAGATCCCCGACCTTTGGGATCCAGACAGGTCTTGCCGTTACTGCCTTGACTTCCTCAGTGGCGGTCTGTTTCTGGAGCACGTTACTTTGTTGTGTTCTGGATTTGTTTAGATCCTGTAAAACAGCCAAACGATCATGGATATCAAATGGTTTTTCATCCGCCACTGTGCCTTCACAATCAAGATCAGGTACCCACATTCTTGTC
Organism: Calotriton arnoldi; assembly: GCA_963921515.1. Taxonomy (NCBI): domain Eukaryota; kingdom Metazoa; phylum Chordata; class Amphibia; order Caudata; family Salamandridae; genus Calotriton; species Calotriton arnoldi. The sequence goes on along the minus strand of CAWUFW010002702.1, from coordinate 415,649 downwards.
CCAAATAGGACCTCGTAAGGAGTGACACCCCCTAGAGAGCTTCTTGGCTGGTTATTGATCGCTCGCTGTACCCCATAAAGGTGATCGACCCATCTACCGCCCTTGCCTAATACCCTAGCTGTTAAAGATTGCTTTAAGTCCCGGTTTTTCCTCTCCACAACAGAATTTCCCTCGGGATGGTACGGAGAGGAGTACCGCAATGCTACGCCCATTCCTTCCATGGCCTCTTTGTAAGCCCGAGAGCTAAACGCCGGACCACGGTCAGAATGTAACGTGCCAACTGCGTATGTGCCAATAAAGACTCGCAAATCTTTTATAACAGTTCGAGCGTCAGCCGAGCGCTGAGGCCAGACCTTGAGGAAACTTGAGCTTGATGTACACGAACGGACAACCTAATGCTGTCTAACAATGGTATCTGTACTGGACGTGTTGCGGTGGACCCTTCCATCTGCTTGCAGATGTCGCAGTTCCAGACATAGTCTCTAATCTGCCTTCTCATCACGGGCCACCAGTAGCGTTGTTTCAACAAAGAAACAGTCTCCCTAAGTCCCTTATGTACAGAACCTTCCCCTTTGTGTGCCGCCACAATTAAGCCTTGCCTACGATCCATATTTGGTATTACTCTATCCCACACCCCAGGAATCTGAGCATATGGAATGTTTTGTGCATCTAACTTGTAGGAGTACTTGAGTGGAAATTTTTAGGTACTGCTGTGCTGCCTTTGCGTGAAGCATTGACAGCTACCATTATCTCGCCGTCTACCCTCGTCTTTGAACGAGTAACTGCAGCTACGGCGGCTGTGCGAACAGCCCCTTTGCGGCTTCATCAGCCAATGAATTCCCTTCAACGTGAACGCCATCACGCTGATGACTCAGTGTATGTATCACGTGAGCCCTTGGTAGTTCGTTTCTCAACTCCACTACCTGTTCCCATAGCATTTTATGCTTAATTGTGCCACCTTTTGCATCTTTGAACCCGTTTTGTTCCCAATGATGTAGATATTCATTGTACGACTGTACACAGTAAAAGGAATCACACACAATAAGTGTGGGGAATTCGTGATCCGTATTTATAAGTGCCAGTATAAGTGCTTTGAGTTCTGCCAACTGTGCCGTGCAGTCTCCTAGAGATTGCGTTTTAGTGCAACTCGGATGGAACTTTCCATCGTGCATGCGACCTTTAACAATCGCACACGCTGCGCTGTAAGCTTGCTTACTCCCTATGGCTGGTTGAGCAGAACCGTCAGTGTAAATAATGTATTCATACTGATCAAGAGGCAATATTTCATTTGGTAGAGGATATTCTTGTTCGTATTGCAGGAATGCTTGTGTTTTTAAACTTGGATCAAATCTGTATTCAACATCCGTTGCAGTAAGAGAATTAGCCCACTGTATCCATCTCGGATGTAAGGCTTTCGCATTTGGAATGCTAGCTTTTGTAACAGCTTCTAAAGCTGGTACTGGGGTCACGACAATTATGCGTTTTCCCTGAGCCAGAGCTCTTTCTCTTGCTACAGCGGTCTGCACTGCTGTCAGAATTTTTCTGTTGAAGTGAAACGCATCTCTGCGTTTGTGTACAGGTGTGATTTGTATGCGATTGGTACTGTTTCGCCTTCATTAAAAGTTAAATAAGTGTACCCGCATTGACCCGCTATTACTCGGATCACTAAGTTCTGTGCGTTTACGCGTGTCTGTAAATGTTTAGAAGCTATCATGTCTTCCTGTAGGGAACGCAGGATATTTGTGTGTTCCTGTGTCCATTGTCTGACTGAAAAATCAGGTTTTATTAAGTCGTAGAAAGGTTTTACTCTTTCTGCGTAATCCAAAATGTATGTTCGACCAAAATTTAGGAATCCCAGAATTGATTGTAAATTCTTTAATGATTTTGGAGGTTGGAGCAGCGCACACTTTTCTAAAACGTTAGCTGCTAGGCTTTTTCCTTCACTTGACAGCTCGTATCCTAAAATTAGGACACTGAGGTGGGCAATTTTTGATTTTTAAAATTAAATTTGTAGCCCTCAGAGGCGAATCCCATAATAATGGTGCTCACCCTGGTCAAGTGCCTCTTTAAGTCATCGTCCGTCAGATAAATATCATCCACATAGGACAACGCTTCTTCATCCAAATTTTGGAGTAACTCTGTTACTCTTGCTGAAAATACCCCCGGGCTGTTTTTATACCCTTGGGCTAGGCAACAAAATTGTCGCTGGGACCCTAGCGCACTGAAGGTGGTCAGATACCTGCTTTCAGGCACTATATTTTGGCAGAAAAATCCATTGGAGATATCAAGTGTTGTTTTGTATTTTTTCCGCACAATGTTATTCATTAATGCGGCACTGTGTGCATTTTGAACTGCAAATGTCTTTGTGCAAGTGTTTAAATGTCTGTAATCCAAAACTAAACGATATGTGTTGTCAGGTTTCATTACGGGAAACAAAGGATTGTTCATAGGTGAAGTGCAATTTTCTATCACCCCCTGGTATTCTAGTTGGTCTAGAATCTCCCTGACTTGTTTTTTAGCTTCCTGCTTTATAGGGTATTGCCTTTGAGCATTTGGGGAAACTTTTAACGGGATCACGTGGTGGGTTGAATCCTCATCCCAACCAACATGATTTTTATACAATGCTGGAGCTAGGGCAACCGCCCACTCCTGCGCATATGCATGTTTTAAATGTATGGGAACGAGGTCGGAAAAGGCTGGAAAAATTACAGTTTCTCCCCTAGTGCCCTCCATGACGAATGCTGGTGGCCAGTCTTGTTCTGCTAATAGAATGTCATAACCAGATGACAGATTTTTCCAAAAGAGACCTTTAACTTTTCTGGGCTTGTCCCCTCCATCCGGAGTGTTATCTCATGTAACTTATGTGGGACACTTACCCGAGTATCAGGTGTTTCCACCGTGATATACTCACTCAACTCCGCTGTCACCAGAAATTCCTTCAGGTTCTGGCGAGCTATCGTTACTTCTGCCGCGCTGTCTAGCATCGTCAGAGCCCATTCCCCGTTCAGAAGCTGTGTCCTCAGAATTCTGGGCATGTCTGATCTTGAGACCTGCTACCTTCTTCTTTTTGAACTGAGGTTTTGATTTTTGTTTATCTTCTTTTTTAGGTGCGTAGTCCGCAGCGCGTTGCGTGTCTCTGGACTTTGTACGCTCCTCTGACCGTCCTTCCTTCTCGGAGTTTTTGATGAACCCTGAAAGGAACGAGAGGAGCGAGTATCAGTATCCTGATACCTGTCAGGTTTTTAATATTATCCCTATTCCTGAGGTTATACCTCCTTTCAGAGGGCTCCTGTTGAGGAGACCTACCTCTGGACTGAGATCTGCTGTCTTTAGACTTTTGTTGTTTTTTATTTTCCCACTTCTTTTTAGAAGAAGTAGGCGTCTGCTTTGTAGTGTCCTTTTCAGGACTGCCCACCAGTTGTGGTTTTAATGCTTTCCCACCTAAACTGTCTCTGCCTAGTTCTGCATATGCAGTTTCAATTATTTTGGGTAGTTCGTGTTGATGATCTTCTGGATTGAACTCCCTCAGGCGTTGGCCGATCGCCACTGAAGCTGCTTCCCCCTTAATATTAGCTAGTATTATGGCTGATACCTGGTCAAAGTTATTTAGTAACTTCATTCCTAAGTTTAGGGCAGGTTCTGCTCAGTACTCATTTTGTATCTGTCTCAATACGTCTGGTACTACTGCTAAGGACGGGATACCATGTGTTCTGGTATATATGGCAGCAAAGACTGAACCCCAAGAGGTGCAGTCCTCTACTTGTGGTGTGAGACCCATGGGCAAGCAGATTGTTAGAATTCTGTGTTTATCACAGGTGGTAGTATTCAGGAATACTGCCTCAAGCTGAGTTATTTTCTGAGCTATCCAGAATGGGATTTGTTCACGTTTTGCTGGCATTTTGCCCATTACCGCGTGTAATGCTTGTGGAGTAATTTTATTAACTGTACTCTGGACTGGAGTATCTTGTGCTGCAACTGGTGCAGGCTGAACTGTTAAAGTCCTCATCACAAATTGTGTGAGGTTTCTGTAGATTTTAATTAAATCTTTGTGTTGTACGAGTAATTCTGGCTGTGGCATTGTGTTAATGTCAGGATGCGGTGTGTATGCCGCTAATATGGGCCATGTGGCTCCTGCTCCTCTGAGCGGGCCTAATCTTGCTCTTCCTCGTACGTGGGGTAGGGCGCCTTTAAACCAGTAATTATGCTCCTGGTAAGTGAGCGGAATCTCTAACTCCTCAAAAGGAGTATAGTCCGCTGGTGTTTCATCTTTTAGGTAGTAGTGAAATACAACTGTAACTGGATTCGCTGCTAGGAATGTAACCCATGAATAGAACACCTCTGTTTTATTGGATTCGTGTGCCTCGATCACGAAAATTACTTTACCACCCCTGGCTCTTAAGCCATGTTCTAGAAGTTTTATGGTGACTGCCTTTCTGAAATTTGGTGCAATTTGTATTGCATCTTCAGGGTCTTCTTCTCCTAAACCGAAGAGGTCTGTTTCAACTCTCCTTGTTTCTTTTGGTTGTTCAACCATTTTTAAGTGGAAGAAGGGTGTTTAAGGAAATTTTAAGATAAGGTGTAAATGCATAATTTGTAAGAACTATGTGTCCTTCAAGCTTGAATAACCAACAGCCAATAAATAGTATTCTCGTACTACTCAGCTGCGGCGGATTTTGTGCCCACCCACTCCAGACGTCTCTGGGGTTTTTGTGAGTAGGTTCTCTGAGAATAGCACGACTGAACTACTCAGATTCTACTGTTAAATAAGTACCAAACCAACGTTGGTGGCGCCATGTCGTGTAGTTCCTATAGTACACATGCAGGACCTGCGCGTTTGTATAACATAAGCTGTGGGCTTGGTGGCAGACTGACTCTGTGCACCCCCACCGCGTATGTTAGATTGTTTTGCATTAGCTAGCTCACAGTGCCACTAGAATCTCCTCTTATCTGGAGAGATTAGTTTCTGTCAACCTTAGATCATGACAACCCAAATTCCTCAGAATCGTGGAAACAATATACTACCTTTCGCTCAGTTACTCGTGCTTACTTATTCGGTTTGTCTCAGAGAGTTACACAGATTAAACAGTCGGGAGTTTCAATAAGTATTTATTGAACAGTTGTTATTCTAGTGTAAAATATATGTGCTGCGGCAACCAGCAGACAATAGCAGAGATATATTATCAGCAGTACGATAAAAGCAAAGGGATAGAACAGTTCTACCATATTGCAATAGTCATGAATACATACATGAATATAAAAAGCATTATGAAAAGTGTGCATACTTCTACGATGCCTAACTAGATGTACCTGAGTGTACCTAGCATCTGTGTGCAGGTCTAAAAGCCTAAGAGCCAAGAATCATTCTAGGATTTAGTCGAACCCCCATACCTGAATAGTGTGGGACCCCGTCCTGGTCTCGAGTTGGACACCCCGCAAGGGCTGTGTCAGACCGTTGTCAGCTGGAGCGACTGCATGCAGGAGCCTCAGTGTCTCTGGTCAGTGTGTCAGCATGGAAGTCTTGGTTCCCTCTGTCTTACCGGGGCAAGATGTGGTGTATTTATACCCTACAGAGTCTTGGTCCTCAGTATGGATTGTATTGGTCTGTCGTTAGACTTGAGGAAGACGTCAGGGGTGAACTTTGTACATACATATTATGCAGGTGGTGTATTCCTAGAGAGCCATGCATAATTGATGAGTACAGTGTGGGCCTGTGTTTGGGGAAAACCCTGCTGTATTCAAAACCACAGGATAGATAACGTTCAGCCCTCAGAGCACTTTGTGTACTAGTGAGGACCAATGTAGGTGAAAGATCATACCTATATAAGGAATCATGACTATAATAGGACATGTACAGTTATGACCGTAATAGGGCATATGCGGCTTTGACCATAATAGGGCAAGTACGAATATGACCGTATTAGGGCAAATATGAATACATCCATTTTAGGGCATGTATGAACGGGTCTACATTAGGGCCTCTATACGGGACATAACAATTGCGTATGTCCCTATAAAGACTTCCAAATCCTTTATAACAGTTTGAGCGTCAGTCGAGCGCTGGGGCCAAACCCACTGGAATCCAGAGCATGAATCCACTGCCACCAGGATGTGCCTGTAAGCCCCATCCATTTGTAAGGGGCTGCAGTGGTCTAAATAGACACATGCGAGAGGTCTGTCTGAAATCAGTCATGGTGTTTGTGGTGGACGTGCTACGGTGGAACCCTTCATCTGCTGACAGATGTCGCACTTAAGGACAAAGCCCTTGGTCTGTTTCATAAGACCTGGCCACCAGTACCATTGTTTTAGTAGTGAAACAGTTGCAGCGATACCTGCGTGTGCTACACCCAGACCTTCGTGTGCAGCTAGAATTAAACCTAACGTACGATCCATTTTTGATATCACTCTATCCCCCACTCCTGGAATTTGAGCATACGGAATGTTTTGCGCATCTAACTTGTAGGAGTACTTGAGTGACAAGGCTGAGCTGTTGTTACGCATAGCGTACACAGCTATCAATATCTGTCCGTCTATTCTCGCACTAGAACGAGTGATTGCACCAATGGCAGCAGTTCTCACTGTCGCCTTGGCGGCTTTATCAGCCAGTGAATTCCCTTCAATGTGCACACCAACACGCTGATGACTCAATGTGTGAATTACATGAGCCCGTGGCAAGCCTTTTTTCAGCTCTGCCACTTGTTCCCACAGCAACTTGTGCTTTATTGTGCAACCTTTGGAATCTCTAAAACCATTCTGGCCCCAATATTGAAGATATTCATTGTATGACTGGACATAATAAAATGAATCGCACACAATAAGTGTGGGGAATTCCCGAGCCGTATTTTTTGTGTGCCAGTATCAGGTCTTTTAGTTCTGCCAGCTGTGTTGTGCAATCTCCTAGAGACTGCGTCTGTGTATTGCTAGGACGGAACTTGCCGTCCTGCATATGTCCCTTTACAATCGCACATACTGCGCTGTATTGCTGTTTACTTCCTATGGCAGGCTGGGCAGATCCATCAGTGTAAATGATATATTCATACTGATCTAGAGGCATTATTGGATATTCTTGTTCGTACTGCAGAAATGCTTGTGTTTTAAATGTAGACTCAAATTTGTAGTCTACATCTGTTGCAGTGAGAGAACTAGCCCATTGAGCAAATTAAAATCCGGTTCCCCCACTGATCCTGCCCCCCCCCAACATCTTAAATCAGGCCTCTGAAATCCTTTCCCCAGTAATCCTTGACCTGATAAATGCCTCTCTTTCCTCAGGGATAGTCCCTCCACTGTGGAAACAGGCTATGGTTAAAGCCTTATTGAAAAAGCCTACCCTGGACCCTGAAGTCTGGAGTAACTATCGCCCCATCTCCCTGCTGCCGGCTATCAGTAAGATCGCCGAGAAATATGTGAACTCTGTTCTATCTACCCTTCCTGGAGAGCAATAACTGTTTCCATTCCTCCCAGATGGGTTTTAGACCTCAACATGGTACAGAGACGGCTCTTCTGGTGGTAGTGGAAGAGGCGAGAAAATCCTAGACGCAGGAGGCTGCGCAGCTATTATCCTTCTAGATTTAAGCGCAGCCTTCGACACGGTTAACCACCAGCTTTTGATAGAGAGACTGGGCGAGGTAGGGATTGCGGGGACTATGCTCAACTGGCTCCAATCTTTTTTAGAAGACCGATCTTTCAAAGTTTTTGAAGATGGCATTTCTTCTAAATCTATACCGCTGACTTGTGGGGTGCCTCAGGGCTCCTCCCTCAGCCCCACACTTTTTAACGTGTATTTGAGGTCCTTGGCAGAGATTGTGCTACCATTTGGGATTCGGATAATTACGTATGCTGATGACACCCAGTTGGTTGTCTCTGTCAACCAGCGGGATCCCTCCAGTCCCTGTCTTGCCCTCTGTCTAGAAAAAGTTTCAAGGTGGATGGAAGAGTCTTTCTTGAAACTCAATGGATCAAAAACAGAATTAATGCTCCTAGGGAACAAAGAAAATATAAACTTTGAGCTACTCTGGCCCAGCTCCTTTGGTCCTGCCCCTACCCCCAAACATCAAATTAAAAGTCTGGGTGTCTGGCTCGACCAGAACCTTGATTTTAAAGAACAAGGGCAAAAGGTAGTGGCAAGCTGTTACGGGCTCCTACGAATGATCCGTAAAGTGCTCCCACTACTCCCTTTCCCTGCAAGAAGAGTCCTAATTCAGGCTCTCATTTTATCACAACTTGACTATGCCAATGCTCTTTATCTTGGAGCCCCTGGCTCCTCGATACGGAAGCTACAAATTGTTCAAAACTGCGCCGCCCGCATGCTTATGAACATCCCAAAGCGGTCTTCCGCTAAACCAGCTTTGGCATCTTTACATTGGCTCCCTATCCGTGAGCGCATAGAGTTTAAGGCTCTATGCATAGCCCACAGGTCACTTTCAGGTAAGGGACCTGTGGTCATTCAGTCCCTTATCCATCGATACCGTCCTAACAGAGCCCTCAGGTCAGAAACTAAACATCTACTGGCAACTCCAAGAATAACGAGAGCACGAAGTGGCGGCCGCCTTTACTCGTATAATGTGGCCAAGATCTGGAATGGCTTGCCTCCGCAGATCCGTGACCAACCTAACTACCTCATCTTTCGGAAGCAGATTAAAACATTACTCTTCCCTAAATGAATAGCTTTCAGCTTAGTGTGTTAGCAGGCACCAGCGCGGGGATGCCCATGGGTAACCAGGCGCTTTATAAATCTTGTTTTCATTCTTTCATTCATTCATTGAATCCATCGCGGATGCAGTGCTTTTGCGTTTGGAACACTTGCTTTCATAACAGCCTCTAAGGTTGGTACTGGAGTCACGACAATTATGCGTTTCCCCTGAGCTAGTGCTCTTTCTCTCACTACAGCAGTTTGTACTGCCGTCAGTATTTTTTCTGTGGATGCAAAGTGCATCTCAGCGTTTGTGTACAAATGAGATTTGTATGCAATGGGTACCGTTTTGCCTTCATTGAAGGTTAGGTAAGTGTACCCTGATTGACCCGCGACTACACGGATCACCAGATTTGTAGTGTTTACACGTGTGTGTAAGTGTTTGGAAGCTATCATGTTAGCTTGTACGGATCGGAGAATTTCTGTGTGTTTCTGTGTCCAATGTCCAACTGAAAAATGAGTTTTTGGAGGTTGGAGCAGCACACATTGTTCTAAAAAAATTAGCTGCCAAGCTTTTTCCTTCACTTGATAACTCATATCCCAAAAATTGGACATTGAGGTGGGCAGCTTTTGATTTTTTAAAGTTTCATTTGTAGCCCACAGTGGCGAATCCCAAAATTATGTTGTTCACCCTGTGCAAGTGATCCAATAACTCATCGTCCGTCAGATAATGAACATCTATGTAGGACAATGCCTCTTCATCACAGTTTTGAAGTAACTCTGATACTCTTGCTAAGAACAACCAAGGGCAATTTATACCCTTGGGGCAGTCTACAGAATTGGTGTTGTGAGCCGAGGGCCGAGAATTCTGTCAAATGTCTGCTTTCAGGCACTATATTGTGGCAGAAAAATCTATTTCTAGTGTTGTTTTGTATTTCTTCTGCATAATGTTATTAATTAATGCGGCACTGTGTGCATTTTGTACTGAAAATGTCTTTGTGCATGTGTTCCAATGCCTGTAGTCTAAGGCTAGACTGTATGAATTGTCGGGTTTCATTACGGGAAACAAAGGATTATTCATGGAAGAGGTGAAATTTTGAATCACACCTTGTATTCAAGTTGATCTAAGATCTCCCTGACTTGCTTCTTTGCGTCATGTTTTATTGGGTACTGTCTATGTGGAGTTTGAGTAGCTTTTAACTGGGATTTCATGGTGAGGTGACTCAGCATCCCACCCTACATGATTGCGGTATAATGCGGGAGCTAGGGCTAACGCCCACTCCTGGGCGTATGTATGTTTTAGTGATTCCGGAACGAGGTCGGAGAAAGCTAGTAAAATTACCTCTTCCCCCTTTAAGCAATCCATGACGAACTTAGGCGGCCAATCTCTTTTAGCCAAAAGGATATTGTATCCAAAAGAGACCTTTCACTTTTCTCGGTGTGTCCCGCTCCATTTGGAGTGTAATTTTGTGTAAACGATGTGGTACACTTACCCTTGTATCAGGTGTTTCCACCGTGATATGTTCATTCAACGCTGCTGTCACCAGAAATTCCATCAGGTGCTGGCGAGCTATTGTTACTTCTGCTACGCTGTCCAGCATTGTCAGACCCCATTACCCGTTCAGAAGTCGAGTCCTCAATAGCCAGGGCATTTTTTATTTTAAGGCCTGCTACCTTCTTCTTTTTAAATTGAGGTTTAGTTTTGGGTTTATCTTCTTGTTTGATAATGTAGTCTGAAGTGTGATGTTTGTCTCTTGGCTTGGCTCGTTCTTCTGATCTACATTCTGACCGCCCTTCCCTTTCCGAGTTTCTGGATGAACCCTGAAAGGAACGAGAGGAATGTGTATCAGTATCCTGATACCTGTCAGGTTTTTCAATATTGTCACAGATTCATAGGTTATATTTTCTATCAGAGGGCTCCTGTTGAGGAGACCCACCCTGTAACCCTGATGCATTCTGCTTATTATTTTTAATGTTTGTTGTCCCATTTTTTTAGAAGAATCAGGTGCTTGCTTTGAGTTATCCTTTTCAGAATTACTCGTTCATTGTGATTTCACAGGTCTAGCTCCTAAATTATCTCTACCCAGCGAAGCATAGGTATCTTCAATAATTTTAGGTAGTTCTCGCTCCTGTGGTGCAAGAGTGCATTCCCTGAGGCGTTGGCGTATAGCCACCGCTGCTGCCTCCTCTTTTATGTCAGCTAACATAATTGTTAATACCTGGGCAAAATTGCCTATTTATTTCATCCCTAAGTCCAGGGCAGATTCTGCCGCGTACTCATTCTGTATTTGTTTCAATACTTCTTGTATGACTGCTATTGAGGGGGTACCATGAGTTCTTGTATAAACGGCAGCGAAAACTGTTCCCCAAGTGGTACAAACCTCTATCGGGGGAGCTATTCCCATTTGCAAGCAAATTGTCTGTATTCTGTGTTTTTCTTCGGGCCTGTGTGGGGAAACACTGCCTCAAGCTGTGCTATTTTCTGTGCTATCCAGAACAGCATTTGTTCACTTTTAGTGGGCATTCTTCCCATAATCGTGTTCAGCATTTGTGGGGTGATTTTTGTCGAAGTACCTTGCGGTTGACCAGCTTGAGTGACCCCTGTAGGTTGAATTGTAAGTTTTCGCATTACGAATTGTGTAAGATTTCTGTATAGTTTTATTGTCTCTTTGTAAAGTGTATGCAAGTCTGCTGCTGGCAATGTATCAATTTCTGGATGCCGTGTGTAAGCAGCTAAGACTGGCCAAGTCAATCCTTCTCTGCTGAGCGGACTATGTCTTACTTTTTCTGTGGTATGGGAGGGCGCCTTTAAACCAATTTATATGTTCTTGGTAGTTTAACAGGACTTTTATGTCCTCGTATGGAGAGTATTCTTCAGGTGTTTCATCTGCAATGTAAGTATGAAACAAATGTGTGTGTGCATCCGTAGGTGGGAATTTGATCCAAGAATACCTCTGTCCTGAATGCCTCGTGTGCCTCAATCATGAAGGTAACAGTCCCACCCAGGGATGGGGCGCCATAATCTACTAATTTCATTGTAAGTGCATGTCTGCAATTTTCTGAAATGTTAAGAGTACCTTCCTGCTCAGCTTCCTCCGTACTAGCACCACTCGTGCCAGCGTCTCCGTGGTTAGACATTATGGGAGGAAGTATTAAGGAAAATAGATAAAGTTTTGCACAATGTGGGGAACTATAATCCTTCAAGCTTGAACAAACCTACAGCCAATACATAGGATATGCCTATTCAGCTGCAGCGGTTTTTTCCCTTCCGACTCCAGACGTCTCTGGGTAAATGGGAGCAAGGGTCTCTGAGAAAGCACCACTGAACTACTCAGATTTGACTGTTAAATAAGAACCAAACCAACGTTGGCGGTGCCATGTTGTGTAGTTCCTACAAATCTATATAGGATCTGTGCGTTTAGACAACATAAACTAAGGTATGGGTGTCCAGACTGATTCCAGACACCCCCAAAGGATATGTTAGCCTTTAGACCAGCTAGCTCACAGTGACACTATAAGCCGCTAACTTTACCAAGGAGCGAATAGTTTCTGGCAGCTATCGAACATGACAACCCTTGATCCTTCAGGGATCGTGGAAACAGCACACTACTTTTCGCACAGTCACTTGTGCTCACTTGGTCTCAGAGATATACACAGAATAAACGATGGGGACGTTTTCAATAAGAATTTATTGAACCAGCGTCATTCTAGTATAAAACTTGTTTTCTGCGACAATCATTAGACAGAAACAGATACATAAGATTATGAGCACCGACAGAGTAAATAAAATGTAGAATTCTACCATGGTGCCAAAACAGTAAATATATGCAGGCATATCGATACATGGCAATATTCAATCGTACTCCTACGATGCAAACCCTATCTAAGCGTACGTAAGTGTACCTAGCATGTATGTGGGTGTAAAGCCAAGATTCCCCTAGGAAAGAGCCAAACCCATTACCTGATGGGAGAGAACAAAGGACCACGACTTGGTCTCGAATTGGACACCCCGCATGGGATGTCAGACCACTGCGTGTTGTAGCTTGTGCAGGCCGGGAACCCAGCATCTTGTGTCAGCGTGGAAGCTTCTCCTCTGGTTACCCAGTAAAGATGTGGTTCTTTTATACCCAAAAGTTGCCCTTAGGGGTTCTGCCTAGATATGTAAGGGTTTGCCATTATGTATAGTGGACCTGTCATCCAAGGATGACGATAGCGGTGACTTCTGTACAGAGTTATTATACAGAAGATGGTAATCCTGCTGTGTACGTCCTGGGCAGGGGATTAAGACATGATACTAGGAATCCTCATGCATAATAAATGAGGCCAGTTGCAGGGAAAACCAATCAACATTTATTCAGCACATACCTAGGTAAAAGGTCAGTGCTAGAACCGTTATGCAGGGCAAGGTAGGACGAATGTAGGTAAAAGGTTGTGTAAGTACCTAGGCCAAGATTGGGGTACATTGGGGTTCATAACATATGCTTAGAGAATATACTATGGAGTAGCAAGTGCAGAGTTAGACACAGGCATTGCTACTTCACAAACTTAACAAACTTATGTCCATCGAAGGTTAATAATCTAAAAGGGAACACCGCTTTAATAAACAGGTTTATAGTGTGGTAGCAAAGAAAGAGTACAGTGAAATGTGAAACTTCTCACACTAGCCATTCAAGAAGAAATTGGGAATATCAGCATTGGGTTATGCCCCTGGACTGCAGTCTGTGGACAGGTTCTGATTAGTTTTGGAGTCTATGTTCACAAAAACAGATCTAACAAACTATAGCAGATCAGTACTGAACAGTGGGAGTTCAACACCAAGACAGCCCCATGAAAATCCCTAGAGCTCTCCTTGGCACTGAATGGTTTGAATAAGGAATTCTTGGGAGGTACTGTAAGTGTGGAAGCTGCTGGCAAGTGGAGGGATACTCCGATGGCACAATCATGGTCTGTACAATGGTCGGAGTATTATTATGCTATTCCGCCCTTCATCTTTAAGGTTTTTATTTATGTATTTGATGAAACAAAAAAAAGTCTAGAGTTTGATATTAAAACTGAATGGACCTTCAATTATTGCAGTTTTTTATTTATTGCCCCCAAGGTGGGATATTAGGGTGGCATAGGACTTCACAGAGAATGCTGATTCTCATTGCTTTAGTGGACGGAGAATTGTGATTTTATTAAAGACAACGACGCTAGAATTATGCATTTGCTTTTATTTACTACTTCCAAGCAGCAAACACTTCAAAGATCCAATTTAGAATATTGTATGACTCATGAAAATAACATCAGAACTTTCAGTCCATAAAACCCCTCAACATTCCATTTTCTCCCTCTTTTGGCGCTGCTCTCTGTTTATCCCGTCCTTCTTATCTTCCCTCTAATCCAAAACTGTTCCTTAATAAGCATCTACAATAAAACAAATCAAACAGTAAAAATGCAAATATGTCTCATCCAAATGTTATATAAACATTGTTACAAAAATTCTCATCCCATCATATTTAGAAATTATTTCAAAAGATTTCCCAAACTGCTTTTCCTCAGCTTACAGATTTCATCTACTCCCTCCAGATTTTTCTTATTCTTGGAAAGTGAGGGAGGGATATGGTTAGCCTCCTTGTCTTTAATAACATCACGATTCTCCATCCACTAAAGCTATGAAACTCAGCATTTTATGGCAAGACAAGAGGCTACCATTATGCATGATCAAAGTGTCTTAATGCATAACTTGAAACATGCTCCACAGGTTCAAAAAACTTCAGCATTTGACTAATCTGCTGCTTTTATCACCTCTTCCAAATGTGCTCCTGCTGTACATACTTTGGAAGCCATTGTGCCCCTCACTAAATGTGATTTAAATCTCTCAACATTCACACCAGACTCCTTCATTACTTCCTTTACCCCTCTTGCAATTGCAGTAACTGCTTTATAAGGTTTTACATATGAAATTACCAATTGACTCACACCATCACTTCTGTATTCTATACTCATGACTCATACTCTTTCAAACAGTTTACCGCACAAATGTTTGAGTGGCCCTCAAATATTGGAAAGAAAAATGATTCTGACATAGTCTTTGACCTTCCCCACACCTGAAAAAGTACTCATTCTGGTTGGTAAATCTATTGGAAATATCTAGGGGCAGATTTACAATTAACTAACGCAGCACGGCGCAGCTAGTCATTTTGCTGCGCCATGGTGCGTTAGTTTGGAAAGCACAGGGATGCGACATATTTACAAGAATATGTCGCATCCTTGTGCTTCCCCCTGCGCTGGCGCACAAACTGCAGCCATGCGCCGGCGCAGGCACCCTTGCACCATGGTGCAAGGATGCCTGCGTCGAGGGAAGATTGTTTTTGTGCAGGAAGGGGCACCTTCCTGCACAAAAACAATCACTACAACCATTTTCCTCTTTCAATGCGTGCTGCAGAATGCAGCACGCATTGAAAGAGGAAAACGAGGAGAAATGAAAACATTTCTCCTCGGTGCGCCTCTCTACGCCACCTCTAGGGTGGCGTAGCTTTCAAACGCATCTCCAGAGTTACGATTTCTCGTAATTCTGGAGATGTGTCTTGTTCCATGGGTGTTGCGTGGGAACACCCACAGCAACACCATGGAACGCCCCTTCACCGCAAAGTGCTGCGTGTGAAGGGGCCGTATTTACAAGGAGAGGAAAAGTCACG
Organism: Calotriton arnoldi; assembly: GCA_963921515.1. NCBI lineage: Eukaryota > Metazoa > Chordata > Amphibia > Caudata > Salamandridae > Calotriton > Calotriton arnoldi. Next base: position 400,343 of record CAWUFW010002702.1, on the reverse strand, counting down.
CAGGGTGGCTTTTCCTCTCCTTGTAAATATGGAGCACCCCCCTGCGCCACCAGTACGTCACAAAAAGTGACGTACTGGTGGCGCAGGGGGCTTGTAAATCTGCCCCTAGAGTCTGAATAACAGATACTCTCTCAAAGGAAACTAAACAAAGCAGAGTTGCCAATTTCCATGTTAGTTCTCTTAAAGCTAAATATCTATTCAATGGCAAAGACTCAAACATCCATAAAACCACACTAACATCCCAAACACTTTCATAGAGAGCCTATGTGGCCTCTTCAGATGAATTCCTCTTAAAAATCTACAGATCAGAGGACATTTTTCAATAGATGAACTGTGCACGAATGAATTACCTGCTGCAACATCTGGCCTGTAACAATTAAAAGTTCTATGCGAAAAACCCTTTTAAAACAATCCTGACTAAATATTTGCTACCTGTGTCTCATCAGCTTCCACGGGATCCAGATCCCTTTCGATGCACCACCGTAGCCAGACATTCCATGCCCCCTTATATCTCTTCTTTTTTCCTGGTGCCAATGTGTGGTTGAGTAGGCCTGAAGCCTCTCCAGAAAGGCCCTCGAATCCTCTTGATCTCCTGATATCTTCCAGACTAAAAGGTCGAGCAAACCCCACTCTACCAAAGGATGCCCCTCTTCCTCTATGCCTATCAACATCCCTTTGCATGACTGAATCAAAAGAGGCACTTCTGCAACCAACTCTATGCATTGACGGAAACCAAACTTGCGTTACCCAAAAGGGTGTCACCAGTACTGTCTGACCCTTCTGTCTTCTCACCTGGACTAAAACCCCCTGTATGATAGCAAATGGAGGGAAAACATAACCTTTCAGATTTACCCAACTTTGAATAAACACATCCACTGCCTTTGCTCCTGGATATGGACGCCAGTTTAAATATTTCTCTTTTTGATATGTTAATCAGGAAGCAAACAAATACACTTCTATAGGTCCTAAACACGACTCTATCTTTTGAAAAAATCTCACCTCAACATCCATCTGCTGCAGTCTCTCAAATTGCCTGAGTTCCAATCCGCCACTATGTTCTCTTTCCCTGGTAAATACTAAGCTAGCACATGAATCCTCTTCTCCTGACAAAAGTCCCATAACACTTTCGCAATCCATGAAAGTTTCTTTGACCTTCTTCCTTCTAACTTTTTTATGTAGGTTACTGCTGTTACATTGTCTATTTTCAATAAAACAGACTTTCCTTTTAACTTGTCCTTGAAACAGCAAAGAGCAAACATCCTGCAATCATTTCCAAAGAGTTTATGTGCTCTCACCTCTCCTCCCTGCTCAATTTCTCTCCAGTTTCCTGGCTCATACATACTGCTCCCCAACCGAAACTGCTCGCATCAGTTTGCAAAACAAAACCTGGACTTGTCCCAAAAACTGCACGGCCATTCCATCATCCAAATCCTCTAACAACCATGTCAACTCCAGTCTCACCTTCGCCGTCATGTGAATTTTGCCGGCATACCACCGACCTCATGGTAACCCAGTTGCAGAGCCCCGTAATTCAGCAGATCTTGAAATACTGTTTGAATCGAAGATGAAAGAAGACCAATGACACGCACAAGATCTCTTAATGTCACCTCCTTCCTTTTCCTCAGTTGTCTTACTTCCCTCTTTATTACACTTTTCTTCCTCTCTGGCAGCTGCAATTGGACTTTTACTGTGTGCATTACAAATCCTAAAAACTCCATTGTTTGAGAAGGGTGAAGATTAAATTTCTCGTGATTAACAATAAAACCTACATTTTGCAAAAGTCCCTTCACCATAGACAAATTTGCATGTAAAATCTCCACATCCTGACTGATGATAAGAATGTCATCCAAATATATAAGCATTCTGATACCTTGTTCCCGCAGGAAACCTACAACTGGTTTCAAGACTTTCGTGAAACACCATGGTGCTGACGAAAGACCAAACGGAAGACACTGGAACCGATACAACTGACCTTCCCATCTGAGCTGAAGAGAATGCTGACTTCCTCGGTCAATTGACACTGAAAAATAAGTATCTTTCAGATCGAACTTCACCTTCCAATCCAGTTCCCGCAAAATGTCTCTCAACAAAGGCTCACCATCCATTTTGAAATGCCTGTAAGTGGCAAAATGATTCAGATCCCTTAAATGTATTACTGGTCTCCAACCTTTGTCTTTTTTGTCCACCAAAAAAAGGGTACTCACAAAACCCTTTTCCTCTTTCACTATCCTTATTACAGCTTCTTTCTCTAATAGTATACTTATTTCCTTCTCTACAAGATGTTTCTGCTCTTGATTGAACACCAACTTTGGGCTTACGCATATTAAAACTGCTTTCCTCCTTTATCCAATCAGAGTGGCATTTGCATTCCCTATAAAGCATATTGCCCTCTGACTCCAACCTCTCAGGAGCTCAATATTCATGTAATTTCCATTGACATATGCCTCTTCCACCAAATCAAAAATTCATGCCAACGGACCCAACACATCCAGCAACTTATCCTCACATTGCTTCAATGCACACTTTAAACCTTTCCTTGGATCCCTTCCAAGTGTCAATAAATATGTGATTAATTCAGGATCCAAATTTGGACTTATACTGTCTTCCCTCATCACATTTCTCTCCTCTCGTTCAAGAGGTCTTCTAATCCTTTGCTTAATATAGTCTGCCACATGTTTCCTTGGCCACCAATCTGAGCTTCTTGGATATCTCACATCCTTTGAGTCAAATAATCATTGACCCAATGGGTCCTTGACTGACTTTCCTAGATCAGTCTTAATGTCATCAAAATCTCCAAACTCATTACCTGATCAGTTATCTGTTTCCAGATCAAATATTTATTTGCCCCAGTCTCTGTTCTTTATGTCTATATTGGTATCCTCCAACACTCCATCATTCTCAAGGATATCCTGCCTTCTCACTGTGCCGCCACTCACACCTTTTTCTTATGAGTCGTTCAGGACTCCCTTCCCTGAAACCCAGGTTCCTCTTCTAATGCCATGTGCTTCTTTTTCCTTCGAATCTTAGCCCCTGGACCAAATAATATTACTCTTCAGAAAGAGACCAAAAGTCTTCCTCCTCATTTCCTACATTTTTTGTCTTCCTACTTCCTTTAAATATAGATTTCATAGTCTCCTGCATAGAATCCTTTATCTCTTCTCTCACAATCTCCCGGAGTCTATCCTCCTCATGTGTTCCCTGTTCTTCAAACATCCTGACTGTAAAAGACCTCCTGAGATTTATAACTATTTCCAAACTAAACTTCACTGAAAATATCTTTCCAACACTAGGCAACCATTCCTTCTTATTAAATATTCAGCCTCCAACTGTCCTCACCGTGTCTACCAAGCAATTCCCAGAGCGTTCCACTTTAAGCAAAAAAAAAATGTTTACAAATGTTTACCTGTTTTAAGGGTCTTTCCTCTAATATTGCAGCTCAAACTTTAAAAACAAGGCAATTTCCCTTAGAATAAATACTGAAAGCAGAGTTTGCCCTTACTAAAGATGGCTGCCCATTTTTGCTTCCTATTGAAGCCTGAATGGGCAGACTTGCCATTATTCCCTTGCACTATGCCGACTCAGAGCATGACTCGCACTGAATCAACTCTGTTTCACAATGCAGAGTACGCGTGCAACACGTCTTCAAACAATCGTGTTTCGTGAGTTGGATTCAGGGCATGATGCATCTTCAAACAGCTCCGCTTCACGAAAAGGACTCAGCGCATGACATGCATTCAAACCGTCTTGCCAAATAACGATACTGTTGATACTATTTAATTAATACCACGTGTTTTTAAGCATATCTTATATAAAACTCTACTATTCTCCAAATTTCCCCTCATAACTGGTTTAACTCCAGTACTTACTTTAAAAAAACATATCAAACAACCACTATTAATAATAATAAATACATTACCTATGTCAAATTATCTAACTTTAAACACATGCACACTCTCTTAAAATCCATCAATTGGATTTATTTAAATAGCAAAACTCATATTCTAAACCACTCTCAATCTAAGACTTAAATAATTGGATATACTTATCTTCTCAGAAGCAGCAAACAAAAGAGGGAGAAGATGGGATTTACAGGGTTTTATGGACTGAATGTTCTGGTGTTCTTGTTATGAGTCATACAATATTCTAAATTGGATCTTTGAAGTGTTTGCTGCTTGGAAATAGTAAATAAAAGTTAATGAATAATGCTAGCCTCCTGTCTTGCCATTGAATCAGAGGGCGCCACCCGATACTGATCCAGCGGTCTACTAACAACAGATACTCTACTACCATATACTCACTTGGGCCCATACAACTTGCTTCCGCTGCGCTCTAAGTAAACCACTGGAGTCTATTAGTTTTATATGTTACTCATACCTCAAGATTTAGCTATTACTTCTTTAACTAAACCTTCTGCTGATCAAACAGTTCTTTCCTCTGGTCAATGGGCCAGTTAGGTGGAACTAGTTGAAGGCGATAATTGACATAACTTATTATACATTTCTTAATAAGTATAAAATAATGACAGACTCAATAAGTTTTTTAATCTTTATCTAAATTTAGGGGTTTTGAACCATCTCAAAGCGTTTCAGTACAAACACCCTCATTCGCGGGAGTGCCAAATCCAAAAATATCAGATAACACTTATCAATTCAGATCCACACAATAACTATGCTCAGAAAGAAGAGGATAGAGACAGAAGAGCATTTATCAAACGATGAATTTCATAATTACCAAAGTATGGTGTGAAGACCAACCCCCTGGCCAAAGGGCTGGTAAGGGCCTCCCAGGACAGATCAGGAGACAAAGGCTTCAGGACAGGATTCTTCACCTCTCTAATTACCGACGACTACGTCGCACCCCTCTCTGACACTCTCTTCCTCCTCGTGGTTCTTCCGCGATCTTCTTTCTAATCCTCTCTCCATCATCATAGACGATGCTGGTGTCTTTGGTGGCGGAATAGGAATGCCCTCTCTAGTCAACACAGGCTTATCCTTAACAAAGAAATTCTTTATTCTCTTAAAAATTGACATCTTTCTTTTCTCTCCATACTTTCTTGAAGAACGGTGCAGGAAATTGTATTCCGCAAACCCTTGAAATCTTCTACCTGTACGTATTGCACTGACAGTCAAATCAAAATCCTGCATACAATCCTTCTCTTCTCCAATCCTAGCGCGGCTTCTAACTAAGTGTCCAATCAAATCAGGCTCACACTCGTACTCTGACCAATGTCAACGCGGCCTTTTCCTGACATCAGTTTTGCTCCTCACTACTGACGCCTCCTTTACAATGCTGTTCCTGTCACGCGCCCGCTGTTTCTACCAATCCCAGCGCGGCTCTTCTGTGACGTCGATCCTACTCAGGCGATTTCTCACCCCTCCTTTACCAAGCTCCTCCTGTCACGCGCCCGCTGCTTCTACCAATCCCAGCGCGGCTCTCTGTGACGTCAGTACCACTCCGGCAACTGACCCTCCCTTTGCAAGGTAATACGAATATTTTATTTCTTCAAATATTCTTTGAACTTCTTTGTTATTAACAACGTAAAAACATTCGCTACTCTGTCTGTTCCACTAAACCAAAAGGATAGTTTGTTTTCTTCCACTGCGAGTAAAACCTTCCGCTTACTCTTCACCTAAGCTCCAGAGAACCTGCTACTCTTCCGGTATCTTCCGTTAAGGAATTTTGAGATCGGTATTTCACCAGCGAACTCCTTTTGCTGTCAATCTAGCTTAGAAGAACCTGCTACTCCTTCAGGGTTACCCTTACTAGGTGATATAACGCCTAAAGTTTCACCTGCGAACTCTTTGCTTTCAACCACTCTCACTTTTGTACAGAAAATAGTCCCTATTTTAACACTGCCAGCCCTACCTAGCTTCTCAGTGTTATTCCAACAGACAAGTAACCTCACTGCAGTGTGGTTTCTATCGCCACCTGCTATTCATTCCCCAGGAATTTTCCAGACAACATAAAACAGGACACTAACTCTTTTGTTAAAACATTAACCAAAAATCAATAATCTATACTTCTCACCAAACTAGTCACTAACAACCATAGCTCTGCTACCAGAAAACTGATCCAGCGGTCTACTAACAACAGATACTCTACTACCATATACTCACTTGGGCCCATACAACTTGCTTCCGCTGCGCTCTAAGTAAACCACTGGAGTCTATTAGTTTTATATGTTACTCATACCTCAAGATGTAGCTATTACTTCTTTAACTAAACCTTCTGCTGATAAAACAGTTCTTTCCTCTGGTCAATGGACCAGTTAGGTGGAACTAGTTGATGGCGATAATTGACATAACTTATTATACATTTCTTAATAAGTATAAAATAATGACAGACTCAATAAGTTTTTTAGTCTTTATCTAAATTTAGGGGTTTTGAACCATCTCAAAGCGTTTCAGTACAAACACCCTCATTCGCGGGAGTGCCAAATTCAAAAATATCAGATAACACTTATCAATTCAGATCCACACAATAACTATGCTCAGAAAGAAGAGGATAGAGACAGAAGAGCATTTATCAAACAATGAATTTCATAATTACCAAAGTATGGTGTGAAGACCAACCCCTGGCCAAAGGGCTGGTAAGGGCCTCCCAGGACAGATCAGGAGACAAAGGCTTCAGGACAGGAATCAGGACAGGATACTTCACCTCTCTAATTACCGACGACTACGTCGCACCCCTCTCTGACACTCTCTTCCTCCTCGTGGTTCTTCCGCGATCTTCTTTCTAACCCACCCAAATTAAGTAAATGGTTCTGCATTCGGTTTCTTCATCAGCATTTCAGAGCACCACCCCGGCACACCCTGATGTCAGGCTTCTTCAACGCGCAAAAGCTCGCTCAACCCGACTTGACTCTCGAACTCTCGACTCTCGACCCCCGAACCTCTCTCTCTTCTAACTAAACTACCTCAATTATACCTTTCCATAGGCATGTACCACCCATTAATGTTTCATTTGCACAGAATACTAACTTCTGATTGGACAGGCGAGGGGGGGATGATCATCGCACCACACTTATACTTCATTTATTCTCTTTTAACCATTGTTTCCAAACTCCTCCCCTCAAACTTTTATTCCGCCCTTCCTTTCCCATACATCTTTAAACTTTATTAATACATTTGTAACTGATTTCTTGAATAAGTTCCTTCATATGAACTCTTCACCCTCATGTTCCCAGGGCACATCTCCACTGACCTTGGACTCGTGACAAATCCTTAGTCATCTTCCAAACTTCCGTATCAGGGCGCATGCGTCGCGCCATATTGGTCTGCTCGACTCGGACAACTTTAACAGGCCCAAATACGCACTAATAATAAAGTCGAAAAAGAAAAATATTATTCTAAAAAATAAATGATTTCACTGTATATCACCAACCTCTACTCTTATTTATTTGAGTTTTATATAGCGCTGGCTAGACCCGTAGGTATCAGAGCGCTTTACATAAGGTTCCACAAAGTTACAAAATTACATCAGTTACTAGAAAAACAATTGAAGAGCGTAAAGACGAGATAAATAGAGCTTAGAAGGGAGAGGGGGTAGGGTAAAGGGGTAGGAGGGAAATAGGGTGGAGAGACGAGGGAGAGTCTGCCCAAAGTCCGGCTGGGTAGGTGACGGCCAAGGGGGAAGTCCACAGTCCATCTCCTCTATAGCTATCAGGTAGCTCCACCGGGCATCGGCCAAATAGCAAGGTCTCAACGGAAAAACATTAAAAAGCATAGGGGACGAGAAAATGGAGCATAGAGGGGGAAAGGGGGCAGGGTAAAGGAGAGGGAGGGAGAATGTGAAGGCGAGACGAAGGAGAGTCTGCCCAAAGTCCGGCTGGGTAGGTGACGGCCAAGGGGGCCATCTCCTCTATAGCTATCCAGTAGCTCCACCGAGCATCGGCCAAAAAACTAGGTCTAGCGCTTAACATAAGGAAACAACATATTAAAAGTTACAACAATAATCACATTAATTACAGAGAGGTTGCAACTTCAATACAGGAGTTATTAGCGACCATGAAAAACAAGATCCACAGAAAAGAAAGGAAAAAAAGAAGAAAAAAAAAGGCAAGGAAGAGCAGGGAGTCCACGGGAGGGAGTCAGCAGCGGAGAAAGAGACGAGACATAAGTCCGAGGTCCGGCTGGGTAGGTGATGGCCATAGCGGTGTGCCAGAGACTGTCTCCCCTATAGCTGTCGGGGCAGCTCCACCGGGAATCGGTCATACATTTTGGACTCCGCCGGATAAAAATGAGAATCAGGAAGGGACCAAGAGTCAGCAGCGGAGAAAGAGATGAGACATAAGTCCGAGGTCCGGCTGGGTATGTGATGGTCATAGCGGTGTGCCAGCGCCTGTCTCCCCTATAGCTGTCGGGGCAGCTCCACCGGGAATCGGTCATACATTTCAGACTCTGCCGGATAAAGATGAGAATCAGGAAGGGACTAGAGTTCAGAGATGGGCTGGTGAGGGTGGTAGGATAGGAAGGGGAGTGTAGCTTGGCAGCCATGTTAATGTCAGGCAAATCGAGTCTGTTGATCTCCAAGACTCTGTAGGTGGTGTTGTCTCTAGATCTTAGAATTGTTTCCTCAGCTAAGCCCATTGTCCTAGTGGAACATCAGGACCCCCTTGTCAGATGGGACATCTTCCCATGCAGGTGAAAGTACATTGGTGGGCGCCATTTTAGAGTCAGGCTCCAAGGGTTCCGCTTAGAGAGTAAGTGCCAAGTTTAATGGGGGTTAAATTAGTCGCTGTGCTCCCAGTGGTAATGGAAACATTCCCAATCTTCCACTATGTGTGGCTCCCTTAACTCTGTGGACTCTCTCAGAGGGGTCTCTGAGACTCCAGGGCATAAATGCTGGATCCCTCCCCAACAAGGGGAGAAGGAGTGCTTTGGCAAGGGGCACATTCATGGAGGCCATTTTAGGGACAGTCGGGCTGGTAGAGGACGACCTTCACTGCTGATTGGGGGAATTGAGAGTTAGGACCAATGTTCCCTCTAATTTTTTTCCTCTGTGTGCGGTACTGTAAGGTCTTTGTGCGCTGCAGCCAAGGCTATGTGCGCCAGGAACCAGACCGCGTGTGTGGGTGCAGCGTCTAAATATAGGGGCGCGGCCAACATTAAAGTGAAAATGCCTATGGGGCGCTTTTACACAAGGTGTAATAAAAATAAATAGAGAAAGAAAGCTTTTGTAGCGCGGCCGCTGAAGTGAAAGTGGTCGCGCTGTGAATTAAATAAATAAATAAGTGCGGCCGCTAAAGTGAAAGCGGCCTGCGTTGTAAATTAAATAAATAAATAGGCATAGCTGCTAAAGTGAAAGCGGACCGCGCTGTAAATTAAATAAATAAGCGCGGCCACTATAGTTAAAGCGGACCGCACTGGAAATGAAAAAATACACGAGTAAATGACATGATATAAAAGGTGGCGGCGTGATGCGACATCGTGGGTGGAATAGGGAAGATCATTAAAGAAAACAGTGCTCACCCACTAGATAAAGCAGACCTTGTAACAACACAAGTAAAAAGTCCAGTCGTTATGTGAGGATACAAATGCAGACAAGTCGGTACCAAGGAGGGACTACTAAGCCTATTCATGAATGAAAAGCAACAATTTCGAAATGACAGTAACAGGAGCCAATTGAAAAGTTGGATGGGAAATGGGCGGAACTTCTATGCCATACCTCAATACAGCATGTCTCGCAGAGCAACACATGCGCTGCCCAGGCTCGATCTAAAAACAAACAGGTGCTTGGCCTAAAATTATACGGCGCTGTGTGAAGAAAATGGGCACACGCGCCAGTTGGGCCCCCAGGGCACTGTATCTATTATGACCCCCAGGGGCGGTTCCTTTTAAAGGGCAGAGGAATGTCGCCCTGCCTGCGGCGACTCTCCCCGACCCTTCAGACCATACCATTGTTGCTACCTTATAATTATCATAGGCAGTCAAGCACGCGAGCGCTGTTCTAGGGGAGAGTGGCGGAGTTTCAGGGTGGGGCATGATCATAGAAGTCCAATACTTGACATGGTACAGCAAATGAGGGCTAATGTGGTAGGCTACTAAAGTACATGAGCCTTAGAGCAAGAACGTGTTCATTAGTAGCACTTTTACTTCGTTTTTAAATGATACGGTTGACTTCTCAGAATTCATTACATTGATGTACCATTAATTATATAGATGATTCTAACCGGACTGAGATTACCATTTCTGAGAATGTTTCAACACTGAAAGTAGTAAGTACCAAACTAGACGTTAGCGTAAGGAATATTGTTAGGTGTGCATTAGTTAAGGGGCAGTGTTTGGTTTAAGTGAAGGGTAGAGTTAAGGTTCGTCTTTGGTTCAGCTCTGAGGTAGGCTTATTCTTCAGTTTAAGATCTGGGAACTGTTGTGGCAATACTCAAAATATTCACCATAACTATATAGAGCCCCCAGGCATACATCACAGGGGTGGTTACATCAGGCACAAGGTATCACTTTTGTGGTGATCTCGGGCACAAAAATCAAGAGCAAACATATCTTCAATGTGATGTTCCAAGACACAATATCGGCACTATGACAACGCGCATGTGCACAAAACAACAATGTAATGCTCCCAGGTACAAACCACCACCACAGGAAGATCCGACATACACATCAAAATTAAACAGCCGCATACACTACATGTCACTACTGGGATTACCAATTGCACACAACATTCCTAATGCAATATTCCTAGACACAAAACATCACAACTGGGTTGATAGCATGCTGGAATAATCCCAGATGCAAAATATCACCATCGTAAAAATTTCAAGCACTACATATGAGCATTATGATTTGCCCATGTACAGAATACTGCCACCTATGTTAATGCCAGGCAAAAACTGCAAATCATTTGCACAAAATATCACAATAGTGCTGGGCACTTGCAAAAAAATGTTTGGACTGTAATGATCTCATGTATAAAAAAATCATTAAGATGATCTAAGGCTCAACAAAGCACTGGGGAAACCTCATGTGCAAGACATCACCTGTGTGAGCATATATGCATACCATTACCAGTATGGTAATTCCACGCACGAAATACCACCAGTGTGGTGATTCAAGGGACACTAACACTAAAGAACATTCAATTATCTATAAAACATCAAGACATTCTCCGTTTTGTACATCAAAGATGTTTCCTGATAGCCCAAGACAAAACTGTTTCATGTATCATTTTCTAATTTAAACGATTTTAAAACCATAACTTGTACCTCCCAGAACCAAAAGATATGAATGAGCCAAATACAGATGTCTCTCGTTCTTGGGGTTTAAAGAAGCTACAAACAATGTGGGCCTTGTGGATCTCTGATGTAGGGCCACTTATTTATTTATACTTATACCTAAAAGAAATGCAGCAAGTCCAAAAGCACGATGTGTGTTTTACACGTTGTGCTTTTGAACTTGATGCATGTTTTTTGTTAATGGAGCACGGCTGGGGGCTGATTGTGGGCCTTTGTGAAAATATTTCTGTTAATTGCAGCGCATGACAGTGCTGCGATTAACAGGAATACTTTCACAAAGGCCCACAAACAGCCTGCAGCCGCGCTACATAAGATATGCATCAAGTTCAAAAGCACAACGTGTAAAACACACGCCGTGTTTGTAAACTTGCTGCATTTAATTTCTTAATAGAGTGCGGCTGCGGGCTGTTTGTGGGCCTTTGTGAAAGTATTCCTGTTAATCTCAGCACTGTCATGCGCTGCAATTAACAGAAATATTTTCACAAAGGCCCACAATCAGCCCCCAGCCATGCTCCATTAAGAAAACAAATGCAGCAAGTGCAGGAGCTTCTTGTTGCTGAATGCGTGCACAGGCTGCCATTAAAAGGAAACTTACCTGCCACTCCCGGCGACGCAAACGCTCTCTCAGGCGATCTGCTGTGTGTGCGCTTGACATAGGACACTGCGCGCTCGGACTGAAAGAGGTGCGCGGGCGCGCAGGAGCGCACCTTACTGGGAACGTAGGTTAGGACGCTGGTTAAGTAGCCTGGGAGACTGCTGCCCCAATGCAGCCAATGTTGGTGGAAACAGGAAACAAAAAAACAGTAAATTAATATGTGTTCCCCCAGGAAGAGGACAGCCGGTAGGTCTCCCAGACCGGGGGCTCTTCCGTGTCAGTCCCTGTTGCGCACTCGTCCGCGAGCTGCAGGCCCTTTGGACTCTCTCGGCTCTGTTATTCATAGAGCAGCCGCCGGGTGAAGGGGAAGTTCGCAGGACACGCGACCCACTCCGGGCCCCCCGAGTATCCCACTGATGTCCCAGTCCCTCAGGCAGCCTTGGCAACGATCACAGCACACAGGCCCCTCCCCCTCCGACCGCAGGCGCACTGTACTGTTGCCGCAGGAAGCAGGTCTTCCGCGATAGCTGTTCTCCTACTCACAGGGGGCTGAGCGGCAGGGCTACGTTGCAGGATAAGAGCGGGGGGGCGCCACAGATGTCCAGCGCAGGTTCCAACGGTGCCACATCTCCCGTCTCACATCCTCCGGCGCCATTTTGAGTCACAGGCGTTCGAGAACTTCTCGGCACATTACTCGGTCCTCCGACGGCCCAGACCAGGGGAAACAAGTCCTATGGGGGCTGCAGGCATTCCGGTCAACCCATACCATTTGTTATTTCTCTCTCTGCATTTGCGTTAGTTATAAACCCATTTCTAATTTCAGCAAAAGCAGGTGCCATGCATATGTGCTTTCAAGCGGCCATTTTATAGCTCTTTACGCAAGCGCCAGAATTTCCCTCCAAGCGTCAGTACGTCATACTACGTAGATGCAGTAGACGCATGCGCAGTAAAGATCCCATGTTAAATGCGTTCTAGTCCTACGTCCGTGTTATTTGCAGTTAGTAAACACATAGGCAAGCTTCATTCTTTTCCCTCGTATAATGAAAATGCATATTATTAATCACAAGACATCTCGTTAGTAATTCGCTAGTAAGTTAAATCGAGAGGATTGCTTCCGAGCAAGTCTCGTGTCCGAGTCCTTGCTCCATCAATCCCCTCTCTGATGGCATATTAAGCCATCAGAAAATTCCCATCCATCCCAAAAATCAACTTTAGCACTTCTCAGTTTTCTCTATTTGGCCTCCCAACCTTTCATCAACTGTCTCATTTCCTTCTAAATCTTGCATCTTCTTGTATAACCTGCCTTTCATTTCTTCCAAGCTTATTTCTTCATACTTTCTTTTATGTGTCTGTCCCTTTCCTTTTCTGTTCAAGTGTACCTTTCCTTTCGTACCTTTTCTACAACATCTATATGTAATCATTATTAATATCACTATTGTTATTATCATCACTAATGGTATCATTATTTGACCTAGAAAACTTTTCCCAAACCCAACAAACCATTTCCATATTGATGTTATACTTTTGTTAGTCTTCCCCACACACTGTCAACCTCCAGTTGGGTCAAATCTTTATGCATTCTCGTAATATTTTCAATATATCCTTTAATTTCTCTGCTCTTGTCCGGTATATAAGTGCAGCAATGTTGAACTTTCAACATGCCACAAACTCCACCTTCTTTTGCTAACAATATGTCAAGAGCAAGACGGTTCTGTAAAACCATTGATCTAATTGCAACCATTTCTGTGTTAATCATTAAAAATCCTCCTGCAGTATCTGTAGAAAGACGATCAACTATGGTTGATAACTTACAAATTTTCTGTGAATTTAAGATGACTCCAACTGAGGGTATCAGTGCACTAAAAATATCTCCTACAATTTCAGAAAAACTAGCCCTTCTTCTTCGTGTTAGTCCATTAGAATTTCCATTGGTTCCACTGATTTTGTCTACATGATAAATTTTTGGAAAAACTATTCCAAAATAACAGCTTCCGTACCATCTTGCAGGTAACCTGTAGTAGGCATTACTCCCACAAACATAATACACTCCTGGAAACACAGGATCAGTTCCCCTTTAGTCCCCATCCTCCTATTATTAAGAAGTTATGTTCACATTCACTGGAACCAATGTAATTATTGTTATAATCTGTCTTTAATCTATGGAGGCAGAATTTTCCCCTTTTCACAAAGTCCAGGGACATCGCAGCATGAGCCTTGCCACTTGCATAGATTCCTCCTTCCCAACCCATGGAGGTACATGGGTTTTCTGTGTAGTTGCCTTCTTCATTAAATCCTGTCTCCTTTCTTCTACTAAATCTAAAAATTCTTTTTCTTCTTTTCTTAATGTACATGTTAGATTATCTTCGTGTGCCTGAACTAAATCTATTGAACTCATTGTTATGAAAAATTCACCCCTAAATCGTGCATTTTTACTACTAACTACTGGATTCATATTCTTTCTAATAGGAAGTTCAGGAAATATTACATCTAAGTTAGAATAAAAATACTGCAATCTCCCTATAGTGTAAAATAAACTTGACAAAATACTACATGGCACACCATACGTTAAAGGTATATGGTGATACGCCATCCCTTCTGATACTGATGAGGGCAATTTCATACATACATAACAGTTGTTAATTTGCATAGTGCTAACATACTGAAATAATAATTTAATAAACACATTAGAGGACGTATTATAATCTGATTCATTATGATAGTTTGCCTCATCTTCCACTCCTATTTATATTTTAGTTTCTCTTAATCTATCTACTTTAACATTAGTATCTGTATTATTTTTGTCACTTGTTTCCATTATTAAAGGTACCCCTACTGTTAGGAATAACCATCCTAATATTGCTAATAAAATACTACAAAATCAAAATCTAAGACACTTTCTTTTAACTCCACATTTTGGTTTTCCGCTAACTTCATTGTCGGCCATTTTGTCTCTGAGAAAATTTATTTTCTCTTATCTTTTCCTCTTTACAGTCTTTTTGTCTTTTTATTCCTAAGGAGGTTTCAATTGGCTTTCGTCAATTTGTGCAATATGGACTTCTTCTGTCTCATCAGACAGATCCAGGGACTCAAATTCTTCAAGAATGACGTACGTCCACTCTGGAGCCTTGTATTTTCTGTTTAAGTTTCTCAATCTTGGACTTCTTCGAGTTATTTTTGCTAATGTTTGCTTAGGTCTTGTTTGACTTGTGATTTGATTCACTTACTCTGGTTTCTTCTCAGATTTTCTCAGGTGATATTTTAGTTTCTTTACTCCAGTTGGCCAATTGTCTCCTTTTCTGACTCTTTTAATTTGTACTGCTTTTTCACCTTCCTTATCTCCTTGTATGGTTCGTTTTATTTAATTTATTCTGGGCACAATCTGTTCTATTTCTCTGTTTTCTGTGCTTGTACCTTCTTTTGCTTCTTCCTGCTCAGGTTCTACTGTGTTTTGTTCTACTTCTTCCAGAGCTTGTTCTTCTAATTCTGTCTGATCCTGCTCAGGTCTTACTTCAAATCTTTCTTCTTCTGCCTGAGTTTGTTCTTCTAACTCTATCTGGTCCTGTTCAGGTCTTAATTCAAACTTTTCTTCTTCTGCCTGAACGTGTTCTTCTCTTTTCCCTCCTCAGGTTTGTTTATGTCTTTTTCTGTTTTCACCTGAGTGTGTTCTTCTTCCCCTATCTCTTCCTGACTACTTTCTTGTCTTTTCAGTTCTGTTCTTCTTCTGGTTTCAATGGCATCATCAATTACTTCAATCACTGGGATCCATTCTTCCTGACTTAGCTCGGGCTGCTCATCATATGGTTGTCTTTCAGAATCTATCACTCTAGATTCTTCAATTTCACAGTTTACAACTCCTGATGCTTCAGCCTGCTCAGTCAGTGGTGGCTCTTGTTGATCTAATGGGCTCAGTACTCTTCTGGTATGACTAGCGTGAATCCAATTGGGCAAACCTGCACACTTCACTGCTGTGGAAGTGACTAGTATGACTTGCCTTGGTTTGTCCCACCTTGGTGCTAGACACGATTTTCTTGCGTGTTTCTTCACTAGCACCCAATCTCCAGGATTCAAATCATGCGCTTGATCTGGCTGTCTTTCAACTGCGTCTTCTCCAACCTGATGAGAGATAGAACGCATCATTTCAGCCAATCCTTTGCAATAGTCCAATACCAGATCATCAGTTATACTCATTAGTTTATTTCCAGGAATGAACGCCTGTCTCATGGCTCTTCCCATGAGTACCTCATGTGGACTCATTCCTGTTTTTCTGTCTGGAATGCTTCTGAGACCCATTAGTACAAGAGGCAATGCATCTGGCCATTTCAGCTTTGTGGATACACACACCTTTCCCAATCTTTACTTGATTGTGCCATTTATTTGTTCAACAACTCCAGAAGCCTCTGGACGATAAGCACAGTGTAGTTTTTGTTCAATGTTAAATGCAGCACAGATTAATCGAATTATTTCATTATTAAAATGAGGGCCTCTATCTGATTCCAAAGTGACCGGAAAACCAAACCGTGGCACTAACTCCCTCAACAATAATTTTGCAACTGTAAGACTGTCATTTCGTCAAGTCGGGTAGGCTTCCATCCATCTTGAGAAAAAGCACACTATGACAAGTACGTATTTCAATCCGTTGCAGGGGGGTAACTCAATGAAATCTAACTGTAATCTGGTGAAGGGTCCTTCTGCCTTTCCGATTTTCCCCCAGCTTACCACTGACTTTCTACCTGAGTTCTGCTGTTGACAGGTTAAGCATCTTTGGCAAAGGCTCTCTGCGATTACCCTGAACTTCGGATTGTACCAACTCTGTCTGAATAGTCTGATCATTGAATCTCTCCCTATGTGTGTCGCTCCATGATACACCCTTACCATTTTTGAAAGCAGACAATCTGGCATGACTGGTCTTCCATCTAGATGCACCCATACTTCATCATGTGGTCTTTTGGTACAAGCTTCCTTTATCCAGATTTCTTTTTCTTTTTCCTCAACTTCTTCCTGCAATTGTCTAATCTCATCCCATGTCTCTGGCACTGAGAAGTACATAAATTGGCATCTGGTTTCTCCCGTTTCAATTTTTCTGTTTATGGCTACTGCATTTTTAGCGCAGTATTTCGCCACTTGGTCAGCATAATTATTACCAGCAGTAAAGTAAGTCCGTTTTTATATAGCGCAGCTACTCACCCTTACGGGTCTCAAGGCGCTGGGGGCCGTCGTGGAAATTAAGTGAGCTATTGCCCAGAGTCACATGGTGCTGAGCTGAGCTGCCGCCGGAGCCGGGGATCGAACCGTGAACCCTGTGCTCCGAAGTCAGCTGCCCTGGCCGCTGCACCACACCTCTCCACATTCACATAGTCATTTCCTGACTGATGTGCAGCACATTTTACAACTGCTATCTCTTTTGGCAATTGTATTGCTTCCAACAAATCCTTTACATTTTTGCTGTTTCTGATTGGAGACCCTGAAGAAGTCAGAAATCCCCTCTGCATCCAAAGCTGGCCGGAGTCATGCACAATCCCGAAACCATATTGACTATCCGTAAATATGGTTACTCTCCAATTTTTCCCCTTTTTACATGCCATTGTCAAGGCAACTAATTCAGCTACTTGTGCAGACTTGACCCCAGGTAAACAGGATGCTTCAATTACCCCCGAACTTTTACAAACAGCATATGCAGCACTTAGACCTCCCTCTTGTGTCCTAAGGCAGGAGCCGTCTACAAATAACTCATGATCTGCTTCTTTTAGTGGTGTCTCTCTTATATCCGGGCGGGGCTTTGTGCATAACTCAGTCACGTCTAAGCAATCGTGATCACTTTCATCTTTTACTTCCTCATCACAGGGGTCTGGCAATAGGGTAGCTGGGTTCAAAATCGTACACCTTGTCACAGTCACATTTTCAGCTCCCAAAATTACTCTTTCGTACTTTGTCAAACGACTAGGGGTGAGGTGCTGTGTTCTTGTTCTTGTTAAAAGAATCTCAACCGAGTGTGGAACGAATACCTTTACCGGATGTCCCATCACTATCGACTCACTTTGCTCCAGACTCATACAAGTAGCAGCTACTGCTTTAAGCAGCCAGGCAATGCTGAAGCCACCGGGTCCAATGTGGCTGAAAAATATGCCACTGGACGCCGACTCAATCCATGTCTCTGTGTTAAAACTGAAAGTGCACAATTTTCTCTTTCACAACAAAACAAAGCAAAGTCTTTTGTATAGTCTGGCATGCCCAAGGCAGGAGCCTCACACAGACAATTTCACAATCTCACAAATACCTCTAGGCAGTCATCATTCCAATCAATCGGATCTTTTGCTCGTTTCCGAATCATCTGTATCAATGGTTTCGCTAACACAGAAAATCCCATTTATCCATTGCCTGCAGTATCCAACCACTCCCAGAAACATTCTCATTTCTCTCTGAGTCTGTGGCAATTGCATTTCTTTGATTATCTTTATTCTTTCCGGTGTTACTTTTCTAACTCCTCTTTCTATTTTATGCCCTAGATATCTTACTTCTTGTCGACAGAACTGTAATTTTTCTGGAGACACCTTGTGTCCTCCCTCAGCCAAATGGTTCAGCAACGCAATTGTATCTGTGACACAATCTTCTCGCGTTTTTGATGCCACCAATAGGTCATCAATGTACTGAACCAGAACAGAATTTCTGGGCATAATCAATGATTCCAGCCACTTTTTCAAAATCTGATTAAAGATTGAAGGACTTTCTGTGTACCCTTGAGGAACACGACACCATGCGTAAATACGATCTTCAAATTTAAACGTAAACAGATACTGGCTGTCTGGGTGCAAAGGAATAGAAAAGAACGCTTGGCATAAATCAATTACTGTGAACCATCCTGCATTCCATGATATCTGATAAACGATCACTGCTGGATTTGTCACAATTGGACAACAGGGAATTACAAACGTATTTATTTTTTGCAGGTCTTGCACTATTCTGTACTTTCCGCTAGGCTTTTTCAGTCCCATTATTGGTGAATTACAGGGACTACCCATCACTTCTTTCAGAATGCCTTGTTTAACCATCCGTTCAATTTCTGGGAAAATTCCTGCTTTTACTTCTGAACTCATTTTGTACTGTCGGGTATTTGGATACACTGCACCTTCCTTCACTGTCACTTTAACTGGGTCTATATTTTTCATTAGCCCAATATCTTTTCCTGTAAAATCCCACACTTCTGGATTAACTGTGGTTCTCAACTCTTCTGGTAATTCATTTTCAGTTATCAGTGAAAACATTTCATCTACTTCTGTTCCCTGCTTGGCCAGCATCATCTTGTATGCCACATCTTCATCAGGGGTTTGGAAAGCGACACCATCCGGTGTACAATAGATCGTGCAATTCATCTTGCACAAAAGATCTCTTCCCAACAGATTTACTGGACTGGAATCGCAAACTACAAACCGATGCGTTTCCTTAAAGTTTCCAATGTGCACCTCCCTTGGTTTTGTGATTGGTGTTCTAATCTGTTGGTTAGATACGCCTACAACTTGGATTGTCTCTCCCGAGAGGGGTAGGTTTGGGATGTCTGCTGTTCTCACAGTAGACCTGGTAGCACCAGTATCCAATAGGAAAGTAATGTCTTAACTTCTATTCTCCCATCAACAAATGGACCTGACTGATCTACCGCCAAGGATGCGCCAAGCATGCACTCCCCCCTCAGGCACCGTCATTGTGCAGTATCTGAACGTTCTTCATCATTCTGCAAAAAATATTGAGCAATTGTTCTATTATTCTCACCACTTTCTCCTTGAAATCCAGTATTCGCACTGAAACTTTGATGGTTCACAACATTTGGCATGGGAGCTAGTGGTACCTGATATTGTGGAGTGACTACCTGTTGCTGCTGTTTCATAAGTACTTCATTCTGCATCTGTGGCATTAAATTTTGATTTGGCCCATTATTATTATTATTATTATTATGAGTACTCTTACACTCGATCTTCCAATTTCCAAGCTTTCTGCACGCATGACAAGGGAACTTCTTTTTCGCTTCTTCTCTGTCCATTCGCCCTTTAAACTATTACCATTCGTTCCTTGATTATTCTGACTCTGTTCTTTTACTGGATTATTATTTTGCTCATTTGTCTTCTCTTCCTGCTGCTCTGCCAATTTAACTTGAGCCCACATCATTTTCTCTTTCAGCTTCCTTCGCCTGGCCTCTATGTCATCCCCGCAATATTTCACGTACTTCAAAATTTCATCCACTGTCTTACTTTGCCAACATAACATGTGCTGCTGTATCATCTGACTAATTTCCGGTTTCAAGCCATATACAAACCCATACACAAAATGTCCCATATCTTTGTCACCAATGTTCTCAAAACCACTATACTGCTTGAACACCTGCAACAATCGCTCATAATACGCATGTACAGATTCATTCGGTTCCTGTGTTGTTCTATCTATTTTTACCCAATCTGTTTCTTTAGGAATCAATCTGTTTATTGGAAGGAAGATATACTTGTGGAACACAGCTTCCTGCCTACATCCGGTGGCCGGCAGAGCGAACAGTAGTAAAAGATACACAGCGTTTAAGCCACAACCCGGAGGCCGGCCGCGTATTTCTCATATTTGGCAGGCAATAATTGGCGTCTTCCAGTTTTCAGAGACAAAAAAAAGAAAAAAGGAATATTTACATACAAATATAACAATCAATAACTAATAAGAAAGCAAACCCATTCCCCAACCCTCCCACCCACCTTCCCACCCTCCGCACCAGCTAATGCCTCGACGATTGAATCTGAGCATGTACCATAGACATAAGATGAGCCCCATGATCTACCCCTCTGAAGTAGCGTCCGCCGGTGGTTTCTCCATCGGCAGTAAGCGCAGAACCTGCAAATACTTAGGGCATGTGACTTCTCTCATATCACGTGTCAATAGTTGTATGAAGAGAGCCCACAGTGTAGCGAAGTCCCTCCCTCTACCCTCCACTCCAAGGGACAAGCGCTTCATAGCTAAGAGATGCCACAAACGGTGTACCCAGGACAGCAGCTCAGGTGTTGCCACTGTGCCCCATTGTGCTAAGATTACCTGTCTGGCCGCTAGCAGCGCTAATGCTATTTGTCTACCTCTAAGGGATTTCAATGGGAAGGCCTTAGAGTGTGAGAGGCCGAGGAGGGTGTGCTCCGGAGCACGAGGTAGGGATTTGTCAAATGCCGCATCTATGTTATCTAACACCTCTGCCCAGTATTGTTGTAGTTTCGGGCAATGCCAGAGCAGGTGTGCTAGAGTACCCGTCATCCCGCATCCCCGCCAGCATTGGTCTGTCTTGCTTTTGTCCCAACTATTTATTCGTGCAGGCGTGTAATACCAATATGAGAAGATCTTGAAGGAGGATTCAGCCCCGGATACACTGTGTGCGGTGTGGTGTGTGCGATATAGGATGCGTTCCCATTCTTTGAGGGAGAGTGGTCTACCCAGTTCAGTTTCCCAGCGGACCTGTGCCCTGGTGCGTTGCCTGCTAGGCCCAGTCAGAAGCATGGAATACAGCTCGGATCTGAGGCGACGGTCATCCTCCTTGCGCATCAACCATTTCTCAAACGTTGTAAGCAGTCTTGACATTGGAGCATAGTTAGCAGGCCCCGTGACCCAGTGCACTAGTTGACGGTGAGAGTACGTGTCAGAGTCGGGTAGATCATAATCTTGTCGCAACTGCGTGAATGGGATCAGTCCCTCAACGTCAAAGAGGAACCCCACACGCTTGCAGCCCTGCTCTCGCCATCGCTGGAAAATCACTGAGTCCTGACCCGGGGGGGAAGTCCGGGTTATCTACAATGGGGGTCATTGGCGAGGGGAAAGAGGTCCAGCCCCTTTGGATCGCTACTCTGTCCCATACCCTGAGTGTTGGTGACATGACCGGCGAGGAGTAAAGACCCCAAGCCCTATGTTTGCGGGGTAACCATAGTTCTCTCCAGATGTTTCTGCCCGCCACAGACTGGTCCATAAAGTTCCAGTGTTTGCCTGATAGTGGTCTGTTCCATTCGACCAAGTATCGAAGGCATGTGGCTTGGTAGTATCCTCCAATTAGGGGCAGACCCAGCCCACCCTGCGGTTTCGGACGCGTCATCTGTGCGAGTGAGAGTCGCGGCTTCGTCCCCTCCACACAAACTTATTGATGAGGGCTTGTAATTGCTTAATTGCTCGGGGCGGTGGCGCCATGGGTAACATCTGAAAAATGTAGAGAATGCGCGGGAGAACAGACATTTTCACCGCCACTAATCGTCCAAACCATGCAAGTCGTAGCCTTGACCAGGCATCCAGTGCCTTGGTCGTCTGCTCCAACAGTGTTGAGTAATTAAGCACCACTGTGCGGGCAAGTGTCGGGGCCAGGCAGATACCCAGATACAGTATTTCGTTCTGCGTCCAGCGAAATGGGAATTGTTGTTCCAGCACAGCGACCTCCTCGGGGGGATGGCTATATTCAGGATGATGGATTTATGCAGGTTCACTTTAAACCCTG
The DNA here is from genome assembly GCA_963921515.1 of Calotriton arnoldi. Taxonomy (NCBI): domain Eukaryota; kingdom Metazoa; phylum Chordata; class Amphibia; order Caudata; family Salamandridae; genus Calotriton; species Calotriton arnoldi. Next base: position 378,014 of record CAWUFW010002702.1, on the reverse strand, counting down.
ACACTTCCCCAAAAACCAAGAGCTCCGTCATCAACGCCGGCAGCGATGTCTGCGGGCGCAGAAGGGATAAAATCACATCGTCAGCATATAGGCTTATTTTGTGAATATCCGCCCCAAACTTCATGCCTACAATGCGTTGATCCGCCCTAATGCGCTGGGCAAAGGGCTCCATGTAGAGTGCGAACAGGAGCGGTGACAAGGGACACCCCTGTCGGGTCCCTCTGGAGATCGGGAAGGGCAAGGATCTGCAGCCATTAGCGCGCACAAAGGCCGACGGAGCCTGGTAGATACACCTAATCCACTGAAGGAAGTTCCTCCCGAAACCAAAGCAACGTAATGTCTCAAACACATATCCCCAATCCACCCGATCGAATGCCTTCTCGGCATCGATGGCTAGTAGGAAGGCCTTTCTATCCGATCTCCGCGCACTGTCCAAAAGGTGGAAGAGTCGTTTGGTATTATCTCCCCCCTGGCGCGTGGGAATGAAGCCTGCTTGATCCGAATCTATTAATCCGGCCATTAGGGGGTTAAGTCTGGCTGCCAGGACCCCCGCGAATATCTTCGCATCAATATTGAGGAGGGAGATAGGCCTGTATGAGCCGCACTCCTTCGCATCTTTCCCTGGTTTCGGGATTACAGTAATGGCTGCCTCAGACATGGAGGGGGTAACATTACCCGTCTCCAGAAACAAGTTGAACAATCTGGTTAAAAGGGGAGCCAGCTCCACACAGAAAGTCTTATAAAAAGAGGCTGGAAACCCGTCGGGCCCAGGCGATTTAGCCACCTTCAGTCTGGCGATGGCCGTGATCACCTCTTCTATTCTGATCTCCGCCTCCAGCCCGTCCGCTGCATGTTGAGTAAGGGGTGTGAGCTCGGAAGTGTCTAGGTATACCCGGGGGTCCCGAGCGGGTGGGTCCTGCCCCGAGTACAGGGTACTATAGAACTGGCAGAAGGCGTCAACTATATTTTCATCGGCCGCGTGTTCCACCCCCATGTGATCCCGTATAGTAGGGATCTGAGAGGCTTGCGCTTTGGCTCTTAAGCGGTGTGCTAGCATCTTGCCGCACTTGTCACTGCTTAGAAAGAATTTGTGACGGAGAAGGGCATATTCTGCCCTGTCTAAGTCCAGGTGCTTCAACATGCGCCACCGGTTTTCCAATTCTTTCCAGACTTCAAGTTCTAGAACCTCTTTGTCAAGCTCCGCGCTTTTTTCTTTGCGGAGCGTGTTATACGCTGCGGAGATAGCAATAAATTCTCCCCGAGTGTCTAATTTCAGTGCCTCCCAAACCGAGGACAAGGACGTCGTATCTGTATCGTTGTGTGTCAAGTAGTCTTTGATCGTCTTTCGAACGCGCTGCATCGTCTCGTCTGAATGTAATAGGGTCTCACGAAGACGCCAGCTCGGGGTGAATGTACGCGGGCGTGGTGCTGGGATGTGGACAGAGATGGGAGTGTGATCAGAGAGAGAGCGCGCTTCTATCGTGGCTGTGTGCAGTATAGGGAGTAACGCGATTGAGGCCAAGTAATGGTCTAGTCTTGCATACGTCTTGTGGGCCGCAGAGTAATAGGTATAGTCCCACTCCCCAGGGTGCTGTGCGCGCCATACATCACTCAGGCCATTGTCCCGCAACCATTCCCGCCCCTTGGAGGAAAGCTCCCCAGCCTGCCCTACGCACTGCCCTGATCTATCCATTTCAGCACTCATGACTAGGTTCAGGTCCCCTCCCACCAAAATTGCTGTGTCTGGTGTTGTGAGAATCTCTGTAAGGGCGGAGAGGAGGAAGGGTTCCTGCTGGGCATTAGGGGCGTATAAAGAGGCTATAGTAAAGTGAGTCCCCCCCCATTGTACTCTAATGGCTAAGAGGCGCCCCTTTATTTCGGCCACCGTCGCCACCACCTTCCCGGGGAAACGAGCTCCTAGCAGTATAGCCACCCCATTCTTTTTAGACGGTCCTACAGACCAGAATTGCTGGGGGAAGCGCCTATCGCGCATCTGTGTAGTGTCTCTGGAAAGGAGGTGAGTCTCCTGCAGGAGACATATGTCGCCCTCTAGACCCGCTAGGAGGGACAACACCGCTAGCCTCTTCACTGGATTATTGAGGCCTCGAACATTAAGGCTAACTACCTTGAGGTCTCTCCCCATCGATGAGGTGTGATGTCCCGGATGTGGGCCGGGGAAATGCGCTGTCGCTTGTGACTATCACTAGGTGTGTTGCCTAGAGAGGGCTCAGAGGCATTGCCGACTGGCTGGCTGGTGCGGAGACCCCAAGTGAAAAACCCACCCCAACCCCCCCAACAACATCCCCAACAAAGCGGGACAGATGCCCCAAAACAATAACGACCAAAATCTGTCGAAAAGAGGAAAGTCCAATGGGACATGGCACGGGCAGCGGGATGACCTATCGTAGGCCAGTCGTGTACCCGCCCGCCGGCAGACAGGGTGTCAGAGAACAGCTGGGCCTATTTAACGCCTCTCCGACACCTCGGTAGGCCCCCCAATTCCAGGGCCCAGCCCGAGTATCTCACAAGGGCTCCCATCGGTCCCATAGGGGCCCCCCACAGTGCCCTGCACGGGTTACCTCATGAGTCCTCCGGCTGCTCCGTGACCTGCGCAAGTTCAGAAATCACCGCTGCTCTCTCCTTGTTCATCTCTGCTCGATCTGGCTTCGGGATCGTGCCACGTTTGCCAACTTTCTGCCACTCAGCTGCACGACGTGGAGTAGACTTCTGCTGCTGAGCTGCGAGATCCGTAGCTGTTTCAGCGTCAAGCCCGAGCAATTTCGTGGCCTCTGCCAGTGAGCGGATCTGGTGTAGCTTCCCGTTGTATTTAAAGATGATACGGAAAGGGTGGCCCCACGAGTAGGGGATCCCGTGTTCTCGCAAGTGCGCGGTAACTGCTCTGAAGTCTCGTCGCTTGATGAGCGTGGAGGCTGCTAGATCCTGATATATCGCTGGTGTGCGCCCACGAAAACTCAGGGGTTGCGTTTCTCGTGCTTTACGGATGATGCGTTCTTTTAGTTGAAAATCATGCATGCACACAAGGATGTCCGGTGGCGCGGAGCCGGCACCCCGCGGGAGACCCACCCTATGAACCCGATCCATCTGAATGTCCACTGGTTGGGCCTCGCCAAGTACCTGTTGGAAGAGCGCATCCACGTAGGCTCTCAGGTCATCTCCCTCTTCCTTCCACAGCACCCCTCTGATTCGCACGTTGTTGCGCCGGGATCTATTCTCCAAGTCTTCGGCATGTGCTTGCAGGTCCAGGTGTTGTTCCTGAAGGCGCAACATGTCTTGTTGCAGTTGGTGGAGTTCTTCACCCTGGCCGAGATCGTGCTCCTCCAACGTGGCCACCCGCTCCCCGAGGCCGTCCACATCTCTGAGGTCTGCAGCTAGTTGACCCTTTAGCTCCTGAATGTCCTTCTTTATGGCCGCAAACAGCTCCAGCATAAAGGCTTTGGTGGCTGGGGTGTCGTCTCCATCCTCCAGCCCCTGATTCTTCTCACTTGAAGATGTGGAGGGCCCCTGTTGCTTCGTGAGCATGTCTTTCAGCGACTTTTCTTTCTTGGTGCGGGAGTTTGCCATGGCTGGCCTCGCCAACTGAGCGCACGTGCCGCGCTGCAGCCCCGCGCAACGGTCACTGGAGTGTTTTCCGAGGGATATCGCCCTCGCCAGCTATCACCACCAACGCACTCTGCAGGTGGGCAGGCCCAACCTCTCCGTCTCCGTGATGTGAGAGGGCCAATATGCCAAACAGCCCTGTCACCTGCGGTGTGTATCTGGGAAGAAACCACGAGGGTAGGCTCCGACTTCACACCCCGGGGGACTCTCTCAAGCTTCACTACTTGCGCCAACAATTAACGCGCTGTCCAGGGTGGCGCTCCGACGCCGCCTCCAGCTGCCAACGCGGGGCCCGCAAACCCCAGCCCTCCCAGAGCTTCTATTGTGTGACCCCTCTTGTTGCGGCCCTTTAAAGCACAGTCCACTGTCCATCCAGGCCTCCACCGCTCTGCATCAAGTACTCCACACAATGAAGGTCACTCGGTGCTGACGGCGATGTTCTGTACCGCACCTCACCTACATGCTCTCGCTTTCCCTGGCGTCAGTAAGTGATGAGCCCCTCACTGAAAAAATGGCCGGGCGCTGATCTGTAAAATGGCGGGGGCACTCACTGTAGATGGCGTCTGCTGGCGTCGCCACCGTCCGCCGCAGGCATGCGGGCTCAGAGCTCGCCCCGTCTCCTCGAGGGCCCTTCTGCTGGTTTCAGGCACCCCGTCACTGCTGCTGGGCCAGGGGCACGGCGCGTGGCCCGAGGCTACTGGGCCCGCCTCCAAGCACCGTACAGAGTCCACCGGGTCCCCGTCAGCGCTCCGCCGCAGCCCGGGGCATCGAAGGACGCAGGACAGCCCCGCGAGCCTCCCGGGGGCAGACCCCTCCTTTTGCGCAGCGGGCCCCCATCCGCTCCGGCCAGCGCCCACCTCTCCGATTCAGCCAGGCAGTTCCGCCACTATTCGTCGCTAGCCGCTGCAAGGCCTCCCTGTTCAGCCCACGGCCGCGGACCGGAGCCGCACTCCACTGCCGCTGCAAGGCCCGGGCTCGCGACGGCTCCGCTCACTGCCGGCCCCGGACCCCCAGGTGTAGCACGGGTCTCGGGCGTTCAGGGAACCCCCAGCTCAAACGTAGGGCCCGGGAAAAAGGGTGCAAAAACAATGCTTCGTTGTGGCGGTGCCGGAGAGACCCAAACCAGTGTCCTACACCGCCGCCATCTTGGCCACGCCCCCAATCTGTTTCTTTAGGAGGGATTTTCCCTTTCAAATATGTAATCACTTCGTGATACTTTTTCATCACTTCTTGTGACGGTGCTCCTGTTTTTGCATCTCTAGGATACTCCTCATTAGGCCAATCAATTGTGATTTTACATTCTGTCCATAAATCAGCAGGTACCACTATGTCAAATAGACCATCCAGATCTTTCAATAACACCTTTGAGACTTTCACAAACCTCTCTACCTGTTTGTACCACTCAACTGGCTTTTCTCTCAGTTTTGGAAAATCATTTGTGAATGATAAAATATCTTGTCTACTCCAAGGGACATGAACATATCCTCCTCCAGGAACCTCTCTCATTGGACACAACCTCTCCACTTTTCCTGTTTCTCTTACTGGAAATGCTGCTGCTGCCTCTCTTGCCTGTACTTCTTCTTTCTTCCTTATCCACCTAATCCTCCATTTATCAATGTCTCCCCATTTCCGCAAAATGATCATTAATTCTTTTATCTGTAACCTTTTTCCTGAAGCATTCACACTTTCTAAGTCTTTATCAGTAAAATCCACTCGATAGGGCTTCTGTAACAATTTTGATTTCCTATATCTATTCCAATCTCTGAAGCAACTTCAGTTAATCTTTCATGAAATAGTCTTGCTCTCCTGGTTATACTCTTACATAGAAACAACAATTCTTCATCATTATAAACATTTAATCTTTCTGTACCCACACATCCTGTCATCATCTCTTCCAATTCCACTTTCAATCTGCTAATATCTAAAATCTTTGGTTTTGTGATCTGATTTTCCCTTTCCTGAGCCCACCTTTCTATATCTTCAGAGGTGACTACTGTTGTACCTGAAGTTCCAGCCGGAACCAAAGGCCTTCTCTCTCTCAAATTCATAGGCGTAACTCTCTTTTGAGTTTCCGCATTGAGTTCCACAATAGGGAGATCCATTAGTGAAATAACTGACTCACTTTCACTAACCTGATCATCTGTGATTACTATCTCTTTTCTAAGACTATTCAATGGAACTGTCACAAGTTGTGATTTCTGGGTATCCTTATTATCCCCATATAATGGGATTACTGGACCAATGGTTACAGGTACTGTCAAAGCTTCAGTATTTAAATTCAATTGACTTATCCTTTGAACTAGTTCCTCCCTAGTTTTGTTCAAAGCTTCTCTTTCATTATCTTGCAACACTCTGTTGTATGATGTCTCATGTAAAATCTGTGGAGTTAATGGTATTCCCATTACTGGCGCACTTGGGACAACCTTACTAGCTGCTTCTTGATACGGTGGTGGATTCTTAATTAAAATATCCTCTAACAATTCGTCATCTGACTCTCCATATCCTGTCGAATTCATATGTTTTGTTTTCTCTTTACACTTTCCTCCAGAATGTTCCTCAGCCATCAACACTGGATATAACCCTTCCGGTACCATCGCTCTCCTCCACTGTTTCATCTGCCCTTCTCTTTGACTCATGCAAGTGTCTCGGAAAGAATCCTCTATATCTTCCACCTCTACATTTCTCTCTTTCATATGACTCAGTCTCCCATTCTTCCAAAGCCTCATATTGAGTTAACCTGGGTCTCGGTTCTAAATCATTCATCTTCAATCTCAAATTCTGAAGAATCCTCCCATTAAATGTACCATCCTTAGGAAACGCTAACACACCATCATCCCTCGTGTACTCTACCCAATTTTCTAGCCACACGCAAGTATGATATCCTCTCTCCATCATCATAGAAGATGCTGGTGTCTTTGGTGGCGGAATAGGAATGCCCTCTCTAGTCAACACAGGCTTATCCTTAACAAAGAAATTCTTTATTCTCTTAAAAATTGACATCTTTCTTTTCTCTCCATACATTCTTGAAGAACGGTGCAGGAAACTGTATTCCGCAAACCCTTGAAATCTTCTACCTGTACGTCTTGCACTGACAGTCAAATCAAAATCCCGCATACAATCCTTCTCTTCTCCAATCCTAGCGCGGCTTCTAACTAAGGGGCCGATTCCGATTCTGGCCGGAAAACATACCGACCGACTCGGTACGGGAATGTAGTCCGACCGACACGTACCGGCGCTGCCCGATCCGCGTAGTACGATGCAATGCATGTGTATTACGACTGACTCGTACGGAACACAAGCCGAACGACCGAACCGCACAGAAACCAGCTATCCGGCCGGAAAACTACGCGAATCGAACCGACCGACACGCACCAGGAATGAACCCGACAGAAACGTACCCGTGAACTCCGACCCGCGCAGTACGATGCAATGCGTGTAAAACCAGACCGAGTCGCACGGAGCTCAAGCCGTACGACCGACACGCATACAAAACAGGGAGCCGAAGCAACCCAATACTCCGCAACCGACGCGTACGCCGCACATGAAACCCAGCAGAAACACAGCTTGAAAGACTCGGAGAAGCTCGCACGAGCCAACTGCAGCATCCGACTCGGTCAGAAGAACGTCTCCTACATGCCTAAAAACTACAAAGGAAAAAATTCAAAAAAAAGGGCCAAACAAGCAATGACAAAGTCAATAAATACAGGGGGAAAAAACATGGAACAAAGACACACCCACAACTCCACCCATATAAAGGCCACAAATCCCTACCATGATCCTTTGCAAATTCAACTGACCTGCCAGCACAGAACACCATCAGACAGCAACCACAGACACACTCACAACTCATCCATCACACAAGCCACACACCATTAGCACCTCCCAAATAGCACCCTCACATATACCCAGCAAAACCTACACTCACCCACCCTCACTTGCACACTCACACACGCATCAATCCCCACCACCACCCATCACCATGCTCCCAAAGAAGAAACCAAAGTTCCTAAACAGTGAATTGGAAGTCCTGGTAGATGAAATCCTCAGGGTAGAGCCACAGTTGTTTGGTACATTGTTCCAACAGACCCCCATGTCGCAGAAAACCAAGATGTGGGAGAGGATCGTCGACAGGGTGAACGCACAATCACCATGTTTGCGCACAAAGGAAGACATCCAGAACAGGTGGTATGATGTGCGCAGGAGGGTCAAGGACCTACTCAAGAAGGATTACGCCTTGAGTCATCGCACTGGCAGTGGCCCTCCTGCCAAACCAGTATACCTCAGGCCCTGGGAGGAGAAGGTGCGGGCCATCCTACCACCAGAGAGCGTACATGGACTATCAAACATCCCAGAGCCTGGTGAGTACACAACCAATATACCCAATATTGTGTGACAATACACACACATCACTGTCAAGGGGATAGTGAAACCATGCACCGTTAGCAAAGCCACAGTAACCAAAAGATAATCAACCCAAGATGTGTATGTTAGTTAGACAAACACAATACCTGCCATCTCATAGTGATATGTAACTGTGTCATGACATGTACAAACCTAACAACAAATAGAGCAAGGCAGTGGCACAAATCTAACCAACAAACACTGTCAGACATTTTGCCACCACTAGAACACCACCTCACAGGGAAGCTCACTGAAAGGAAGGAATTGTGTGTATGCTGGTGAAGTGAGTGTAGCCAATAGCATGATGGGAGTTGTAGTCACAGATATTGGTCACCCTCACAATTGGCCCATCAACACCACTCTGAATCATGCTCACATCACAGGGAGTGGAAAAGAACTGACAAGATGGCTGACACTGGGTACTGCTGTGGGGAGCACAAGGCCCTGCTGGGAACTGTGCACCAACCAACAGCAGGACACCACTGCCTAACATCCTGAAAGCCAACTTGCACTCCCTGCAATGGAAGCACGTTCCATGGTGGGATATCTGGCTGGGTGGGAAGGAGGACTGACAGCTCTGACCATAGTTACCAGCAGCTTTTCTCACACACCCCCTTAATACAAACTCCACACAACTCACCTGGGAGAATGCATTGCCTCACACTCTAATTAAATATCCCACAAAGAACAACCACACTGGGTTATGCTGTGTGAAGCACAGGGACAATTTTGGGACTTGTAGCCAAACAAACGCCAGGACAACACTGTCAGCCATCCTGTCAGCACAGGCACACTACCCCACAGGGAAGCAGAGTCAAAAGGAAGGAAGTATGGGCATGCTGGGAAGGGGGGTGTAGGCAATAGCATGATGGGAGTGGTAGTCACAGCTCAACATCCCCCACCCACATGGCCCAGCAAGCTCACACTGAAGCATGCACACCTCACAGGGAGTGAAAAGCCACATCCAAGATCTCTGACACAGGCCTCAGCTGTGGGGAGCACAAGGCCCTGCTGTGAACTGTGCACCAACAAACAACAGGACCACACTGTCAGCCATCTTGCCATTGCTGTCACACTCACACACAGTGAAGTCAACTCAAAAGGAAGGAAGTATGGGCATGAAGGGTGTAGGCAATAGCATGATGGGAGTGGTAGTCACAGCTCAACATCCCCCACCCACATGGCCCAGCAAGCTCACACTGAAGCATGCACACCTCACAGGGAGTGAAAAGCCACATCCAAGATCTCTGACACTGGCCTCAGCTGTGGGGAGCACAAGGCCCTGCTGTGAACTGTGCACCAACAAACAACAGGACCACACTGTCAGCCATCTTGCCATTGCTGTCACACTCACACACAGTGAAGTCAACTCAAAAGGAAGGAAGTATGGGCATGAAGGGTGTAGGCAATAGCATGATGGGAGTGGTAGTCACAGCTCAACATCCCCCACCCACATGGCCCAGCAAGCTCACACTGAAGCATGCACACCTCACAGGGAGTGAAAAGCCACATCAAAGATGTCTGACAATGGTGCTCTGTTGTGGGGAGCACAAGGCCCTGCTGGGAACTGTGCACCAACCAACAACAGGACACCACTGACTGACATCCTGAGAGTTAACCTACACCCACTGCAAGGGTGGCATGCTTCATGGTGGGATGTCTGGCCTGGGGGGAGGAGGAGTGCCAGCTCCGACTACAGCTACCAGCAGGCCCTTACACACACACCACTTCCACTAACTCCAAACAACACAACTGGGACCGTGCTCTACAAGAGAGTGAGTGAAAAGCCACTTCCAAGATGTCTGACACTGGCCTCAGCTGTGGGGAGCACAAGGCCCTGCTGGGAACTGTGCACCAACAAACAACAGGACCACACTGTCAGCCATCTTGCCATTGCTGTCGCACTCACACACAGTGAAGTCGACTCAAAAGGAAGGAAGTATGGGCATGCTGGGAAGGGGGTGTAGGCAATAGCATGATGGGAGTGGTAGTCACAGCTCAACATCCCCCACCCACATGGCCCAGCAAGCTCACACTGAAGCATGCACACCTCACAGGGAGTGAAAAGCCACTTCAAAGATGTCTGACAATGGTGCTCTGTTGTGGGGAGCACAAGGCCCTGCTGGGAACTGGGCACCAACCAACAGCAGGACATCACTGACTGACATCCTGAGAGTTACCCTGCACCCACTGCAAGGGTGGCATGCTTCATGGTGGGATAACTGGGCTGGGGGGAGAAGGAGGGCCGGATGTCAACCAAATACCACCAATGCTGGCCATACACACACCTACTCTGCAAAAACACATTGCACACGTGGGACCAGTCACTCCCAAAGTAAAAGCCCTGGCAAGATGGCTGACACATGGGCATGAGAAATGATGTGCCTGCAATTCACACCCATGCACTGGCCAACCCAAACACGTACACACTCACAGCCATTGCAACTCTATGTTAACACACACTGTCAGGGGATGCAGTGTCCATGGGTGCCCCCTGGCCTGGCTGTGAAGGTGTGTCTTGCAGATGACAACTGTGGAGAATCAGACATACTACATAGCACAAAACACACAGGAAGTCACAGAGACATCATTGACAGGGGACACCTGACAGTGAATGCAATGGACACACCAATATACCGGACACTGTACCATGGTGTCAGTCACACAAGTTGCGGTTGTGAGCTGCATTCCACTCCCACATCGTTCGGCAACATATGCATCCTTCACACAACACACCACTCACTGTCATAGACACTGTAGACACAAGCACCAACCTGGACTGCATTTGAGGAGACATGCTACTCACAGCAGCAGAACTGCAACACACACCACTGGCCATCACTGTCATGACAATGGAAAAGCCAGAGAGCTGCCGTGCCCAATCCTCATCACCATGGAGGACATTGACAAGATTAATCACGTTTGCACGTACAAAACTCAGCAACAACATCATTAGCTATGTTAACAACATCACTTGTATGAAATGAGACGTGAACTAGGAACCCAGACAACAACACAGATACTCCCAAGAGATCCCAGGCATACCGGACTGTGACCATGTTGTCCAGACACACCAATGTGACACAAAAAGACTGGCAAAAAAGGCAACCACACATGTCCCAATCTTGAAAGATATCCTAAGCGGTATTGCACGTATGTCCCTGTTAAAGGACAAATGTGGACAAGGATGACACACCTGTGTCAGGCACGTGATGGCCCTTGAGTAGCAAAGGCCATGTACAGCCAATCAATACATGAGCTGGTCATGCACACACCTCAACATTCACATTGAAATGCTTCAGGTTGGCAGGACAATGTGCTACACCAATATCAACCTCTGACTGTGACAACTTAGGACAATGCAATGTACAGGCCCGCATCCAGAGGTACAGTCACAACTGTCAGGTGTTTGAACCATTGATGCCTGTAGAAACATAACATACATTGTGTGTCTCTTCCAAAAACAGGTGATGATGGGGACACAGCAGCAGATGATGAGGAGTCCCTGTCCCAGGCTCCGGTGGCCCCTGAGCTCTCTGGTGTGGAACAGCCTCTGCCCTCCTCGGATGGCGAAGACCTACCTGGCACCTCCGGTGTGAGTCATCATGCAGCACCAGCAGGACCACCATCTGCACCCCCTGCACCCACTCCTCCAACATCTGCCAACACACAGACCACCCCCGCCGACACGGACAGACCAAGGACACTGAATGACAACAGCACAGGGACCCCGGCCCACCGTGAAGCAACGGACAACAACCCCAGTACCAACCCCCAAGGGGGCCTAGGCTCACCTGTGCGTGCCACCGCAGGTCCCGCACGTGTGGCCAGGGGTGGTGGGAGGGGTGGTAGGCAGAGGTCGCTGTTTGCAGAGGGGTCTGGACTGCATGATGACCCACAACTGGTACGCATTGCTGATGCGTACCAGAATAGCACCGGAGAGGTCAGCCAGGTAGTGGGGATCCTCAAGGACATTCAACAGCAGCAGGCTGCCCATCATGCCTGCTTGGACTCCCACATGTCCCGTGTGGAGACACACATGTCTGGCATGGAGTCCAAGTGGGACACATTGGAAGAACTGACAGCGGTGCAGAGGGACATATTGACATGCCTCCGCCAGATTAGCACCAACATGTCCACACCTCCCTGTGTGCCCACAACATCTGGTGCCACAACAACTGCAACTGCCACAGGGAGGGAGGATGACTCTGGTGGAGAGTCCTCTGCACCGCAGCGGCCTGCACGTGAGGGTCCCCCAGAAAGAAGAGGGGTCGTCCGAGGAAGGAAAACTGAGAGGCCGATGGCCATGTACATCCCCCAGGAACCCAACACCTGTTCTGGAAATTCTCCTTTGTGTGCAAATGGTTCACCCTGTCGAATGCAACCCAACTCTCCCACATGACATGGGGAGTTTAAGTTGGACTAATGTATCAGATGACTGTGGACTTTACTCAGGACATTTCTGCTACCAACACTTCCAACTCAACTGTGAACTTTGGATTCCAATCCCAATGTACATCACCCACCATCCTGTGCACTATCCTCACACATGTATGTAAATAAACTCACTAATACACCATACTTGCCTCTGTTGTGATTCCAACATTGTTTTTGTCATGGAGATGATGATCTGCTAAATGACACTGTGCATGCTAACTGCTACAGAAAGTTCAACACCGTCATGTGAGTCATGGCGACGTGACACATATGAGGGAGACACACCACTAGGGCTACACAACACATACACACCAGGACCATCTGACTCATCGCCTACACTGATGTTGCCAGGAAATACAGTGGAATGCACAGACACCACACCTATTCAGAGTATGTGTTAACTAGCCCACAGGTGCAGTAAGCAAATGTCAGTCAGATGTGTGACCACAGACAACGCACATCCCAAAGTGAAGCACAGGTTTATTACACATTTGCAACATGTTGTTTCCACTACAGATGCAAGGTAATCCCACGTGGCAGTGTCCACACAGTCACCAAGTGTAGAAGAAATAAAGTCCAGGGGTGTCTGGCACATCACCTGTAGGGAAACGACTGCTTCCACCCTGGAAGTTGAATCATGGTGTCGGGGGATCCGAGTTGACCAAACAACTCTGAAAGTACCCTGTGAAGGACAGACATGACACACAGTCAAAAGCACTGAAGAACAGGACAGAACTGCAATACTCATGCCCAATACATGTCACAAGATACCTACACAAAACCAAGTTAGCATGTCAACACTGTTGGGGAGTACAGACTACCTGTAAGGACACATCGCTGCACGCATCCAGTCAAGTAGCACATGGCCACACTCAAACAGCAACAGAGCACCACCAACACATATCATGCAAACTCAAATCATTGACATACCAACTCTGTATACTCACATTCAGCTGAAGAAGTTGGTGATGAGCTGTGTGCGGACATCACCCCATCATCATCATCATCACTGGCATCGTGGCCCAGGCCAGGATCCTCCACAGGTGGCGGATGTTGGTCATCGTCATCCAGGATGAGAGGCAACTCCTTCCGCACTGCCAGGTTGTGTAGCATGCAGCAGACGATGACAATCTTGCACACCTTTGCAGGGGCATATGGGAGGGCCCCTCCTGTCTTGTCCAGGCAGCGAAAGCGGCTCTTCAGGAGACCAAATGTCCGCTCGATCACTCTCCTGGTCCGACCATGTGCCTCATTGTAGCGCATCTGGGCTGGTGTCACAGGGTTCCTGAGGGGTGTCAGCAACCATGGCATGTTGGGGTATCCGGAGTCACCTACATACAGACAATTGCACATTAGCTGAGTTGGAAAAGAGGGTGGAATACAACATTGCAGAACACACACAATGGTACAAAGTCAGTACACACCGACAAGCCAGGCACGCTGGTTCTGCATCTGTGACATCATCCTCTGGATGCGACTACTCCTCATTACGTAGGCATCGTGTGCAGAACCGGGGAAACGTGCACACACATGTGAGATGCTCATATCTGCAAGACATACCACCAGGGCATTGATAGAATGGTAATGTTTCCTGTTCCTGTATGCCTGCTCATGTGCCTGTGGTGGTACCAAAGCCACATGTGTCCCATCAATGGAGCCGATGACATGTGGCATCCTCCCCAGGGCATAGAAGTCACTCTTGACGTCAGTGAGTTGTTGACGTTTAGGGAAATAGATGTACTGGTTCAAGTATCTCAACATCGCCTCCAAAACATCGCGTAGCACACGGCTGCACATGGTCTGTGACATCCCACCAGCAGACGCCACAGTGTGTTGAAAGGTACCGGTGGCAAAGAAGTGTAGGGCTGCCATCACCTTCACCTTGGGGGTCAGCGCTGCATGGTATGGCCGGCCAGGTTGCAAATGTGGGGCCAACCGCACCGCCAATTCCTCAATCAGCGGCCTGTTGAAGAGGTACCGTCGGATGCAGTCACGTTCAACCATGGTTGCAAGGTCAGGGAATGGTCTATGGACAGCTGGTGCCCTGCAGTGCATAGGTGAACAAAGAAAGATTGTCAGTCACCCCACATATGTGGCATTGACCATACTCAATATCACATGATACATCATTACGAGGCACAAGTACTTGATGTGTGTGCCGTTCTGTATGGACATATATGGCACCTACATGGCCAACATCTAACATCTCAGTTCAACATGTGTTGACAACAAGTTCCAGGTTGTGCTATGGGAAATCATTAGGCTGTGTCACAGTACCCATGTACTGCTGTCACGTTCCAAACACACACCACAGTGACAAGTGAGGACAGATGTGCCCCTGGCATCACAGCTCTTTGACAGGTAGATTCCCAGGGACCCTGTATTGCCACATGGACACTGGCATGACATGGCGTATCATGTACACGTCAGCAAAACAACCATGACAACCACAGGTAGTGGCCCCTGTTGCCTCTGTGACACACAAACGCACAACATCAAAGTCGATGCACAAACAACGTGGATGTGGAGACTGTCTCCCATTGTGCACATGGAATCAGAGACATCTGAAACACAACATGCACACAGACTGTGGAGGGCCATCACAATTGTGGCAATGGGTCACCCTGTGACGTACATACCATCCCACATGGGACTCAGGGTGTATGTGACATAACATACACATACACAACCTGGAAATGTGACCATGCCACATGCTCTGAACTGAACAGTTGCACATCACAGTGGTCATGTGCACAACACACAAAGGATTCTGTCCCCATGAACACGTGCACAGCCTGGGAGTGGCTGCCCCCAAGTGCCACCCAACAAACCACATGTTGACCCCCATACACACACAGGTAATGCAGCCTTACATGCCTTAGGATACAGTGTGGACAGGCTGTGGTGTTGTAGGTGTGCCCCTGAGTCCCTGGCAAGAAATTGTGGCTGGCATACGTTCACCAGTGACAACCATGGTGACATATGCGAGTGACTTGTACAGGGACGCGTCGTACAGCAATGGACCGATCCGTGTGCACGCATTGGCCATTGCATATGATGTTGACGGATGCGTGTTGTGTTTCGAAATACGCGTTGTACAGCAATGGACCGATCGGTGCGCACGCATTGGCCATTGCATATGATGTTGACGGATGCATGTTGTGTGACGGAATACGCGTCGGACAGCAATGGTCCGATCGGTGCGCACGCATTGGCTATGGACTGACATGGTAACGGACGCGTTTTCGAAGCTTTTACGAGTCGGATGCAGTGAATTCAGTTGGCCACCCACAACAATGTTGCAAATTCATGGGTGTCATGAAGTTGAACTTTTGAAGGATGCTGTGGGCGTGTATGAGTGGTGCAATTCCATGGATTGGCCAGATTCAGAAGATGCAAACGACTTGGACCTATCACTTTGGACACATGGGACAGTATCTGCAGCACACATATAATGCTGGCTGTTCCCCTGAGAGCTCACTTGCCTGCACTACATGCTCCAGGACGCCATCTGCCACCACCACTGCTGCTGTCTCTGCATCCTCTGGCTACTGCAATGGCACGTACTGTGGAGAGAGCCCCAGCCTTCAGCACTGAGGAGAACCAGGCCCTGCTGGACAGCCTCCTTCCACAGTACAGCAAGCTGTATGGGAAACCAGGGGAGCAGGTGAGTGTGCTGTCCACTGCCTTACTTATTGTGCATGTTGTCTGACTAGCAAGACTTACAGTGTGTACACCAGTGGCTAGCATGCTCACTGAGTAGTTGTCACCCCCAAAGTGTGTAGTTACATGCACTGAACAGGTATAGTGCAGTAACAGTGCATTCCAACAAGGTTTTACTTCCCAGGCAATGATACCATTTAGTAACTGCTGGACAACTGTTCATAGCCATAGTTGCACTACCTGTGTACATCATATGCCCCTGTGATTGAGACATGTATATCCAACTGTGTGATGCACGGATATGTTGCATGTGTAGTAATGGCCTTTTCACTTTGTCATCCTCACAGGTTGATGCCCACCAGAAGCAGGAGATCTGGCTGACCATCGCCCGGGCAGTACGATCTGTGGGGGTCTACAGGCGCAGGATCCGCAACTGCCAGAAGAGGTGGCAGGACCTTCGTGGCTGGACCCGGAGGATCGCAAGGGTCCAGCTGAAGCTGTCGCCTCCTCGCAGGAGGGGCGGACACCAGACCCTGACCCCCCACATGCTCCAGATTCTGGCGGTGGTCTTCCCTGACCTGGATGGGCAGCTGAAGGCCAGACAGCAGCAAGGAGGGGGTAAGTGCTAGCCTTTTCTGGGTACTATGACTAACATGCTCTATGCACTCCTTTAGCCTGGTTCCACTTCCACAGTACAACTGTCTTGTCGTCCTGGACTCATGTCCCTCACTTGTGTCATGCCCCCTCCTCATCTGATACACAGGTGTGGCCCTTACAGTCTGTGACTTAGGTCACTTGGGTACTGTGTACTTGCAGTTACCTGTGGTTCAAGTTGGGGACAGCATCAGTTACAGGAACTTTGTTGTGGGCTGCATGGGTGGTACAATTGCTCACACAATGCCTGTGATCTGACATGTACTCTGGGTATGGCTTTCATATGTGTTCCAATTGCTGCTCTGACTCACCACATGTCTGGGGTATGTGCCACACACCCATGCTGCAGCAGAGACCAAGGTAGGAGCCTCAGGAGTATGTACATCATGTGTGTGACACATGCATAGCCACCTGCCTAGTGTTCAGGGTAATACCATGTTGCACATGGACCAGGACTGTAATGCCTACTCCGTACATCGAAGGCACTCTGTTCTCCCACTCCCATGTGTCAGCATACATATTGGGCATTGTGAAGAGTGCACTCAGGTGTCTGCCTCTGTGTCACCGTGGTGTGGCCTTGCTTTTTGGACTCCTGGAGTGTTTAACAATTTGGGGTGGCCAGCCCTCTGAGTTGTGACTATAGGATCTGCACATTGGTTAATGCATAGGTCTCTGATCCCTTGACTGTGCACAATGGTGTATGAAACATTGAAGTGCAGGCAGCTTTGGTTCATTCTCATCAGACAGTGAAGTGCTCATGTGTATGGATTTGTGATTGCAGTCACTCAAATGTCTCATTTGATTGACGTGGGATCATCTTAGTCCTCATGATGTGGGTGGCCAGGGGTGCACATGTGCACCTGTCAGCTACAGGGCTTGCATTCCCAAAACTTCCATGTTCGTGACACAGTGTAGACTGGTGTTGTGTGTATGCACTGCCCCTGTGACAGGAGACAGTTATGACTGACTTGCCAGACAGGCCTGTGCCATGACATTCAACTCGCACAGGGTGATCCAGCAGTAGTGTGATATGTCCTGCATGCACGTCTTGTCGCATTGTCTATCAGGACATGAGGACATCATTGTGTCTGGTGATGGAAGCAAAACCCGCATATCGACAGAGACTCTGCCCATCACTTTTCCTGACACATGTACTGAGTCAGTGGCAGGAGATGGCATGTGTTTGGAGTGACACATTTCCATATGTTCTCTTGGATGTCCAACAACTGTGTATGTGGTGCATGTGTGCACATATGATTAGTCGCATACAACAGGCACCAGACAGATGGGTGCATGGACAGGTAAGATATGTGTGGCATGAATGACTGTCAGGCAGACAATGGGCTTCTTCAAATCAGTGTCAGCACTTATTGCAATGTCTAGCAAATGATGGCAGGGCTTGCTCTGTGATGTGCTGTACTTACTGTGGTGTGTGTGGTCAGTACAGGTGACTAATGTTGCTCTGTTTATCCTTATTGTTTGCAGATACATCCATGGCCACAGGAGGAGACAGCTCCACGGACCAAGAGGAGCGGCAGAGCCAGACTGGGTCCACTGCAGGGGAGACCGAGGGACCCAGTGGCATGGAGGGTGAGGGGAGCCACACTGAGGAGACCTCAGCTACGACCACCTCGGCTGAGGAACACAGCACTTACAGTGAGGACTCCCTTGTGGAGGCAGGTGTCAGCAGACCACAGACAAAATCAAGCAAGTCTGTCCCCTCCACCACCACCATCTCCACCCTCCCATCTACTCCCATCCCACATGTCCGTGGAGGCTCCCGTGTAGGGGAGCGTGTCTCCTTCATGCCAGGCACCGCATCCCCTGCCTCTGTCTCCCCTGCTGCCCTGAGTGTGGAGTCTGTGGACTTTCTGAAACAGATCCATGTAGGGCAGACATCAGTGCTGAGTGTCCTCCATGCACACACAGGTCTGTTGACACAACTGGTGTCATTCATGGAGGGCATGTCATCTGGCATGTCTGCCCTACATCGGACCAATCAGTCCATGGCCTCCTCACTGACGGCAGCAGTGTCCCTCCTGCAACAGTCCCTCACCCCTCCTACCTCTGCCCCATCCACAATCCCCAGCACCCTACCTATCCCAAGCACACACACACCGGCACAGGCACCCACCAGCACAGACACAAGCAGCACACAGACACACACGCCAAAATCCAGACGCACACGCACGCACAGTCAGGGGACTGATACCTCACTCACAGGGGATGGGGCCCAGGCACACACACACGCATCCACGAGCACTCCGCAGTCCTCAGATACCTCTCCCTCCAAAACCCCTTCCCTTGCCTCACCTGCAACCCCCCCCTCCCAGAAGCTCTTCCTCTGTGAGCTTGGCCTCTTCCCCACAGATCAATCTGACCCAACGCACAGGCGGAAGAGGCGACCACCACACACAGAGGGGAGTGCCCCTCACACCCGGACACCCTCCCCCAGGCACAGGCAGACTGAGGACCCCATTAGGAAGTCCCCCCGGACCAGGAAGGGCAAGACCCCACTACCACCACCACGCAGCTCCACCACACAGTCTCTGTCCTCCATCCCCCAGGCCACCACTCCACAGGTTCCCCCACACACCCATACCGCATCCCCAAACTGCTTAGGCCCTCCCCCCCTACCACTTGCTCTTCCACCCCCAACCCAGACGCTCTGCCTGTTTGTGCCACTGGTGTGGAGACCGGGTCCCCCCTCTGTCCTGCCCACCTCATCTGCCCCCCTTCCACTCCCTTGGAGTTCTGCACTGCAGTGGAGTCCACAACCACCCCGTCTGACTTGGGCACTGCAGTGGGGACCCAGTCCACTCCATCTGACCGGCCCACTGCAGTGGTGCCAGCACCCACACCATCTGACTTGTGCCCTACAGTGGTGCTGGCCCCCACTGAGTCAGACACCTCCACTGCAGTTGCCGGTGACACTCCTGCACCCACCACCCCTTCACTGCCTCCTTCTGGCATCCCCTGATCCTGTCCCTGCGGTGCCTGGCCTGCCCCTTGTATGCCCCTCCGAGGGGGATGTCCCCTGTCCGTACCAGTGCAGGCAAGCAATGGGTGACAAGTTGTCACATATCACCCTGTTCGGACTGTGTATGTGGACTGGCCATTGGCCTTAGTTTCTTTTGGACTTCAAATTTTTCTTTCACATTTGCTGAATAAAGCCTCTTTTTGTTTACTAGTGGTTTTTCTTTTGATGTACATGATGTAGATGAGTATCATCATGCATTTGCTGTTGTAATAGTGTTCAGATCAGGAAAATGAAGTGTTGCTGTGATGGACTCCATGTGGTCCATGGGATATGTGTCCTAATCTAGTCTGGATCCATAGCATCCTTTGCTGCAGTCTGAGGGTGTAATGTTCAGCATTTGACACAGGGATGTACGTTTTGCATTTGTAAATTAACATCTGTGGCTTACACTGATGCACATCTGGTGTGCTTACCACTGTTCAATGTTTCTATTTCCCTGACTGTGTGCCCATCTCCACTGGACATGCAGTTTAGCACATCAATGTTGAAGGACTCATCTGTGTATACAGTGCAACTTGCTTGACACGTGTTTTGGGTATATGCAGATGACTGAAGTGACACTCCCGTACCCAGGCTCATGTGAGCAGAGCCTTCAGTGTGTTGTAATTGTTGACTCACTAACCGAGTGTTCTGCTGACATGTTTGAGTCGTGCACAGACAAGGTTTGGCACAGCGGACCTTCCACAGGAGTGGAGTGCCCTCATGGCAGTGTGTAATCCCGTGACATTGCCTGGGCCCGTGTTGTGTGTTGTGTAAGCATGTCTGTGTGTGTTCCCTTCCCTTTTCCTACACCGGCTGTGTCCCTACGGATGTTCCTGTTTGTGATGCTTGCTGAGTTGTCCTGTGTTCATCCAGCATCTTGTACCTGGTTTCTCCGTGATGTGGGTGCATGGCAAACTAATGTTCATCAGGTTGTCATCCCTAGTTGTCTTTGTTGTCAGGGCTGGGGATGTGGGCAAACGCAGATGAGACACAGTCAGGATTCCCCTTGGCACTTGTTGGTTGCACAAGTCATGTAATTTACAGTTTGTGGTAGCTTTCAGTGATTGTGACACGTTGTGTGTGTGACTGCTGCCACTCCTCAGGGTCAGAGCTGCAATGTTGGAAGTTGTCTACGTGTGTTCTTTGTGGGTCACCTTGGCTTCTTCATTGGTGTGTGACTGTGGCCGGGATCCCATTGATTGGGGTGGATTTCACGTCATGCCCATGTACCGCGTACTCTGCAGTGTGTCAGACATTCACGAGTCTTGTTGACTGGTCAGGTGTGATGGGTTTCTGCACCTTAGTTCCCACAACCACCCCTGGAATTGTCATGGGTGCATGTGCAATGTCACCTGTCCATGTGAGCTCACTGCTGCACATTGGTGGAGATCAAGGTGTGTGGTGTTGAGTGTGTGCAAATGTGAGTTGTTGCACGGCTAGACCCCTACCTCCATATTGGCCTTGGCTGACAGGCCGTGCTGATTGATTTGTGCTTGTGTAGGTGTGATGGTAGTTTGTTGCTCAGGACACATGGCTGTGGTTCACAGTGTGAACAACATCTACCTTTGTCATCACAGTGGGATTATCATGCAGGCTAGTGTCACCACAATGTGGGGTCCCTGGGGGTAGTGCTGTGGTGGGTCTGTCTCTTGCTGTGTTAGTTGCTGTTCCTACAAGCTTATGTGACATGTGTAATTTGGGCTTCCTCTCATCTAACAATGCCTGATTGCCCACATAGGGGAATCCGATCCATGAGTTACTTTTGTATGGCACTGTATACACATCTGTGTAATTGGAATTCAGGCCTCCTCATGTGTTGTGTGGTTGCCTGGGGACACTGGCACACCCCCCCATCACCTGTTGTGTTTGATATGCAGTGTGAGGCTGCCTGTTTGTGTTTGTGCATCTGCATCACTGCATTGGCATATCTTTGGTGTGCCATTGCCTGTATGTTGTTTGGACGATTTCCCATGCTGTCCCTGGGACTCCTAGGTCATCAGTCAGCACAATAATCATGGTTCGTATGTCCCATTGCTGCCATGGTATGGAATTTGTTCACCTCACATCTACAGTCTCCACAGGATATCTACATTTGTGTGTCCATTAGTGCAGATATGTGGGTCTGCATTATGATGGTCACTTCTGGCATTGTGTAATTGATAAATGGAGACGATGTCAGTCCCCATGGGTGATGTTTGTCTGCACATGGCCAAAGGTATGTTTTATTTGCACTGCACTGTTTGCCTCACCCAATCTATGTTGCTATGGGACACAACCACTACTTTGCCACTGATGTGTTTGTTGTTCTGTGACCAGGTCATCCATGCTGTTTGGCAGTTGCAGCTTTTTACATGTCAACACTTACCTTTTGGTCACTGTGATGATGGGGGTTTGGACCCCATTGCCACAATGTTCAAAATGTGCTTCAGCTATGGACCCCACACTTACCTTTTGGTCACTGTGATGATGGGGGTTTAGACAGCCCCCCATGAGTAGGGGTGGTGGTAGTGGTAGGCATCCAGGCCCCCATGAGTAGGGGTGGTGGTAGTGGTAGGCATCCAGGCCCCCATGAGTAGGGGTGGTGGTAGTGGTAGGCATCAATTCCCTATGAGTGGGGATGGTGGTAGTGACAGGCATCCAGCCCCCCTGAGTAGGGGTGGTGGTAGTGGTAGGCATCCAGGCCCCCATGAGTAGGGGTGGTGGTAGTGGTAGGCATCCAGGCCCCCATGAGTAGGGGTGGTGGTGTCAGGCATCCAGGCCCCCATGAGTAGGGGTGGTGGTAGTGACAGGCATCCAGCCCCCCCTGAGTAGGGGTGGTGGTAGTGGTAGGCATCCAGGCCCCCATGAGTAGGGGTGGTGGTAGTGGTAGGCATCCAGCCCCCCATGAGTAGGGGTGGTGGTAGTGGTAGGCATCCAGGCCCCCATGAGCAGGGATGGTGGTAGTGACAGGCATCCATCCCCCCCTGAGTAGGGGTGGTGGTAGTGTTAGGCATCCAAGCCCCCATGAGTAGGGGTGGTGGTAGTGGTAGGCATCAATTCCCCTATAAGTGGGGATGGTAGTAGTGACAGGCATCCAGCCCCCCATGAGTAGGGGTGGTGGTTGTGGTAGGCATCCAGGCCCCCATGAGTAGGGGTGGTGGTAGTGGTAGGCATCCAGGCCCCCATGAGTAGGGGTGGTGGTAGTGGTAGGCATCAATTCCCCTATGAGTAGGGGTGGTGGTAGTGGTAGGCATCCAGCCCCCCATGAGTAGGGGTGGTGGTTGTGGTAGGCATCCAGGCCCCCATGAGTAGGGGTGGTGGTAGTGGTAGGCATCCAGCCCCCCATGAGTAGGGGTGGTGGTAGTGGTAGGCATCCAGGCCCCCATGAGTAGGGGTGGTGGTAGTGGTAGGCATCCAGGCCCCCATGAGTAGGGGTGGTGGTAGTGGTAGGCATCCAGGCCCCCATGAGTAGGCGTGGTGGTAGTGGTAGGCATCAATTCCCCTATGAGTGGGGATGGTAGTAGTGACAGGCATCCAGCCCACCATGAGTAGGGGTGGTGGTTGTGGTAGGCATCCAGGCCCCCATGAGTAGGGGTGGTGGTAGTGGTAGGCATCCAGCCCCCCATGAGTAGGGGTGGTGGTAGTGGTAGGCATCCAGGCCCCCATGAGTAGGGGTGGTGGTAGTGACAGGCATCCAGCCCCCCCTGAGTAGGGGTGGTGGTAGTGGTAGGCATCCAGGCCCCCATGAGTAGGGGTGGTGGTAGTGGTAGGCATCCAGGCCCCCATGAGTAGGGGTGGTGGTAGTGGTAGGCATCAGGCCCCTATGGGTGTGTATGGCATTGGTGATAGCCATCCCGCCCCTATGGTTCTGCTGATGCTAGTGTGCGTCATTTCTGCATCCCTATGTGTGTGTGACATATGTCAGGTACGTGTCGTTTGTTTGTGTAGTGGGTGTTTGACTTACCGTCTTCGCCGTACGCGTCCGTACCGGTTCCGGTAATAGATGTACAGTATTGGTAGGACCTGCGCGATGGGATTCATGGTTGGTTCGTCTCGTTTGGGTTTCTCGTGGCTTCGACTCATACTCGTAGCTGGCTTGTTCGTCTCGTAGCCGTGGATCGTCTTGTGGCGCGAATCGGAGCTTATGTGCAGCTCTCCCGGATGCTCTGACGTGCCGGACGTAGCGACCAGTTCGGCGCGTACGGAGTGCGCATCATACTTGTCCGGCCGGAAGGTGCTGTGTATTTACTTCCGTGCGACTCGATTCGGGGTTTCCGGATCCAGCTCGGTCGGGGAACTGGAGCTGGAATGGGTACGTACGGCTCGCTCTGAATTTTAGCAGTAATGCGCATCGTACTTGCTCGCTCGGACGACTGTTCGAATCGTTCGGGAAAAACGCGTTCGGCTCGTATTTTTTCCGGACGAATCGTATTCGGTGCGCTTCCGGCCGAGATCGGAATCGACCCCTAAGTGTCCAATCAAATCAGGCTCACACTCGTACTCTGACCAATGTCAACGTGGCCTTTTCCTGACGTCAGTTTTGCTCCTCACTACTGACGCCTCCTTTACAATGCTGTTTCTGTCACGCGCCCGCTGTTTCTACCAATCCCAGCGCGGCTCTTCTGTGACGTCGATCCTACTCAGGCGATTTCTCACCCCTCCTTTACCAAGCTCCTCCTGTCACGCGCCCGCTGCTTCTACCAATCCCAGCGCGGCTCTCTGTGACGTCAGTACCACTCCGGCAACTGACCCTCCCTTTGCAAGGTAATACAAAAATGTTATTTCTTCAAAAATTCTTTGAACTTCTTTGTTATTAACAACGTAAAAACATTTGCTACTCTGTCTGTTCCACTAAACCAAAAGGATAGTTTGTTTTCTTCCACTGCGAGTAAAACCTTCCGCTTACTCTTCACCTAAGCTCCAGAGAACCTGCTACTCTTCCGGTATCTTCCGTTAAGGAATTTTGAGACCGGTATTTCACCAGCGAACTCCTTTTGCTGTCAATCTAGCTTAGAAGAACCTGCTACTCCTTCAGGGTTACCCTTACTAGGTGATATAACGCCTAAAGTTTCACAAGCGAACTCTTTGCTTTCAACCACTCTCACTTTTGTACAGAAAATAGTCCCTATTTTAACACTGCCAGCCCTACCTAGCTTCTCAGTGTTATTCCAACAGTCGAGTAACCTCACTGCAGTGTGGTTTCTATCGCCACCTGCTATTCATTCCCCGGGAATTTTCCAGACAACATAAAACAGGACACTAACTCTTTTGTTAAAACATTAACCAAAAATCAATAATCTATACTTCTCACCAAACTAGTCACTAACAACCATAGCTCTGCTACCAGAAAACTGATCCAGCGGTCTACTAACAACAGATACTCTACTACCATATACTCACTTGGGCCCATACAACTTGCTTCCGCTGCGCTCTAAGTAAACCACTGGAGTCTATTAGTTTTATATGTTACTCATACCTCAAGATGTAGCTATTACTTCTTTAACTAAACCTTCTGCTGATAAAACAGTTCTTTCCTCTGGTCAATGGACCAGTTAGGTGGAACTAGTTGATGGCGATAATTGACATAACTTATTATACATTTCTTAATAAGTATAAAATAATGACAGACTCAATAAGTTTTTAAATCTTTATCTAAATTTAGGGGTTTTGAACCATCTCAAAGCGTTTCAGTACAAACACCCTCATTCGCGGGAGTGCCAAATTCAAAAATATCAGATAACACTTATCAATTCAGATCCACACAATAACTATGCTCAGAAAGAAGAGGATAGAGACAGAAGAGCATTTATCAAACAATGAATTTCATAATTACCAAAGTATGGTGTGAAGACCAACCCCCTGGCCAAAGGGCTGGTAAGGGCCTCCCAGGACAGATCAGGAGACAAAGGCTTCAGGACAGGAATCAGGACAGGATACTTCACCTCTCTAATTACCGACAACTACGTCGCACCCCTCTCTGACACTCTCTTCCTCCTCGTGGTTCTTCCGCGATCTTCTTTCTAACCCACCCAAATTAAGTAAATGGTTCTGCATTCGGTTTCTTCATCAGCATTTCAGAGCACCACCCCGGCACACACCCCGATGTCAGGCTTCTTCAACGCGCAAAAGCTCGCTCAACCCGACTTGACTCTCGAACTCTCGACTCTCGACCCCCGAACCTCTCTCTCTTCTAACTAAACTACCTCAATTATACCTTTCCATAGGCATGTACCACCCATTAATGTTTCATTTGTACAGAATACTAACTTCTGATTGGACAGGCGAGGGGGAGATGATCATCACACCACACTTATACTTCATTTATTCTCTTTTAACCATTGTTTCCAAACTCCTCCCCTCAAACTTTTATTCTGCCCTTCCTTTCCCATACATCTTTAAACTTTATTAATACATTTGTAACTGATTTCTTGAATAAGTTCCTTCATATGAACTCTTCACCCTCATGTTCCCAGGGCACATCTCCACCGACCTTGGACTCGTGACAAATCCTTAGTCATCTTCCAAGCTGCCGTATCAGGGCGCATGCGTCGCGCCATATTGGTCTGCTCGACTCGGACAACTTTAACAGGCCCAAATACGCACTAATAATAAAGTCGAAAAAGAAAAATATTATTCTCAAAAATAAATGATTTCACTTTTTACCACCAACCTCTACTCTAACTCATACCATTTGTTATTTCTCTCTCTGCATTTGCGTTAGTTATAAACCCATTTCTAATTTCAGCAAAAGCAGGTGCCATGCATATGAGCTTTCAAGCGGCCATTTTATAGCTCTTTGCGCAAGTGCCAGAATTTCCCTCCAAGGGTCAGTATGTCATACTACGTAGATGCAATAGACGCATGCGCAGTAAAGATCCCATGTTAAATGCGTTCTAGTCCTACGTCCGTGTTATTTGCAGTTAGTAAACACATAGGCAAGCTTCATTCTTTTCCTGCGTATAATGAAAATGCATATTATTAATCACAAGACATGTCGTTAGTAATTCGCTAGTAAGTTAAATCGAGAGGATTGCTTCCGAGCAAGTCTCGTGTCCGAGTCCATCAATAACATGAGTGATTTATTACAATCAATCAATCACAATTGGAAATTCCAGTGCTCTGGGATTCCAGGCTGGCAATCAGTTACACTCATGGTTACCCTAAGCACTACGGAAAGTAATTGCAAGGTGGTTGTAGGTCTTATTATTGAGAAAAGTGAGACAAAGACAATGACCTAAGATCAATGAAAGTAAGTAGGGGAGGCGAGAGCCTAGTTTGTGGACTGGTGGGCAATGGGAGTGAGCTAGAAAACACCCCTAGCACACCAATAGTAGGATGATCAGCGGAATTTTTGTAACAAACCTCAGAGGCATGTTTCAAAATCACACAGTGCGTCTTGTTGGCATATGCAATGGTAATTTGGACAACAGTTGGTCTGTATGGAAGGTCCACAATACTGTGGTGGAATGGCGGAATGGCATTAAAAAAATGGGGTACTGTAAATGTATCCTCATACGTGGATGTACAGTTCCTGTACTCATATTAACAATTCTCCTGTTAGGCTGAGAGTTTTCAGCCTGCATATCAGTTGGGCATGGAGGGGTTTCTGTGTACATGTTGTACTTGCATTGTGGATGCCACCAGAAATGGTAGTGGGCTGCGCTTTGGGAACACCACTTTCCCACACAATCAAAATCAAAAGGGGAATGCAGATACAAGCAGTGGCAGTTTGGTTTGTGCTCTCTTCAGAATCATGCCCTTGCTGACTTTAAATACTTGAGAGGTTGGCTTGGCACTGCATTGGTTTTTTCAAAATCAAGCATTCAATCCTACATTTTCCTCAAAGCACTGGCGTGGTGCTGTGGGGAGGTTTAAGGATGACTTTGTTTTGAAGATCTACTATGTTAAAGTAGGTTCTGCAGCAAACTATGAAGCTGAAAGCTGGGGCAATAGAAAGAGGCACCTCCATCCATTGACTGAACAGACGTTTTTGTGCTTTTTATTGAACTGGGGACCCGGTAACCCTTAATTTCAATTTAAGATGGAATAACATCCAAGGGCTTTCAGTCAGCTCTCTTCAACCATTGGTCTCTTATTGTGTCATTCACATTTTTCTTCTGCCTGCTATAGCACACAGAATAGGGCAATGGGTCAGCCCACTTCCGCTGCTGGCTACCTTCACTGTGAGTGACAGCACACTGCCCTTTTGCAAGGAACAAATACTTCAGGACTAGGGATTATTATGCTCAAGTATGCTTTTTGAGACCAACAATATTTTTGCTTTTAGTCATTTTTTTAGATTTTTAAAGGCACGGCAGCTTCACCAACAATAAAGTTTTGCAACAAGCTTTGACAGAGTCAAAATGCTACGACCAACACCAGACCTGTTGGCTTTTCCGATGCTTGTTTTTATTGGACAAGACTGGGGACCAATCAATCAATCAATCAATCAATCAATTAGGGAATTGTAAGCACGCTACTCACTCGTAAGGGTCTCAAGGCGCTGGGGGAGGAGGGGGGTGAGCAGCTCCGTTCAGTCGAAGAGCCAGGTTTTGAGCGTCTTCCTGAAG
This sequence comes from Calotriton arnoldi, assembly GCA_963921515.1. Classification (NCBI taxonomy): domain Eukaryota; kingdom Metazoa; phylum Chordata; class Amphibia; order Caudata; family Salamandridae; genus Calotriton; species Calotriton arnoldi. The sequence continues at coordinate 349,670 of CAWUFW010002702.1, read as the reverse complement.
ATGTTCAGAGAGGGGGCGTGTCTGATGTCGATCGGGAGCTCATTCCAGGTCTTGGCCGCGATGTAGGAGAAAGACCTTCCACCCGTTCTTGCTCTGCGGATGCGCGGGGTTTCGGCGAGGGCGAGGTCGGCGGATCGGAGGTTTCTCTTGGGTGCGTGGAAGGAAATTCTCTCATTGAGGTATTGGGGTCCGGTGTTGTGGAGGCATTTGTAGGCATGGGTGAGCAGTTTGAAGGTTACTCTCTTCTCGACAGGGAGCCAGTGGAGGTCTTGCAGGTGTTGGGTGATGGATTCCTGTCGCGGGACCCCAAGGACGAGTCTAGCTGCGGTGTTCTGAATGGTCTGAAATTTGCAGAGCAGCGACTTGTTGATTCCGGCGTAGAGGGCGTTTCCGTAGTCTAGTCTGCTGGTTATGAGTGCGTGGGTAATGTTTTTTCTTGATTTGGGGGGTATTCATTTGAAGGTCTTGCAGAGTATGCGGAGTGTGTTGAAGCAGGTGGAGGCGACGGCGTTGACTTGTCGGGTCATGGAGAGGGAGGAGTCGAGTATGATACCAAGGTTCTGGGCGTGGTAGGTGGGGGGGGGGTGGGTGGGCTGTCGAGGGCGGTGGGCCACCAGGTGGTGTCCCAGGCAGTCGGGGAGGGTCCGAGGACAAGGACCTCTGTCTTCTCCAAGTTGAGCTTCAGGCAGCTGTTGCTCATCCAGGTTGCGACGTCCTTTATTCCTTCCTGAAAGATGAGCCTGGTGGTGATGTGGTCTTTGGTGAGGGAGAGGATGAGTTGGGTGTCGTTGGCGTAGGAGACTATGTTGAGTGGGTGTTGTCTGACGATGGCGGTGAGAGGGGCCATGTAGATGTTGAAGAGCGTGGGGCTGAGTGACGATCCCTGAGGCACTCCGCAGTTAATCTCTGTGGGTTCTGAGAGGAAGGGTGGCCGTCTGATTCTTTGGGTCCTGCCCGCGAGGAAGGGCTGGAGCCATTCGAGGGCGGTTCCCCGTATGCCGGCGTCGAAAAGTCTGGAGGCGAGTATGCGGTGGGAGATGGTGTTGAAGGCAGCGGAGAGGTTGAGTAGGATCAGGGCCGCGGTGTGGCCTTGGTAGAGGAGGGTGCGGATGTCGTCTGTGGTGGCGAGTAGGGCGGTCTCGGTGCTGTGGTTGCTTCGGAATCCGGATTGGGAGGGGTCGAGGATGGAGTTCTCTTCTATGAATTTTGTTAGTTGGGCGTTGACGGTCTTCTCGGTGACTTTGGCCACGAAGGGCAGGAGGGATATGGGTCAGTAGTTTTTTAGGTCCGAGGGGTCTGCTGAGGGTTTATTGAGCAGGGGCTTGACTTCTGCGTGTTTCCAGTCATCGGGGAAGGTGCCGGTTATGAAGGTGGTGTTGATGGTGCGTCGTAGTTCTGGTGCGATGGCGGCTTTGTGGAAGATGTGCGGGGGGCAGGGGTCCGTGGGTGCTCCTGAGTGGATGCCCTTTATGGTCGATTCGGTGTTTTCGGAGGTGACTGGGGTCCAGGCGGAGATGGTGGGTCGGTTGGTGGTGTTGGAGGGGGGAGTGGTTTCGGAGTTCGCTCGTTGAAGTTGTCGTAGAGGGCCTTGATCTTAAGGTGAAAATAGGAGCTGAGCTTGTTGCAGAGGTCTTGGAAAGGGGTGATGTCTGAGGCCTCACTGGGGGGTTTGTTGAATTCTTGGATGATGCTGAAGAGTTCTTTCGAGTTGCCGTCGTTGGAGGAGATCTTTTTCTGGATGAAAGTTCATTTGGTTGACCTGATAAGTTGGTGGTATTCAGTCATGGCGTTCTTGTATGTGGTTCGGTTTTCCAGAGTTTTGCTGTTTCGCCAATTTTTTTCGAGACGTCTGCAGGTGCGCCTGAATTCTTGGAGATCTGCGGTGAACCAGGTGGCCTTCCTGGGGCTTGTCTATCAGGGCTGCGGAGGGGTGCGAGTTTGTCTGCGCAGTTGGAGATCCATCTGTGTAGTTCTTTGGCTGCGAGGTTGGTGTCGGTTGAAGAGGGTGGGGTGTCGCGGTTGAGGGTGGAGTTGAGGTGCTCCTCGGTGACCTTGCTCCAGTTCCTTCGCGGTGGGTGGGGACCAGGTTTGGGGGCGCTGGGTTTGTTGACGTGGAAGTGTACACAGTGGTGGTCTGTCCATGGGGGTTGCGTGGTATGGCTGAAGTGGATGTTGTTGCTTCCTGCGAAGATGGGGTCGAGGGTGTGTCCTGCTTTGTGGGTGGGGGAGGAGACGAGCTGTTTCAGTCCGAGGTTGGCGTGGATGTCCAGGAGGGTGGAGGAGCTGGGGTCGTTGAGGTTGTCGAGGTGGAAGTTGGGGTCTCCGATGAGTATGTAGTCCGTGGAGGCGATGGCGTGTGGTGCAACGAGATCGACGATGGTGGTGGTGAACGAGGTTCGAGGTCCGGGGGGCCTGTAGGTTAGCGTGCCACGTAGAGTGGATCTGGGGCTGGTCTGTATCTGGAAGTGGAGGTGCTCAGTGGAGGACTGGGGACCAATAGCTATGCTGTATTTTATAGTAACTACCTTTAGAAGGTTGTGTTAATTCCAAGACACCCTCAACTTTCCTGCTTTTCACAGGTTACGTAATTTTTTAATGTCAATGACTGCAGTAATTATTGGGGACACCATGAGAATCTGTCTAGAAGACTTTAATTCACATACGTATGGGACCTTAAACATGCTCAAAGGGTTCATACTGTGCAACTCTTCACTTTATTGGATAGTCACGTCACTGCAAATAAGAATCTCGCTAGCATAGGCACTTATCTGGTGTTAGCCAGCCTGCCTGAACATCAAACTTTACATGTCCACTTTTGTAGCAGGTATCTTGCCATAAGGTGGAGGCTAAATCCTTAACTAGTCAACGATGTTTGCTTCTGTTCCAGTTGATCCAGCGCTATCAATAAAATTTCTTCTCCTAGATGCTTTGGACGTCCAGGTACAAATATCCCTCTTAAACACAACTATATCCATATGACGGTGGGGCCCATAACACTGCATATACATTCACTCTCTCATATATTCCCTGGATTTCATCCGTCCTTACCTAGGAGAAAACAGTTAAATGATTTGCTGGAAGGAGCCGGGATACCCTTTTAAGACGACATAATACTTCTTCTAGCTTTAAGGTATTCCGCTCATTGGTCGATGGACCAACTAGTAGGAATCAGTTGATGGTGATTAAGACCAGCTCAATCACAATAAACCTTTAAACATTTACATTTATCATTGAGCTAAAGAACCACTGACTCATTGTTTTAAAGATAATAAAGTTTATATAAATTTTAGAAGCATGAATAAGTTTCAGATTTATTATTCAGGTTATTACATTTAGCATCATTATAAGAATAAATTGAAATTGCAATGCATACCTATTAGATGGAAAAATAAAGTTCGTCACAGCAAGAACTCCCGAAAGATCTATCTATCTGTCCTGGAAAACAGGCCTTCTCGTAAATTCTCTCTTTAGTATCTTAAGAATAAAAAGTCTAATAGTTTTAAATGGAAAAATCTATTAGGAGTAAAAGGTTCTCCAATAGCAGCGTCTCATGCTCAATCAAAAATAAAAAATAGCAGCAGCATCGGTTCATCAGCAGCAGCAACATCACCCAAAAACAGCAGCTAACCAACCAACCCCTCCCCTCCAAGAGTAGGTCTTCTTATACCCTAATACTAGCTTACTAAGTGAAAATGTTACATCTTTATGGCGAGATTCTCTCTAATTGGTCCATTCGGGTCAGTATACATCTCATTATGAATATCCTTGTTCCAACCAGTTCTTTGTGGAAAGTTCATACTTCTGTCGTTTCTCACGGGTTCATGACATTACCCTTCCGCTCTTACATTTCAAACTGTATACTTTTCTGATACTTTTAAGTTGAACAGTTCTTTGTCCATTCACTTATTCACTGCGACTTCTCACGCTTTTCGCTGTCCTTCTTTGGCACACGTTTATATGATAAGGTCATCACAGCCTTGACCACGCTTCCATCCTAGGCTTTGGAATGATCACATGATCCCTCTTGTTCACGGCCTTTCTCTCTTTTCTTAACCCCTCTCGCGCCTGCGTATTCTAGCTCATGGCGGCCATTTTATATCGCAGCTCAACAGGCCTAAGCGCACTATTATAAAGATAAACAAAACATAGTTAAGAATAAAGAATATAAACCCTTTCGTTTTCCTCCCGTCATTCTACGTACCCCAATTAGGTATTACCTAGCCAAAGCGACATATAAAGCCATCCCTTACTTACCAACGCTTTACTTTGCCACTACACAGTTTATTTCCAAGCACGAATCATGCATTTATTATTCTAGTTAGTACGCAATTATTAGACTTATGTTATCCACGTTAACAATTGTAAGTAAATTAGTTTGCACAAAAATAGCGTGTTACCTTTAACCCTTTACATGTAACATACATGGTTGGTAATTTACTAAGACGAACTTGTGTATTAATTATTTAACGTAAATATTAGGAGGTTAAAATTTTGTCATTTACCCTGCTCCATCAGCTCCCCCCTTTGGTTATTTTTAATATCACCACAAAAAACCATGTTACACAATTCTATCAGACAGCAGATTTCTTTGTCCAGTTTGCTTTTGTTAGTTTACACAACTGTATCTCTTTCAACTTGTCTCTTTGTTTTCTTATACATATTTTCTTTTATTTCTTCTAGCTCTATTTCACCCATTTCTCTTTCTCTTTCTTTGTTTGTCTTGTTTTCCTTTTCTATTTTATTCTGTCTTTTTCTTCTCTTTATACATGTAATGATTAACTTCAATACTAAAACTATTATTATTATCATGGTTGCTACTATTATGACTTTCCCTATTATTAATCCACTCAGTCTAGTAAACCAATTTATTACTGAAGAAAAACTCTTACCAAGTTTCCCAAACGCATTTTCAACCTCCAGTGGAACAAGTTCTTTGTGCAAATTTGTAATATTCTTTATATACTTTTGTATATTTTCACTTTTATCTGGAATGTAAGTGCAACAATGTTGGACTTTCAGCATTCCACAGACTCCACCCTCTTTTGCCAAAAGAATGTCAAGGGCAAGTCGATTTTGCATTACCATAGCTCTCATGGCAACCATTTCGGTATTTACCATCAAGAACCCTCCAGCAGTATCTGTAGATAAACGATCTACCACTGTGGATAATTTCCGAATTTTAAATGCATTCAAAGATATTCCCACTGCTGGTATTAATTCTCCAAAAATATCACCTACTATTTCTGAAAAACTTTCCCTTTTTCTACGTATAAATGTCTTTATCATTTTGTGTGTTCCCTTTTCTGCTCTATCCACATGAAAAATCTTTGGAAAGACCAGGCCTAAGTAACATGATCCATACCAATGGTCCGGCAACCTGTAATAAGCTCTGTTACCGCAAATATAATAGATCCCAGGAAATATTGGATCTTTTCCCCTTTGAATCCCCATCCGCCTAAAATTTTATAATTGTCATGGCAATCACTGGAACCCACGAAATAATTGTCATATCTTGTTCTATTTCTTCTAATGCACAACCTTCCCTGTTGGGGCCAATCCAGAGTCATAGCTGCATTCGTCTTTTTCTTGTCATGATGTTCTTCCTCAAACGCCCAAAGAGGTGTTTTTGTCTCTTCTATCACTTTTCTTTGAAATTTCACTCTTCTATCCTCGACCATTTCTAAAAATACCTTTTCTTCATTTCTTAACTCACAGGTAAGGTTGTTTTTAACTATATCATCTAATGTTAGAATCTTATCTTCTATGAAAAATTCACCAAATGTTCTTGCCTCTTTCACTTTGTTTAGTTCTAAAACTACAGGAATCTTTGCAAAAATCTTATCTATATTAGTGTAATAATATTCTAATCTTCCTGTCTTGTAAAATAGACTTGCTAAAACACTACATGTTATTCCATACGTCAAAGGAAGGTGATGATAGGTCACACCTTCTGCAACAGACGCAGGCAATTGCATACAAACATAACAATCTCTTACATCCATTGTTTCTACATACTCATACAATAATTTAGTGAAAACATTTTTTGAAAAATCTGTTATTGATTTGTCTTTATGTAATTCTGCAGTACTTTTTAATATAGCTGTCTCTTGAATGTTAGCTCCCTTTTCTTTCTTTGTGTTATTAGACGTTTCTTCTACAGCTAAACTAATTGGAATGGTGATCGCTAAAATAATCCATACTGTCATTAATAATCCTGTACAAAAGAAGCACATCTTACACCACCTGCTTAAGAACTCACATCTACACTTTCTATCTTTAGTATCTTCCATTTTGTTCTATAACCTATTTTATTATGTACAGGGAAAATGTGTCACCACACCTCAGAAATTACCTCTTAGCCACCCTGCACTTTCACTTTGTCTTTGTTTGGTACTTTCTTTTAATTCTTTTCAGAACTCTTTCTTTGTCAAATCCAGTGTTTTGTCAAATCCGGTAGAAATTCGTTCAAATTTCTTCAAGTTTGTTGCACTTCACCTTCACCCATTTAGGTTGCAGCTTTGTTCTGGGTTCTCGTGAGTGATCTCTTCTTCTTTGATATCAGTCAAGGCAATGTACAGCCATTCAGGCGATTTATACTTCAGATTGGCTTTCTTTACTCTTTTTGTTTTCTGAAAGTGTTTTCCACCTTGTTTCTCTTGTTCTTTTTGACTTGTTATCTCATTTACTTGTTCTGCACTTTTTCCATCTAGCCTTATGATCTTGTATCTCAGTTTTCTAACTTCGTTGGGCCAATTGTCTCCTTTTCTTGGCCTTTTGGTTCACTTTCTTTTTCCTCTCTTTCTGTTCTCCAAGTTCTCTTTCTCGACTCTATTTTCTGGTTTCTTTCTTCTCCACTTTCTTCTGACTCTGTATCAGTTCTTTCTTTATTGTCTCTTATCTTGAATTTTATAATTTCACTTCTTTCATCTGTTTGTGGTTTCTCTCTTGTTTTCCTTCGATCACCTACTTCTGTCCCTCCTCGAGGTTCTTCCGAATTTGTGTCAATCTCTCTATCTGCCTCTAAATTTCCCTGTTCTTTTGTTCGCCGATCTGTCCCTATTGCTCCTCGGGGATCTTCCGATTCTTCTAACTTTCTATTTGAAACTCTTCCTTCTTCGTCTATTAATATTATCTCTGAAGGATTTTCACCACAACTTGTACTTGGTTGCTCACTGTTACTGTCTTTTTGCTCAGTTTCTTCTTTTATGCTATCAAATTTCCAATTTCATTTCAGATTTTCCTCACAATCCGAATGCTCTGTATCAGATGCGGAACTAGTGTCTGATATTTCCAGATGTCGACTCACATGTCGATCTTCAGATTCTGGAACTTCTGCTATTTCCTCCACTCCTTCTGTCTTTGCACTTGTAGTTGGGTCTTCCAGATGTCGACTTACAGGTCGATCTTCAGGTTCTGGAACCCTGTTCGTCTCTTCTTCTGCGTCAGATGCTGAACTGGTATCCAATACTTCCAGATGTCGACTCACATGTCGATCTTCAGGTTCTGTAACTCTGATGGTGTGACTGGCATGTACCCAGTGTTTCACTCCTGCACATTTGACTGCAGTTGTTGTCACCAGGATCACCTGTCGTGGTTGGTCCCAGTGAGGAACCAAACAGTTTCTTCTTCTGTGGACTTTTATGCTGACCCAATCTCCTGGATTCAAATCGTGAGCTGGTTTTCTTTCAAGAGTGGTCGCATCCGGTCCAACCTGATGAAACACAGAACGTACCACATCAGCCAATCCTTTGCAATAATCCAGCACCAGATCATCAGTTATAGTCAGTAGTTTGTTGACAGGTACATGTGCTTGTCTCATTGCTCGTCCCATAATTATTTCGTGGGGACTGAGTCCTGTCTTTCTTTCCGGTATACTTCTGATTGTCATTAAGACTAATGGCAAGGCATCTGGCCATTTGAGTCCTGTGGCTTGACACATTTTACCTAGCCTGTTCTTAATTGTTCCATTCACCTGCTCTACTATTCCAGAAGCCTCTGGTCTGTATGCACAGTGCAGTTTCTGTTTAATACTAAGTGCTTCACAAATCAGTTGAATCAATTCGTTTTGAAAATGTGTTCCTCTATCTGTTTCAATCGTTACTGGAAAACCATACCTTGGAATGAATTCTCGCAGCATTAGTTTTGCTACCGTAATTCCATCATTCCTTCTGGTCGGGTATGCTTCCACCCAACGGGAAAACAAACAGACGACTACAAGGACATACCTTAGTCTATTGCTCGGAGGCATTTCTATAAAATCCATTTGCATTCTTGTGAAAGGACCTCCCTCTCGTCCTATTGTTCCTAGACTCACTACTGTCTTTCTTCCTGGATTTAGCTGTTGACAAATAAGACATCTTTGACAAAGACTCTCAGCTATGGCTCTGAATTTTGGATTATACCATGTTTGTCTAAAAAGTCTGATCATTGAGTCTCTCCCAATATGAGCTTGTCCATGGTACATCCGTGCCATGTCAGAAATCCTGCTATCAGGCATAACTGGTCTTTCATCCCTGTAAACCCAAACATCATTTTTCTCATGTTTTCTACATCCTGCTTTTATCCAGTTATCCTTTTCCTCATCATCTGTTGCTTCCTGTAATTGTCTCACCTCATCACATGTTTCAACAGGGTTAGTAAAAAGCAAAGGATATGAAATATGCTCTCGTTCTTGGTTTCGGTTCAATGAGACCACATTTTTGGCACAGTACTGTGCAATTTCATCAGCAAACTTATTGCCGACAGTTATGTAGTCTTCCCCATTTTTATGTGCATTGCACTTCACCACTGCAATCTGTTTAGGCAGCTGTATCGCCTCAAGCAACTTTTTCACAAACTCACCATTTCTTATCGGTGTTCCTGCAGACGTCAAGAAACCTCTCTGAGACCAGATCTGCCCAAAGTCATGCACCACTCCAAAGCCATATTGGCTATCCGTGACAACTGTGATTCGAACATTCTTTCCCAACTTGCATGCTTGAATTAGAGCAATTAACTCCGCTACTTGGGCAGAACGTATCCCTTTCAAACAAGATGCTTCCATTACAGCAGCTACTGTGCAAACTGCATATGCTGCACTTAGAACTCCATCATCCGTTCTCAAACATGAGCCATCCACGAACAGAATATGATCTGATTCCTTTAAAGGCTCATCCCGTATGTCGGGTCTCGGTTTTGTACAGTATTCGAGTACATTCAGACAATCATGATCAACTTCATCCATTTCAATCACACTTTCTTCATCTGGCAATGATGTCGAAGGATTCACATTCATGCATCTGTCAATGGTCACATTATCTGCACTCAAAATTACTTTTTCATACCTAGTCAGCCGACTATGTGTCATGTATTGGGTTTTGGTTCTTGTCAAAAGAATTTCCACAGAATGTGGGACATATACTCTCAGTGGATATCCCATCACTATGCCTTCACTCTGCTCCAGACTTACACAAGTAGCAGCAACTGCTTTCAAACATCCGGGCAACGCTTTCGCTACTCGATCTAAAACAGCTGAAAAATATGCAATGGGTCTTTTCATGTTTCCGTGTCTCTGCACCAGGACTGAAAACGCACACCCATCTCTTTCACTGCAATACAACTCAAAGTCTTTTTCATAGTCAGGCATTCCCAATGCCGGAGCTTCACACAATTTCTTTTTCAGTTCTCTGAATGCTTTCATTTCCTCATCATTCATTTCAAAAGGATCTTTAACATCCTTCTTTGTCAATTTCTGTAACGGTTTTGCAATTAATGAAAATCCACTTATCCATTGTCGACAATATCCAACCATTCCTAGGAACATTCTTACCTCTCTTTGTGTCATTGGAGCTCTCATTCCTTGGATTATTTTTATTCTTTCTGTCGTTACCTTTCGCACTCCCTTCTCAATCTTATGTCCTAGATATTGGACCTCTTGTTGACAAAACTGCAATTTTGATGGGGACACCTTATGTCCTCTTTTTGCTAAATGATTCAGCAAAGCAATTGTATCATTAACACATGCTGCCTTCGTTTTTGATGCCACCAGTAGGTCATCAATATACTGAACCATCACTGACTTTTCTGGCATTTTCAAATCTTCCAATGATTTCTTTAAAATCTGATTAAAGATCGAGGGACTTTCTGTATACCCCTGAGGAATTCGGCACCATGCCAAAATACGCTCTCCGAACCTGAACGCAAATAATGGCTGGATGTAATGGAATAGAGAAAAATGCATGGCACAAATCAATAACTGTGTACCATTCTGCTTCGTGTGAAATCTGATATAGAATCACAGCAGGGTTTGGTACTATTGGGCAGCAAGGCACAACAATTTTGTTTACCTTTCTCAAATCCTGTACAATTCTATATGTTCCATTCGGCTTTTTCAGTCCCATTATCGGCGAATTACATGGACTGCTCATTATTTCTCTCAGAATCCCTTGCTCAATCATTTTATTTATTACTGGTGTTATTCCTTCAATTATTTCTGGTGTCAATTTATACTGTGGCGTATTTGGGTAACTCGTTCCTTCTTTAACAGAGATTTTAACAGGGTCTACTTCTTTCATTAACCCTATATCTTCTCCCGTAAAGTCCCACACTTCCTGTTTCACTGTTTCTTTCAGTTCAATTGGGATTTTCTCTACGTCAAATATGGGAAATAAATCATTCACTTCTGATTCTAACTCTACCATTGTCATTTTGTACAATACATCTTCATCTGGGGTCTGAAATGCAATTCCATCTGGAGTACAATAGATGGTGCAGTTCATCTTGCAAAGTAGATCGCGTCCTAATAGGTTCACAGGACTGCAATCACACACCACAAATCGGTGCATTTCACTAAATGGACCAATCTTTACCTCCACTAATTTAGTAAGAGGCGCTTTAATTTGCTGATTCGATACACCCACTACTTGGATATGTTCACCTGAGAGAGGAAGGTTTGGAATTTCCACTGACCTGACAGTAGAACGGGTAGCTCCAGTGTCCACAAGGAATGTTACATTTGCACCATTCACTTCTCCATCCACAAATGGACCTGCTTGATCTACCTCTAGAGTTGCGCCAAGCACGCACTCTTCCTCCTCTCCTAGTCACCGTCATAAACGTTCATCCGACTCATCACCATCCTGTCGTAACCAGTACTGAGATATGGCAGCTGCGCGCAGCAATTGTGTTACCTGCTCTCCTCCATAGAATCCTGTTTCTGCACTGTATTTCTGTTGATTAACACTCTTGGGAAGTGGTGGTTGTGGCACCTGACTTTGTTGGGTAACTACCTCACTCTGCACCTGTGGATTTAATGATTGATTTTCCGTATTAAGTTTTGGAGGAAATTTACACTTGTTTCTCCAATGTCCTAACTTTCCGCAGTTGTGGCATGGCCACTTCTTCTTTGCCTCTTCTATGCTCATTTGCCCTTTTCCTTTACCTATATTTGGTCTAAATCTAGTCTGTCCTGCCTCGGTAACTGGATTACTCAATTAAGCTTCTTGCTTCTCTGCAACTTTCACTTGTGCCCACATTGCTTTCTCTTTCAATTTATGCTGTCTACTCTCAATATCATCACTGCAATATTTGGCATATCTCAAAACTTCGTCCACTGTGCTATTCTGCCAACAAATCATATGCTGTTTAATCATTTCACTTATCTCCGGTTTCAACCCATAAACAAATCTATATACAAAATGACTCATATCCTTCTCATTTAGCGTCTCATAGCCACTATACTGTTTAAAAACTAACAGTAGCCTCTCGTAGTATGCGTGTACTGATTCTTTACTTTCCTGTGTGGTTCTGTCTATTTTTACCCAATCCGTTTCTTTGGGTAGAATCTTATTTTTCAAAAATGTAATTACTTGGTCATATTTCCTCATCACTTCTGGTCCTGGCGCTCCTGTTTTAACATCTCTTGGATATTCTACAGTCGGCCAATCAATAGTAATCTTACATTCTGTCCACAAATCAGCTGGTACTACTATATCAAACAATCCATCCAAATCTATCCATAACACCTTTGAAACTTTAACAAATCTCTCCACTTGTCTGTACCATTCTACTGGTTTCTCCCTCAATTTTGGGAAGTCATTTGTAAATGACAGTATATCTTGTCTAGACCATGGGACATGCACATAACTACCTCCTGGAGTTTCTCTCATCGGGTACTCCCTCACAATTGATTCCTTGTCTGTCACCGCAAAAGCCAAAGACGCTTTGTCTGTCACTTTCTCATTCGTTTTAGTCCATCTGCTTCTCCATCTATCCACATCACCCCATTTCCTCAGTAAAACAATTAATTCTTTTATTTGGGTTAATCGTCCTGATGTATTCAAATTCTCTATATCTTTCTCGCAAAAATCTACTCTATATGGTTTCTGCAATGTTCTCACTTTTACAAATTCTACTCCTAGTTCATTTGCTGTTTCTTCTAATTTGTCATGTAAATTTCTAGCTCTCCACGTAATGCTCGTGCACAAGAACATAACTTCGTCATCCTGATAAGATTTCAATTTTTCTGTGCCAATCGTCCCTAAGATCAATTCTTCCATGTCTATTTTTAACCTAATTACATCTAATAGTATGGATTCTGTCTCTTTCGTTTTTAGAGTTTTCATCCATTCATTCAATTCATCTGGAGTTGGACCTACAGGCGTACTATTTAATTCTATGCAATTTTTACTTCTTTCTGGTGTCTCTGATGCAGACTCAGTTACCATAGGTATTCTCCTGAACTCATTTTCATTTATCGTCAAATTAGTAGGTGGGCTTGGTCTATATGTACTAACCAAACTTCTTGCACCTTCATTGTCTAATTCCATCCCTTCTTTGCAAGTGTGAATTCATAGGAATGACTAAAGAATGCTCTTCAATTTTCTGATTCTCAAAAACTGGTATTACTGGACCTATCGTTACTGGTACAGTTACAGCTTCCATATTCATTGTTAATTCTCTTATCTTTTCAGTTAATTCTCTTGTGGTTTTTGCTAATTCAGTTGTATTGTCACTTTCTATCTTCTCATTTTGTGGAGTTTTCAATTGATCTTGTGACCTATTTATCTCATATCCTCGTTCGGGATTTTTATTCCTCCCAGTTTCCATTGGTGGTGCATTAGGTGTCACCACCGCAGAATTCTGTTGGTATGGAGGTGGGTTTCGGTTTAAAATATCTTCCAGCAATTCATCTTCCGTCTCACTACCACCATACCCATACTTTTCAGTAACCACATGTTTCTTTTTCTCTGTACACTTTCTCTTTGCTTCTTCCTCAAAAGTAAAAGCTGGAAACAAACCTCCTGTCATATTAGCATATCTCCAACGCTTTATCCTGTCCTCATGATTCACTCCCCACAATCTTCCGGGCACAAAATCATGATTCTTTAATCCTCTGAATCTCTCTCGTTCATACATCTCATCTTCCCATTCACTTAAAGCTTCAAATTGTGTCGGTCTAGGTTTAGGTTCAAGCATCGCCATCTTCTCCCTCAAATTCCGAAGTACAGCTACACTAAATGAACCATTCTCAGGAAAAGCCAATGCTCCATCATTCTTAGTATATTTAGTCCAATTTTCTAACCATATGCAGGTTTGATATCCGTACTTCAACATCATGTGCGAAGCTGGTGATTTCGGCGGAGGAATTACTTGTCCCTCTCTAGTTACTACCATTTTGTCTTTCTTAAAAAAGTTCTTAACTTTCGACATCCACGACGTTTTCTCTCTACCATACTCATAATAAGCCATGATTCACAATCTCTTTTCCTTCTCAAAAGTCCGCAATTCAACACTGTTCTCTATGCGTTATTCGGACCTATCCCAGCGCGACTCACACCAACGCTCCAATACTAAGCTTCTACGTCACTGGTTTATCCGACCAATCCTAGCGCGACTCACACCAACGCTCCAATCAGAGCAGCTTCTGTGTAACAGCGCACTGTCCAATCCCAGCGCGGCTTTTGTCTACGTCAGTTCTGCTCCTGACCCCTCCTTTACAAAATTTATCGGCAATTTATTTTTCAACAGTTCTTTGTCAGTTACAACATTAAAAACACATTTCCATTGTCTGATTTCGCTAAACAAAAGTGACAGTTTATTCTAGCTCGCAAGAATACAGTTTCGTTCGATAAGTGTAGCACTTCCCTCTACCTTACCCTTCTTTCAAGCAAGGAGTAAACCTGTTTCTCTGGGGATAAAACACATGTGGAGACTACACTGCTCCTGAGAATTAAGGCCAGAGTTTCACAAGAAAACCGGTTGCTATTTCACTCACACACCTTTTATACGGAAAATGTCCCTATCATAACACAACCTGTGTTATCACCAATATGAACTCAGACAATGCACTATTCCATGTGACTTCTCTTGCCACACGTGTTCCACTTCCTACTTCCCGGAAGCGTTAAAACTTTGACTTACATATAACATAACGCGACTCCACATAAAGTGTTAGACATGAAATAATCAATAATCAATAATCAATAATCACCAAACTAATCTATAGTAACCATAACTCTGCTACCAAGAAATCTGATCCAGCGCTATCAATAAAATTTCTTCTCCTAGATGCTTTGGACGTCCAGGTACAAATATCCCTCTTAAACACAACAATATCCATATGACGGTGGGGCCCATAACACCGCATATACATTCACTCTCTCATATATTCCCTGGATTTCATCCGTCCTTACCTAGGAGAAAACAGTTAAATGATTTGCTGGAAGGAGCCGGGATACCCTTTTAAGACGACATAATACTTCTTCTAGCTTTAAGGTATTCCGCTCATTGGTCGATGGACCACTAGTAGGAATCAGTTGATGGTGATTAAGACCAGCTCAATCACAATAAACCTTTAAACATTTACATTTATCATTGAGCTAAAGAACCACTGACTCATTGTTTTAAAGATAATAAAGTTTATATACATTTTAGAAGCATGAATAAGTTTCAGATTTATTATTCAGGTTATTACATTTAGCATCATTATAAGAATAAATTGAAATTGCAATGCATACCTATTAGATGGAAAAATAAAGTTCGTCACAGCAAGAACTCCCGAAAGATCTATCTATCTGTCCTGGAAAACAGGCCTTCTCGTAAATTCTCTCTTTAGTATCTTAAGAATAAAAAGTCTAATAGTTTTAAATGGAAAAATCTATTAGGAGTAAAAAGGTTCTCCAATAGCAACGTCTCATGCTCAATCAAAAATATAAAAATAGCAGCAGCAGCATCGGTTCATCAGCAGCAGCAACATCACCCAAAAACAGCAGCTAACCAACCAACCCCTCCCCTCCAAGAGTAGGTCTTCTTATACCCTAATACTAGCTTACTAAGTGAAAATGTTACATCTTTATGGCGAGATTCTCTCTAATTGGTCCATTCGGGTCAGTATACATCTCATTATGAATATCCTTGTTCCAACCAGTTCTTTGTGGAAAGTTCATACTTCCGTCGTTTCTCACGGGTTCATGACATTACCCTTCCGCTCTTACATTTCAAACTGTATCCTTTTCTGATACTTTTAAGTTGAACAGTTCTTTGTCCATTCACTTATTCACTGCGACTTCTCACGCTTTTCGCTGTCCTTCTTTGGCACACGTTTATATGATAAGGTCATCACAGTCTTGACCACGCTTCCATCCTAGGCTTTGGAACGATCACATGATCCCTCTTGTTCACGGCCTTTCTCTCTTTTCTTAACCCCTCTCGCGCCTGCGTATTCTAGCTCATGGCGGCCATTTTATATCGCAGCTCAACAGGCCTAAGCGCACTATTATAAAGATAAACAAAACATAGTTAAGAATAAAGAATATAAACCCTTTCGTTTCCCTCCCGTCATTCTACGTACCCCAATTAGGTATTACCTAGCCAAAGCGACATATAAAGCCATCCCTTACTTACCAACGCTTTACTTTGCCACTACACAGTTTATTTCCAAGCACGAATCATGCATTTATTATTCTAGTTAGTACGCAATTATTAGACTTATGTTATCCACGTTAACAATTGTAAGTAAATTAGTTTGATCAAAAATAGCGTGTTACCTTTAACCCTTTACATGTAACATACATGGTTGGTTATTTACTAAGACGAACTTGTGTATTCATTATTTAACGTAAATATTAGGAGGTTAAAAATTTTCATTTACCCTGCTCCATCACAGTCCTCTGATCATCTCCCTTGAAGGATTTCCCAATTTAGAAAAAAAAAAAGGATTTCCCAATTTTCAATTATTTAGTTCTCTGCTTCAGGTTCATTGGGTCTGTGGGCATTGAAATAAAGGGAGCTCTATTGCTGCGCAGGCACAACCTCTTCAGCTAACTCTTTGTATTAGGTATTTAAATTCGAAGGGGAAAGTCACGCAGAGCAGCAAGTCACCTTACTGTGCTGCACTGTGTGACAGGTAAAGGGCAGGAATGTGCTGTATTTAAGGCAATTCAGTGCATTTCTGCCTTTTCCTCTGTGCTGGTGCCCTTTAGGCAGCCTAGTTCCAACGCAGGCACCCTTGCACCATGGTGCAAGGGTGTCTGCGTTGTAAGCAGGATTGTTTTTGTGCAGCAAGGAACACCTTCCTGCACAAAAATAATCCTGTGAGGCATATTCCTCTTTCTATATGTGCTGCAGAATGCAGCACACACAGAAAGAGGGAAAAACGAAGAGAAATAAAGATATTCCTCCTTGTTACGCCTCTCCTGGGAAGGCTTATCTTTTTGGTACATTCCCAGGTTTACAAGTTCTGGTAAATCTGGGTATACGGCAAAAACCATGGGAGTTGCAAAGGAACACCCACACAATGCCCAAGGAACGCCTTCCCAGGGCAGAGCAAGGCAACCCAACACGTTATGCTGCGTTGCTTTACTCCAGATCGATGGAGCCACTCATGGCCACACAAAGTGGCCTTGTGTCGCTTTATAAATCTGACTTAAGGTTTGCGTCGCTCATGCACCATGGTGCGTGGTGCAAGAGCGATGCAAACCAGCTCATAAATAGGACCCTCAATATTTCTACGCACTTAATGGACGTTTGGAGGTAATGTGGAAGGAAAGATTTGATTTTTAAATCTCTAAGTTGTGAGTTTCTACATATTTTGGGGCCGATTCCGATCTCGGCCGGTAGGGCCCCGAATCGGATTCGGATTTACCGGATACGATTCGGAGCCCTATTTCCCGACCGAATCGTATGTGCGTCCGGGCGAGCGAGTACGATGCGTGCGCTCGCGAAATCTCCGACCGACTCGTTCGCAGGACCCGACCGCTCCGACCGACTCGCACGGACACGACTCGCACCGCGCAATGGAGACGTTCCCCGGCCGGGTAAGTACGATGCGCACCTCGACCGCTCTGACCGACTCGCGCAGTCCGGCTCCAAGGAGCTGTCGGAGCCGCACTTTGGGGGTCCGTGTCGGACCCCCTGGAAGCGTAGGCACGCGAGTCGCACACAGGGGGGACCCAGGGGTCCCCCCTACACGTGCATGTACGGCACGACCCGCATCAACGCGAACACGCTGTAGGGGGCGCCCTTGTTCGCGTCGTGCCCATTGAGTCAATGGGAGCCTGTGTACGCGTCGTACGACTGGCTCCCATTGACTTCAATGGGAGTCCGACCGAATCGAGTCCGATGGCATACGTGCGCATCGTACTCGTTCGGTCGGGCTGCTAAGGTCCGATTCGGTCGGGAATCTCTCCGGGTCCGGCTCGGTCGGAGAGATTTCCGGCCCGAATCGGAATCGGCCCCAAAGTGTGAATTTGTTGTTATCAATTTATAGAATTTAATTTTAATTTTATGAGGTGCTAATGGTTAAATCCAATAAAATAAATGTTAACCTAAAGTGAAAATGGCTATATTTTTGTGCCTCTGATCGAAACTGAAATATTCCAATGCTTCAAGCCTGCTTGATGGACTGGTTATCCCTTGTTGAAGGTTGTGAGGCTCCCTGAAATTACATATCATTTTAATTTCAGTGCTAAATATGTCCAATTATCCTGGGTTCTCAGTGAGTCGATACTGTAGTTGGTGTGGGTTAGACTATCTTCTTAACTTTCAGTAAAATAATTTGAATTCTGGCCTGAATGAGGCCAAGGGACCATAGGACCTCACAATCCTGTTATCGAGCTCTGAATCCTATGTCATATGGGACCTGTTGTTGCTGGACCACTGCACAACCAGGCAAGATGACTTGAGGAGGGTCCGCTCTCAAAGTGTGGACCAGGACATTTCACACAGACCATTGCAGAGGTGATCGATCGACTCCAGGCATTATTCCAGGCAGTGGGTGTTCACCGTAGTTGCTGGGGTAAGCAATGCCCCCATTTTAGAAAATAATGTATTTTCTTGGTTAATAGGAGAATACTGTTGGGTCTTATGAATCTTAACAATCAGATTTGTAGAATATAGAATGTGGGCTGGGTGGTTGAAATTGAGAATGGGAATACAGATGTGGAGATTCGAAGCAGTTGAACTCGGCTCTAAGCGGGTCCTATAGTCTTTTAAATAAAAAGAAGTTTTGTTCACTTACCTGCTCTGGAGATTTCTTTGCAGTGGCGATGAGCGACTACAGAGCAGAATACACTTGGGAAAGATGGTGGCACTACTTTTCCAGAGTGTCCTCAAGCGTGTATGGTCATCTCTGTGCTGCGTACTTCATTTAGGTTGTAGACTTCTGTCTTCCGCTGTTCCTCGAAGGGAATAGCAACCTGGTACTGTCTTGAGTCTCTGTCTGTTTGAGCCATCATGGCATGTTTGTGGCCTTCCCTTTGGTCATGGAGCATTCTGCGTTCCAGTGACATCATTCAGCCGGATGTCTTCTGGAGCGTTGAAGTGATATGCACACCCTTTCTCCAGACGTGACCCAACATAGAGCGTGTTGAGCCTCATTTTGCTTTGGGAAATTATACATTGGAGATGCACAACGTGCACCCCACCTAAGTGTGTCACAGTGCAACATTATTGTACATTCTTTGTTTCGGTGACATGCACACCTTTAATTTCGTTTAGTGACAATCACTTCTAAAATGCCACTTTATGTCAATTTTCAGTTTGGCTTGAGACTATTCATACTTCAATGAGGGCCCTATCAATTTGTCCATGCTGTTTTCTGCCGGGCCCATCTTTATTTGGGGAAATCTGGAATTGAGAGTTTAAAGCACATTTTAATGTACTGTTTTTTTAGCTCTAATCTGAGCCAAATTTTCACTCATTAAGTCCTACTTTTGCACTTGTTGAGACACTCTACTAAGGTCAACATGCAGCAAGTAATTGCACCTCCACCGGCATTTGTACCTAACCCTACTGCTTTAGATATGGATTGAGAGCAAAGGAAGGAAGGATTTGAAGCATATCTAGATCTATTGATTGGGGCTCATTTACACAAAAAAGTACACAATTTTACGCCATTTTCTGGGATATGAGGGTCAGAAAATTTTAAAGCATACCCCAAAAGAAACTGTTGTAGGTGATGAAAGAAACTGTTATAGATGATGGTGACAACATAGACGAGTATGCTTCAGCACTTAAATCCCCAGACACTAGGTTCAAAGCACAGAAAAATGTATCTATGGGGACACACAAATTCTGTAAAAGAGCACAACTTCCAAGCAAATCCGTTGGCAGCTTTGTGAGCACTCTAAAAGTCTTACCTGTCTCCTGTGAATACGCAGACTTTAAAAAAGAGACAATCAAATATCAATTGGTAGAGAAAGTCAATAATAAAAAAAATTCAAGAAACAGTACTTTCAACACACAATTTAATACTTGAAAGAGCCATGGACATTGTAGCCAGCATTGACAGCACCATGTTTTTCAGGCAACAAATGTCTTTTGTTAATAGCAAAAATCAGACGGAGGGCAATCAGGATATGGTTGTACTACCAGTGAATTGTAATAAACAGAGAGCAGATAGAAAGAAGATACGTGGGAGAACCAGGATCTTAGAATGTTATAGGTGCGGTTGTTCATCACATCTTGACAATGCCCAGTTTTACACCCTATTGATCATTTATGCTCCAAGTGCATAAAGAAAGAGCAATTATGCACATCTTCTTCAAAATGTAATACTAAAAAGTTGCATAAAGTTGATCCCCTAGGGAGTTGTGATGAGAGTTTGGGTTCTACTGAGGATGATGTCGTTTTAACAATTCAAGACCTATCAGCCAACCAGAGTGCTAGTATAGTATTGGGGTTGTCTTCCGATGTTGTTAAACATCCTTTTGATATTAACAAATGAGCAACGTTAGTGTGAGGGTCATGGCAGATTCAGGATCACCATTTACTTGACAGCAGATAAGGTTTGGGAGGAGCAATTTGAAAATGACTCATTAAGGACATTTTTCATTTGTCCATTTGGATATGGCAGTAAACACATCAGTGTATTAGGGGAGTTGGATGCAACGTATAAATTCAATGACAACAGTGCAAAGGGTGTAGTTTACATGGCCAAAGATGGCCCTTGCTTATTGTGGTAGCTGGATTAAAGGAATTTGGGTATAATTCTAGATTCTAACAGTACAGAACAAGTGCTGTTAAGGAAGGTATGCCCTGTGGAAAGTTCTGGTTGGGTTAACATGTTTCCCAATGTCTTTCAAGAAAAATTGTTATTGGTGAAAAGCTTTGTGCACAAGATATGCCTTAAAGATAAAGCTCAACCAATAGCTCACAAAATGTTTAGTTACCTCTAGCCTTAAGGTCTGAACCTAAACAAGAGTTGAATAAATTGTGTGATCAAGATGTCATAAAGCCGATTGAAGGTTTGAAATTGTTGGTGCCAATTGTCTTGGCACGCAAAGCCAAGGGATCTCTCAGAAAGTGCGTGAATTGGCTTGATTTGAATTCAAAAATTTGAATTGATCACCATCCTCTGCCAAATGTAACAGAAATGTTAAGCACTGTAAAATGGGGAAAGGTTTTTACTTTGTTGGATATGACTTCAGCATATCATCAAATTAATTTGCATCTGGAATCAAGACATCTTACTTCCTTCATTACTCCAGATGGTGCATTTCGCTTTAAAGAAGTGTCTTTTGGATTACCTTCAGCGTCCTCAATGTTTTAGAGGGTAATTGAAGGATTAATTGAAAATATTGAAGATGTCCTTGCATTTCAGGATGATGTACTAATTTTTTGATGCAAATCAGTGTAAACATGAAGAAAGAGTGAAGAAGGTACTAAGCATTTTAAAGGACAAAGGTGTTATGCCAAAAATTGACATATGCAAGTTCGGAGTTCTGAGTGTGGACTGTTTAGGGTACCAGTTATCCTCCAAAGGGGATGAACGTAAATGTAGCCCTGTCAAAGCGATTGAGGAATTTAACACTCCAATAAATAAGGATCAACTTAGATCAATTATAGGCTTATTAGAATTTTATACCAGGTTTATTCCAAACTGTGCAGAGAAAACCTAAAATATGTGCAAACTGTTGAAGAAGAATGACAAGTATGTGTAGGATTATTCATGTTTTTAAGAACTTTTACTTGTAAAAAAAATTAGTTTCTCAGGCAATACCTTAGAACCATTTGACACCAATGATGTCAGCATTGTAATTACTGATGTTAGTCGCATAGGTCTAGGTGTTATTTTTTTACATAGTTAGAGTGGTAAGGAGGAGGTGGTAGTGTTTGCCTCCAGGAGACTTAAAGGGGTGGAGCCGTCTTATTCTGTCATAGAAAAAGAAGCATTGGCATGCTTGTGGGCCATCTCTCATTTTAAAACACATATTTGGGGTACCACATTTATTGCAAGTGTGGACCAACTGCCTCTAATTGATTTGTTTGCAATGAACAGTGATGCCAGATCTACTCCAAGAATGGCTAAGTGGCAATATAGGTTATAGGACTATAACTATGTACCAGAAAATGTGCTGGCAGATTTCCTTTCTTGTCTTCTCATGGAACAAAGTACTCTTGATGAAAGAGGTAGTGATGATTTGATGAATGTGTCTATGATTGGGTGTCTTACGGAAGGTGCTTGTTCGCATGATAAATGATTGAATGCTGTCAATTCTGATTTGGTTCTTGGGAAAGCAAAGGAGTACATTGTGCAGGAGTGGCCTGAACTCAGACTCATTGATGAATCTATCGCAAAAGTTTGGCATGCATCGGAGGAACCCTAGACGTATAACAATCTTGTTTATCATTCTGATTTGTTGGTGGTGCCTTTAAGTTTAGTAAACAAACTTTTATCCTTGACCCTCAAGAGACACATTGGAATGTAGGCAATGAAAAGAAGGTTGAGAGAAAAGTATTGGTTGCCAGGTTTACACAAAAGTGTGGAGTGTTTTGTGCGTGACTACATGGCCTTTGATGTGAGTGGCAAGTCCTATTGAGTCTTTACCAGTTCCAGAAAAGGCATGGAGCAAGTTGTCTATCGACATTATAGGTTTGGATACCATGGTGGGTGGCATCAATAAGTATGGTATAGTTCTGATTGATTTTTATAGTCAGTGGCCTGCGGAGAAGATTGTGACAATTGTTTATGAGGTTAAAATCATTGAATTTTTGGATTCTGTTTTTGCTAGGCAGGGTGTTTCTGAGGAGAAATTATCTGATAATGATACCCAATTTACTTCTGAGCAGTTTGAGACATATTTCCGACATTTGGGTGCAAAACATGCAAAAACCTCCTTGTATCATCCCAGAAGTAATGTATTAGTGGAGAGATTCATCAGAGTTAAAAAAGATAATTTACAGTTATCAAAGGCAAGTGGTATGGATTGCATGCAAGAGTTAAGAACAATGTTGTGAGCGGCAAGAACTACCACCACTGCTGATATGCAAGTTTCACCATCTGTTATGCTTAGGTATCAAGTACCAAAGTCCACATTTTTGAGACCTTGGATGGGGGGAATTTCCTGTGCCAGATTTCAGGCTTCGAGAAGTTAGAAACAAAAGACTATTTGCCACTCCAAATATATGCAAAAAAAAAGAGTCTGGATGTGCTTCTGGGTGATGTTGTGAGAGGGAAGTTGTCCAGAATTGTACCCAAGGGTGATTCCAAGTTTTCAAGCCCTGAAAAAGTGATTGAGATGAGGAGATGTGTGGTAAAGTTGGATGGTGGGAACTGAAACAAGTAATAATTGTCAATTGTAACATGACTGCCAGGTGCAGATAGTAATGATGTGTGGACTAGGAAATGGAAAATGCTGAGTGAAAACAATTTTGAATTGTGTAGGGTACGTGCATTGCAGTGGAGAAGAAATTTCAAGATTTTGTCATGCCTTACATCTAACTCAGGTTTTTCTGAAAGTATCTTTGAAAAATATGAATTTATGTAATTTAGAAGAAGACATCTAGTAAAATTTCTAGATTTTAAATAAGTTATATGTAATTCAGTTTTTATAATGTATTTTCAATTATTGTCATTTAATGTATTCATGTATAAGGGGAGGTGTGTTGGGTCTTTTGATTCCTGACAATTGGATGGGTAGAATGTAGAATGTGGGATGATGAATGGAATTGAGGAAAGGAATGTTGGCGGAATACTGATGTGGAGATTTGAAGGTTGGGGCTGTTGAGCTCGGCTCCCAGCAGGTCTTGTAGTCTTTTAAATGAAAAGGAGTTTTGTTCACTTACCTGCTCCGGAGATTTCTTTGCACATACCCATCAGACTGAGTCACCAACAAGGGTGTGGCTTGCCTGCTTTTCTAGTTGTCAAAGTGAGACCCAGCATGTCCACTCCTGACCTCACTGGATCTGTCACAGAAACAGCAGGGGGATTTTGAAGGCATCCTCTGGAGGGCTCCATTCATTGAAGATGATGCCTCTAGCATTAGACAATGGCCCAGAGATGTACAGGGCAAAGGAATCTGGTAGGTGTATTCCAGCATTGTTCCCTCACCTTGGCAAGATGATCAACTTGCAGATCCATCAAGTAGAAAGCACAAGGTACATGCAGGTTGAGGTCATAGGTCAGAGAGGGCTTGGCAGTATCTTGAAGCTTCCTGTGAAATACTTTCAAACCTTTCATTCCCGTATGAGGTCTGGAATCCTTAGTACTCAGTGTTATATTATGTACATTTTCCAACAATGTAACCTTATTTTCAAAAGTGCCAAGGGAAGTGGAATTTTGTTGGAGTAATTGAGCCAGGATTGTATACCTGAAAGATATTTTTCCTTCAAGGCCGTTCTGTGCATCCTTGGGGGGAACATCCTGACACCTGCACTTTAGAAAGTATTTTCGTTGCGAGTAACACATGTCTGTCCCATAATCATGCTGCAGTGACTTGTATTGAGAGGAATTGCATATTTACTAGGTTGATTTTACATGAATTGTAGCTCTTTTTCTTTTCCAACTGACCACTTTCTAGTACAAGCCCTGCTCAAAATGGCAGTTGTTCTTGATCTTTTGATTTGCGCCCTCCTATTTTGCCTTAAACGCTAGTTGGACTTTAATGTCCCAATGTGTTTTATTTAAGGTGGCCTAGTCTATTGATGTAGGACTCACATCGATGGCATTGAATGCACTTGATTGGAATACATCATGTTAAGTATCTCCAAAGTGATGTCGGAATCATAAATGAAACACAGCTATGAACTAGTGGTAATAAACTCTTGTTAGCAGTCCACTCAACCATGTTTAGCTCAAGTGTGCCTTTACAGAAAGGAACCTACGTTTTTTATTGTTTAATTAGAGGAAGCCTATTTGATGAAAAAGACCCAGGGGCTTATTTACAAGGCCCTTGCGCCACTTTTGCGTCATTTTTAACATGGGAAACGTGACGCAAAAGTGGCGCAAGGGGCTTGTAAATCTGCCCCCCAGTATCTGGGTGCAACAACATACAGTGTATATACAATATTTAAACATTTTTAACCAGTTTTTTTGGGGCTATTAGCAACAATATAAGGTTTATACCCTGTATTTGTTACTCTTATTTGTAGTTAATTAGCAGACGCTACATATATTTTTACTCAGCCTTTCAGTGTGTGCATCATGTTTCTCTAATGCATGTGTAGTGGCATTCGTTAGTTCTTAGCCTTTTTTGTATTTCCTCTTATATGCGAGTAAGTAACGCACTATTTGTTAACAAAAACGCCCACCCCTCCCACCCTCCCTCTCTTCCTGAGGGTGGATCTCTCTTGCAAAGCAGCAATCATGGGTGGTATGAAATAAGCGTGGCCATGCATGGGAATTCAGCTACACTGTGATCCTGCTGGTCCCTAACTTACGCATTTGCTGCACTGTGTTGAGCGGGGGCTGTCGACCAATTCAACAGGTGGGGCGACCATTTGAGGCACTGACAGGCACTGACAGAACCCAGCAGTGCCCTTAGGCATAATTCCGAAGCTCTCAATCGTGGTCCGTTTTAAACAACGTTTATTACAGGCCACGATTGAGAGCTCTGGAGTTGAGGCTGAAGTCACTGCAAGATTTCCACAGTGTTTGTCAGTAAGTTAAAATTTTTTTTTAAAAATAACTAAAAGATACGGTGCTCCTCCGTCTTGCCATCAGTGGCTTCACCAGCACAGGCTCCCAGAGCCAGGGCTTTAAGTGGGCCGGGTCTGTCCGGGTCTGAGCACCAGCAGTTATTTTTGGGGGCCCTCGAAACGGGTCTCTATCGGGCTCTATTTTCGTACCTGGCAAAGGTAGTCCTTTCTTTTCTTTTTTTTTTTTTCTGGACTGTAGTGAGAGCTCAGTTTCCTCACTGAGTAGTGGAGGTCACGGCATGACGTCCACGGCACGACGGCATGACCCAGGTGAGCGTTGTTGGAGGAAGGGAAACCCTTTAAGAGAGCCATTTTCTCTCAGGATTTCCCTTCTCTTTTTTCAGCGCAGGAGCAACGTCGTCGTGGTGCCAGCGTGGGATGATGAAAACCGAGACTTTTAGAAACAGGTATTACCTTCTCTTTCCTGCTTTCGTTTATTTGCTCCCCTGTGAAATGGATGCAAAAAAGAAAAACACTTTTGCTGGAAACGTCCTCTTTTTCTGACTTTTTTCAATTTCTAAGTGCAGCCTCGGGGTGGAGAGAACTAAAACATTCAAAATATGAAAAGTAACTAGCTAAAGCAAGACAGAGTGGTTGCAAGGTGGCCAGATTGATGTATTCACACCTAAACACATTAGCGCCACTTTACAGTGTTTGCCAGTGAAGCGCTACTTTTGTTTTCTCGTCTCTCTTTGAACAACATTGTTTTCCCTTGGTGGGAAAGTGCACTATTCCTGGAGGTACTGAAATACCTACTTGATGGGTGAATTGGAAAACAAAATGTGTACAGCGGCTGTGTGTTCAGAATGTGGTCTTTTTAAACCATACTGCTTACGTTTTGTAAGGATATAAGCAATGGGCATTGAAGCGGGTCCCTTCTGGGCCCTGTAGTCATGGCCTTAACTTTTCAGGCAAAAGCACTCACTAATTTCTGAATAATGAGTGTAAAAAGAAAAAGGTAACCATGTTGTTCCTGCTTACATTTCATGTGCTTTACTTAATCTTGCATTCTCTATGAGTGTTTGCTTTTTCTAGGATGTTGTTAATTTTTTTTTAGGCAGCATATTGCTCTTGTCTAGTGCGTAATTTGAATTTAGTCACATTCAGGTGTTTATAGCGGGTCAGTGCAGTGCAAGTTTCTCTCAGTGGGGCAGTATGGTGTTCAGTGGGGGAGAGGATGTGGCACTATGGTCAGAGCTGCTGAATTCGGAACTGGGGAACCAGGTTCAGCCTTCATGACCAGTCCACCAGACCACTCCCGCTGAGGGAGCACATTCCCATGCTAGACTTTAGAAGGCCCCGCAAGATCTTAAAAGCCCTGGTGTCTTAGCACCAGCAGGTAGACCCTTGAAGGCCTGTCCGCCACAATTTATTCTGAAGTTCACCTCCAGTCTTGCAGGCAGGCCTATGAAGCAGCACACCATAGAGTGACAGTGACTATGTCACTGAGGTCAAAGGACCCTTGAGCAGGGTGGCTCTAGGGCAGTGCGACCGCACCAGGCGCTGACCACCCGCGATCCGTGCAGCTAACAGCAGTGGGGCAGAGGGGCCGGGTAAGGGGGGATTTCAAGGGAGGATGCCGAGGGAAAATTAAATAATTAATTTTCCTTCAGCATCATCTCTCGAAACCCCCTTACTCCGGCCCCACCGCTGTTACCTGCACGGACCGCGGGTGGCACTGACTTCAGGTGGGGGCGTCGTGTTTGCAAGTATAATATGGTTTTAAAAGCGCTTGCTGTCTCCTTCCTGGCCTCCAACAATTTTCGGCAACAATAAAAATGTCATGATAATTCCAGGGATTAATGTTCTTAGTAGAGAGAGATGGTGTTTTGTCTAGTGGACGTTTTGACTCATGGAAAGGAAGCGCAGAGGGTTAATGTGCCCACTGCTAAGAACATGTACCATGCAGATCACAAAGTGCACATAATGTAAATAGGTCAGTGGGTTACTGCTTTTGTCAGAGAGACCCTATTGTTACTTGCAGTTAATAAGTTAAAATCCTAACATAGAACAGTGAGCTATTAACTCATGTAAGAGCTGCATGCAAACTGCAAGGTATAAATTAGAGCATTATGTTTTTTCCACAGTCTTTGATTATCCTAATGTTGCAAAAAAGGGTTCATTTGGGTAGAAATCAATTCTGATTATTAAAGAGAACCCCCAACCATGGTATTACGTTTTAAATTCTGAGTTTGTGTTTCTCCAGACCAATCACTATTAAACTATGCTGCCTACTAGTATGGTTGTCATGTGACTCCTACACCTTATAGTCCTTTGTCTTATGTAACATTTCCTATACAGTGATTTACACACATATATTACACTGAGATAAGCAATCATACGTGATGTAAAGTGCTCTGACACCCTATACTGCTATTAGTGGTGCTGTAAATTTTCTGATACTTTATTATTTTGACATTTTTACACATGCTAACAGTATCCGCAAAGATTTTTCCTTATTAGTACCAGTGGAACATACAAGTGCAGCAGTGAGAAAGTTGACCAGTCAACCTTTGCAATGGGCCATCTACTTTGCAGCAACACAAGTCACATTTTTTTGTAACTTTTGATCCGTTTGAGCTATAAACAATTTATTAGTTAAAATCGTCAGATTATGCAGCAGATGATGTATTATGTGGCAAATATGGCAGAGCCATAATTATGTGGAAAACATTTGCAAGCTAGGATATTTTGCCATTCATGTTTGAACTGCTCTTGTGGAAAAAGGGTGGGAAGTGCTGATGACAGAAACTCCATGGCTGGGAGACAAATGGCTTGCGATTCCACTTTTAAGGATATTTGGGACATTCTGTGATTGGAAACGTATCCCACTTTGTGAATGTATTTTAATGTCAATAACTCATATTAAACCTTAAATAAACATGTGTATCCATTGGTTAAATTAAATAACGTAATAAGCTGTAACTGGTTAGTGAAATGGGAAACAAATACTAAAAATTGGGATATTTTGCTCTTTCTGCCACACCTCTGACTCCGCCGAGAAACCCCAGCAAAATAGACACAGTGAATATCTTCAAGGGTTTTGGGGAATCCTGCAATAGATTTCTAAGTAATGTAAATAATTTTTACATGTTTTTTAAAGTGTTTGGTATTTTTATGGCTTATACTTAATAAATATACCTTTTTGCCTATTTTATTATCCTTTGCTGGATGCGACTTCATGATTTTCTTAAGCACACAATGCTAGTTATCTTTATTTAGACCACGCCCCTACTCGGATAGGCCACGCCCCTTGAAGCGATTTGCCACGCCCCTTTTAGAGCACCCCCAGTTTTTTTTTCCCACTTAAAGCCCTGCCCAGAGCCTCAGCCAACTCCCTTCTTCCAATCAAGACACCGCTCTCATGCTGCACAGGCATGCCAGAAACTTCAGTATTGGCTGGAGCGGACTGGCTCCACGCTCACTGTGGCACTGGGGGACCTGTGCTTGCTCTCCATCTGGCTGCTTAAGACAGCCGGGTGGAGAGGTTTATACTGTGCATGTCAGGCTGTCCGTCGCAAGAAGGACGGCCAAAGTGACATGCGCAATCTAAACTGGTGGAGTGAGCACCACTCCCCTGCTGCTAGTCAGCAGCAGTGGCCCCACCCCCAAACACAGGTTTGGCTGGGGAAAGGGAAAAATAAAATGGTAATAAATTCAGTTTATTACCATTTTATTTTTCACCTTTGCTGCACTGGCAGCAGGGTGGGTGACGCTCCTCTGCCCTAATAGAGGAGCCGCCGCTGACTGTGTTGTATCTGGTGAGCCGTGATAGTGTCTTTTTCTAGTGTGTCCCCCGTCTGAGTCCCTGATTACTTTTCAGGGCAGTCTGGTATCGGCGTTGTCATGCGTGTCATTGCTCTGCCATCGGGTGCCTTTGAAGGCCCTTTTTCTCTTCCCTCAGTAATGTGTTGTCCTCAGCCATCGCACAGTTCATCATCCAATCCTCCATGTAGCCAGGAGAGGGAGTGCCAGGGCTTCCAGCGCATAATTATGGTTTTTTTGACCAACAACAATGCTGGATCAATACATTTCGCTGTAACAGTCCCTGCATACAAACTTCTATGTGCCCAAAAACCATTCATCGTGTGGTTTAAGTTACTTCGAACTAGTAACGTCTTATTTCTACACAGTCCCATAGCATGTGTTTATATCCCACTAATGGGCTGAGACATCTAAGGAATTCAGATGAAGCCCTGGGATATATTATGCTCAACCTATAAGGTGTGAGGTATGCCCTGTGCAGTATGTTAAATTGTATATATTTGAAGTGGACGCTGTAGGAGCTCTTATGTGGATATCTTACCCCTTTTTAGGTCTTGGCTAGAAATCTGGTAGAGACGTGTTGTGTTCTATCTGTTGGCTTACAGGCCACACACCTCCTCCCATTGGTAAATTTCAGCGTAGCTCTCATTTCCTTTGATGCCATTTGTTATGGTACGTGGGCCTCTTCTTGTGTTTGGCTGTTCCATAGGGCGTGGACCAAGTACATGTCTCCTTACATTGCTCCCAGTTTGCGGAGCTATTTTTTTCTTTGTTTCCAAGCACTCCATAGGCGTACTTGTGTTTTCAGACCGTCTTCCTTGCACACATACACACATACCACTAAAATGCATGGGTGATACATAAACGAATGCATTTCTTAAAAAGTTGTTAAAACACGAACAGCACTTGTTTATTTTTTTTGCACAATCCGATTATGTTTGGAGCACTTACTCCGTCGTCCGTCTTGCCATAGCGCAAACACAAGCCAATGGTATTGAAGCGCTTTAAGTGGTCAGCAGTTACTTTTCACAATAACACATTCATGTTTGTCGCTGATACTGCTTCAATTAAGGCTTTTTTTCCTGTTGTTGCTGGCCCGTCTCCCTATCCCCTCCTGCTTCTTTGCTTGACCCATCCCCCCACTACTTCCCTTGTCGCTGCTGTTTTGTTTTTGTTTTTTGCATGTTCCGATGGTATTGGAGCACTTGTTTCTTCCTCCAGCTTGCCATAGTGCTAATACCAGCCAATGGTATTGAAGCACTTTCAGTGCTCACAAGTTACATTACACAATGACATATTCATTGTCGTAGGCAGGGGGAAGCGTAAGTGATTTGCCCAGAATCACAAATTGCTGAGCCGACCCTGAAATTCGAACCTTGTTCCCCAGTTCCCCTGTTGGCAGCTCTGGCCGTTATGCCACATCCTTGTTTCACTTTTAAGCTCCTCAACTGTTTCTCACTATCATTTCCTTATTTGTTCAGCAAGACCCCATCAACACCGAACAAGCATTGGCAAAGTCAATAGATCTCGGCAATGCTCGAGCTATTGGCCTTGTCAATGTGAATTTCTTTTAGCCTTGTTGTCTAGCAGCACATTTGCTATTGAGCATGGCTGAAAGTCACTGAAAAAAAGCACTATGATGCAGCCATGTCATAGCGCTTTTTTGTGTTAGGAGGGGCAGGACAATAAACTCAACATGGGGGGCGAAGAGATTCAGTGTAGGCTCCACATACTGTGATTCTGGGCTTTCAGTAACTTTCAGCCATGCTGAACAGCACATGTGCTGCTAGATGTCATGGCTAAAACACATTCACATTGACAAAGCCAATACCTTGAGCATTGCCGAGACGTATTGGCTTTGCCAATGCTTGTTCCATTTGCTATCATTGAAGACTAGTTCTTTCTCTGTTTTCCATATCTCTTTTAGTGGCTGGAGTGTCATTCCTGCATGCTCCTGAATGGCTTTGTAAAGCCAAGTGATTAGCCTCTTGCCTTAGCCTATATTGTCTACACCCTGTTTCATCACTTGAGTTTGCAGTTTTGTCTGACCAAAGTCCCATTGTTTCTTGTAGTATTCGACCATATAAAAAGGAACTCACCTTTGGGTAACCCATGTTCTTCCACCAGCACTTGCAAACTATGAATTGTGTCCCCATCAAAAAGGTCACCTATAGTGCATATGTCCATTTTCTCACTGGGTGAGGTCCCTAGTCGTAAGACCCCTCTGCATGGGTTGTCCTTTAAGTGGCAACGTTGGCGCATATGGTAAAGCTGGGTCCATGTAAGTGACACAGAGCTTCAAACACCCTACTGTAGGCTGGACAAGCAGCGGGAGACGCCCTAAGGTGTCTGCGTGCCAAAAAACAGGAGCCCATGCAATACACCCTCTTGGATCTGCGCTTCAGTGTATCCTGTCTCAGCAAGATGATAGCCGGCTATCCAGTAGGCCACCCACTGCAGCTTTACTGCTAGATAATAGCTCTGAAAATCCAGCACACTAAAACCCCCTCTATCAGGGGGGGAGATTGAGCTTGACCAATGCTACCCTTCGTCGAGTGGACCCACAGACTAGATCTAACAGGAGTGCATCAAGTCTTAAAACATTTTTCCCAAGATCCCCAGCGGCAAGTTAACAAAGTAGTGAAGGAGTCAGGGGGCCATCACCATATTGACTATTGCAATGCGGTCTGTTATAGGCAAAGGTAATGGGTAAAGCTCTTGTATGCTGCACACTTTTTCTCTGAGCTTGTGTTGGTCTTCATGCACCAAGTTCAGGTCAATGACCACCACATCGATCTTTGCTTCCAGCACTGTCCTCATGTTGCCAATTGCTGCCAAGATTTGCTCAAGATTGTCAGGCGATTTGTTGTTCCCATCTGATTCTGCCCATCTGGTCTGCAACCTTTCCAACAAGATGGTATCAAGGAGAAGCCTCCAAGTGATGTGAGCCTCCTGGTTTCAGAGCATCTAATGTTGCAGACAGCCTGCGGAACACCCATGGGAGCTTTTCCACTGTCTGCCACTCCTTAGACTTGGCACATAAAGGTGTCTGAATGGGTTCCCCTCTTCACTAAGACAACGTCTATGTGTATGCAGGTCTTGGGGCTTGTCTTGGGGCTACACCCATTGTTGATCAGGCGTCTGCCCTTTTAAGTCAGCATGCAGGTGCTGGGGGCCAAATCACTGAAGGTCTCCTATTCCCAGCGCAGCATGCGCTCCAGCAATATCTCCAATAGTTTTTTCACAAGGTGGAGGAGGGAAGGTCCCCAGTGCTTGGTCCGTATTACTCTTATAATTAGGTATTCAAGTGTCTGTTTGCAGGCTCCTGTGGTAAACTCTAGTCCATCAATTGGGGACCCACTATACCACACCTTTCAAAGGGTCTCAAGTGTTCCAACTCATGTATGCCCTTTAATTATACCCTTACTCCAAGGCACTCAGCCCACCCACTCACAGGCACCAATTCTTATTTTTATTTGGTCTTCATTTATTTCATCTAGTAGCCCCCATGTGGCTCACATCGAAAGTAGAGGGCACACCCGACAACACAGTCTCCCCAGGGAGAGGCCACCAACACACTGTCCAGCTTCATGGCATGGAAGCCATCTCAAAGGGATCTGCTGACCCCACCCAGCCTTTGGGTAAGCACCCTTGTGTTCACAATCCAAGAGAGTGGCCAGCCCCTCCCAAAAAAACCTCTACTGGCGGTGTGATCTTGAGTTGACTCCTGCCTCACCTGGAGTCTAATATTACTCTGCAAGTGCCCCCTTATTGCTATTGACGGGGAGTGAGAGCAGGAGGTGTTCAACATCCGGCAGGCATTGCCTTGCCCTTGTCACTGCTGTTGTGGGGCTCAGCAACGCGCATCCTCAGGACACCAACTGAGGCCGCATTCACCCCGAGCCATCTCATTGTACTCTCGGGTCCCATCATAGTTGTTGCCACACTCTGCCCTGTCAGCTTTGCTTGCCAGATGTTCAAGGCTTCACTCAGAGCATCTCCAGTTATCAGCTCTGCGGTAGGGGCTCTCTCCCTGTGGATACTGGGCTAGGAAGCAAACTCTGTCACATCGCGTCTGCCATTTTGGACAGCCTCAACACCCCATACAACATTTAAAACTTTAATCAAACTATTTTTGGCCCACCTCAGTGAAGAGAGTTCAGCATAAACTGCCCGATCATCTCTTTCTTAAATGGGAACAGAAGAAGCTCCGTCTTCAGTCTTATTGGACTTATTAGTTAGGTTCAGCTTTGAGTCCCATTTGGCACCGCAGACTTACTAAGACTTACACCTGTGCCACGCCACTTAGCACAACCTACTTTATTATTATTTGAATCAGACATAACCACTTGTGATTGTATTCCAAAATCTAATTATATTATGATATAAAATGCCATGAACCAATATTTCCTGTCACATAATACTAAATAACATCTAACAGTGAACTGTTCTGGAATATGCAAAAATATATTCATATAATTTAAAGTCCTAAGCAATAAGATCCTAACCTTAGAAATGCTGAGGTTTTGAGTTCTGGTAACATTTATAGTTGGCTTACATATATAATGTATAGAAAAAAGTGATTGCTGGAATGCTTGAATTAGTCTCAGCCACTGGTAATTACTCGGGCCCCATCCCAATCCATCGTTTTTTTGCACATCATGTCACTTCTGTTTGGACCCAGCTATATACAAATCAGTCTTGACCCTGCTCCAAACGGAACAGTCCAGCCTGAACTGCCAAGCCAGGTCCTCCCTAAACCGGAACACAAGCATCCCAGAACCGGTTTTGCTCTAGTTATGGGCTCATCAGTCGGGTACTGCTTGGTTCCAGTGACAGTGTGAGAGAGGTTGAGATATGGAAATAGACAGAGGTGAACTGGGTAGAGAGAATCTTTACTTTCCCAAGGCGGCCTTTGGAAGGTGGGGGCCCTGGACAACTGGTCACTTTGCCAATGCCTTAAAAAATCTCTGCTTCCTATAACACCCTCCCCACCCTAAAAAAGAAACAAAGGTTATTCCCCTAGAGCCTAAAGAATCTATTTTTTTTAACCACACTTTTAAATACACCTTTTGGCTATAAAATTACCTTTCATGTTGCCCGCTTCATGTACCAGCCCACTTCATGCACCATACAAAGCCTGCCCATACATGGCCAGAGGAGCCAGAACTGATGCAGTGGAAGGTAAACAGGAGAGTGACAAGAACCAGAAAAATCAAAAGCAGGATCACATGGCACAAAAAGAGGCTGTGCCACCTGTAAGACAGCAGCATAGGCAGAGACCATGAAGAAACACCCACTATGGCCATTACCCAGTACCCATTGCCCATGACTGGCCACCACTAGACAAACCCCAGCTTGAACAATCCTAGGCTTGTGGAATTGACTTAGCAAGGTCCCATGAGTGGTGCAAGAGACCCCAAAGCATGGAACTCACTAGGATGGAACTTGAGCCACTTATGTCAAACTCACACAAAATTACATTCTAGAGGTGCATGATGGGTATCATAAAGACACACGTGGAAGTGAGGCATGTCCATGGCAATAATGGATGAAACTCAAGCAAAAGGGAGATCTAAGCTTCCTGCATCAGAACCAAGGCAGGGAATAAACTGCAAGACGCCAAGAGCCACAATAGGGACACCACAAGAGCAGAACCTGACCATACTCTCCTTAAAAGTGAGACGGAGCAATAGTTTGCAGCATAGCAAAGAACCTGACATGTGAGACCGAGAACTCCCATGCAGTTTCAGAGCCAGCAGTTGAAAAGACAAGGTGCCAATACCTGCTATGAACCTGTAACTAGTAGACTGCACCAAATCTGAGCAACAAGTGACTAGTCCAGGGAAAAGAAAGCATGTCCTAATACAGAACAGACCGGCATGAAGAATAGACTAATTTCTGGAATTTTTCACATGCAAAGGAGATTTAGGGCCTGATTACGATCTTGGCGGAATGGGTCCCACCGTCGCTTTCTTGGCAGTTTTCCCAACCGCTGCCTTGGTGGCCCAACCGCCCGATTAAGATCTGGGCGGAAACTCAGCTACAAGACCCCTGCAGTCCCACCACCTCTGCGAGACTCCTACTTCTGGGTCGACGGCGGGAGAGCCAGAGGCAGGTCTTGGAGGGAGACCCGCCAAGCTTCCCGCCATCCAGATATGATTTGGCTTTCAATCGAGCTTTTCCTGGTGGCACACTGCCATGCACGAGTTGGCAGAAAGTTAGGAAAAGAGGTGCAAACTCACCTTCTTAGGGGTCCCACTTTGGAATCTATGTGAGACACCATTGTCCAGTTTCTTCCTGTGCTGCTGCCCCCATACCACGACGCTCAGCAACCCCGTTGACACCAGAATCAAAGGTAGGCTGCATTGTCACCTCTCCTATGTAGTGTATGGTAACAGTTATTTTCGGCTTGTGTTATTTTATATGCAACAAAACAGACAGTACACATGACCTATTTATACATTAAGACACATACACAACATATATATGTATTTTCTGGTATTAACACGTAGTACTTACCTGTCTTTACAGCAGTGAAACATCACTACATCAGGACTTCACTGACACAAGACCGCCAGCCCATGGGGGTCATCTATATCTGTTCGGTGGTATATCACCAGCCCGACGGTGGTGGAGTACTGTCAGCCAGCAGAGAAGACAGAGGTGGTGGCAGGCCTCTGTCTCCAGCCACAATATCTAAATACGGCAGGCAGGAAGGCCTTCAGTTCAGCGGAGTACTCAGTCCAGCCGACGTGGCGCGATGGCAGTAAGATCGCCAAGATCGTAATCAGGCCCTTAGACTTTTTTTGTCTGCAATCCATTTTGCAGGCGAACTAAAACAGGCAGATTTATTTCATTTGTCATTTTCAAGTGACACTAACAAACACAATTGACCTAGGAAGGACAGAAGGCTGCACAACCAATAGCAATCTAAAGACGAAAATCGTAGCTCAGGGGCAGCAGAAACAAGGAAATGGTGCCCACAGCCAAATGAGAAAATGGAACATAATTGCTGCAGGTGTTGGGGATTCTTCCTAGTCATCCTAGTGAACACTTGTTTATGTTGCAAATATTGCTACGAATGAAGCTGCACATATGAGGAAAAGTGTTGCAATGCCTCATGATTGAACAAAAATGTATGCAGACACAGGAGACCAATAGTGAGAGCTGAGATCCACTCTAGGGATCCTAACCATTAGGCCGGAGTGATAGCCCACACCAGGATGGTAAGTGAGATCTAGAGTCATTGGTTAAGTACTTTAGATATGGTACATCATATGCACATGGAAAGAGCCCATGACAAACAAAAATGAGTGACACATTTCATCAACACAGAGCGTCATCCCTGATAGGAAAGGGTCCCAGCAATCTGAACATTAAACATCCTCTTCTGTGTCAAACACAGGCCACATAAGGAGACAGGAAACCAGCCCATGAAAGGACATGCACTTCAAAGTTCAGAGAACAAGTCAGACACCACACCAAAGGCTGGATGAAAAACCAGACACAAACGCCAGAGAAACTAGATAAGTACTGGGCGTATAAATGGCACTACAACAGATCTTGAAGAAGCACCTGCCACTCACCAACCCATCAGTGCCTGCTAGGAAAGGCTTCAGTGCCTCAGCGTAGCAGCCACACCGGTGAATCTGCTAAAGGTACATATGCATGGTGGGAATCTATATTAAGTGGATGTTCCTCTGCCAGGAGAGCAAAGGCCCTGACCTCATCTGACCTGAGCAGCAAGCTGGCCACCTATCAGTGTACAATATCATGTTCCTTGTTTTACATCAAAATTAATTCTAGCAGCATCAAATATGTGCCATCAGCAGTCCTCATTATCATGGGGTAATTCCTCTTTTACTTGAAAAGTATTTGCTTGATCCTAAAATAAATAAACCCCAGTAAAATTCCTGGATATCCTGAATCCAACAGATCTGATAAATTGTCCCTGTATTGCCAAATTAAGATTGAATCTCCAAAAATAAATGTCCTGGGGTACCAGGGGAAGCTCAACATCAAAGAACATCTTTCTCTTGTGGCTCCAGTCATTGCCCAATCTCAACATTGACCCAGGTCATTTCCAACACAACAGGTTTGACTTAGAGACAGGTGGTAATGGAAAACCCTCTAATGTGATAACAAAGTGCTTAATTTGGAGGAGAATCCAATGTATGAACGTAAGCACTCATACAATTCTTATTGTGGAGGAACATCTATCAATGGATTCTCCACAGGATTTATCACTTTCGCCACAAAACAGAATTTTCTGCTACCATCTAACTTAATTCAAATCCAGTTTCCCATCGCTGCATAAGATAGATTATTGAACTGCTGTTTGGTGTCTTGTATTTGCTGTTGCTGTGATTGAACTTTGTTGCTTTCCACCAAGGTCTTTTAACAACTTTATTTCCCTTTTCCCTTTGTGTTTACCTTGTGTTTTTGTATGGGATATTTACAGCTGATGTTGGTCTACCTGTAACATCAAATCCTCTTTTCAGTCTGCTCCAGAGAAACAATCACTCCAACCACAACATTTTTGAGATATTCTCTTAGTAGATAATGGATGGTCATTTTTCTACACCCATGCATCCCTATCATGGGTCATATGAAATGAGTCACACAGCCAATTACACTCAAGATGTCTCATTTGACAGTAAATAATTCAGACCATTTTCGTTGAGAAAAAAATGATCATACTGTTTCATTGCAGAATACCAGGCTGTGGAAGTAGCATAGCCCTCACCAATGTGTCCCTTCTTGATTAAAATTAGAAACTATAGATGGGTAACAGTGAACGATGGGGATGATTCTCACTGCGGGATTCTGAGTCACATCAAATAGACAAGGAGAGGAAGCTTGAGTTGTCTAGGATGTCATTATGAACCCCCTAGTTCTATACCTGTATGCTAGGTAAGACCCCAAAAACTTTCTGTCCCTGCTTTCACCTGCTATGCAGGGACAGAGGAGTAATGGGGAGCCATTACATGGCCTCTCCTCCTTGCCCCAAATTTGAAAAAATAATTACCTAGCCTCCTACCTCCCCTCACTTCCAGAAGCTTGACCTCCAGTGCTGCTCTGACAGGCTCAGAGAGCCCAGCCAGAGCAGCCTGGAGCTCCTTTATGACCTAGCAACAGTGGTTACCAAGTTCTGTTACCCACCATTTCTATATCATAGCAGTGAATTATTGGATTTAGAATTTAATTGTTCTTGGTATTGGCTCTTGACGAGAGGCATGCATAACATAGAATTATAAAAGGCTAATAGTGAATTTTGGGGATGTTTTTCAGTGAGTGGTTCTGAGTGACAGCAAATAGACAACAAAAGTGAAGTTATTAGAAGGCACTTGTAATTATTAGTGAATTCTGGTCCCTACCTATAATGAGGTGTCATATCTTACTTCACAAAAAACATAAAGAAGTATATTGGCATCTGTAATTTTACCTCATTAGTAAAAACCAGTATTGGCAAATTAATTTATCATATGGAAAACAAGCAAAAATCATTAAAATCGCAAAAGTGTGCATGCAAATGTTAGGCAGACCGCGTCAGCTTGGTAAAGATCATTTGAAGCAGTTGCATATGGCTTGAGAGGGACCTCTAGTAGACTTGTTGAACTGCAGCTTCATGAAAGAATTTCAATGCTTTTGTATTTGGCCAGTGGCGCCTGGTAGGGAACGGTGGCGGGTAGAGGGGCGGTAGAAGGGGGGTGGGGGGCGAGAAAATAAAAAAATAGAGAAAGAATAAAAGCAAACTTACCTGCTGGTTGCGTCCCAGCCGCAGCCTCTCCACCGCCTCTCATCCTCTAAAGAAACACCGGGCTCCCAGGCTCCCTAAGCCAATAACAACGCTGCAATGCAGCGTTGTGAT
The DNA here is from genome assembly GCA_963921515.1 of Calotriton arnoldi. NCBI lineage: Eukaryota > Metazoa > Chordata > Amphibia > Caudata > Salamandridae > Calotriton > Calotriton arnoldi. Next base: position 310,636 of record CAWUFW010002702.1, on the reverse strand, counting down.
TGGTTCCCCTAACTTCCCCAAAGCCAATAACAACACTGCATTGCAGCGTTGTGACTGCTCTGAGCGCCATGGTTCGCCGCTCAGACGGGGGCAGGGAGCCTGTGCATGTTCCCCACCAGGCTGTTTAATGCAGCCAGGTGGGGAACAACACAGCCTGGTGGGGAACATGCAAAGTGTGCATGAATGCTTGGCCGGCCCAAGATGGCCGGTCAAACATTCATGCGCACTTTTGAGTGTGCTTACCACTCCTCGCCTGGCCCCTGCTCTGGCCAGTCCCAGCCCTCCCCGCACCTAGGAAGGAAAAATAAAATGATAATAACCGCTTTGCTATTATCATTTTATTTTTGCTCTGCACTGCTCATAAAGCAGTAGGGCGACGCTCCTCCACCTTAGCGGAGGAGCCGCTCCTGTATTTGACTGAAGATGGACCACCAGTAGCAACTTGAGGAATTAGAGCTTCATGAAAGAATTTTGATGCTTTTGAATTTGACTGACTCCTTGAGGAACTGCAGCTCTGGGACAGAATTTTGAAGATTTAGCATATGACTCAAAAAGGACCTCTAGTAACGACTTGCGGGATTGCAGGTTTATGAATATATGAATGTATGAAAGTGCACCACTACTACCCCATACCTCCCAGCCCCTCCCCATTGAAGAAGCACCCTTCATCACACTCTGAGTGCAGAGATAACCTTCATGCCCTTGAGAGTAGGTTAGGAAATAGCATTGATCAAGGATTGCCTCAATATTCGAGTCAGCGCCTTCAAAGGCTGCAAAATGGCACGCACAAATTCCTGTCACCTTTGATCAAGGGACCGCGTCTCTCTAATGATCCTGTATCTACACTGGTTACAAGTACAACAATGAATCTTGTTTAAACCACTTTATTTTGTACTTGCAGTGGTTTTAAGAAAGTCCCGGCCTTTTATCAAGAATCCTTCGCTCAGCAGAACAGTGCCAACTGAAGGTCTAGAGAATAACAACAGGCAGAGCAGGATGAACCCCCTGTTCAGTGCCAGCAACAAAACATTGAAACAATCTTCCAAATCAAATGATGAACTTACGGGAAACTTTGGACTTTAGTAGGGCATTAAACTCTCATTTATTCCCACACAAGTAAGAAAGGATTGGTAGTCCGGGTTATTAGCTTCCAAAGAGAAACAACCTTTACACACTGCCTTTACCAGCAACGCCTCTACCACAACTGTATGTTTTTGGTAAGGTAACTAATATATATATTACCTACTGGTGGCCGCCAGTAGGTAGTTATAGTTAGGACCATGTTTCCATAGGAAAAGCGTTTTACTGACTTGCCTATATCTTTGGCGCCCTTTGACGAATCTTCACAAACTTTTTTTTAAAAAGTGCGCCGGTTATTCTAGTTGTGCATAGAAAGTTTTGGGGTGATTCGTCAAGCGGGGCTGAGAAAAAGGGGGGGTAAAAAAGTGCGTTTCCCATGTTAATTCCTATAGGGATTTTGAATACAACTACAGCCCAAACTGACGGAATTAAACCAAATTTGGCACAAAGCTAGCTCTTAGTCCAGTAAGAGTGATTTTTGTTGCTATTTGGTGTAAACCTGTACAGTACTTTTAGAGGTATTAAAAGAAATCCAAATTTGTATTTATAGGGACCCAAAGCGTTCGTGAACCTTCCCAATATTGTTTGGAGATCTGATTGGCTGCCAACACTTCAACAAGGAAGTGTTGCCCGCTAAAAAAGTGGAAAATAAAGAAAAGGGGACAGGGTAGGAATACCCTGAACCACAAGCCCTGGTCCTGGGGTTCCCCTAGTACCCCACCAGAGCAAAAAAAGTATTTCCTTTTCATTTTTGCTGCGAAATCGCGACAGAGTTGCAAATCCGCAGTAAAAAAAAAAAATACCCTGAACCACAAGCCCTGGTCCTGGGGTTCCCCTAGTACCCCACCAGAGCAAATAAAGCATTTCCTTTTCATTTTTGCCGTGAAATCGCGACAGAGTTGCAAATCCGCAGTAAAAAAAAAACCACGGGCTCCCGCCTTTGTTTTAAAAAAAGCCCCAGTGTGGGCTAGGTTCCGGGGCCATTTTAAAAAATAGGAGGGGACGCACGGGGCCCCCCACCTAAGGCTTTTTGAGCCCCGGGGACGCCCACCTCCCGGGCACTTTACTTTTTATAAATGGAGAGGGGCAAGGCGGCCCCCCCTCCTGGGACTGGTACAAGCCCCAAGGACTGCCATCTCCCCGGGGCAAAAAAACAAACATTTATAGGGGGGCTGCATTGACCCCTGTGCCCCAGGGACCACCACCTCCCCAGGGCCAATGAGAGGGGAGCCTCGCTGCCCCCTTCCGGGTCATATATGGTCCCGGGGACCACTCCTCCCTGGGGCCGGCCCGTGCAATTAAAGGAGTGGGGCGAGCGGCCCTCCTCCTGGAGCCACTAATGGTCCTGTGGACCCCCCCCAAGGGCCACCTCCTGCTATCTCTGAGGTGCCCACACTCGGGAAATAGCTGTTTGCTCTGACTTGGAGGGAGCTTTGACAGTTCACGCCCAGTCAGAGCAAACACAAACTTCGCTTCCAGCAAGCAGCAGCTTGCTGGGAGTGGAGTTTTCGTCTGTTTCCCTGCCCGCTGTCAATCGGGCAGGGAAACAGACAAACAGATTGGTCCTGCATGCAGGGACTTGCACATTTAGATGGAAGCCTGGAGCCGGCAGAGACTGCATGGGCATTCTGGCTCCCCGCGCGGTCCCCAACACTGCAGATTGGGTGCCTTAGGTGGGGCCAGGGCACCCAGAATGAAGAGACCAGGACCCGGGGGATGGTTTCTCTGGGGCCGAAATCGCCCCAGGCAATGGTGCCATCCGGCTGATATCGGCCCGGGGAGGGGGCCACATGACCCCCTCCTCCATTGAATTTCGACTGGGCCCCGAGGGTTGGGGTCCCCAGGGCCATTCTGGCCCTGATGCTCATTTCACAGAAATTAAGCCTCACGAGGAAGCACTTACATATATAAACATAGCAGGTGCGCCAGCTGAAGCTCCACTTTTGTAAAGGACAAATGATCCTAACTCTGGGGTTGGCAAGGGGAAAGTGAGTGTACTTTCTCGGCAAATCCATATTAAAAGACGATCTGAAATGCTACGTGGAGGTGCATGCATCGTTGATTTATTGAAGCGTAATCTGTATTGACTTTGACAAGTGGGTCCTTCGCCGTTTGGACCCGCCCACTTTAGTAGTATGCAAAGGTCTTCCTACCTTTTGCCAGGATGATGGACAACTTAACAAGCGGCCCCCCAGAGCGTTTCCCACCGATTTTGGTGACGCGTTCTTGATGCCGAAGAATATGAGGAGATCTCCACCAAACAAAGAAGCACTTGTTCATATAGTTAAGAAAGAAGACCCTTGTTTAGTGGAGATTTACCTCTTTGTAGTCTTGTTGTCTTCTTTATAGGAGGATTCATGTTGTCATGTTATCACATATTTCTGGATAAATACAAACTAGGAACCATCATATTGCTGAAATGCACACAAGGTCACTGGAGACATTTCCTCATGGTTCATTATGCACTCACAGACACAGTCAGGCACTCTCACACCCACTCACAAACCCACTCAAGTGATCATGCACTCACTCACAGAACCACTCAGACACTCTCACAGCCACTCACAAACCCATTCAGACACTCATGCACCCACTCACAGACCCACTCAGACATGCACACCCACTCACAGACCCACTCAGACACTCATGCACCCAGTTACAGAGCCACTCATACTCTCTCACACCCACTCACAGACCTACTCAGAGACTCATGCACTGACTCACAGACCCACCCGGAGACTCACACACCCACTCACAGACCCAAATCAGAGACTCACACACCCACTCACAGACTCACACACCGACTCACAGACTCATTCAGACACTCATGCACTCACTCACAGACTGACTCACACACTCATGGAGGCACTCACAAACCCACTCAGACACTCTCACACCCACTCACAGACATACTCAGACACTCACTCAGATACTGATGCACCCACTCAGATACTCACGCACCAACTCACCAACCCATACAGCCACTCACACCCACAAAACCACTCACACACCCAATCACAGACCCATACAGCCACTCACACACCCACTCACCAACCTATACAGCCACTCACACACACACTATCAAAGGTTACAGTTAGGAAATACAATTTTAAAAACCTTCGAAATTCACTAAAAAAACACAGGTTACAGGGATGTTATAGTTAGGAATTAACATTAAAAACGTCAGAAATTCACTGAAAAAAACTAAAGGTTACAGGGATGTTATAGTTAGGAATTAGAATTTAAAAAACGCTAGAAATTCACAGAAAAAAACAAAGGTTAAGGGGACGTTATAGATAGGCTCAGATTTCACTCGTACAAAACCAGTGAAATTAAGCAATTACAGTTAGCTGAGCTAACTATAACTTACACCCCTGCAATGCACTGCTTATGACATCATGTGTGGTAAAGGCATGAGTGGTAAAGGCATCTGCTTAGGAAACGCTGCATGCATAAAGCATTTGTGGTAAAGGCATACGTTGTATTGTCATACATCGGATTCTGAGCCGTGAGAAGCATAGCCTGGGGAATGCCGCCTTCTGGAAGCACGTTTGTGCATAACGTAAAACAGCATAGCACTGTGCATGTAGCAATGAATGTAGTAGATATTAACAAGGTATAGCATAACATTGTATAGTGTAGGATGATGGCATAGCATAATATAGTACATCATAAAACTACCTGTAATGTAACATAGCATACCTCCAATACCTCCTTGAAGGTCATGGGTGCTGAGGATGATGGCACAAACAGACAAGTAAGGGCATAGATATAACACGCCATGGTACACATAGCACTGTTTCCATGTACGCAGTGCATGTTACCTTTCTGTTGTGGATTTGTATAATTTAAAATTATGTCTGCAAATCTTTGCCTCCAACTATACTATTTAATATTTCATGCGATGTGGAGTGGCTGGAGCAACAAAAACACAATAAATAAATTCATAAATAAGTAAATAAATAAAAAAGTAAATACATAAACAAATAGATAAATACATAAATAAATAAGATGACCTTTAGTTAAAAATGTGAGCAAACACGAGCCACCAACCGCGGTGTCCCTTGTGCCTCACGATTACAGTAGAGGCATCAGGAGATGGTAAGCTTGGTGTTACACAATTTCCTCCAGCGGGGTGAAGATAGACCTAGAGTCCCACCTGAAACTTCAGTGGGGCATTGTCTTAGGAGAACAGATTCATTGTGAATTCTTATAATGGTCAGTGCCAGAGAAATACAAAAATGCACGACAGGTGAACTGCGTGTTTCAAGCCTTCAATTGGAAGGTCTTCTAGACATGGGAGGGTTGTCCCTAGCTATCTTCCCTAGACAATTCTCATAACTGTAAGTAACAAGATTAGGGAGTGAAGAGGTAGTGTCGTACACGGACACTAGGGTGTATACGTCCTCCTCTAATGCTCTGTAGTCAAATCAAAGAGATCCACCATAAAGGGGGTTATTCATAAAAGGTCTGACTGTGTTAGGGAAGTGTGTTTCTCATCCTGGAGTGGATGCACACAGTGTTTGCTTAAATACCCCTCACACACCAAAAGGGCCCTTGGTGTCATGCTTCATCATAGGGGTCTTCCCGCCCCGCTGCGGGACGGGGCGTGCTACGACCTACGACTACGCGGGAGCACTGTTCTAACAATACTATGTGTAGTGATGGGGTAGTGAGAGGAAGGGTCTGGAGTGAATAAAGGTAGGTGAATTAAAAAGGACCTGGCCTCATGGACTTAAAAAACTTTAATAGGTCGTCAAGGCTGGACCTGTTAAAAAGGTGATGTGGAGATGTCCTGCCTATAATGTGCGGATACTCCTATAAAGTCAACATGTTTCGAAGCAAAGGCTTCTTCATCAGGACTGAAAGATCCCCTCAGTACTCACTATGTTGATAAAGCCAAGTAGGTGTGCTATATACAAAAGTGAAAAAATAAGAAAAAATGCAGGAATTTCATGCATTTAATACGATACCTAATAGTACCTCTAATATGTAAATCTGAAAGAGAAAGTACAATTAATAGCGCTTTCCCATGCGCAAACACGCAAAACCTGTGAAAGGAGAATAGATAAAAATAAAGTAAAATTTCCACATAGTGACTGTAGTGTATTCTTAGTGCTAGTAATATCGTGGTCTATCTGTGCAATGACCTGTGGAAAAAAGGAGACAAACGAGACACACACACACACGGAACAGAAATCACACACTCTATTTTTGTGACTAGAGTAATTGTCAAAAGGTTCGTATGTACATAATGTCTTCAAACATTGGTCAATACATACTATGTAATGTAGGAGATAATGCTCCATGAGCCTCTGTAACGGGTAGGGAAGGGTGTCGCCCACGTAATTCTGTTAAATAAAGTTGGAAAATGGTTTTGGTAATTGCTGGCGGATGTCCGAAGCCTGCAACACAAGGGTTTCCTTAACGGCTATGCCGTACTTACGTCTCGGTCGACATTGCCTCGCTCCAAATGACGCCAACCCGCGGCTCCGTGGTGAGAGAGAAAACCGCGGGGAGGCTCTATTTATGTTGCCATTGATTGGCTTTAGGTGGCTGCACCTGTGAGGAGACACGCCCTGACGTACCCGGAAACAAACCCCTCTTGGTTGCTAGTAATTGTTCCGGGGGCGTGCGCTAGAGCGTCATGCCCTGTTGCCATGGTGATGCGGATACATAGGCGGAAGTGAGTGAAAGGCCAGTAGTGAGCCCGCAACTAGAGCGCGGCATTGCCAAAACTGCTTTGTTCACGGAAATGGAAGAGTCAAAGTCCCGTAGTGGGGCCGCAGACGGAGTGCCGCATTGCAGCAGGCGGCTCTTTCAAACGCAATGTGAGCGGTATAGTAAAAGCACTGACCCCACAGTACAGCTGTAAAGTACCACGTAAAAAACACTCAAATGCAGAGGTATTAAGAGGAACGAAGGGAGAATGCGGCACTCTATACAGAAGTTAATAGAGTGTTTGCGAGGGGTGCAGAAAAAATGGCAAGGCCCAAAAGGTTCTGGTTAAACATGATTAATCCTCAGCTGGGTTATATATAAAAGGAGTCATGGTGTGGTCTCTCAGAGGGGACAAGGCGCTTAAAAATGTGCCGCAAGGTGTGTGCTGTCTGCCAACCATAAGATGAGGAATGCTCAATTGTTGAGTCAGGCTGTATACATAGGGATTAGAACAAAGGGGGAGAGTTCCTATATCAAGACAGTTGGGCCCATGGGATGTCATCATTTAGGCCAGTAATGTTGGTCCCCAAGCGGAAAACCCATTGTTGCTCCTTTTCTAGCAAGTCTCTCTCATTTTGGATTTGTTCAATGATGGTCCACCTCAAATCATCCACGGTGTGGGTCATGGTCAGATAGTGGCTGGCCATTTTAGTCGTACTTTGTTTGCAGTGTACATTGCTCTTGTGCTCGCCTATGCAGGTTTTCACTGGTCTGGATGTCATGCCGATGTTTTCCAGTCTGCATGGACATGTGATGATATACACCACGTTTCTGCTGTTACAATTGGTAAATTTTCTTTGTTCCCAGACCTCTCCATTTGTGAACTTGATGTTTCTGCTTCTCTTGGTGAGGCTGCACGTGCTGCAGTTGCCCCAGGGGTGGTGGCCCTGTACAGGTGCGAGATTAAGAAAGGGAGGGTCCCTCTCTAGTGTCGGTCGCGGTCTCGTGTGGACCAGGATATCCTTAAGGTGGATTATAACCATCTCATGTCTTAGTGATAGCCCAGTGCCACACAGTGACTGAAGCCAGCATTAGAATGTGTGCACAACGCCCATCTTTCAGCAGATTGTGCAGCAGTAGGCATGTCAAACATGCAAAAGACATCCACCAAATATTCATACATAAAGCGGCAATAATGCACTGCGTGCAACACTAAGTGATGTGTGATGGGTGACCACGTCTTCAATGCTCGCAGCCAAGTGGCCGTGCCTCCTGCTTTCTCGCTGCCAAAATGAGGAACTCTTTGCCCCTGAAAATCAAAGCTGCCCCTTGTTACAATAATTTTAAGGAGAGGCCGGGAAACGTCTCCATAGCGCGGTTCGAGTCGTGTCCATGCGAGTCGGTCGGAGCTTGTTGAAGCTGCGTACGAGTCGGTCGGCGATTTCGCGGGTGCTTGCATCGTACTCGCTCGGCCGGACCCGCGTACGATTCGGTCGGGAAACAGGGCTCCGAATCGGATCCGGAGAATCCGAATCCGATTCGGAGCCCTACCGGCCGAGATCGGAATCGGCCCCATGGTCTAGGGGAATCCAACTGTCGGTCGGAGGCTTTCCGCACAACATCGTAATCGGCCCCTAAGTTCACTTTTAGAAATTAAAGTGCAAAATTGTGCATAGAACTCACAATGGGCCAGGTCTGTTAGCCGAAACATGATAAGCTATAAATTCCACTAAAAATCTCCAATCACCTATTCTCCATGTGTATCTAGCTCTCATTTCGCTCCTTTAGGCCCTCTCTTACTTTCTGTATTATCTCGCTGTTAGACCTGTCAGCTTACGGTGGCCTTCCCCTAAACATTTTGCCTTACTCCTCTATCCTGCTGAACTCATTTTTGTTGGCCTTAGGGCAGGATGGATTGTACTTTTAGGTCCTGGTAGTGAAAACCTAAATTCGTTTTTCACTATTACAAGGCCTACCTCTCCCATAGGATAACATTGGTTTGCCTTATTACATTTAATAATTGATAACTTTTGATAGGGAGAGGGTAGGAAAGTCATGTTTTGTGTCTGAGGGACTGTAATTTAAAACCATCTTTAATGGTAAAGTTGTATTTTAAGTCACAATTCAGAAAATGCCACTTTTTGAAAGTTGAAACACAAAAAAATACCTGGCCCGGTTTTACTTTATGCTCTTCAATATAACGAGCTACAAACAGACAACCACTATATCTATTTGAATGGACTGTTTATTTATCCACTTCCATTTGATTTATTTTCTCGAGCAAAATTTTATAAAAATTCAATGTACAGAAAAGAAAATGCTTCAATTTCGAATAACAAACATCAAATTATCCATATTAATGTAAACACAAATGACATTAGTACAAACATTAAAACACCAACCACATTCACTCAATCACAGCATCCACCCTACAACTCAACCTAATCTATCAAACGTCAAACACTCATTATGACACACACGGGGAAATATTTTTCAACACAACTGGGGGATACAATTCATCACAATCCCTCACAAAGTACACAAATTGAATCGTGTTTTGAATTCCTCCGTGGACAATAAGCCAACGCGTTTCGAGACCCAGGCTACAGCTGCTGGGACTCTCCTCAGGGCTGCCTCTTAATGGGTATCAACTTTTTTACTGTGGGGAAATAATTCAGAAGCACAATGTCAGAACCCAATCTCTTATTAGACACTCCAACTCAACTATATTAAAAATTAACAAAACAGAATACCTTGGAAACGGCCTTGTTGTCCGAATATACTGTGCTTAAAAGCAATCAGAACTGACTTCCATACATGCTGTATCAACGCTGTTCATTAACCACGTTTTGCACCAAGGTAATCGTTGTTTTAGTTGGCTTGTTTAGTGACACATGTTACTTTAGGAGATATCCTGAGTTTCTATTGGAATTATTTTCCAGCATTCAAGGTGCGGCTGCATTTCTGGTGCAAAACGTGGTTAATGAACAGCGTTGATACAGCGTGTATGGAAGTCAGTTCTGATTGCTTTTAAGCACAGTATATTCGGACAACAAGGCCCAGATATTTCTGAAAACAAGGCACCTACGTTAGTCTGGGGTGGTGTGGCTTGCGTGGATCCCAATATATTTTCTTACCCAGAATGTCCGGCAAACTTTGACTAAATCCCAGATTTTCCTCATATTTTTGTGAAGGAATATTTCAAAATCTGTGAGGATCCCTACAATTCTACCAGACAGCATTCCAAAACTTCTCCCAATAATAATACTACCCCAAATGTTCACAAAGTATTATGCATTTAGTACTTTAATTACATAGAACCTCATAACAGCAATTCACTTGCTATCACCATAAATTAAATAAGGATAAAGCAGAATTTCGAAGAAGTCAATACATTTCAAAAAGCAGATTTATAATACTCAGATCTTAAATCGCAATGTATAAAAATCAGACAATGTTAGTCGATGTTCTGCAGAGATGTCTAGAGAGGTCACTTATAATACAGATGCTTTCAGCTTTAGATTCCCTGATTATGGTTTCCAAAATATTTGGTACAAGGAGATGAATCCTTCGGCGTGTTGACCCTGGCAGGGTTATCTAGATATTAAACCATTTTTGAAAGAAAGATAGTATGTCATAGCAGCCCTTTGTGACATGTCAGGCCTAATTGGGTCATTTAAGATTTACACTACTACTAGTTAGGGTATTTGCGTCCCTCTGCAGCAGACACATTAACCATAATTTGGGCCTCCCCTGTTACATAATTCCAGTGCCCCAGTACAACAGGCTAATAATAATAAGTCATATTGGAATCTGGAGTTTCCTGATTGTACATTGCTTCTGAATGACTGGCAGGTTTAAGTAGTGACAACCACATATATCTCAGGAATATGAAAGGTCATGAAAGTTGCTGGCTTAATTACTACATGACTGTTGTTTGAAACACCATATGTGAAAGGATGAGAAGGGAGTTCAGCTAATTCCCATTGAATTCTTGTCCTCTCAGCTGTGTCTGGTAACTAGTGTTGGTACCACCTTTTACATCAGCTCCTCGCCACAACACTGTGTTGTCCTTCAGTGGTCTGTCATACCCCTGTATTATTCATCAGCTACCTAAATAGTTTATCATCTGGATTAAACCTCCCCTTATGTAGATGACACCCAAATCATTAAAAAAAATTGGTGGTCTAGAAGACATCTACAATTTAAAACTTGATGACTGCCTTTGGGCCATAAACACATGAATGAAGAATAATCATGTTCCGCAAAACCAGAGATTATGACCAAACACTGCGTTGCATCTGCCCATAACTTGATTAGCAACAGAAACTGCAAGCCATCCTCACGCTCACATTCTCCAAACATGACTAAAACAAAATCCTAAACCTTGGCACACCCCTATACATCTTACGCAAAATACAACACATCCAAAATGTTGCTCTAAGACTTCTGCGCTTTCACCCAAGAGAACATATGACTCCAATCTTTTAATCACTCCATTGGCTACCTATAGCAAGAAGGGCAATGTATGATGCATTTTGCTTGTCCACAGATCCTTTAAGGAAAAGGACAGCTATGCCTACAGACTAAACTCAAGTAGTACAAAGTAGTACAAATAAAACAGGGCACTGCGCTCAAGGATTGCATGACTTATCATAACACTTTATCATGAGAAATCGGTTCGAGGCACTGCTTTCTCAGTACAAGCCGTCAAACTCAGGAACTCACTGTCAGCCAGCATTCAAAGCATCCCCAAGCATATACACTACAGAAGACAGTTAAAACATGGCTATTCCCAAGACAACTACACCACCACACACCCCATACATCCCAGCAACAGAACCCAGAAAGACTGTCACACCCTCAGGTTCATTCTTCAGTTTCCAATCCACAGATTGGAAACAACCCAGCCAGCAAACTACTTTTGATAGGCAGGTAAGTTAAAGAGGGCTTACCTTTTGTTCACTGAGGTAATATACATTAATACTAATGCCCTGAAACTCAGCGGTTGGCATCCAACTTTAACTTACACATCTGACATTCGCATAAGACATATCTGCTATAGGGGTTGCCCATCACAAGTACAGTGCAACCAATAAACTTGCCATCACTAAATGAATAGGCAGGGAATAACTGAAGACATCTGTCACGAACTGCGGGTCAATCAGAGGACTTTAATCTAGTCCATAATTGCAGTTCTCAATTATCTATACACTATGGCAGCTTCTTTACATCTGACAATGACACTCAGATATAGGATGATAGTAACAAAACACATCCCAGCAGATGTATCCACTTTTGTTTACCTCCATCCATGCCAGTTCAGGCCCACAACCATACACAACATTTCTGATTGGACAACCCAGTGGAGTAACCAGCTAAGCAGACAGTCGCCTGAAACTGAACTCAGACAAGACGGAGGTCCTCATCCTCGGCTCCTCCCCCTCCGCCTGGGATGACTCCCTGGTGGCCGGCCGTGCTGGGAGCCGCACCGACGCCCACCGACCACGCACGCAACCTGGGGTTCATCCTGGACTCATCACTCTCAATGACCCAACAAGTCAACGCCGTCTCCTCCTCCTGCTTCAACACCCTCCGCATGCTTCGCAAGATCTACAGATGGATCCCCACCGGAACCAGAAAGACAGTCACCCACGCCCTCATCAGCAGCAGACTGGACTACGGCAACGCCCTCTACGCTGGAAGCACGGCCAAACTCCAGAAAAGACTTCAACGTATACAGAACGCCTCCGCACGCCTCGTCCTCGGCATCCCCTGCCACTCCCACATCACTGCCCACCTGAAGGACCTGCACTGGCTCCCAGTCAACAAGAGGATCACCTTCAAGCTCCTCACCCACGCTCACAAAGCACTCCACAACGCCGGACCAGCATACCTCAACAAGCGTCTCACCTTCTACACCCCGAATCGCCAGCTTCGCTCCGCCGACCTCGCCCTCGCCACCGTCCCACGCATACACAGAACCACCACCTGCGGCGCATCCTTCTCCTACCTCGCCGCCAAGACGTGGAACACCCTCCCCACCCATCTGCGTCAGACCCAGGACCTGCTGACCTTCAGGAGACATCTCAAGACCTGACTGTTCGAGCAGTAGCTGCTACCCGCCCCCCCCCTCAGCACCTTGAGACCCTCACGGGTGAGTAGTGCGCTATACAAATTGATGATCGCCAGGACTGTTTGTAAGGTAGTCGCCGGGACTGTTTGTTCTCCTGTCTCCTGCCCCCACGGACCACAGCGTCTAGGATTCCTAGCGCGCGGACGCGCTATAAAAGGCAAGGCGCGCCCCGCGGCGCTTGTAGTCGCCGGGACTGTTTGTTCTCCTGTCTCCTGCCCCCACGGACCACAGCGTCCAGGATTCCTAGCGCGTGGACGCACTATAAAAGGCAAGGCGCGCCCGCGGCGCTTGCAGTCGCCGGGACTGTTTGTTCTCCTGTCTCCTGCCCCCATGGACCACAGCGTCCAGGATTCCTAGCGCGTGGACGCGCTATAAAAGGCAAGGCGCGCCCCGCGGCGCTTGTAGTCGCCGGGACTGTTTGTTCTCCTGTCTCCTGCCCCCACGGACCACAGCGTCCAGGATTCCTAGCGCGTGGACGCGCTATAAAAGGCAAGGCGCACCCCGCGGCGCGGGACGCGCCCGGGCAAAGCCCAGGCCAAGAGCGGGCCCGTCCACGCCCGTCGGCGCCCGGAGAAGGCTGGGCTGGGTCTACCCTCTTTACATCTTCAGCCGTTTGAGGTACAGACGATTTTATTTATTTTACACCGCAGATGGCGAAAGTAAAGGGAACGAGAGCGAAGATGGGAGGGGGAGTCGGAACTACTTTGGACTCTTTCCTAGTAAGAGCAGCCAGCGTCCTCTCGCATGAGATTGAGCTGACGGAAAGGCGTCTCTCTATGGAGCCGCTTCTTTTATCACAGGGTGTGTCCTCAGGCCTTGTAAATGATATCCTCCCAGTTACGCAACCAATACAACCAATGCAATCGCCATTGCCCCAAAATACTTTAGTCCTTATACAAGACCAACATGGGCCATTGCTTTCCAATTTGGATACAGGGAGCTTACCAAGTACAGGTAAAGAGCACTCCCCCTTGAATGGCTCATTACTGGATTCTTCACCTATTCCTCCGGCTAAGCGAACTAGAGCAGGAGGGCCCGTTAGTGGAATAAAAGCCAAACAACCTAAAACTACTCGTGTGCCTAAAACTAAAACTGTCCAAACAAAAGTGCAGATTACGAATTCTAAAAAACAGGTAGCGTCAGTGTCTCTTAACACACCATTGTTTCAGGCACTGCAACCGGAATCTTTTTGGACAGAAGTTTCTACAAGGCTAAAAGATATAATGTCTCCCATTTTGACTAAATTGTCTTTAATTGAAACACGGCTGGGGGAATTAGAAACGCAGAATTGTTTACTACTTGCCCGTATGCCCCCGCAGAATGTTGCTTCTATGATAGCACCTAGGAATACTGAATCAGCACCATCGATAGAGGCACGAGGGCCATCTCCATTCTCAATAATGACTTTGAAATCTTCTATACCCCCTGGAGGCTTCTCCAACGCTGTCTTACAGCCCTTAAACCCCTTCCCTAATACGAATGTAACAAGGGTTACTCAGCCCGGCCAAGGACTAAATGACGGGGACCTAGTTCGCCAGCCATTACTACCAAGGATGGAAGGTAGAAGAGCTATGCACCAGGCAGGCTTACCTGAGAACCTTACTGGAATACTTAAGCACCAGCCACAACAAACTCTTCATCTCCCCCCTGCCGCTGCACCACTGGTCCTGGTTTTGGCAAATGTCCCACTTCATCGAGAAGATCAAAGTGAAACTACAAGACAACTAATGGACAAATGTCTTCATTGGTTAACAAGTAATGTCCATATGACCGAGGGGGGGAGAAGGCAATTGGCCAATGAAGTTATTATGGCCAGGAGAGTGGGATGGGTGGGGGGTTTAAGAAAAGCGTTTGGTGGCGACTGTGTGGTAATTAATTTTAACAATGTGCACACAAGCGCTTCTCTTCTAGCCAACTCCCATGGCTTTTCTCAAAGGAACTCTCAGATAATACCTTTACCCCTGGAATACTTCTACAATGGCCAGGGTGTGACCATGAGAGGGGAATACAGGGGTACACAATTGAAAACGCCTTATGATATAAACGAGGGACCCCTTTTAAATCCTGGAATTAGTTTATATAATAGATTGGCACCCCTGTCGAACTTGGAGGAATGCGATTGACTACCTGTATTACCCCCTAAACCATTAAGCAGGGCAACTATTGTGGCCCTTGCAGAGGTTAGCCCCTTGGGGATTCCACTGCGTACACGATCGTCCAAGGATGCCACCATAGTTGCAAATTTAGCACCCAGGGGGGTACAGGAATTTGAGTACCTCTTGCCAACCTGCATAACTAAGATTGAGGGAACGGGGCCCAATATGTTAACGTGGAACGTGGCAGGTCTAGCTTCTAAAATAGCTAACCCTGAATGGATAAATAAGTGGCAATGTATGGAGGTAATATTCTTTCAAGAGACCTGGGCCATAGATCCAATTTTCTTTTCAGGCTTTCGCACCTTCCATTGCCCAGCTGTTCCATCACTCTCTGGAAGGGCGAAGGGGGGTTTACTTACTCTATTTGCAAATACTATACCCCTACAAATCAAAGAAGTTGGTCCTAGACATACTCATTTTCAGATTTTTCAGAAGGGTAGTAGGAAACAGGGCATTTGGACAATTGTTAATTTTTACAATAATGAGTTTGGGAGGAACTCGAGGCAAGTGGTAGATGCACTAGCATTAGAGATTGAGAAATTGTATAATGGGAAAAATGGGGGTAGTGTAAACCTTGTATGGGTGGGGGATTTTAATGCTCATCTCTGTAAGTTCAATGGCACTAGGGTATGTGGAGTAGAGGACTCCTACAATAACCTCTTTTCACACTTTGCGCATAATGAGTACGGTGATGTTTTGAACAGTCTGTTATATAAGTGGAACTTGTCCTTAATAAATGTACCAGAAGAGGGAGGGCAAGAGTCCACTTTTAGAAGGGGTACCCAAGAGTCTACTATAGACCTTATTTTAGCTTCGGCTCATTTACATGGGAAAGTGGTCCACACGAGTACTCGTTTTTGCTCTTATATTGATCACGCTATGTTATCTATTTATTTAAGTATTTTATCTGATCCTAAAGAGCACAATAAGGTTGTAGGAGGTGTAAATTTGTCCAGAAAAAATGGTTACCAGTTGAAGTGGTCACAAGTACAAAGATTAAATTTAAGCTCTGAAATTATAGCTCAAATAAAGGAGGAAATATTAGCCTGTCTGGAAGAGAATTCATCACCTCTATTCTTGGTTACCCAGTTTATTGCTCTTCTGGAAAAATTAAAATTAGCACTCACACGGGTTAAGTCAGCTAATGCTACCGTCAAAGTGGGGTGGTTTGATACACCCTGTACAACAGCAAAAAGCCCTTGTGAAAGCTTTAAATACGCATCCCAGAGATTGTTCCGTAGTGTGTGCGTTACGTAAAGATTATAAACTAGTGAGGAGGACTAGGGAGGAAGATCTTAGGGCACAGGCATGGGTAGATCTTGAGGAAGCAGCTATGTCAGGCAGTAGTAAAGATTTCTGGAAAATTGTGAATGCCCCACATTTTAAAGACATCCAGGATCCTACATTAGATGTGCATGTAGAGGAAGAGGCATGGGTGAGCCATTTCGAAGGAATATTTGGCTTAGCAATCTCCCCAACTCCACTACTATCCTCCCCGAGATTTTACCACAGGGAGGGCTAATTTTCTCTGTATTAGAGATAAGAAAGGCGCTGGAAGCCTGCACCCCTGGTAAGGCGCCTGGGCCAGATGGAGTTCCAATTGATCTCTTTCAGCAGGATTATAATATGTGGGTGCCTTTACTTACAAACATTTTTAACAGTATTCAGATAGTAGGCCCGCCTCTTTCTTGGAACCAGAGTTTAATTGTGCCCATTTTTAAAAAACATGATAGGGGATCCCCAAAGAATTATCGCCCCATATCCCTCCTCGACACTACTGCCAAACTCATGGGACGGGTCCTTTTGGCCAGATTGGAGGACTGGGCCGAATCGCATAATATTTTTATGAAGGCACAATATTGGTTTCGTAGAGGAATGGGGACGGTCGATCAGTGTTTAAATCTCTCCCTCAATATAGGGAAATACACTAAGGCAAAGGCTGGCAAATTGTATATGGCTTGCATGGACCTAACCTCGGCCTTTGACTGTGTGTCACACCCGAGGTTGTGGTCCATGATGGAGAGCATGGGTATTGATCCACCAATAATTGGCTTCATACGTCAGTTGTACGCTAATGCCACTGCCTGTGTGAGGTATGGCAGGAAGGGGGAGTGCACTCGCCTTTTTAAAAACGAAAAGGGAGTAAGACAGGGCTGTGTTCTCGCCCCGTTTCTTTTTTCAATCTACACCAACGGGGTAGAGTCCTCCCTGTCTGCTCTACCGGTAGATGTGCCTAAATTTGATCATAACCCCCTTCCGATTCTGGCGTACGCTGACGATGCGGTATTGATGGCCAGATCGGGCTTAGCCTTACAAACGCTAATAACAGCCTACTCCGCCTTTATGGCCTCCCTTGACCTAAAGGTCAATGAATCGAAATCATTTATAATTGTGTCTGGAGCTGCAAGAGGTGAAAGACATCCCCACTTCCAGTTGTCAGGCAAGAAAATTGAGATAGTTGACTCCTTTTCATACCTTGGAGTGCTTTTTGATAAAGACCATTCATGGTCTAAATTAGTGGCAGCAAGAGCTCAGGGTATGCAAAGGAGTGTTAACGCTGTTAAAAGATTTGCTAAGAAGTTGGGAGGCAGCCCACTGGATGAAATCAAGAACATATATTCGGCTAAAACAAAGTCCGCTGCAATATATGGGGCAGGTGTATAGGGGTATGGTTAACGTTGCACCGCTACAACAAATAGAAGATTCCTTTTTTTAAATCGTGTGTCCTTACCGCAATCAGCCCCAAACTATATTTTACACTGTGAATTGGGGCTTCCTATTTGAGCGACAACGTAAGACTGGCTCCAGTCTTGTTGTGGCTATCAGTATGGCGGAGGTCTACAGTGGATTTGACTCAAACCATTATTAAGGACTGTTGTAATTTAGATTATTATTAAAAAATTGGATGGTTAAACTATGTAGAGATCCATCTGAAAGCGTTAGGGATGGGAGAATTATTTCAGGACCCTGAGTCCTGTAAAAGGGTTTCAAAGGAAAGAATAACTGAACTATTTATTAATAGATCAAAGTATGCTCGAAGAGAAAAGAAACGCACTTACCATTCCTCCATTCTTTATGATTTGGTACCACCAAGATTGGGGAAGGTTTTCAGTATTTATCACGAATAAATAATGCGCAGCACAGATTTATTCTTTTTCGTTTCCGCATGAACATGATCCCGCTACTCCTGGGATACCCCCAAAATAAATATAAATTAGCAGATCTCTCACCCTGTCCTTGTAATAATCACGCAGTACAGTCAGATCTGCATATTGTATTATTTTGTAAGACCTACACAGAGGAAAGGAAATCATTTATACTCCCCATCCTGAGGTACCACAATTTTAGGCAGTGCCGGGTGGCTATGTACTTTTTAAAATCTCTACGGGACCCATTTGTATGCTGTTCTGTTGCCTCATTTTTGTGGGCTTGTTTTAGGAAGAGGAAAAAGGCGGGACGAGATTTTAGTTGTAACAATTAATTGACTAATTTTAATTCAGAATTGCTTCTTTTTTTCCTAAATGTTTTTTATATGAATTTATGTGGTTCACGGCAACTGTTTAATTCTTATTTTAAATGTGTATATATGTGTATACATTGTGTTGGAATAATAGATCATTTGTGCTTTTATGATCAGTTTTAAAAAGATCGAATAAAGCTGTGTGACTGACTGACTGGATGATTGATTGATTGATTAATAATATAAAAATACCATAAAGGGACCTGCAGAGCTGCTCAAAGCTGCCAGCATGCTGAAAAACCATAGACTGTGCATTTGTGTCTCTCACACCTCATCATCCACCACACTGCTACGAGCTGCATCCCATAACTAGACAACCGCACCTCGGTGGTCATCACCCACAAAATGGTAACACTTCCCACATAGGATCACAAGAAGGCACCCTTCCATCCGCCTATACGGAGTAGCTCAGTGCCCATGTAGGTAAGAATCTCTTTGCCACACAAAAAGGGTGGTAAGTGCAATACAATACATTGCAATATTTATCATTTGTATATCACCAACATTTGTTTTGATCCTATTAAATGTTTGTTTTCATCGCACTTCAGATTTACAAAACAAAGGGCCATATTATCAAGAACGGTGCAAACATATCGCCGCTTTAGCGGCAGGAAACTGCTGCTAAAGCGGCAAAAGGGGCTTGATAATATGCCCTATAGAATTCCAATAGAAGCCCAGGTTCTGGTGTCAAGGACATCAAACCTGGGCTTCTATTGGAATTCTATAGGGCATATTATCAAGCCCCTTATCGCCGCTTTAGCGGCAGTTTCCTGCCACTAAAGCGGCGATAATGTTTGCGCCATTCTTGATAATATGGCCCTAAATGTTCTTCATTTCTGCTTTCATAACTTCTAATATATGTTGGAATGTTTTGCACAGTTCATTTACAGGTATTTATATTATTTGTTGATTAGAGACAAATTGACATCATACAGTCTTTCTTTTCGCACTCCCTGTACTCAGGGAAGTGGAATTATGAGATACTGTGGCTACTGCGTTTTCCAAATAATTATGAATTTGCAGCATTTATCATATAATCCATCATCTGATGCATAACCTGCAGATTTTAACAAGTAAAATTTGTTTCTAGCTGAAACGGATTAGAAATAACTAGAAACACTCCATCACATGCTGCCTCATAGCAAAAGGTCCTTCGCAAAGTTTGCCTGGTCACCTTTCAGTGACCTATAGCGGTATTGGGATGTGGAACTGGTACTAATGATGTGAAACTTCTGCCTAGACAGTGCTACTTGTGTAGAAATGACAAAATAATGAAGTAATATTATCACAAAATGTGCAGCATTAAGCAGCATAATTTGTGTTTTCTTGCTGCATAATTTAGTTAATATAGAAAACAATTGGTTCTGTTGGGAGATGCAATTGCTGTGATACATGTATTCAATGCAAAACAAAAGATGTTTCACACTTCCTTATTCAAAATGAAACAACGATTTCAGTTAAGAACACACCAGGAAAACACAAGTAGAGTTGATTTACTCTTATATTTTTGAAAAATATTGAATATGAAAAGGCTGTCACAAATACAAGTAAATTGCAAAAATACGAAAGTGACTATTGTGAGAAGGTGACATGAGGTGACTGGTGAGGTGAATAGTACAATATATACAAAACAGACATATGTGACATAAATAAAAAGAATTGTTGAACTTTTGTCCTGTCTCGTTATTTAACACATGTAATACAAGACCCAACATGAATTGCCTATTGGTCAAAAGGTCAAGACGTAATGAGGCTCCAATACGTGAGTTCAATCGCAGTGCATCAATGTGGGAATTCTTCCTAATTGAAAAAGCTGAAAACCTCCACCATCTGGTTGGAGTCTTAATAGTGGGTGATGCCACAGCAACACACGACATCCACCAGCCGTTTGGAGTCCTGTGCTAATATCTTCAATTTGTAAATGCAGCCAAGAAACAAAGTCGAGTGCTTGAGAACAGCAAGCGTCTGTTCTTCCTCCAAGGATTTCCAACCGGATGGTGGAGGTTTTCAGCTTTTTCAATTAGGAAGAATTCCCACATTGACCTTTTGGCTGTCCACCCCTCCTTTCATAGTCCTGAGGAAGACCCGCAGTGACGTTTACCATTCCACACCGTGTCCAGGGTCGAAACGTGGACACTTTTCCATCACACATGTCCACACAGTTCTCTTGACCAATAGGCAATTCATGTTGGGTCTTGTATTACATGTGTTAAATAACGAGACAGGACAAAAGTTCAACAATTCTTTTTATTTATGTCACATATGTCTGTTTTGTATATACTGTACTATTCACCTCACCAGTCACCACATGTCACCTTCTCACAATAGTCACTTTCGTATTTTCGCAATTTACTTGTATTTGTGACAGCCTTTTCATATTCAATATTTTTCAAAAATAGAAGAGTAAATCAACTCTACTTGTGTTTTCCTGGTGTGTTCTTAACTGAAATCATTGTTTCATTTTGAATAAGGAAGTGTGAAACATCTTTTGTTTTGTATTGAATACATGTATCACAGCAATTGCATCTCCCAACAGAACCAATTGTTTTCTATATTATCAATACCCAGGTTCTGAGGGACACCGGGTCGCCCCATTATCCTTAATAGCATAATTTAGTTAAGCTTGCCACATAATTTGGGCTTCCCATGTCCCACAATTCCAGCGCCCCACTGTACACCAGAAAGATTGTCACATAGTTCACTATCCAAAATCCTCTCACTTTGCAGTCAGCTAAAGAAAATTTAACCACAACTCTGGGGCTGATTCCGATCTCGGTCGGAGGCGCACCCAATACCATTCGGTCGGGAAAAAAGCCATGCGAAAGCCTGTTTCCCGACCGATCCGTACATCATCCCGAACGAGTAAGTACGATGCGCACAACAGCATAGAATCCGGCCGAGTCGTACTCACCCAATCCAGGTCCTGTTCTCCGACCGAGGCGAATCCGGAAACGCAGAAACGAGTCGCACGGAAGGGAAAATGCAGCCCCGTCCGGCCGAACAAGTACGATGCGCTTTCCGTACGCGCCGAACCCGTTGCTACGTCCGGCACGTCAAAGCTTCCGGGAGAGGCGCACATAAGCTCCGATTTGCGCCACAACACGATCCACGGCTACGAGGCGAACACGCCAGCGACGAGGACGACGCGAAGCAACGAGAAAGACGAACGACACGAACCAACCATGAATCCCTTCGTCCCGATCCTACCAATATTCTACATTTACCACCGGAACAGGCACGGACACGTACGGCGCAGAAGGTAAGTCAGACACCAACCACAAAAACATACAACACGTACACGACACATCACACACACACAGAGGGATGCAGAATTTACTTACACCAGCAACAGCAGCACCATAGGGGCGGGATGCCCATCACCAATGCCACATATGCACACAGGGGCCTGGATTCGCACCACCACTACCACCCCTACCCAGGGGGGGCCGGATGCCAACCACTACTACCACCCTTAGCCATGGGGGTGCCAGATGCCCACCACTACTACCACCCTTACCCAGGGGGGTGCCAGTTGCCCACCACTACTACCACCCTTAGCCATGGGGGTGCCAGATGCCCACCACTACTATCACCCTAAGCCAGGGGGGCTGGATGCCTACCACTACTACCACCCTTAGCCAGGGGGTGCCAGATGCCCACCACTACTACCACCCTTACCCAGGGGGGCTGGATGCCTACCACTACTATCACCCTAAGCCAGGGGGGCTGGATGCCTACCACTACTACCACCCTTAGCCAGGGGGGTGCCAGATGCCCACCACTACTACCACCCTTAACCATGGGGGTGCCAGATGCCCACCACTACTATCACCCTAAGCCAGGGGGGCTGGATGCCTACCACTACTATCACCCTAAGCCAGGGGGGCTGGATGCCTACCACTACTACCACCCTTAGCCAGGGGGGTGCCAGATGCCCACCACTACTACTACCCTTAGCCATGGGGGTGCCAGATGCCCACCACTACTATCACCCTAAGCCAGGGGGGCTGGATGCCTACCACTACTACCACCCTTAGACAGCGGGGTGCCAGATGCCCACCACTACTACCACCCTTACCCAGGGGGGGGCTGGATGCCTACCACTACTATCACCCTAAGCCAGGGGGGCTGGATGCCTACCACTACTACCACCCTTAGCCAGGGGGGGGCTGGATGCCTACCACTACTATCACCCTAAACCAGGGGGGCTGGATGCCTACCACTACTACCACCCTTAGCCAGGTGGGTGCCAGATGCCCACCACTACTACCACCCTTACCCAGGGGGGGCTGGATGCCTACCACTACTATCACCCTAAGCCAGGGGGGCTGGATGCCTACCACTACTACCACCCTTAGCCAGGGGGGTGCCAGATGCCCACCACTACTACCACCCTTACCCAGGGGGGGCTGGATGCCTACCACTACTATCACCCTAAGCCAGGGGGGCTGGATGCCTACCACTACTGCCACCCTTAGCCAGGGGGGTGCCAGATGCCCACCACTACTACCACCCTTACCCAGGGGGGGCTGGATGCCTACCACTACTATCACCCTAAGCCAGGGGTGCCAGATGCCTACCACTACTACCACCCTTACCCAGGGGGGCTGGATGCCTGTCACTACTACCACCTCTACCCATGGGGGCTGGATGCCTACCACCAACACCACCCCCACTCATAGGATGGACAATGCATGACACAACCAGCACACCACAACCTAGGGAATGCAAGAAAAAGACATCCCCCCAACACCATGACAAGCGTGTGTAGACTGTGTCAAATGCCTACAACACTGAACATGACTTTGAACATACAATGTGACCCCCTAACACATGTGCCACACATATATGTGTGTGGCCCCCACAATGCAAGCAGGCCATGACCATTGTGGCTATGGGGTCCAAACCCCCATCATCACAGTGACCAAAAGGTAAGTGTGGGGTCCATAGCTGAAGCACAGTTTTGAACATTGTGGCAATGGGGTCTAAACCCCCATCATCACAGTGACCAAAAGGTAAGTGTGGGGTCCATAGCTGAAGCACATTTTGAACATTGTGGCAATGGGGTCCAAACCCCCATCATCACAGTGACCAAAATGTAAGTGTGGGGTCCATAGCTGAAGCACATTTTGAACACTGTGGCAATGGGGTCTAAACCCCCATCATCACAGTGACCAAAAGGTAAGTGTGAGGTCCATAGCTGAAGCACATTTTGAACATTGTGGCAATGGGGTCTAAACCCCCATCATCACAGTGACCAAAAGGTAAGTGTGGGGTCCATAGCTGAAGCACATTTTGAACATTGTGGCAATGGGGTCCAAACCCCCATCATCACAGTGACCAAAATGTAAGTGTGGGGTCCATAGCTGAAGCACATTTTGAACACTGTGGCAATGGGGTCTAAACCCCCATCATCACAGTGACCAAAAGGTAAGTGTGAGGTCCATAGCTGAAGCACATTTTGAACACTGTGGCAATGGGGTCTAAACCCCCATCATCACAGTGACCAAAAGGTAAGTGTGGGGTCCATAGCTGAAGCACATTTTGAACATTGTGGCAATGGGGTCCAAACCCCCATCATCACAGTGACCAAAATGTAAGTGTTGACAAAGAAAAAGCTGCAACTGCCAAACTGCATGGATGATTCCTGGTCACAGAACATAAAACACATCAGTGGCAAAGTAGTGCATGTGTCCCATTGCAACATAGATTGGGGGAGGCAAATACTGCAGTGCAAATAAGACATACCTTTGGCCATGTGCAGACAAACAACACCCATGGGGGCTGACACTGTCAACATTCATCAATGACACAATGACAGAAGTGACCATCAGAATGCAGACCCACATATTTGCACCAATGGGCACACAAATGCAGATACCCTGTGGAGACTGTAGATGTGAGGTGAACAGATACCATACCATGGCAGCAATGGGACACACAAACCATGATCATTGTGCTGACCGATGACCTAGGAGTCCCAGGGACAGCAGGGGAAACCCACCAAACAACATACAGACATTGGCACACCTAAGATATGCCAATGCAGTGGT
Organism: Calotriton arnoldi; assembly: GCA_963921515.1. Lineage (NCBI taxonomy): Eukaryota > Metazoa > Chordata > Amphibia > Caudata > Salamandridae > Calotriton > Calotriton arnoldi. Next base: position 286,030 of record CAWUFW010002702.1, on the reverse strand, counting down.
GCAGATGCACAAACACAAACAGGCAGACCCACACTGCACATCAAACACAACAGGTGAGGGGGGGTGCCAATGTCCCCAGGCAACCACACAACACATGAGGAGGCCTGAATACCAATTATACAGATGTGCATACAGTGCCACACAAAGGTAACTCATGGATCCAAATCCCCTATGTGGGCAATCAGGCATTGTTAGATGAGAGGGAGCACAAATCACACATGTCACACAGGCACGTAGGAACAGCAACTGACACAGCAAGACACAGACACACCACAGCACTACCCCCAGGGCCCCCACAATGTGGTGCCCCTGGGCTGCATTACAATCCCACTGTGATGACAAAGCTAAATGTCGTTCACACTGTGAACCACAGTCATGTGTCCTGAGCAACAAACTACCATCACACCTACACAAGCACAAATCAATCAGCACGGCCAGTAAGCCAAGGCCAACATGGAGGTAGGGGTCTAGCCGGGCAACAACTCTCATCTGCACACACTCAACACCACACACCACGAAGTCCAACAATGTGCAGCAGTGAAGCACACATGCACTGGTGACATTGCACGTGCACCCAAGACAATCCCAGGGTGGTGGGTGGGAACCAAGGTGCAGAAACACATCACACATGGCCACTCAACAAGACTCCTGAATGTCTGACACACTGCACACTACGCTGTACATGGACATGACGGCAATACCACACCAACCAATGGGATCCCAGCCACAGTCACACACCAATGAAGAAGCCAAGGTCACCCACAAAGAACACACATAGACAACAACCAACATTGCAGCCCGGACCCTGAGGAGTGCCAGCAGTCACACACACAACGTGTCACAATCACTGAAAGATAACACAAACTGGAAATCACATGACAGGTGTAAACAACAAGTGCCAAGGGGAAACCTGACTGTGACCCATCTGCGTCTGCACACAAACCCAGCCCTGACAGCAAACACACCTATGGGTGACACCCTGATGACCAGTAATGTGCCATGCACCCACATCACAGAGAACCCAGGCAGAAGACTTTGGGGGAACATAGGTCAACTCAGCAAGCATCACAAACAGGTACAACACTAGGGATCCCAGCATGCACAGCAAAACGGAAGTGAACACACAGACATGCTCATACAACACACACCTTGGGCGCAGGCAATGTCACAGGAGTACACACTGCCATGAGGGGACTCCACTCCTGTGTGAGGAAAGCTGTGCCATATGTTGCCTCAGTAGGGCCCCATCATGTCAGCTGAGCACTTGGTCACACAATCAACAATTAGCACCAAATGAAGGCTCCCGTCACATCAGCCTGGTCATGGGAGTGCCAACGAAATCATCAGCACAGATCCAACACACTTGTATAGCAATGTTGCACTGACAACACAGATGAGTCCTTCCCCATTGATGCCCAAACCTGCATGTCCAGTGGAGAAGGCCACACAGTCAGGGAAGTAGACGAATTGAACAATGGCAGGCACAACAGATGTGCAGGGGTGGAAGCCACAGATGTGAATTTGCTAATGTAAGTAGGAAATCCCATTGCCAAATACTGAACACATGACACCCTCAGATGCTGCTAAGGATGACATGGATACACCACAGGATAGGACACATTCCCCCTGGACCACATGGGTTCCTGCACAGTAACACTTCATTTTCATGAGACCAAATATCACCATCACTGCAGCAAGGGCATGGTTAGCATCATCAACAACATGTACATCAGAAGCAAAAGCACTAGAGAACAGAAAGTTGCTTTATTCAGCATTTGGGTGAGAGAAGTGAAAGAAAATATATAACAAAGGCCAATGGCCAGTCCATAATATGAGTCCAAACAGGGTGCCAGTGCCAGATGTCACCCTACGCATGCCTGCACTGCTACACACCAGGGACAATCCCCTCGGAGGGGCCTACGAGGGGGCAGGCCAGGCACCGCAGGGACAGGATCAGGGCTCACCAGGAGGAAGCAGGGAAGGGGTGGTGGGTGCTGGAGAGCCACTGACAACTGCAGTGGAGGTGTCTGACATGGTGTGTGCCGGCACAACTGGGGGGCATGACTCAGATGGTGTGGGTGCCGGCACGACTGCAGTGGACCCTGCAGATGGAGTGGACAGGTCCGCTACTGCAGTGCCCAAGTCAGACAGGGTGGTAGTGGACTCCACTGCAGTGCCTACCACCAGGGGAGGAGAATGGGGAACAGGCAAGGTGGGCTGGACAGAGGGGGAGGACACCCTCACCACATCAGTGGCACAGACAAGCGCAGCGGGGGTGTGGTGCCGGGAGAGCAAGTGGCAGGGGGAGAAGGCCGGATCCTCTTGGGGATGGTATATCTGTGGGTGGGGGAACCTGGGGCAGGGTGTGGTGGGGGCACCTGTGGAGTGGGGGCCTGAGGGATGGAGGAAGGAGACCTGGTGCCTGAGCTGCAGGGCGGCGGCGGGGTCTTGCTCTTACAACTCCGGGGGACTTGCGGGTGGGGGCCTCAGTCTGTCTGCGCCTGGGGGAGGGTGTCCGGGGGCGAGGGGCACTCTGCTCCGTGTGGGTGGGCTTCCTCTTCCCCATGAATGCTGTATCAGCTGGATCGGAGGGGAAGAGGCCGAGGTCACTGAGGAAGAGCCGCTGGGTCTTTGGGGTTGCAGGTGAGGCAAGGGAGGGTGCTTTGGAGGGAGAGGCAACTGAGGACTGCGCAGTGCTCGTGGATGCGTGTGTGTGTTCCAGGGCCCCATCCCCTGTGAGTCTGGTTTCAGTCCCCTGACTGTGCGTGCGTGTGCGTTTTGTTTGTGGCGTGTGTGTCTGTGTGCTGGACGTGTGTGTGCTGGTGTGTGCCTGTGCCGGTGTGTGTGTGCTTGGGACGGGTAAGGTGCTGGGGAGTGTGGATGGAGCAGAGGCAGGAGGGGTGAGGGACTGTCTGAAGAGGGACACTGCTGCCGTCAGGGAGGAGTCCATGGACCTATTGCCCCTCTGTAGGTCAGACATGCCCGATGAGATGCCCTCCATGAACGACACCAGCTGAGTCAACAGAGCGGTGTGCGCATGGAGGACACTCAGCATGGCTGTCTGCCCTACATGGAGCTGGCGAAGGAGGTACACAGACTCCTCACTCAGGGCAGCAGGGGACACAGGGGCAGGGGGTGGGGTGCCTGGCCCAAAGGAGACACGCTCCTGAACATGGGAGCCTCCACGGACCTGGGGAATGGGAGCCGATGGGAGGGCGGTGGTGGTGCTGGTGGTGGCGGGGACAGCAACACTAGCTGGGGTGTGGTGGCTGCTGACACCCGCCTCCATAAGGGAGTCATCCTCCGAGCCGCTGTGGTCCTCAGCTGAAGTGGATGCTGCTGAGGACTCCTCGGTGTGGCTCCCCTCGCCCTCCGTGCCACTGGGTCCCTCCGACCACTCCTCGGCTGCTGACCCAGTCTAGCTCTCCGGCTCCTCCTGGTCCGTGGAGCTGTCCCCTTCCGTGGCCGTGGATGTATCTGCAAACAATGGGGAAACAGACAGACATCAGTCACCTGCACCAAACGCACACACCACTGTGAGCACAGCACATTACAGAGCAATCCCTGGCATCATTAGTTGAACATTGCTAAAAGTGCCCTAACTGAACAGGAGAAGTCAATTGTCAGTCTGATGCCAACCATGGCACTCACATCCCACATGGCCTTGCACCCATCTGTCTGGGTCTGTTGGATAGCAACACCCCAGTGTGGCCACATGCACCACCTACACAGTAGTTGGACAGTGCAGAGGACACGGTGTAGCATGTGGACATGCACACATCACAACTCTTGCCACTGAGTCAGTACAGGTTTCCGGATGAAAGGGATGCCCAGAGTCAAATAGGAAATGCATGTGATGCATACCAGCGACAGACACCATGATGCACCCATGTCCTGATAGCCATCGCCACAATGGTGTGCATGTAGCACATGTCACTCCCCTGCAGGATCACCAATAAGTAGGCACATGCCATGGCGGAGGCATGACTGCTAAGTCATACATCACTGTCTCAGTGATGTATGACTTGGCAGCCAGACAACAACACTCTGCACTGTGTCACAATAGTAGGTCATGGGGAATGCAAGTCCTGGAGCTGCACAAGTGCACATGTACATCCCCCACACAACACATCATCTTAACCCTCATCTGTCCAGGTCATACCGATTGGACATATGGGAGACCTGTGACACTACCCTCTGAACCTGAGCCCCTCACAATCTGCTGTGAATGGGAAACAGCTGCCTGAACTTCACATTCGCATACCCCAGTCTGCACGGGCAGCTGATCAAACACCTATGTGACACACAAGTATCGTCTCCTATGGTCACATCTCCAGTGGCATGCTGAGCCCCTACCGAGAAACACCCCAGCAGTCCTGGCAACAAATCCACAGCACACTGACACAGAGGCAGACACCTGAGGGGTCAAATCACTGCGCACAACGTGTCAGCTGATACCCGGGAGTGGGAGTACAGGTGTATTGGATGGGCTGGAGTAGGCATGACTGTCCTGCCCCACATGAATGAGGGATGAGCCCTGGACAGTGGATAGCTGGCTATGTATGTGAGACACACGTAATCTGCACACTCCTGGGGCCCAAACATTGTTCCCACCCGCTGCATGGGTGTGTGCCAGATACCCCAGGCACATGTGGTGGCTCAGCTCAGCAAGTGGACCGCATATCAAAGCAACACGCAGATTACATGTCCGAACACAGGCATTGTGTGAACAATGGACCCACCCATGATGCCCACAACAGAGTTAGGGAAACAGATGCTGTCCCCTACCTTGAGTGAAGCAAACTGCAAGGACACAGTCCCAAGTGACATAATTCCCTGAATGTAAGGGCCACACCTGGGTATCAGATGAGGAGTGGGCAGTGCACAATAGAGGGAAATGGCTCCTGGACAACATGACTGCTGTACTGTGGCAGTTTAACCAGGCCAGAGGAGGGCACATAGCATGTAATACAGAGTTCACAGTGCAGTCTTTGACTCACCCCCTCCTTGCTGCTGTCTGGCCTTCAGCTGCCCATCCAGGTCTGGAAACACCACCGCCAGGATCTGGAGCATGTGGGGGGGTCAGGGTCCGTGATCCGCCCCTCCTGTGAGGAGGCGACAGCTTCAGCTGGACCCGTGCAATCCTCCGGGTCTAGCCCCGAAGGTCCTGCCACCTCTTCTGGCAGTTGCGGATCCGGCGCTTGTAGACCCCCACGGACCGGGCAGCCCGGACGATGTCCTTCCAGATCTCCTGCTTCCGATGGGCATTAACCTGTCAGGATGACAAAGTGAAAAGGCCATTACTACACATGCAACATATCCATGCATGACACAGTTGTATATACATGTCTCAATCACAGGGGCACATGATGTACACAGGCAGTGCAACGCTGCCCATGGACAGTTTGCCAGAAGTCACTACATGGTATCATTGCATGGGAAGTAAAACCTTGTTCAAATGCACTGTCACTGCACCATACCTGTCCAGTGCATGTCACTACACACTAGGGGGGTGACAACTACTCAGTGAGCCTGCTAGCCAGTGGCGTGCAGACTTTCAGCCTTGCTAGTCAGACAAAATGCACATTCAGAAAGGCAGTGCACAGAACACTCACCTGCTCCCCTGGTGTCCCTTACAGCTTGCTGTACTGTGGAAGTAGGCTGTCCAGCAGGGCCTGGTTCTCCTCAAGGCTGAAGGCTGGGGCTCTCTCCACAGTACGTGCCATTGCAGGGTCCAGAGGGGGCAGAGACAGCAGCAGTGCAGTGGCAGATGTCGTCCTGGAGCATGTAGTGCAGGCAAGTGAGCTCTCAGTGGAACAGCCAGCAATATATATGTGCTGCAGAGGCAGATACTGTCCCATGTGTCCAAAGTGATAGGTCCAAGTCGTTTGCATCTTCTGAATCTGGCCAATCCATGGAATAGCAGCACCAATACACGCCCACAGCATCCTTCAAATCTTCAACTTCATGACATACATGATTTTGCAACATTGTTGTGGGTGACCAACTGAATTTCCAGCAACCGACTCGTTCGAATTTCGAAAACGCGTCCGTTGCCAGGCTAGGCCATTGACAATGGGTGCGCACCGATCGGTCCATTGCTGTTCAACGCGTACAGGGGTACAACGCGTACCCGCACACATTGAATGCAATGGGCCGGCCGGGCGCACCGATCGGTCCATTGCTGTTCAACGCGTACAGGGGTACAACGCGTACCCGCACACATTGAATGCAATGGGCCGGCCGGGTGCACCGATCGGTCCATTGCTGTTCAACGCGTACAGGGGTACAACGCGTACCCGCACACATTGAATGCAATGGGCCGGCCGGGCGCACCGATCGGTCCATTGCTGTTCAACGCGTACAGGGGTACAACGCGTACCCGCACACATTGAATGCAATGGGCCGGCCGGGCGCACCGATCGGTCCATTGCGGTACAACGCGTACAGGGGTACAACGCGTACCCGCACACATTGAATGCAATGGGCCGGCCGGGCGCACCGATCGGTCAATTGCGGTACAACGCGTATAGGGGTACAACGCGTACCCGCACACATTGAATGCAATGGGCCGGCCGGGCACACCGATCGGTCCATTGCTGTTCAACGCATCCCTGTACAAGTGACTGGCATATGTCACCATGCCTGTCTCAGATGAACATATGCCAGCCACAGATAACTCCCAGGGAGTGAGGGGCACACCTACAACACCACAGCCTGTCCAAACTGTATCATAAGGCATGTAAGGCTGCATTTCCTATTGTGTGTATGTTGGTGTACATGTTGTCCTGTGGGTGTCACCTGGGGGCAGCCACCCCCAGGCTGTGCACGTGTTCATGGGGACAGGATCCTGGGTGTTACGTGTACATGACCACTGTGATGTGCAACTGTTCATATCTGTGCATGTGCCATGGTCACATTTCACGGTGGTGTATGTGTATGTCATGTCACATACCCCGTGAGTCCCATGTGGGACGGTATGTTTGAGCCAGGGTGTCCCAGTGGCACAATAGTGATGGTCCTCCACAGTCTGTGTGCATGTAGTGTTTACAATGTCTCTGATTTCATGTGCACAATGGGAGACAGTCTCCACATCCACGTTGTGTGTGCATGGACTTTGATGTTGTGCGTGTGTGTGTCACAGACGTCCATGTCTGTCCTGCAGAGGCAAGTGGAACCACTACCTGTGGGGGTCATGGTTGTTTTGCTGTGGTGTATACCTGATACTCCATGTAATGCCAGTGTCCATGTGGCAATACAGGGTCCCTGGGAATCTACCTGTCGTTGAGCTGTGATGCCTGGGGCACATCTGTCCTCACATGTCACTGTGGGGGGTGATTGTGACATGGCAGCAGGAGATGGGAACTGTGACACGGCCTCATGATATCCAATGGGCCAACCTGGGACTTATTGATGCCACTTGTTGAACCGTGATGACAGATGTTGGCCATGTATGTACCATACATGTCCTTACGGAACTGCACACTTCATGTAGTTGTGCCTCATAATGATGTATGATGTGATATTGAGTGTGTTCAATGCCGCATATGTGGGGTGACTGACAATCTTGCTTTCTTCTCCTCTGCACTGCAGGCCTCCTGCTGTCCATAGACCATTCCCAGACCTGGCAACGATGGTGGAACGGGACAGCATCCGACGGTACCGCTTCACCAGGCAGCTGATTGAGGATTTGGCAGTGCAGTTGGCCCCACATTTGCAGCCTGGCCGGCCGTATCCTACAGCTCTGACCCCCAAGGTGAAGGTGATGGCAGCCCTACACTTCTTTGCCACCGGTACCTTTCAACATACTGTGGCGACTGCTGGTGGGATGTCACAGACCATGTTCAGCCGTATGCTCCGCGATGTTTTGGAGGCAATGTTGCTATACCTGAACCGGTACATCTATTTCCCTAGACTGCAACGACTCACTGACGTGAAGAGTGGCTTCTATGCCCTGGGGAGGATACCGCATGTCATTGGCTCCATTGATGGGACACATGTGGCTTTGGTACCACCACAGGCCCAGGAGCAGGCCTACCGTAACCGCAAGCACTACCACTCGGTCAATGCACTGGTGGTGTGTCTTGCAGATATGACCATCTCACACGTGTGTGCCCATTTCCCTGGTTCAGCACACGATGCCTTTATGATGAGGAGTAGTCGCATCCCCAGGATGATGGCACAGATGCAGAACCAGCGTGCCTGGCTTGTCGGTGTGTACTGACTTTGTGCCATTGTGTGTGATCTGATCTGTAGTATTCCGCCCACTTTTCCAAGTCAGCTAATGTGCACTTGTCTGTCTGTAGGTGACTCGGGATACCCCAACATGCCGTGGTTGCTGACACCCCTCAGGAACCCTGTGACACCAGCCCAGATGCGCTACAATGAGGCACATGGTCGGACCAGGAGAGTGATTGAGCGGACATTTGGTCTCCTGAAGAGCCGCTTCCGCTGCCTGGACAAGACAGGAGGGTCCCTCCCATATGCCCCAGCGAAGGTGTGCAAGATTATCATCGTCTGCTGCATGCTCCACAACCTGGCAGTGCGGAAGGAGTTGCCTCTCATCCAGGATGACAATGACTAACATTCTCCACCTGTGGAGGATCCTGGCCTGGACCACGATGCCAGTGATGATGATGATGATGGTGATGTCCGCACACAGCTCATCACCAACTTCTTTAGCTGAATGTGAGTATCCTGAGGTGTCATGTCAATGATGTGAGTTGGCATGATATGTGTAGGTGGTGCTCTGGTGCTGTTGGAGTGTGTCCATGGGCTACTTGACTGGATGTGTGTAGCGATGTGTGCTTATAGGTGGTCTGTACTCCCCAACAGTGTTGACATGCTAACTTGGTTCTGGGTGGGTATCTTGTAACATGTATTGTGCATGAGTTTTGCTGTTCTGTCCTGTTCTCCATTGCTTTTGACTGTGTGTCATTTCTGTCCTTCACAGGGTACTTTCAGGTTCGTTTGGTCAACTGTGTCCACCGACGACGTGATTGTACTTCCAGGGTGGTAGCTGTTGTGTCCCTACAGGTGATGTGCGCCACACCCATGGACTTACTTCCTTCTACAGTTGTTGACTGTGTGCCCGCTGCCAGGTGGGATTACCTTCCATCTGTAGTGGTTACGACATGTTGCAACTGTGTAATAAACCTGTGCTTCACTTTGTGATGTGCGTTGTCTGTGGTCACACATTTGACTGCCATTTGCTTACTGCACCTGTGGGCTACTTGACTACAACTGGGAATAGGTGTGGTATCTGTGCATTGCACCGTCTTTCCTGGCAACATCAGTGTAGGCAATGAGTCAGATGGCCTAGGTGTGTATGTGTTGTGTAGCCCTGGTGGTGTGTCTCCCTCATATGTGTCACGTTGCCATTACTCACATGCCTGTGTTGTACTTGCTGTTGCAGTTCGCATACACAGTGTAATTTTGCAGTTCATCATCTCCATGACAGCACCCATGTTGGAATCACAACAGAGGCAAGTATGGTGTATTAGTGTGTTTATTGTGATACATTTGTGTGAATAGTGCATAGGATGGTTAGTGCTGTACATTTATATTGCAATCAGAAGTTCCTAGATGAATTGAAAGTCCTGGTAGACAAAATCCCCAGTATCGGGGCCACAGTTGTCTGAGACATTGGTCCAACTTGTACTCCCCATGTCATGTGTGGGAGTTGTGTTGCCGTCAACAGGGTGAACAGTTTGTGCACAAAGGTGAACATCCAGAACAGGTTCAGGCTTCCTGGGGGTTGCACTTGGCCATCGGCCTCTCACTTGCCCCTCCTCGGACGACCCCTCTTCTTTGGGGGGGCCCCTCAAGTACAGGCTGCTGCGGTGCAGGGGACTCTCCGCCAGAGTCATCCTCCCTCCCTGTGGCAGTTGCAGTCTGTTCAGCACCAGATGTTGTTGGCACACAGGGAGGTGTAGACTGGTTGCTGTTCATCTGGCGGAGGCATTGTAATATGTCCCTGTGCACCGCCGTCATCTCTTGCAGTGTGCCTCACTTGGACTCCATGCGGGACATGTGTGAGTCCAAGCGGGCATGATGGGCAGCCTGCTGCTGTTTCATGTCTCTGAGGAGCCCCACTACCTGGCTGAGATCTCCGGTGCTGGACTGGTACGCATCCGCTATGCGTGCCAGTTGTGGGTCATCATGCACACCAGACACCTCTGCAAGCAGCGACCTCTGTCTCCCACCCTTCCCACCACCCCTGCCGACATGTGCAGTGCGTGCAGTGGCACGCACAGATGACCCTGGTCCCCCTTGGGGGTTGGTGGTGGTGGTGGTGTCCATGGCCCCACGTTGGTCCAGGGTCCCTGTGCTGGTGTGCTCTTTGTTCTGTCCATGTCGGCAGGGATGGTATTTGTGGTGACAGTCGTTGGAGGGGTGGGTGCAGGGGGTGCAGCTGGTGATCCTGCTGGTGCTGCAGCTGGTGGTCCTGCTGGTGCTACATGATGACTTGCACCGGAGGTGCCAAGTTGGTCTTCTTCATCCGAGGAGGGCAGAGGCTGTTCGACACCAGTGAGCTCCGTATCCTCTTGAGCCTGGGACTGGAACTCCTCAGCGTCTGCTGCTGTGTCCCCATCATCACCTGTTTTTGGGAGACACACACAATGTATGTTATGTTTCTGCAGGCATCAATGGTTGACACACCTGACAGTTGTGACTGTGCCTCTGGGTGCGGGCCTGTACATTGCATTGTCCTAAGTTGTCACAGTCAGGGGTTGATATTGGTGTAGCACATTGTCCTGCATTATTTGGGCATGTCTATGTATTTGTTGGGGTGTGAACATGGTCTGCATTGGTTGTATTTGGTTGACAGCCGGCCCTCCTTCCCACCCAGCCAGTCAGTTATCCCACCATGGACTGTGCTTGCATTGCAGGGAGTGAAAGTTGTCTTTCAGGATGTCAGTCAGTGGTGTCCTGCTGTTGGTTGTTGCACAGTTGCCAGCAGGGCCTTCTGCTCCCCACAGCAGTAGCCAGTGTCAGCCATCTTGTGAGTCCTTTTCCACTCCCTGTGATGTGAGCATGGTTGTGGGTGGTGTTGATGGGCCAGTTGTGAGGCTGAGCAATATCTGTGCCTACTACTCCCATCATGCTATTGCCTCCACCCCCCTTCCCAGCATGCCCATCCTTCCTTCCTTTTGACTCTGCTTCCCTGTGGGGTGGGCTGCCTGTGCTGGCAGGATGGCTGGGAGTGTTGTCCTGGCAGTTGTTTGGCTACAAGTCCCAGGTGTGTCCCTGTGCTTCACACAGCATTACCCAGGGGGGTGGTTCTTTGTGGGATCTTGAGTTAGGATGTGAGGCATTGCATTCTCCCAGGTGGGTTCTGTGGAGTTTGTGTTGAGGGTGTGTGTGAGGGGAGGTGCTTGTGACTATGGTCAGTGCTGTCAGTCCTCCTTCCCACCCAGCCAGATATCCCCCCATGGAACGTGCTTGCATTTCAGGGAGTGGAAGTTGTCTTTCAGGATGTCAGTCAGTGGTGTCCTGCTGTTGGTTGTTGCACAGTTGCCAGCAGGGCCTTGTGCTCCCCACAGCAGTAGCCAGTGTCAGCCATCTTATCAGTCCTTATCCACTCCCTGTGATGTGAGCATGGTTCAGAGTGGTGTTGATGGGCCACTTGTGAGGGTGAGCAGTATCTGTGACTCCAACTCCCATCATGCTATTGCCTACACCCCCTTCCCAGCATGCCTGTACTTCCTTCCTTTGGACTCTGCTTCCCTGTGGGGTAGTGTGCCTGTGCTGACAGGAAGGCTGACAGTGTTGTTCTTGCGTTTGTTTGGCTACAAGTCCCAGGTGTGTCCCTGTGCTTCACACAGCATTAGCCAGGGGGGTGGTTCTTTGTGGGATCTTGAGTTAGGATGTGAGGCATTGCATTCTCCCAGGTGGGTTATGTGGAGTTTGTGTTGAGGGGGTGTGTGAGGGGAGGTGCTTGTGACTATGGTCAGTGCTGCAAGTCCTCCTTCCCACCCAGCCAGATATCCCACCATGGAACGTGCTTGCATTGCAGGGAGTGGAAATTGTCTTTCAGGATGTCAGTCAGTGGTGTCCTGCTGTTGGTTGTTGCACAGTTGCCAGCGGTGCCTTGTGCTCCCCACAGCAGTTGCCAGTGTCAGCCATCTTGTCAGTTGTTTTCCACTCCCTGTGATGTGAGCATGGTTCTGGGTGGTGTTGATGGGCCAGTTGTGAGGCTGAGCAATATCTGTGCCTACTACTCCCATCATGCTATTGCCTCCACCCCCCTTCCCAGCATGCCCATCCTTCCTTCCTTTTGACTCTGCTTCCCTGTGGGGTGGGCTGCCTGTGCTGACAGGATGGCTGGGAGTGTTGTCCTGGCAGTTGTTTGGCTACAAGTCCCAGGTGTGTCCCTGTGCTTCACACAGCATTACCCAGGGGGGTGGTTCTTTGTGGGATCTTGAGTTAGGTTGTGAGGCATTGCATTCTCCCAGGTGGGTTCTGTGGAGTTTGTGTTGAGGGGGTGTGTGAGGGGAGGTGCATGTGACTATGGTCAGTGCTGTCAGTCCTCCTTCCCACCCAGCCAGATATCCCACCATGGAACGTGCTTCCATTGCAGGGAGTGGAAGTTGTCTCTCAGGATGTCAGTCAGTGGTGTCCTGCTGTTGGTTGTTGCACAGTTGCCAGCAGGGCCTTGTGCTCCCCACAGCAGTAGCCAGTGTCAGCCATCTTGTGAGTCCTTTTCCACTCCCTGTGATGTGCGCATGGTTCATGGTGGTGTTGATGGGACAGTTGTGGGGGTGAGCAATATCTGTGACTACGACTCCCATGATGATATTGGCTACACTGACTTGCCCAGCATACACAAAATTCCTTTCTTTCAGTGGTCTTCACTGTGTGTTGGTGTTGTAGTGGTGGCTACATGTCTGGATGTGTTTGTTAGTTATATTTGTGCCACTGCCTAGCTGTAGTTGTAGTTGTGTTTGTACATGTGATGACACGGTTAAATGTAACTTTGAGATGGCATGTGTTGTGTTTATCTGACTGACATACACATTTTGGGATGATTCTGTTCTGGTTGCTGTGTAATTGCTAAGAGTGCATGGTTTGACTCTCCCCTTGACAGTGATGTGTGTGTGTATTGTGGCAGAATATTGTGTACATTTGTTGTGTACTCACCAGGCTCTGGGATGTTTTCCAGTCCATAGACGTTCACTGGCGGAAGGATGGCCCGCACCTTCTCCTCCCAGGGCCTGAGGTATACTGGCTTGGCAGGAGGGCCACTGCCGGTGTATTGGCTCAGGAGGTAGTCCTTCTTGAGCAGCTCCCTTACCCTCCTGCGCACGTCATACCACCTGTTCTGGATGTCAGTCTTTGTGCGCAGACATGGTGATTGTGCGTTCACCCTGTTGATGATCCTCTCCCACATCTTTGTTTTCTGGGAGATGGGTGTCTGTTGGACCAGTGCGCCAAACAGCTGTGGCTCTACCCTGAGGATCTCGTCTACCAGGACTTCCAATTCACAATCTAGGAACTTGTGATTCTTCTTTGGGGGCATGGTGATGGGTGGTGATGGTGAGTAATGTGTGTGTTGGTGTGCAGGTGAAGGTGTGTGAGTGTGTGTTTTGCTGGGTGTATGTGAGGTAGCTATTTGTTGGTGTGCTGATGGTGTGTGGCTTGTGTGAGGGATGAGCTGTGGGTGTGTGGTTGCTGTCTGTTGAGTGCTGGCAGTAGAATAGCATTTGCAAAGGATCATGGTTGGGATTTGTGTCCTTTATATGGGTGGAGTTGTGGGTGTGTCTTTGTTCTCTGTCCCCACCCCCCAGTATTTATTGGCTTTGTAATTGCTTGTTTGGCCTTTTTTGTGTATTTTTCCTTTGTACTTTCTGTGCATGTTGGAAACGTTCTTGTGACCGAGTCGGACCCTGCAGTTGTCTCGTACGGTCTTCTCCGTTTCGTTCACGCTGTGTTTGTGCTATTTTCTATGCTGCGTACGTGTCGGTCGCGGTGTTTTGTGTTACTTCGGCTCGCAGTTTTGTATGCGTGTCGGTCGTACGGCTTGTCCTCCGTACGACTCGGTCGTGGTTTTCGCGCCTTGCATCGTACTTTGCGGTTTGGAGTTGGCGTGTACGTTTCGGTTGGATTTGTTCCGGGTGCGTGTCGGTCGGTTCGATTCGCGTGTTTTTCCGGCCGGATTGCTGTTTTCCGTGCGGCTCGGTCGTTCGGCTTGGGTTCCGTACGTGTCGGTCGGATTTTGCACGCTTTGCATCGTACTTGGCGTGTCGGGCGCCACAGGTACGTGTCGGTCGGAATTCATTCCGGCTCCGAGTCGGTCGGTGCTTTTTCCGGCCCGAATCGGAATCGACCCCTCTGTGTTAAAAGAGTAAGCAGCCATTTGTCGGAGACACAGCCTGACATGGAAGCTGGACACTGAACCTCTGACTTTGAATGTGCTGCAAATGTAACAAGATAAAAAAGGCATTTTATTGCTCATCACCTTCTGAACTCAAGGAGGCTTTTTTCAATTAGGCTGTGTGCATTCAAATGTGAATGCAGTTTGATTGGATAAGCTGGGTTTAAGGTGAATATACTGTGCACGCTGTCTTGGTCATTTGGGGGGAGGTCAAAGATTAATGTGGCTGGCCTGTCCCCGGCCAACAAAGCAGAGACATAGATACGGTGAGACAAGGATCAGAAACCACGGAGTGTGGTAGCCTTTCAGGACAGTGCTGCCCTGAGCACGTCACAACTATAGATGGACTTACCTGCTTTGGGCAACATGGACAACACGTTTAAATCCTTACTCCAAGGTTACACAGATTACCAACCCAGCAGTCAGACATTAGAATCATCTTAACCACTAGCAGAGACACAGTCAGCCCCATGCACCCTTTATACACCTTCCCCAAAACACTCCACTAATACCTAGGACAGCACAGTCATACCCAGTAATGCAGGACAGACACAACGGAAGGGTTAGAGGATCTACAACTCCTCTACGTTGCCCTTTTCAGAGACAATCCAAAAATTACCCCCCCTCAGTTTGTTTTGGACACAAAGTGACCCACCCCCTTTCAGATAGCACACACAGGAAACCCAACATATTCAACACAAGACCAGTCTAATTTATTAAGCATTTTCTTTGCCATGGTCAAATCCCAGGGCTCCTCAATGGGCGACGAAATCCGCTTCCAGGTACCAGTTTTTCTGAAATTAACCCCTTGGTATTAGATCTGCCCAAAAGTCACCAAATTTGAAAATAATTCGCTTCAGAGACGACACTCCGTGGTCCAGCCCACAACCTCATTGCATATGCCTGCAAAGAAAAGAGCTAAGGGGCCAATTGATTGGCAGCCGTGAGCATATAAAAAATACAAAACATAATGTCATGTAACATTACATAACATAATATAACAACATTTATCACTCTCTTTTATAGAAGTTAGGACAGAGGGGGTTTCTTGGATAGTCATATGAGTAAGGAGGTGCAGAGACAGAATATCGACGTAGAAATATCGAATTGCCTTAATATCGAGTCAAGAATATCGATGGTGCAAAATATCGAGGTAAGTTTTTTCGTTGTCAAAATATTGATTTTAATGTAATGCAGAAATATCGATTTTGTAAATTTCGATGTTAAAAATATAGTTGTAAATAATATCGATTTTTTGTTGTTGTTGTTTAATGTTGTTTTTTTTTATCATTAATTTAGTATTAGTTATTACATATTTTATATAAAAAAATTATGTTAAAATGTTTGTATTTATTTTTTATTAAGTTTTAGGAGCGGGATGTTGGGTTTATGGAGGATAAAGGTGGGGAGTAATTTTAAAATTTTGGATTAAAATTAAAATAATGTAAAAAAAAATTTAAGTTTTAAGAGCGGGATGTTGGGTTTATAGGGAAAAGGGTGGGAAGTAATTTAAAAATTTTGGATTCATATTTAAATATTTTTAAAATTTTTGTAAAGTTTTAGGAGTGGGATGTTGGGTTTATAGAGGATAAGGGTGGGGAGTAATCTAAACAAAAAATTTAAAAATGTTTTAAAAAAATTTAAAAATAATTTTTGATAGAATTTAGAAGTGGGATGTTGGATTAATAGGGGATAAGGGTGGGGAGTAATTTAAAATAATTTTTACAAATGTATTAAATTTGTAAAAAAAATATTAGGAGTGGGATGTTGGGTTTATGGGGGATAAGGGTGGGGAGTAATTTAAAAATATTGTTTATAAATTTTAAATATTTTTTAGAATTTTTTGGGAAAATGTATTAGTGCTATCTTGTGTTTGTAGGGTATAAGGGTAGGGATTAAGGGGCCTATTATGATGGCGGGTGGACTTTGTCCGCCCGCCACCATAACGGTAAACGGGACCGACCGCCAGAGGTGCGGCGGTCCCGTTAGGCCATTTAGGATGCGCCCGCCACCCTGGCGGGCGCATTCTTGCCATTAACATTGCTGCAGGCGGTGATGTAAACAGCACCCGCCGCAATGTTAAAGGTGCATGTAGTACATTGCAATGCACAACGTGACAGGCACCGCGCGGTGCCTGCCACCTTGTGTATGGCAATGAAGGGGGGTACCACAGGTACCCCCCTGTGCAGCCACCCACCCCCCACTGCCCCGGGGGCCCCCAACGGGCCCCCGAAGCCAATCTCTGCATGCCTTTCCATGGCGGAGTCTCCACCATGGAAATGCATGCACACCGCACGCATCATAATATGGATGGCGGTGCCTGCAAGGCACCGCCACCATATTGTGTGCCTTTTCCGCCTGGCTGGCAATCCGACCGGCGGAAAAGTGGCGGACGGTCTTTCCGTCCACCGCGGTGCCCCTCGCCATACTAATATGGCGGGGGTGACACAGGGACATTTGGCGGGCGGATCGCCACCGCCGGGCCAGCGGTGACCACCGCCGGGCCGGCGGTGGTGATCCGCCCGTTATCCTAATGGGCCCCTAAGTTTTGAATGTGGTTTAAAAATAAATTTTTTTAAACTACTTTTTGAAGTTTTGAATATTTTTTTTACATTTTAAATTTTAAAATGTTTAAAAAAGTAAACAATTTAGAGGTAAAATTTATTTTTGGGTAATTTTTTATATATATTTTCTAATTTATTTAAAAAAATTTTTTTTAAGAGAAATATGATTAGTTTATTAATGTATTTTTCAATTATAAATTTGGAGTTGGTATAGTAATTTATTATCGTTTATTATGCAGCACTTTCCCTGAGTTTAGTTAGTTTTGGAGTTGGTATAGTAATTTAATTAGGTTTATTATCCAGCACTTTCCCTGAGTTTTTTTGGTTTTGGAGTTAGAACAGTAATTTAATTGGATCCAGCACTTTCCCTGAGTTTATTTGGGTTTGGAGTTGGAATAGTAAGTTAATTTGTTTTATTGTCCAGCACTTTCCCTGAGTTTAGTTGGATTTGGAGTTGGAATAGTTATTTATTATGGTTTATTATCCAGCACTTTCCCTGAGTTTTTTTGGTTTTAGCGTTGGAATAGTAATTTAAATTGGTTTATTATCCAGCACTTTCCCTGAGTTTAGTTGGTTTTGGAGTTGGAATAGTAATTTATTAAGTTTTATTATCCAGCACTTTCTATGAGTTTAGTTGGATTTGGAGTTGGAATAGTTATTTATTAAGTTTTATTATCCAGCACTTTCTATGAGTTTAGTTGAATTTGGAGTTGGAATAGTTATTTATGAAGTTTTATTATCCAGCACTTTCCCTGAGTTTGTTTTGGTTTTCGAGTTGGAATAGTAATTTAAATTGGTTTATTATCCAGCACTTTCCATGAGTTGTTTTGGTTTTAGAGTTAAAATAGTAATTTAATTTGGTTCATTATCCATCACTTTCCCTGAGTTTATTTGGTTTTGCAGTTCGAATAGTAATTGAATTTGTTTTATTATCCAGCAATTTCCCTGAGTTTAGTTGGTTTTGGAGTTGGAATAGTAATTTATGAAGTTTTATTATCCAGCACTTTCCCTAAATTTAGTTGGTTTTGGAGTTGGAATAGTAATTTATTAAGTTTTATTATCCAGCACTTTCTCTGAGTTTAGTTGGATTCGGAGTTGGAATAGTTATTTATTATTATCCAGCACTTTCCCTGAGTTTTTTTGGTTTTGGAGTTAGAATTGTAATTTAATTTGGTTTATTATCCAGCACTTTCCCTGAGTATATTTGATTGTGGCGTTGGAATAGTAATGTAATTTGGTTTATTATCCAGCACTTTCCCTGAGTTTTTTTGGTTTTGGAGTTGGAATAGTAATTTAAATTGGTTTATTATCCAGCACTTTCCATGAGTTTTTTTGGTTTTGGAGTTAGAATAGTAATTTAATAGAGTTTATTACCCAGCACTTTCCCTGAGTTTATTTGGGTTTGGAGTTGGAATAGTAATTTAATTTGTTTTATTATCCAGCACTTTCCCTGAGTTTAGTTGGTTTTGGAGTTGGAATAGTAATTCATTATGGTTTATTATCCAGCACTTTCCCTGAGTTTAGTTGGATTTGGAGTTGGAATAGTTATTCATTATGGTTTATTATCCATCACTTTCCCTGAGTTTTTTGGTTTTGGAGTTGGAATAGTAATTTAAATTGGTTTATTATCCAGCACTTTCCCTGAGTTTAGTTGGTTTTGGAGTCAAAATAGTTATTTATTAAGTTTTATTATCCAGCACTTTCCCTGAGTTTAGTTGTTTTTGGAGTTGGAATAGTAATTTATTAAGTTTTATTATGCAGCATTTTCTCTGAATTTAGTTGGATTTGGAGTTGGAATAGTTATTTATTATTGTTTATTATCCAGCACTTTCCTTGAGTTTTATTTGGTTTTGGAGTTAGAATAGTAATTTAGGGGTCGATTAGGATGGTGGTTGGAAAAGCATTCCGACCGCCGTGGTA
Source organism: Calotriton arnoldi (assembly GCA_963921515.1). Taxonomy (NCBI): domain Eukaryota; kingdom Metazoa; phylum Chordata; class Amphibia; order Caudata; family Salamandridae; genus Calotriton; species Calotriton arnoldi. Next base: position 267,169 of record CAWUFW010002702.1, on the reverse strand, counting down.
GCGGAAAATAACCGTCCGCATGTACCGCAGCAAAACCGGCGGTCAGATTAGGATGCACTGCCAGAGAAATCCGACCGCCGCGGACGGATTCCACAAAACTCTGCCGGGAACATCCGGAACAGCTGAAAATCCATCCGCGGCGGTCGGATTTGCTGCGAAAAGACCCAAAACCGCCGATCGACCAGCGAATGACCGCAAGTGAAATTACGATACGATGGCGGTGCCAGCGGAACGATCAATCGTTTCCGACCGTGGTGATCGAAATAATGCTGAATGGGAGAGCCGGCAGAAGGGCTGTTGCATTCCAACCACCGCGGTCGCACTGGAAGAGTAATGGTGGTTGAAAGCAACCACACAACAAGGCTACCAAGTGTGGCTGTATATCTGGCTCAGCCTCAAAAAACACCTAACACACCCCAATGACACATCCCCATGGCAAGTAAAAAATACAGATCCCATGTCAACCCAGATAACACACCTGACATGAATACTCCATTTTGACCCCCCCACATAGCTGAGTATAAAACCAGCCCCTTCCCTGCCCAGAATCCTTTGCACAACTCCAGCACTGAAGGGCCCAACCCCACAGCACAAAGGAGAGGCAAATCATCACACTTCACACCATCCTAACCACACACACACCACACATATCACCACCACCACCTTCACACCTGCACTTCTCACCCATTTACACATCACACACCATGGCACAGAGGAAGATGCCCCAATGAGTTGTCAGTGATGGTAGAGGAGATAATCAGAGTAGAACCACATTTGTTTGGAAGCATGGTCCAATAGACACCAGTAGCCAGAAAAAATCAGATGTGGGAAAGGATAGTCAACAAAGTCAATGCAGTAGGGACCACCTCGCGCACCCTGAAGGACATCAGGAGGAGGTGGCATGACCTCAAGACCAGGGTGAAAGAGCGTGCCAACAAGAACCATGAGCTGGCTCAGAGGACTGGCGGTGGTCCTCCCATTCCACCACTAACATTCAACGAATGGGAGGAGAAGGTGCTTGCCATACTGCATCCAGAGAGTCTCACAGGAATACCCGGGGGAGTGGAGGCTGGTAAGTACCAACAAATGTCTCCCATTACACTGCTATGTACTGTCTTGCACAACTAGAAAGCTACACTTCCTAAACACAAATGCACTTACCTACAACACACTCTTCCCAACACGTCTCACACATCTAACATTTCCTTCCTCTGAATCACCCCAAAGGTAGCTAGCAATATTTCCATGGGGGCATGTGTACATGGAGCCAGCACTACAACTCCCACCAGGCCCCCTTGTCCCACAGCTGAGCAGGATGGTACACTCCTCCCACTCATAACCATGTGGCAGCCATTGCATTGCTCACCTTCACCTAACAGGTAGGTAGCCTTCTGAACAGGGAGGGGTGTTTGTGGGTGGGAAGCCTGCACCTCAACTTCCACCAGGCCCCCTTGTCCCACAGCTGAGCAGGATGGAGCACTCCCCCCCCAACCTTGTGGCAGCCATTTCATTGCACTCATCAAATTTACAGGTAGGTAGCCATCTTAATGGGGAGGGGTGTTTGTGGGTGGGAAGCCAGCACTACAACTCACCACAGGCCCCCTTGTCCCACAGCTGAGCAGGATGGTACACTCCTCCCACTCATAACCATGTGGCAGCCATTGCATTGCTTACCTTCACCTAACAGGTAGGTAGCCTTCTGAACAGGGAGGGGTGTTTGTGGGTGGGAAGCCTGCACTACAACTCCCACCAGGCCCCCTTGTCCCACAGCTGAGCAGGATGGAGCACTCCACCCCCCAACCATGTGGCAGCCATTTCAGTGCACTCATCAAACTTACAGGTAGGTAGCCATCTGAACAGGGAGGGGTGTTTGTGGGTGGGAAGCCAGCACTACAACTCCCACCAGGCCCCCTTGTCCCACAGCTGAGCAGGATGGTACACTTCCCACACCCAGAACCCTGTGGCAGCCGTTTCATTGCTCTCCTCAAACTTACAGGTAGTCAGCCTTCTCATGCTCTCTTGTCTCACCCCTGAGCAGGATGGAACACTCCCCCCACCCAGAACTACGTGGCAGCCATTGCATTGCTCACCTTCACATAACAGGTAGGTAGCCTTCTGAACAGGGAGGGGTGTTTGTGGGTGGGAAGCCTGCACTACAACTCCCCACAGGCCCCCTTGTCCCACAGCTGAGCAGGATGGAGCACTCCCCCACCCAGAACTATGTGGCAGCCATTTCCCTCAATTGTGTCACCGAACAGGTAGGTAGTCAGTGCATGCACCCTGCCATCCCTCTCAAAAAGCATGGAGCCAGATGACCACACCAGCACTCACATGTCAGCCAACTTGGCATAGATCCAAAAGCCACATCCAGTGTGCAGACAGCTAAGCGCACGTAACTGTCACAGAAATTAAACTTAGACTCACCAAGTCATATGTGAAAGTAATTCATGGCACAATCATGCACAGCACAGAATGCAATGTGTAAGTGTCATGGTGTCAGAGCATGAAGGCCCATATGAACACGAAACATGCATGGTCAATCTGACAAACAAAGTAAAGTACATTATATGAAAAAGGTATGTATAACATTACAATGGCTAGTTCTTGCTTAGCTGAAATTGATTCCATGAAGAGCAAACAAAAAAGACGCATTACATAAAGTTGATGGGCCGCAAGTTGTTAGATGATGACATGTCCTTGTAATCACACAATCTGTATGTGGCACATGGTTTCAATTTACATGTCACACCATGGACAAGTATGTATGTACCTCAAAATAATTTCATGATGCTCAGTATCTTGCTGCCAAACCAAGTGATTGCAATGTAAAGTGTTTGGTGTTTCAAATGTAACATCCAAAAGTCTAACACCAAGCTTGTGGAGTGCACTTCTATGACCATTTAACCTCTGTTCAACAGGAGATCCACAAGCAACTGCAGCAGAAAACCCCACCAACCTGCAGAGCCTGTCTCCCCCCTTGGAACATGAACTCTCGGATGCAGACTCCCTACGTTTCTCGGATGAGGAGCAACAACCTGGCCCCTCCGGACTGCCAGGGCGCACCACGTCTCAGGCCCTCATTGTCACCACCACCACCACCACAGCAACAACAACAGCGCTGACCCCTGCTACAAGGACCTGTGCGGCCTCCACCACCACCATCACCACTGCTGCCTGCAACACTCTCCCTGCCTCAGTGGTTACCAACACCACAACACAATCAGAGGATGCCAGGGGGAGTGTGTGGGTGCGTCCAGTGCCAACGCCACAGGTCCGTGTCAGCAGGGCAGGTGGGAGGGCAACTGGGGGACAGATACAGGAGGACACTGAGACCGAAGCCCTGGCTACCATCGCAAGAGTCCTTGGGGCATATGAACAGAACTAGGGACAGATGGGCCAGGTTGTGGAAGAAGTGCGTGAGCTCCGCCTGCTGCTGAGGTCCATGGACACACGTATGGGCCAACTTGTGGACCTCATGGGCCAGCTTGTGGGTGTTCTGAGGGACAGACGTGCAGCCCAAATGACAGCTCAACCCCCCTCCAGTGGCCTGCATGCTGATACTCCCACCACCTCAGCTGCGGCCACAGAGAGGGGTGAGCTGCAACAAAATGACTCCTCAGACACCGCTGAGCCTGCAGCAGAGGGCCCCCCTGCCAAACGCACGAGGGGCCGTCCGAGAAATACCAGGGGAGGATCACGTGGCCATGCACCATCCAAACGCAAGTTGCTGAGCCAGCCATGATGGCACCTGTGTTCCCCTTGACATTGACTTTGTTAACTATCCTTACCCACATTGCCATGTTGATGGTAGGAGTCTGTTGGACTGTGTGACTACATCAATGTGGTGACTACTCTATTTGTCTCATTTACCATCACTGACAACTCATGAATTCACTTGGCACAATTTTGTAAATAATCACTTCTCTGTCACAAATACTTATTGTAAATAAACACTCTTTACACACCTATGTCTTTGTGTCAGCTCCATGTTTATCACAGTATGTACAATGTCAACTCAGATTCCAATGTACCACAAGCTCTGATTGTGACGAGGCATTAAGAGGGTGAAGGAACCTAGAAAGACACAAGAGAATGACATTTACTTGTCAGGTGATGCCATTACAGCTAAAACACACCACTAGTCATCAACGTACAAAAACCAGCACACATAACAATGAGCAACAACATCAACTTAGACATGAGGTACCTGGATAAAAATACCCTGTGCCACACACATCAGCCATTAGCCCAGAGCCAACAATAGCCAGCAGTCAAAAAGATCATCTATGCCTTGCCACTACCATCAAAGCCAACAGACAATGTCACTGTTGTACAATGTCACTTACACTCAAGGGAAGTAGTTGTCGATGAGCTGTTGACGCAGGTCAACACCTTCCTCTTCTCCACTATCGTCGTCACTGGGCATGTGTGGGTTTGCAGGGGGGGCATCTGCTGCTCATCATCATCCAGGAGCAGGGGGATCTCCTTGCGCAAGGCCAGGTTGTGGAGCATGCAGCATGCAACTACGATCTGACACACCTTTTGGGGAGAGTAGAGTAGTGCACCTCCGCTCTTGTCCAGACACCGGAATCTAGACTTCAGACATCTTGACTGACGCAGCGCCAACAATGACTGGACTGTAACAACAGCTTAATGCACAAGTCACATGCAGAGACACCTTGATCTCATGTAGTCGTACATGTGGTCAGTATGTACATACTGACTACCTCCAAAACAGATTCTAACTATGTGAAGGGTAAATGGTACACTCCTACATCTTGTGCCCGCAGCCCTGGGAGTAGTTGACACAGCACATGTTGGAAACAGCAACACTGCTGACTTCTACGTAGCTGCTGTACCTGCCACACGTTCTTGCTTAAGTTGCACAGAGCACAACTTTTCTACACAATGAGCACAGTGTGTGTAAGCTGATCAACAACCAAAATCAATACAGCAATGTGCACAGTGAAATAGGCACATTATGTGGTCAGTACATCATTACTGTGGGTTGATTAGCCATCTCACACATTGAGATGTTCACAAATATGAGACTCCATTATACACCAAATCTGTGTAGATGCACACAAATATCATTGGTGACATGTGAGGAAGTACATGCCAATGCATGTAATCATGTGCACTGACATGGCATGTGTAGGCATCAGTGAGTTGAATGTCACACTAGCATTACATTTTGCAAACAGGTGCTGTAATACATTGTGAATGTATAGTGTTCAATGATTAAAATTGGATATTGCCAATGCTAGAGCATATTGTGTCCATAGGTGCGGTATGCGTGCTCCACCACACGACGTGTCCTCCCATGTGCATCATTGTAGCGGCCTTCACCCGGGGACCTTGGATTCATCAGTGGGCTCAGCAATCAAGGCAGGTTGGGATACACAGAGTCACCTAGGTGTGACATATAGAGAGCAATTTACAAATATAAACAGTAGCTGAGAACAGCATGTCACACATACAGCACACTACTTGACTCGGCGTACTCACCAACAAGCCACGCACACTCCGGTTGCAGATTTGCCATCAGTTGTGGGATGATGCTGTTACGCAGTATGTAGGAGTCATGGGCTGATCTGGGAAATCTGGCACAGACATGGGAGATAATCATATCCGCTTGGCATACCACTTGCACATTAATGGAATGGAAATGCTTCCTGTTCCTGTATATGTGCTCACGTGCCTGTGGTGGAACCAGGCCAACATGCGTGCAGTCAATGGCGCCAACAACATTAGGCATGTGGCCAAGGACATAAAAATCACCCTTCACAGCTGCCAATTCATGTCTCCTTGGAAAATGGATGTAGCAGTCCTTGTATGTCATCATTGTGGACAGGACATCACGTAGCACCATGCTGAACATCGCTTGAGACATCCCACCGGCGATGGCCACCGTGTACTGGAACGAACCAGTTGCAAAGAAATGCAGGGCCGCCATCACCTTAACTGTTGGTGTCAAAGCAGTCAGATAGGTTCTGCGAGGCCTCAGATAGGGCTCCAACTGACCACATAGGTCTTGAAGGGTAAGGCGATCCAGGCGGAATTTTCTTATGATGTCCTCATCCTCCATGTTCGCCAGCACTGAGAACGGACGATGCACATTTGGTCATCTCCTACATAATATGAAAGGGGACACATGTCAATTTAATTCCCCTATGAGATGTGTCAAACATCTTACATCTTGACTGACGCAGCGCCAACAATGACTGGACTGTAACAACAGCTTAATGCACAAGTCACATGCAGAGACACCTTGATCTCATGTAGTCGTACATGTGGTCAGTATGTACATACTGACTACCTCCAAAACAGATTCTAACTATGTGAAGGGTAAATGGTACACTCCTACATCTTGTGCCCGCAGCCCTGGGAGTAGTTGACACAGCACATGTTGGAAACAGCAACACTGCTGACTTCTACGTAGCTGCTGTACCTGCCACACGTTCTTGCTTAAGTTGCACAGAGCACAACTTTTCTACACAATGAGCACAGTGTGTGTAAGCTGATCAACAACCAAAATCAATACAGCAATGTGCACAGTGAAATAGGCACATTATGTGGTCAGTACATCATTACTGTGGGTTGATTAGCCATCTCACACATTGAGATGTTCACAAATATGAGACTCCATTATACACCAAATCTGTGTAGATGCACACAAATATCATTGGTGACATGTGAGGAAGTACATGCCAATGCATGTAATCATGTGCACTGACATGGCATGTGTAGGCATCAGTGAGTTGAATGTCACACTAGCATTACATTTTGCAAACAGGTGCTGTAATACATTGTGAATGTATAGTGTTCAATGATTAAAATTGGATATTGCCAATGCTAGAGCATATTGTGTCCATAGGTGCGGTATGCGTGCTCCACCACACGACGTGTCCTCCCATGTGCATCATTGTAGCGGCCTTCACCCGGGGACCTTGGATTCATCAGTGGGCTCAGCAATCAAGGCAGGTTGGGATACACAGAGTCACCTAGGTGTGACATATAGAGAGCAATTTACAAATATAAACAGTAGCTGAGAACAGCATGTCACACATACAGCACACTACTTGACTCGGCGTACTCACCAACAAGCCACGCACACTCCGGTTGCAGATTTGCCATCAGTTGTGGGATGATGCTGTTACGCAGTATGTAGGAGTCATGGGCTGATCTGGGAAATCTGGCACAGACATGGGAGATAATCATATCCGCTTGGCATACCACTTGCACATTAATGGAATGGAAATGCTTCCTGTTCCTGTATATGTGCTCACGTGCCTGTGGTGGAACCAGGCCAACATGCGTGCAGTCAATGGCGCCAACAACATTAGGCATGTGGCCAAGGACATAAAAATCACCCTTCACAGCTGCCAATTCATGTCTCCTTGGAAAATGGATGTAGCAGTCCTTGTATGTCATCATTGTGGACAGGACATCACGTAGCACCATGCTGAACATCGCTTGAGACATCCCACCGGCGATGGCCACCGTGTACTGGAACGAACCAGTTGCAAAGAAATGCAGGGCCGCCATCACCTTAACTGTTGGTGTCAAAGCAGTCAGATAGGTTCTGCGAGGCCTCAGATAGGGCTCCAACTGACCACATAGGTCTTGAAGGGTAAGGCGATCCAGGCGGAATTTTCTTATGATGTCCTCATCCTCCATGTTCGCCAGCACTGAGAACGGACGATGCACATTTGGTCATCTCCTACATAATATGAAAGGGGACACATGTCAATTTAATTCCCCTATGAGATGTGTCAAACATCTTACATCTTGACTGACGCAGCGCCAACAATGACTGGACTGTAACAACAGCTTAATGCACAAGTCACATGCAGAGACACCTTGATCTCATGTAGTCGTACATGTGGTCAGTATGTACATACTGACTACCTCCAAAACAGATTCTAACTATGTGAAGGGTAAATGGTACACTCCTACATCTTGTGCCCGCAGCCCTGGGAGTAGTTGACACAGCACATGTTGGAAACAGCAACACTGCTGACTTCTACGTAGCTGCTGTACCTGCCACACGTTCTTGCTTAAGTTGCACAGAGCACAACTTTTCTACACAATGAGCACAGTGTGTGTAAGCTGATCAACAACCAAAATCAATACAGCAATGTGCACAGTGAAATAGGCACATTATGTGGTCAGTCCATCATTACTGTGGGTTGATTAGCCATCTCACACATTAAGATGTTCACAAATATGAGACTCCATTATACACCAAATCTGTGTAGATGCACACAAATATCATTGGTGACATGTGAGGAAGTACATGCCAATGCATGTAATCATGTGCACTGACATGGCATGTGTAGGCATCAGTGAGTTGAATGTCACACTAGCATTAAATTTTGCAAACAGGTGCTGTAATACATTGTGAATGTATAGTGTTCAATGATTAAAATTGGATATTGCCAATGCTAGAGCATATTGTGTCCATAGGTGCGGTATGCGTGCCCCGCCACCGCGGGCCCGGTCATTGGTTACAATTGAAAGATGCCAAATCGTGGTAGCGACCACCTAGACCCCGCGGTGTGCCACCACCAATGCCCATGCCATTGCAACCAATGGGAACCGCGATCGTGGTAGTGAATTACACATTTGAAACCCGCGGTAGGCGTGCTCCGCTACCGCGGGCCCGGTCATTGGTTACAATTGAAAGATGCAGGAGTGCAGTAGAGACCGCCTGGCCACCACGGTGTGACACCGCCGATGCCCATGCCATTGCAGCCAATGGGAACCGCGATCGCGGTAGTGAATTACAAATTTGAAACTCGTGGTAGGCGTGCGCCGCTATAGCGGGCCCGGTCATTGGTTACAATTGAAAGATGCAGGAGTGCAGTAGAGACCGCCTGGCCACCACGGTGTGACACCGCCGATGCCCATGCCATTGCAGCCAATGGGAACCACGATTGCGGTAGAGCATTACAAATTTGAAACTCGCGGTAGGCGTGCCCCGCCACCGCGGTCCCAGTTATTGGTTACAATTGAAAAATGCTAAGCAGGAACACCAATTGCAGCAGCTGAGTGCCACTGAAACAACCCCAGGGGCCTATATATGTCTGTGAGGGAGCCACACATTTCAATTGCATTCAGACACTGCTGCCTGCCATTCTTCACCACCAGCTGCTGCTGTTCCTGTCCCCTGGACTCAGTGATGGCGAGAACTGAGAACATCAGGGCCCGTCCCTTCACCACAGAGGAGCTGGAGGTCCTGATGGACGAGGTCCTTGCACAGTATGGGAGGCTGTATGGTTCGCCAGATGTACTGGTAAGTGTTTCAGAGTTAAAGTTTGAGAGTGCTCAGAGTGCTCACATGATGTTGCTCTGCAGTGGTATGTGCCTGTGAGTGCAAGTTAATGTGCATGCAGCCTTATTTTTCATATACCATGCTCCATACATGGCCTGAAAAGATTTGCACTTGAGTATTTGGAGAGGATGGCAACATGGACATTTCTACAGCACTTGTTCAGCAAAAATAAACAAACGTTGGTCTGAGACTGGGTAATGTAAATGTGTGATAAACTGCCTAGCATGCTGACTTCATGTCAATGGGGTGTGTAGCCTTATTTCCACAGATCCATGGCTGCATTGAAGGATGGGAGGGACATGCAGTGTTTTTGCAGCCATACAGTTACACTGCTGGTTTGGACAGTCGAAGTCTGAACAAACATTGCCTGTGCTATGTGATGTCATAGTCCATGAGGTCTTCACATGCTCATTTGAGACATTACAAATGTATTTTGTCCAGAGGGTACTGAGGAATGTGTGTACAGTTTTCAAATAGCCCCTATGGATATGTGTGCATTATGCACAAGAGTAAAATTCCTGAGTGTAACACTCTTGGTGGTAATTCACCTATGACACATCAGATTAATGTAATTTGGAGATGTCATCCTTTCATTGATTTCATTATGTGTTCTGTCTCACATATGTAGGCACTGTTTGCCCTCTCATATTGTACATGCATGTGATTTCTCTGATGGCCCACATTTAACCTCAGTATCTGGCCTGCACAGAAACTGCCCAATTTTACAAGGACCCATCAGTAAATGGACTGAGTGAAACATATGTGTTGTCCGCCACCCTATTTCTCAATGAGTTATCTTGGGCCTGAGGATTGCACAAGACAGGACTACACCTTGTGAGAAGAGTGTGAGAATGTAAGATCATGGCCCTAAATGTGACCACCATGACACATGTAGCCATTCACTGGCCAAGGACATTGAGGGGTGTGTAGTGTTGGACACAGTGAGTCTGCCCCGACACATCATTTCAAATGTATTGTATGTATTGCTCACTCACATACTGCATCACAGATGAGGGTCTCTTTCACATTGGTTTCTGTGCTGGCACTCTACATGTGTATGAGATGGCCAGGTACTGTGTCCATCATCATACATGTTTACATTTCTATGAGATTTTTTGATGCAAGTGTACTACGTGTCATGCTGTATGGCCTCTGCTCAACATTTATGTATTGGTGTGCTATGTTTTTTCATGCTCCTGTACTGACACACAGTGGTCCATAAAATAATTTCACTGAAACTTCCTCTTCTTGTCTCCCATGCCTGCAGCTTAAGGTCCACCAGTGTAAGGCGATATGGAGGGCCATTGCACGCAAGGTGCGGGCTCGGGGTGTCTCCAACCGACGGCACACACACTGTCACAAGAGGTGGGATGACATCTGCCGGCTGAGCAAAAACGTGGCAGAGATGACGTTGGGGGTGCTCCCTCGGAGTGGCAGGTTGGTGCGCAGGAGCATGACACCACTAATGGCCCGCATCTTGGCAGTGACACAGCCAGAGCTGGATGGACGCTTGAGGGCCCATCAGCAGCAAGTTGGGGGTGAGTATTCAGCTAAGTGTAACTTTGGGTGTGAGTGACTGCATGAATCCCAAACGTGAGCCAGTGGGAAGCTCTGTGATGTCTCTAGTGTGATGCAATGGCTTCTAAGTGGCCTCTGTGTTGAGTGCAGCTGTTATGCATTTGTACAACATGTGGTTTCTCATGTGTTTAAAACCATGACCCTTGTCATTGACAGATGAGATGTGGCCTTGTGACATATGCTGCAGTATGAGTGTCATAGACATCACCTGGCAGTGAACAGCAGTGAGCATCATGTTAGTGTGCATTTATAGATGTGTATGCTTACAGAGAATAGTATGTTAGGGTACAAGGAGGCACGGGCCAGCTATTTGGCTGTGTCAACGCCACATGGGGCATTACTATCAACTATGCATGTTTCCATACATCTTCTGATGATTGCATAAATGTTGCACATGTTGACTGTACATGGAGGAGGCCTACATGGGAGTATCATTTTCAAGTTTTGTGCTTTGCTTGCATATGATGTTTGTGAGTATGGCACTATACTGAACCTATGTCTCTGTCTCTTGCAGCATCTACCAAGGGCACGGAAGGACAGGGGACCGACACCAGTGGGGAAGCTTCTGGCACGACTGCTACACATGAGCTCACTGATGTGACCAGCACCTCGGAGGGTGACAGGAGTGCCCTGGATGATTCCCACCCGGAAACACCAACCTCCACACCTTCAGACTCCAGCGGTGACTCCTCGATGTTGGTGGGCACAGGAAGTTCCAAATCTGCCTCTTCTTCCACCACACATCGTCCAGTGCCCACCCTTCCGGTTGCTCCCACAAGTGCTGTCTGTGCCCGCAGCCCTAGGAAGGGTAGAGTCTCCTTCCCCCCAGGCACCGCTGCCTCTGCCCCTGTCTCCCCAGCTGCCCTCAATTTGGAGGCGGTGGACCTTTTGCGCCAGCTGTGTGTGGGTCAGACTGCTCTCCTGAATGCCTTCCAGGATCATGACAAGAGGTTGGTACAGGTAGTTGCTTTCATGGAGAGGATTCATTCTGACATGGGTGGCCTACACCGAACTGTCCAGTCTTTGTCCTCCACAGTGACGGCAGCCATTCAGCAGTCACAGGCTCCAAGTCCAGCTCCTGTCCCTTCAGCAACCACCCTGCCAGTGGCACCACCTGACGAGAGTGCCCACACGCCAGAGCCCTCAGGCACCAAGTCCTCCACACGCAGCACACAACAGCAGCACTCCAAGCGGACCAGACCACAGACACCATCCCCAACACACAAAACAGGCACACAGGAGCGCAAAACCAAAAGCCCATCACGTGACACTAATGGGCATCAGGCCAAGAAGCAGGCATCAACATCACATTCATCAAAATCACCCCCATCCAAGGGCACTCCCATCCCCACACCTGCTCCCAAATACAAACAAACACTTGCCCTGTCTGCTGTGAACCTGGTGCCTGCAACGACTAAGCACAAACACATTTCTAAGGCAGATTCACCCACATCAACTCCCACCCACACCCCTGTGAAGCTGGGACAGGAGAGCAAAGTGGGGGGTTCACCTGGAAAACAGGGGATGCAGGGGAAGAGGCAAGGCCACCCCAAGCATACAACCAGATCCAGCAAATCCCCACAGGGAGAGCCACCTGCACCTGATACACCTTTGGTGGAGAGTGAGGCCAAGACACTTGTGAGCTATCGAATCCCCAAGAAGTTGAGACCCAGCCCTCAACATTCACCCTCACACACTGTGTCTCCGGAAGCATGTCTCCACCTCCCAGTGCAACCACTCCACCCGGTCCAAGCAGCCCTCAGGCTCCCACAGCCACTGATGCCTCTACCATAGCCGGTTCTCTCTCTCCCAGGTCCAGTCCTCCAACTGGCCCCGACAATCAGCCACCTCCCAGTTTAACTTCAAGCCAAAGTTGAAGCCAAGTGCCCCTCCCCACACCATTTATCATACAGCGGTGCCTGGACTGCCCATTTGTAGCCCCTGAGCTGTGGTGATTCCCATGGCAGTGGACGGTGTCACCCATTCCCTGTGCAGTAGCTCATGCACACATGTGTGGACCGGAACTATGGACTGGCCAATGGCCTTGTTGTTTGTTACTTTTGATGCCCATTCCCTGTGCAGTTTCTCATGCACACATGTGCGGACCGGAACTATGGACTGGCCAATGGCCTTGCTGTTTAATACTTTTGATGCCCATTCCCTGTGCAGTTTCTCATGCACACATGTGCATACCTTTAATTTGTACTGGCCAATGGCCTTGCTGTTTTGTACTTTTGATGCCCATTCCCTGTGCAGTTTCTCATGCACACATGTGCATACTTTTAATTTGTACTGGCCAATGGCCTTGCTGTTTTGTACTTTTGATGCCCATTTCCTGTGCAGTTTCTCATGCACACATGTGCATACTTTTAATTTGTACTGGCCAATGGCCTTGCTGTTTTGTACTTTTGATGCCCATTTCCTGTGCAGTTTCTCATGCACACATGTGCATACTTTTAATTTGTACTGGCCAATGGCCTTGCTGTTTTGTACTTTTGATGCCTATCTGGGTATTATGTAATAAAGACTGTTATTCCTGTTGTCTGCTTTGTCAATGCCCTTGCTAAATAAAAGGTTTTATGTATGGGTATCGGTTCATGTGACACATGCTCTGTATGCCACTTTCACATTGGCAATTACTTGTTTTACTTTTTCAGAGGTTTCCAGAGGTTACAGGCACTTTTGTTCTTCTTCAGTCTGAGGCTTGAGGGTGCAATGATGGTTGTTTGTGATGATCTACTCTTCTCCTAATCATTCCTTGCTCAGGTTTGCTAAATTGTACACATGTCATGTTAGGATGCAATACCAGAACAGAGGTGAATGCTATCCACAGGATTACTTGCGGGGTGGCCAGGGTCGGTCATATCTGTGGGCTCTTTCTTGATGTGTGCACAGCAGTGTTAATGTGTAGTCATCTTGTGTGGGCCTGTCTTCATAGTCACATGGGTACATTTGAATGTGTGCACAGTGTGATTGGCCTGTCATTGTCAGTTGTGTTGATGTGCATTTGCCCCTGCACATGCCAACTACACACATGTATGACCCAGGTAATGTGTGCCTGTTAGATTACATTGTCAGACATGTGCTTCAGATTGTGGGCACATGTAGGAGTTGTAGGTTGAGCACTGTGCAGTGTGTCGGTGTGTGCATGCACTCCTGGGGGACACCTACTTGTTGTCGCTGTCAGTTGTGAGTATGCAGAGTGTGTCACTGCAAAGCCTGTGTTGTGTTTTGTTGATCAGCCATGGGTCTTGTTTAAGTTTGTGCTCACTGTGCTGACCTGCTCAGCCACACTGACATTATTTGTCAGTTTTCTCATGCATTGCTGTCACTTGACACATTTTTGGGTTGAGTATAGTATGTGGTATGAGGAGTCATACCATCCCCTATAGGTGCTTCTGATGCCTACACATTGTGAGTTACTCCTTTATGTGTTTGTGGACTGTACACTCCTCACCTGTCCAATACTGATGTACACACCACTTCAATTTCATGTCTTCCACCGCATGCCTTGCCAGTGTGTGACCCTCCCCACCACTTCATAGTGTGACACTATACTGTGTGAGGATGATCTGTGTACAGGACCAATGTGCCACTCAGGACAGTTTCACAATTAGTTATGTGTTATTTTCTTCTACTTGTTTGCAGTCATGGTTGCTCATGTGCAGTGCATATGTTTGAGCAGCACAGTCCTCTAGTCATGTTGTTTGCATCTGGATTTCCCTGAGTTGTGCATCTGTGGGTGATGGCTAAGCTGTATGTCTGTTTGCTGAGGTACTGCTACCCTTCCTGAGTGTGATGTTATCTGTGTGCTGTGATGATTTGTGTTGTGGAAGTTCATGGTGGGGAAGTTCATGGTGGGGCACTCAGATATGTGTGCTACTGGTTTGGTTGGTGTGCACACACTGCTTAGTGTGCATGCAGCGCTGTCACTATATGTTGCCTTGTACTTGCCTGGTGTGCATCCCCCCGATGTCCAGCTGAGATTGCTATGTGATGGATTGGTATGTGCATCTGTTGTGTTTTTGTTGTAGATGGATGCAGTGTTTGGCCTGTGTTGGCTCTTTCTGCTGACAGGTGCAATGTGTGTGTGATGTTCTATTTGCATGACATTATGTGTGAGTAGTTTGTGCATTGTGATACATTCAGATGTGTGTTGCATGTGTAGTGTGCATTTCTTGTGTGTATGTCACATGCAGCAATGTGGATTCTTGTTCATGAGCTTGTTTTGAGTGCACAATAGTGGTATGTCCTCCTATATTTGACCTGCCACTTGTCAGGATTGTGCATGTGCATGCTTGTGGTACACTGTGTCGGGACGTCATTCCGCACGGCGGTCTTTCTCTATTGGCTCCCTCCGCCACCGTTGCAGAAGGAAATTCCTGGCTGATCCCGAAACTCCGCAGCGGACGGAAAATGGGCTATCTTTGCCCATTGTAATATGGCGGACGCGAGGACCGCCGCTGGAGTGCGGAAAAGGACGTTTTCCGCCAGCACCACAGATGTGCCTACGACCGCCATCCTAATGAGCCCCTTAATTTGGTTTATTATCCAGCACTTTCCCTGGGTTTTTTTTAGTTCTGGAGTAAGAATAGTAATTTAATATGGTTTATTATCCAGCACTTTCCCTGAGTTTATTTAGTTGTGGAGTTGGAATAGTAATTTAATTTGTTTTATTATCCAGCACCTTCTCTGAGTTTAGTTAGTTTTGGAGTTGGAATAGTAATTTCATTTGTTTTATTATCCATCACTTTCCTTGAAATTAGTTGGTTTTGGATTTGGAATAGTAATTTAATTTGGTTTATTATCCAGCACTTTCCCTAAGTTTTTTTGGTTTTGGAGTTGGAATAGTAATTTAAATTGGTTTATTATCCAGCACTTTCCATGAGTTTTTTTGGTTTTGGAGTTAGAATAGTAATTTAATTGAGTTTATTACCCAGCACTTTCCCTGAGTTTATTTAGGGTTGGAGTTGGAATAGTAATTTAATTTGTTTTATTATCCAGCACTTTCCCTGAGTTTAGTTAGATTTGGAGTTGGAATAGTTATTTATTATGGTTTATTATCCAGCACTTTCCCTGAGTTTAGTTGGTTTTGGAGTTGGAATAGTAATTTATTAAGTTTTATTATGCAGCACTTTCTCTGAGTTTAGTTGGATTTTGAGATGGAATAGTTATTTATTATGGTTTATTATCCAGCACTTTCCATGAGTTTTTTTGGTTTTGGAGTTAGAATAGTAACTTAATTTGATTTATTATCCAGCACTTTCCCTGAGTTTAGTTGGTTTTGGAGTTGGAATAGTAATTTATTATGTTTTATTATCCAGCACTTTCTCTGAGTGTAGTTAGTTTTGGAGTTGGAATAGTAATTTCATTTGTTTTATTATCCATCACTTTCCTTGAAATTAGTTGGTTTTGGAGTTGGAATAGTAATTTAATTTGGTTTATTATCCAGCACTTTCCCTAAGTTTTTTGGGTTTTGGAGATGTAATAGTAATTTAAATTGGTTTATTATCCAGCACTTTCCATGAGTTTTGTTTGTTTTGGAGTTAGAATAGTAATTTAATTGAGCTTATTACCCAGCACTTTCCCTGAGTTTATTTAGGTTTGGAGTTGGAATAGTAATTTAATTTGTTTTATTATCCAGCACTTTCACTGAGTTTAGTTGGTTTTGGAGTTGGAATAGTAATTTATTAAGTTTTATTATCCAGCACTTTCCCTGAGTTTAGTTGGATTTGGAGTTGGAATAGTTATTTATTATGGTTTATTATCCAGCACTTTCCCTGAGTTTTTGTGGTTTTGGAGTTGGAATAGTATTTTAAATTGATTTATTATCCAGCACTTTCCCTGAGTTTAGTTGGTTTTGGAGTTAAAATAGGTATTTATTAAGTTATATTATCCAGCATTTTCCCTGAGTTTAGTTGGTTTTGGAGTTGGAATAGTAATTTATTAAGTTTTATTATGCAGCACTTTCTCTGAGTTTAGTTGGATTTTGAGTTGGAGTAGTTATTTATTATGGTTTATTATCCAGCACTTTCCCTGAGTTTCTTTGGTTTTGGAGTTGGAATAGTAATTTAAATTGGTTTATTATCCAGCACTTTCCATGAGCTTTTTTGGTTTTGGAGTTAGAATAGTAACTTAATTTGATTTATTATCCAGCACTTTCCCTGAGTTTATTTGTTATTGAAGTTGGAATAGTAATTTAATTTGCTTTATTATCCAACACTTTCCCTGAGTTTAGTTGGTTTTGGAGTTGGAATAGTAATTTATGAAGTTTTATTATCCAACACTTTCCCTGAGTTTAGTTGGTTTTGGAGTTGGAATAGTAATTTATTAAGTTTTATTATCCAGCACTTTCTCTGAGTTTAGTTGGATTTGGAGTTGGAATAGTTATTTATTATTGTTTATTATCTAGGACTTTCCTTGAGTTTTCTTTGGTTTTGGAGTTAGAATAGTAATTAAGAGGGTCATTATGATGTCTGGCGGATCGCCGCCGCCCGTATGGTGGTGGCGATCCGCCCGCCATTCTCGTCCGCCCGCATAACATTTCCCCCCGCCATATTACGATGGCGGTGGGGACCCAGGCGGACGGAAAGACCGTCCGCCACTTTTCCGCCGGTCGACTCGTTGACCGGGCGGAAAAGAGCTCTAACATGGTGGCGGTGTCTGCAAGACACCGCCATCCATATTAGGATGGTGGCAGAAAGCAGCCTTTCCATGGCGGTGTTGCCACCATGGAAAGGCATGTGGTCTTTGCTTCTGGGGGCCCGTTGCGGGCCCCCAGGGTTTTGGGGGGTGCACATGGGGGGTACCTATGGTACCCCCCTACATTTGAATACACAAGGTGGCAGACACCGCGCGGTGCCTGTCACATTGTGCATTCAAATGCACAATATGCGTTTTTCGCATTGCGGCGGGTGCTGCTGTCAGCACCGCCTGCCGCAATGTGAACAATACGGGATGCCACTGCCACCGTGGCGGTGGCATCCTAATACCCATGGCGGGACCTCCGCACCTCTCGCGGGCGGTCCCGCGTGCCTTTGCGGTGGCGAACGGACTTTGTCCGCCCGCCATCGTAATGACCCTCTTAATTTGGTTTCTTATCCAGCACTTTCCCTGGGGTTTTTTTGGTTTTGGAGTAAGAATAGTAATTTAATTTGGTTTATTATCCAGCACTTTCACTGAGTTTATTTGGTTGTGGAATTGGAATAGTAATTTAATTTGTTTAATTATCCAGCACTTTCCCTGAGTTTAGTTGGTTTTGGATTTGGAATAGTAATTTATTATGTTTTATTATCCAGCACTTTCCTTGAGTTTAGTTGGTTTTGGAGTTGGAATAGTAAGTTATTATGGTTTATTATTCAGCATTTTTACTGAGTTTAGTTGGTTTGGGAGTTAGGAATAGTAAAATATTATTTTTAATTAGTTATTTTATTTTTATAGTTTGTATGTACATTTAAATAAGAAAGGAGATGTATGTTAGTTATTATTGTAAATATTTTATTGGTTAATACATCTTTTGTTTGTTTTGCACTTTATTTGTTATTATTTGTTTTTTTAATACATTTTTTCACAATATTAGAAACATGATTCAGGTATTTTGATGTTGTTCAAAATTTATTATAAAGTATAGTATATTTTTAACATACAATTTTCTTGTAGAATTGGAAAATTAACAATATTTTTTACACACAAAGGGGCCCATTACGATAACCGGCGGTAAAAATTCCGCCAACCGCCATAGCCTGAAAAGACCGCCCGCCTGCAACATGGTAATACCGACCGAGCAATTATGATGACGCGAAGCAACCGCCGCCCGCAGCGGAAAAAAAACACAGAATACCGCCCGTCCATGTCAGAGTCCAAGACAATCCGTCCGCCACGGACGCAATACCGCCCGAAAAGGCCAAAAACGACCGCGCGGACGGACTACACACCGCCCGTCAAATTATGATCCCCCGACATGAGGGCGGGAAACCAACACATTTCCCGCCCGCAACGGTGAACAACAGAAATGAATAACTGACAAGGCGGAAGGCCTGGCGGCCACATCCGTGCACGGAAATCAGTGGCGGCACAAACAAATACACACAACACGGCCAACAAGTCCACACAGTCAACGACGCCAAAATACCCAGACACAGAACCCATCCCAAAGACACATCCCCCTGCCAAAAAAAAAGTTAGAATAAATCCCAGGACACCACGCCCAACACACCTGAAAACGACAGACCATCATGACACACCCACATAGGTGAGTACAAAAGCAGCCCCCTCACAGACTACAAACCCTTGCACCACGACAAAGCCAACACCACAGCAGAGAACACGGAGAGCCACAGAGGAAAGCAGTATACCACACGCACACACACATCACATCCATCACCACAACCACCACCACCTAAACACCGGCACCACAAACCCCCTGCACATCACACACCAAACACACCACACCAGCACCACAAAACCACACTACGCACCATGGCAACACAACGAATGCCCAAGTTCACTGCCACAGAGTTGACGGTTATGGTCGACGAGGTCATCAAGGTGTACCCACAAATCTATGGGAACCAGGTCCAACAGACAACAGTAGCCACCAGAAACAGGATGTGGAAAAGGATCGTAGACCAGGTGAATGCAGTTGGGAATGTGCCACGCAACCGGGGGGAAATAACCAAGAGGTGGCAGGACCTGAAAAGCGTGGTCAGGAAGAAGGAGGCCAAGAACCGTGAGCTGGCTGACAAGACTGGCAGCGGAACTCCCGCGCCATTCAAGACCTTCAAGGCGTGGGAGGAGAAGGTGCGAGGCATACTACATCCGGAGAGTCTCATCGGAATACCAGGGGGAGTGGAGGCTGGTAAGTACAAACAAATGTATACCAGCACACCGCCATGTACAGTCATGCACTTACACAATGCCCTAGCTCCGAGGGCCGAACACCCCCATGTCCAGTACACAATTCACAAGACATCCCTCACATATGCAACAGACACTCACACACACTCAGCCCATAGGCACCAACAAACAAAACCATGGGGGCATGTGTACAGTCAGCCAGCACCACAACTCCCACCAGCTCCCCTTGTACCCCAGATGCACCGGAAGGAGCGCTCCCCACACCCACACCCATGTGGCAGCCATTGCAGTTCACACCCACACCCGACAGGTAGATATGTTACCCTACATGGAGGGCTGTCTGTGGATGGTAAACCATCACCACCACCCACAACACGGTCCCCACACCCACAGACCAGCAAGATGGAGCACCCCTCCCTCTCATAACCAAGTGGTAGCCATTGCATTTCACCCTCAAAACCAACAATTAGGTAGACTACTGTACAGGGCGTGGTGTCTGTAGGCATGAGGACTGTACTACGACTAACATGTGGGACATGTCACTTAGCAGAGGAACAGGTAGCACTGCTCCCTGTCACAAACATGTGACCAATGTGCACCCGGACATCAATTACAGAGTCATAGCCCACATGAGCCATCTCAAATGCAGTAACACGTAACGAGTCACGTCTGCATGCACAAGTCTAACTGGAGTACTGACCCACATGGCGTGCACTGTGCCAGTCATCAAACACATCAGCAACACCATCCAAGTCTTGTCCATGTAGTCATGTCTGCTTCTACCCTTGACATAGTACAACATCACTCATGTAAGTCTATCTTGTCCAAATGAAACATAGTGGAACCCCAATAATGTCACATACACCACTGGACCCATGAACCACACAGCTACACAATGCACATTCTAAATCTCATCCATCTCATCATCCAGCCCCAGTGTCATGAAAGGTATATCATCTAAACAGTTGCCCCATAGACAGTAGTACAGCAAAGAGTCCTGCCGATGACCAATAATGTGTCTGCTGTGTCTGAAGCGCTCGTCACACTGTGAGTAACAACATACAAAATGTAGTCAACACCCCAAGAGCACTGCATTGCTGCACATGGGTGAGAGTAGCACGCACACCAAGGAATTGTACCATCTGCAATACGTCGTGTGGCATACAACCATTACTCACACACTACAATGCTTGCTGTGGAATGCCCTTAAATGACAACAGTGAGCAGATATGCTGGCTAAGTCAGACATACACACACCTTTGTCTCTGTAGTGTCGTGTGGCCAAAACACATGTCCCCTTCTGCACCCATATGTCACAGTATGTACCACAGTACCATATTACAACACCAAAGCGTTCATGGGGCAATACCCCTTTTGCCATCTGCGTTTCCAAGCGTTGCATTTGAGCCCCAAAAACATATATCATCTCAAAAGCGTTCATGGGGCTGTACCCCTTTTGCCATCTGCGTTTCTAAGCATTTCATTTGAACCCCAAAAACATATATCATCTCAAAAGCGTCAATGGGGCTGTACCCCTTTTTCCATCTGCGTTTCGAAGCGTTTCATTTGAACCCCAAAAACATATATCATCTCAAAAGCGTCCATGGGGCTGTACCCCTTTTGCCATCTGCGTTTCTAAGCGTTTCATTTGAACCCCAAAAACATATTCCATCCCAAAAGCGTTCATGGGGCTGTACCCCGTGCCCACCAAAGCCACAAAATGTAGGGGTACTGCAACACACACCGATTGGCATTCCAAATCCGTCCCATGCTATATGCACCCATCACACTATTCCATTGCCTTGATCACGCACACACATTGTAGAGCCATACACACGCATCTGGGAAATCAGTGCACAACTGTGCACAAACTGTGCATGTCAGACATCTAACACAAACCTTGCAAGGTGCAACACAATAACTTTTCGTCTCCGCCCCACAGGTGACGAACAGCATGATGCTGCGGATGGAGACACCAGCCATCACAGCCAGTCCACAAGCCCCCCACACGGACTCACGGATGTGGAAAGCCTGGACACCGCTACGGACGAGGACTCCCAACCTGGCACATCTGGCATGGCAGGGCGCAACAGCACCCCAGGACCCCTCCTACCCACCAACCCATCTCCCAGGGCTGGTGACCAGTCCCAGGCCCCTGCTGCCACGGTCAATGCGGCCAACACCACCGCCGCAACCACCACCACCATCACCACCACCAGGGCCTCCCTGACCACTCAGCCATCCCAAGAGGTGGCACAAACCTCCACATCTACCCTGGGAACCAGGAGGAGGCCCCGGGTGACCAATGTGGCGAGTGGGCAGGTTGGTGGCAGCAGTCCAGGTGGGAGGAGCAGGGTCAGGCCAAGGCCAACAGAGCCTGGGAGCCAAGCCCTGCCGCAAATAGCCAGAGTCCTTGGGGCCTATGAAGAGGCCCAGGGACAATGGGCCAGGTCAGCTTCTGACACAAGGGAAGTCCTTGGGGTGTTGAGGTCCATGGACGCCCGTATGGGCCAATTCGTGACCCATATGGGCCAACTTGTGGACCTCATGGGCCAGCTATTGGTGGAGGTGAGGGCCCACTCAAGGCCAACCACAACACCTACGCCACCACCTGCTGGGGCGCAGGGACGTGCAACATCCAGTTCCCCTGCGTCCACAGCGAGTGGGCAATCCTCAGCCACCACCAGCAGCCCACAAACACAACCCCCTCCCCTCAAACGTGGAAGGGGCCGTCCGAAGAGGAAACAGATGTCCAGGGAGGACTTCGCACGCTCCAAACGCCAGTGAGTCAGCCAGCCATGGTGGCCACCCCCTGCATTCACTTGGACTACCATCCCACCCCACACTGCCAGTCGAGTGGAAAATGTCTGTTGGACTGCGGATCCAGGACAACATGGGTACACCTTGACCATCACGCGGACAGGACCGTCAACTCATTGTACAGCATGCACCACCTTCTTGATCACCTTTTCCACAATCACATGTCACCTTTAAAATAAATACACCTGTATCACATCCTATGTCATCTGCTATGTTTATTATCAATGGTGCACAAACGTCTGCATGTTCAGAAATTCATCTGTAGTGTGTTCTGTCGATAGGCCAGGAGAGGCTGTAGGGACCTAGGGGTGACAAACAGAACAAGAGTCCATTGACTGTGTGTGTCACACACTCATCACATAGTACTTGTCATCCGGCCTAAGCAATGTACACACATCTCACAGAGCAACAGGGCACAATGTCACAGCCACTCTCAGTGGCAAACTACCCTAGACATGGACCATTGCCACACAGCACTCAGTCAACAATAGGCCGCCCTGACAATGCACACATACACCTACACAACTACAGCGACATCAGCCGTCGTACATGGTCACTCACCGTCAAGTGAAGTAGCGGGCGATGAGCTGCTGATGCTCATTCACTGCTTCCTCCTCTTCACTGTCTTCGTCACTGGATACGGCTTGGCCTGCAGGCGGGGGCCCTGGCTGATCACCGTCATCCACTATCAGGGGGATCTGCCTGCGAATCTCAAGATTGTGCAGCATGCAGCATGCCACACCTATCTGGCACACCTTCTGTGGGGAGTATGCCAGTGCACCCCCGGTGCGGTCCAGGCATCTGAATCTGGACTTCAGGAGTCCAAAAGTCCGCTCCACCACACGTCTGGTCCTCCCATGTGCCTCATTGTATCTGACATCAGCTGGTGTACGAGGATTGCGGAGTGGACTTAACAGCCAAGGCCCATTAGGATATGCAGAGTCACCAACAATCCATGCACGGTCCGGTTGCAGATTGGTCATCAGACGTGGGAGGATGCTGTGGCGCATGATGTGCGAGTCATGGGTGGAACCGGGAAACTTCGCACACACGGGTGTGATTATCATGTCCGCCAGGCACACCACTTGCACATTCAGGGAGTGGAAATGTTTCCTGTTGCGATAGATGTGCTCCATGGCCTGTGGTGCAACAAGGCCAACATGGGTGCAATCAATTGCACCAACAACCTGGGGGATGCGTCCAAGTGCATAGAAAGCACCCTTCACCGCAGGCAAATCACGAGCCCTGGGGAATCGGATGTACCGGTTCCTGTACAGCATCATAGCTGACAGGACATCCCGTAGCACCTTGCTGAACATGGGCTGGGACATCCCACCTCCACTGCCCACCGTGTGTTGGAATGAACCGGTTGCGAAGAAATGCAGAGCAGCCATCACCTTAGCCATCACCTTAGCCGTGGGGGTGAATGCTGTTGGATACACCCTGCGAGGACGAAGGTGGGGTTCCAACATGGCACATAGGCGATGCAGGGTGGGCCGGTCCAGACGGAACTTCCTTATGACCTCCACATCCTCCATGTCTGCCAGCAATTGGTAGGGGCGATGTATGTTTGGTCTCCTCCTAGGACAGATGGAAGTGGACACATGTCAGTGCAACACACCACATGGTATTTACACATACACAAAACAAAGATCACTGACAAAGCAATAGTATCACCGAACAGCTGACAAGCAGGGACAGCACAGCAACATTACTCTTACACAGGTCCCCTTACTAATAGCAAGGACCACTGACACATACCATTGCTATGAGCATGCACATGGGGATTAAGGCCATATTAGCTTGAGAGGCATGATGATGGATTCAGACTGCATATGTGGGTAGCGGCAACACCACGGCAATATACCTAGCTGCTGTGCCTGACACCGCTTCCGAGGCTGGGTGAGTATGGCACACACCAACAACACAATGTACACAGGCTGAGCGGTACACCAATCGCAGCAGCTTGGACACGCAGAAACAGCCCCAAGGGGGCTATATCAGTGTGGGAGGGTGACAGGCATTACCACAGCTTCCAGGGACTGCTGACTGCCACCCCTCAACAACACCTGCTGCTGCTGCCACCTGTCCACCTTAATGTCGACGACTCTGATGATATGTCCAGGTCCACTCACCAGCGAGGAGCTGCAGTTCCTGGATTCCGAGCTTCACGCACACTGCCCAAGGCGAATACCGGCAAAAGTCATGTGTGTGTAAGACAACTACAGTGTGTGTGGGAGTGCATGTGGGGGACACACATGTCGTTCATCCGCAGCACTATGAGTCTGAGCCTGTGGGGTTCCAACATGCACCGCTTACCATGCTAACTACAGGTGGAAGGGGTATGTAGGCTCTCTGGTGTTTCCCCATGCTTGTCCCTCCCGAGTGGTGGTACATGGCATTTTCATGTCAGACACCCAGTGACGCAGACACTTGGCAATGCATGATTCTGGGCAGCTATTGCTTGTGTGAATGGCTGGCTGGCTCCCTGCTGGCCTTCTCAGTCTCGGCAGACCTGGGCTGCACATTGAACGCCCAATCCTAGAAGGAAACTTCACTGACTGTACAGTGGGTTACATGTGTCATTATTTCACAACTCTCAGGAAATGCGCTAACTCAGCCCTGTCGATTGAACACTCCAGGCCTTGTGATAGGGATGTGTGTGAGAGATGGTGGCACTGAATGTGACCTCCATTGCGGGGTGAGCCATTCACAGGGCGAGTACGTTGAGGGCTGTGCAGTGTTGGACACAGTGAGTCCACCCACAAAGATGTGTAGCCTTGTGAGCTATGTGTCGGTCTACCTGACAATGGACAGTAGATGTGGGCAGACTACACATTGCTCAAAGTGCTGGCATCCTGAATTGAATAGGATGGACAGGTACTGTGTACACACTCCCAACAGCATGCATTCACGTGTGGTGTACACTTGCTGTTATGCCATGTCCCATACCGTCTTGGCTCTGTTACACGTCTCTGATCATTTAGGATGGGTCAGCATCATGCCACTGTTATTGGTGGATGTGGGTGATGCTGAGAAGAGTATGTGTGATATTCCAACCCCCATGTGTACCATCCCTGCAGTTGGAAGTCCACCAGCCCAAGGCCTTGTGATGAGCCATTGCATCCAAGTTGATGCTTCTGTGTATGTGTAACCGACAGTGCAGCCAATCCCACGAAGAGGGTGACGTCATCTGCCGGATGTGTGACCATGTTGCGGCGACTAATCAGGGGATGCTCCCTCGTATTGTCAGGTTGGCACGGCGCTGCATTTCACCACTAATGGTCTGCTATTGACAGTCACACAGCCTGTTGCGGATGCATGTTTGTAGGGGCATCAGCAGCAGGCAGGTGTACAGTACTGTGGGATTGTGTCTTTTGCTGCGAGAGGCAGCATGTGTCCACAGCCTACCCATGTTCTGGGTAATGTGATGTTAGTTGTGTCATGCTGTGGGTTGTGAGTGTACTCTGTGCTGGGTGCATCTTACATGCATATGCGATTCCTGAGGGTCAGGATGTTATTTGGGCACTCTGCATAGTCAATGCGTTCAGAGTCGTAGGCCTCAGGAACAGCCTGTAGTCAGCTGGAGTGGCAATTCACATGTATGTTTGTGGCACTGTGCATACTCTGATTTCGTCCTAAACACATGTGTGCGATGCCTCACCTCATATTCCTGATACTCACACATCCGGCACACTGTGCAACAGTAGTTGCGCTCGTGCGATGGACAGTTGTCTGGCATGGGCTCATAACCATTGTGGACTGTCATGTTGCTGTCAGTGTGTGTGGTGACACATTCTGCTCCATGCAGGTATGTCCTTGGCCTAATTATGTAGTGGTCATCCTTAACACCATCAGGAGAGTGGGTGTGTACACAGCGATGAGTGGCTATGGCCGCAGGGTGACAGTCCGGGTGTTGTTCCATGTGCACAACACATGTGTCACTTATTGGCATGTTCATTACCTGTACGCCAGCCATCACGTGTTGATTGTGGTTGCTGTATACATTTGCACAGGTATCATGCAACATGTGCACTTGGGGACGTTCTGTGCTGGCTCCCTTGCACATGCCAAATGAGTGAGGCCACCTCGCTCTCCCTCATGTGTCATCTACCATGTGTGCTGAGGGACAGGGGACGGTCAACAGTGGTGAGGCATCGGATGGTGCAGCTGCACAGAAGCTGGGTGAGACTAATGTGACCGGCACATCGGAGGGGGCAGACGTGTGCTGGATGAATCACAGGCCCATACGACAATTGCTGCGTCATCTGAGTACAGAGGTCATGTATCCATGTTTGCTAGCACAGGGGACGTGCATCTAGCTCCTCTGCAGCCACGCGGAGGCCAATGCCCGCCCTCCCAACTACTTCCACTGGTGCAACAAGTGTCGGCACAGGGATGAAGGATAGAGTGTCTTTCACACCAGTCACAGCTGCCCCTGCGACCCCTGCTGCACTCAGTGCCGGGTCTGTTGAGCATGTGCGGCATCTGTGCGTGGGTCAGACAGCTCTCCTTAATGACTTCATTGCCCATGCCAACACCTTTCCGCAGTTGACATAGTTCATGGAGGGCCTACTTTAACGCATGGGTGGGCTACACCAGTCTGTCCAATAGTTGTCCCCCCAGTCAAGGTGGTCCTTGAACTGGGCCACTGTCAGGCTGACATTCCTGACCTACCCCCACCCCCGGAAAGTGGCGCATCTGACAACAGCAGGGCACGAGTCCTGACAGAAGAGGTGGTGGCACGCAGACGTCATGACAGGTAGTGACGTCACGGAAGATGGCTTGCACCATCAGACTCATTGCCTCCCCTCGCTCACCCCACTGATGCGATTGCATCATGGGAGCACGCGCGTGTGCAGCAGCTCCAATCTCTCCCCAGAGAGGCCAAATAGTGTATGTGTGGCTCCATTCGCTCCAGTCATCGAGCTCATGGTAAAATAGGTGGGGGGACGCCGTACAGCCGCATGGTACCCCGACTCGTGCACATCGACTGGCCACTGTCCCTGGTGTTGTACATTGTTGACGCCTGTCTATGTATTCTGTGACTGGATGCTGTTGTTCCTGTAGTGGGTTGTGTCTGTGTAGTTGCTGTTTGCAGTTGTTACTGTGTGTGCATGTTTAAGTGAGGCACATGTCGTGAATGGTACCTCAACAATTGCAATGTCTGGTCTCACATTCCTATGTGTATAATACGTGGCTGGGACTTCACTTCTTTCAGACTCTGCTACATGTGTGTGTGATGAAGACGTGTGTCTGTAACACGGATTGTCTGCATGTATTTGGTGGTATTTCTGTGTTAATGTATACGTGTCATGTTTGCGTGCATGCAAAGCACAGGGTGTGTGTCTAGCCACAGGATGACAGGTAGCATGTGCAGAGTGTGCGGGTATGTGTGAGCTTACTTTCTGGCTGGCCAGCAGTGTAGGTGTATGTGTATCTTGTGATGAACATCGAGCCTGGGCACATGGCTTACTTTCAATGTGTGCATGTGGGAGGTGTAGGTGTGTGTGGTGTGTGTGGTGTGACTTTGGGGTAGTGTTGGTGTGTGCGTGGGCGCTCTGGCAATGTCGACTACACACATGTGTCACCCAGGGGCATGGTCGCTGTATGTATCCTTGTTCGGGTCTGTTAATGTGAGCACATGTGTGTATTGTCTGTTGCACAGTGTGTGGGTGTGTCCTTGCAGTTCAGGATGACTCCTACTTGATATGTATTGGCCATTGTGGGCTGCAGGGTGTGTGAATGTGAAGATTGTGCCTTGTTCAATTGAGCATGTATGTGCATTTCGGCGGTTCGTACTCACTGTGCAGCCCTGCCCACCCACACTGATATCGTGTGTGTTTTGGCATGCATTGATGTGGCGTGCAACTGGCGTGGCTCCTATATTTGCTTGTTGAGTGTGATGTCAGACTGTGAAGGTGATTGTAAACATATGTAGGACTGTGCTTTGTAGTGACCAGGCCGTCAGTGTTGATGTGATGATCTGTTGGGCCACGTCAGACTCTGACATGCCAAGGCCCACGACCTGTGGTATTTTACTGGGTCCACAGTGGCAGCAACTCATGTGCATTGACATCCAATGTCACTTGACTACATGGTAATCTCACGAGTCCCGTGTACTTCACACACTCTCATCCTCTCTCATTCGTACTTGTCTACGATCAATAATTCTCCAGAGTCAGATATTAGCTTTAAGGCATGTATTTGAGCTTACTTCCTCTGTGATGCAGGATGTGGACACTACTGGCAGCGTAATGCATGTGGAGGATATACTTAGCATGATTACACATACAAAAGGGGGTACAGGTAGATGTGATAAGTCGTTAATTGTGGAAATAAGGCTTCAGAGTTAAGAATGCCCTGCCCTTGCTATGCTACAGTACATTAGCTCATTACTGAGGTGCCCTAGGCTGTGACACAGACAGTATTGGTTTACCCTACCAGACAGCTTGACATCATAGGCACAGTACATCTAAGTCCCATGGTACAGGTTTACCACAATAGTGACTACGACACACCTGCGTCAGAGGTGACATCAGAGCATGAGCCTACATGCATGCAGCATGGTCTCACATGTTGTTGCTATATGGTGGCTACTGAACAGGTCCCATTCCTCAGCCTCCCCGTGTTCATGCAGGGACACAGGATATGGTGATGGACAGGGTGCATGTCCCGGAAATGTCAGGTGTCATGACGGTGGAGTTGATGGTAAGGTGTTTGTTTCCGAGTGCATGGTATAGTTGTTGCACAGCATAGGTACGGTGTTGCACATGAATGTTCAATTGTGGGAATTGATTTGGGGACCCATGAATTGACAGGTTGTCAGGTATGCGATACCTTCCTGCAGAGCATCCCTCGCATTGGTGGTATTTGTGGTTGACATCCAATGAAGCGGATGGTGGGTTGCAACGTGTTCCTCGTAAGTTGTCCCTTGTAGAATCTTGATGGGACATGTCGGGTGACATTCGATGAAACTGTAATCCAGCATACGTTGTGTGGAGGCACACTGGTCCCATTGCAGTGTGTGTCCTATTGCAGCCACAAACGCCATGCCCCCATACACTGAACAGTTCCTGTCGTGGGTGTCCAGGGGTGAGAACAGGTGTACCAGGTCCCAATTGGACATGCCGGGTTGGAGAGACATAAATCCACAGGCCAGTGGTACGGGCACCTCCGACAGTAGAAAACGGGGATGACGCAGCTGAACATTTCAATGCGGTAAGTTACTCGATAACTTACATTCAGCATAGCCAGATTTGCACAGCCCACTATCTGTAGCAAGCTATTGCTGTACAGCTGCATCTGTCTGGCGTAGGTGTATAGTACTGGGGCACCTTCCATTTTGCTGCAGGGTGCTGTGATGGCGTGCTCCGGCTGCCTGGGCTGTCTGCTGAGTGCAACCTCCGTCGCTGCTGTGTGTTCTTGAATGGATGTTAGGCGGCAGGACTTTGGGTATGGCTTGGGAGGCGGACACAGGCCCTCATCCCACATGCTCCTATGAATGGTCAAGGCCAGTGGTGTCTGACTCTTTCCTGATTACTTGAATTTGAGCCACAGGGAGCAGTGGTATAATTGTATTTTGTGGTTTTATCTTTCTTTCATGTTCGGCGTTATCTGCCAGTGGAAGGTTGACTCAGCATGGCTATGTTTGGGTTGTGGTTGTTCCAATGGCTCCGTTCTCCTGCAGGATATGTTGCAATGTGATTTGGGTGAGGAAATGGAAGGACATTCACTGCTATCTGCTCTCCCGTGTGTGGGTGGGTCACTTCTTTTCCGCTGTACATTGGGACTTGTGTGTGGGCGTAGTGATTGTGAACACCTGTTCTCAGGCTGCAGGGTTTCTCTGTTTTGTACATTGCATGGCTTGTTATTGCGTGCAGGATGGTATAGGTATTGTTTGTTGTGACTGGCGTGCCTTTTGCGATCAATGTCCATTGTTTGTGCTGTTCTGTAGCAGCTGCCGTGTGCTTCTCCATGCTTTGCACACAGGTGTGTGTCCTCTTTCGACGTCACTTTGCTCCCCTGTTCGGCACACTTGTGTGACTACGTTTTGGCAACTGTGAGTTGTCGGTTGTGGTCATAATTTACGCAGGGGGACCACGTGACATGTGCCTTCAGGGTGGGGCTGGTGTGTGTGGTGTGTTGTTGTGACCCTGTGGTGTTTGTGTGCAGCCCATGCGTGGTGCTGTCGTTGGCCTCTGCATTGTGCGCATGTGCGTCATCGCCGGGGCGCTGCGGTGCCGTGACGGGGACGTCTCCTCCTGGTCCGGGGTAGTGGGTGCCCTGGATGTTGCGGGTTGATTATATTTTACAGGTGGGATATGTGTGGGTACAGTGTTGGATGTGTCCTGTCCCCACAGGGGTGTCTAGGGGGCCCATGTACAGTTTTTCCGCCCTTGCATTGTGTGCGGTGTTTGCATGCCCTTGTTGTGTGTCTGCCTACCTGCGTCGTCGTTGCGCGTTCACTCCTGGGTGCTGCATCAGGTACAGCATTGGGATGGCCTGGAGAGCAGGATTCATGTCGGAGTAGGCCGGGTTGGTGTTTCTGTGGTCAACAATGTGGTTTCCGCCTCCTGTTCTCGTGCGGTGTCTCTTTGCCGGTGAGGCTGTTTGGTTGTGTCATCGTAATTTGTACGCCGGGCGGTACGTCATTTCGTCGGACGGTGTGCCTCCGTTGGCTGGCGCCGCTACGTAAACGGGCGCACTTTGATGGCGGGCGGCGTCGCAGGCTTGCGGGCGGTATTTGCCTGACTTTTCACATCCTAATTTGGCGGGAGGGCGGGCAGTTGCTGGCGGACGGTAACTAACGGTTTTTACCTCCGACGGCACGGCGGTAGTGTTTCCGCCCACCATCGTAATGGGCCCCATATTGTTTTATACATTTTTTTAAAAAATGGTAAATTTTTTTGAAGTATAGTCATGTAATAGTAAGGTAAATATATTTTTTGTTTATTTATTATAAACAGTTTGACTTTGATTGTTTATTATTTTTTATGAGAAAAAGTAAACATTTGCATTAATTATTGTAAACAATTTTTTAATACATTTTATATAATTTTATTTTTTAATATAATTATATATGTATTTTACAATTTTTGTGTATATTTCATTATTTAGTAAATTGAATATTATTTTTATTTAAATAATATTCAATATATTAATTAATTTACAAACTGTATAACAAATATATATTTTCACATATATTTTTTATTTATACATTTTTATATTTTTAGTACATTTACAGTACATGAAATAAACATACATTTTAACATATATATACAATATTATATTTTTTGATTTTTGATAGTATAATATTTAATATATATTTAACAATTTTTTGATTATTTTAGTAACATTTGTAATTTGTTTGACAGTAAATACAAATATAATTTTTTTTTTGCATTTTAGAAAAATTTCTCCAGTCTTTTCTATGGGGAGTAAGTCTTATTTTCATTTTTATTACGCAGCCATTTTTTTTCCCATTTCCTCACTTTTCTACCTATCTGTTTCGTTTTTAGGTAATTTTCGAAGACGGAACATCGCGGTTGGGAGCTGCGTTTCGTCGCTTACGGTAAGTTTATTTAATTTACTTTTAAGGTAGTTTTAGGGTAGGGGCGAGGTAGTAGTAGTGTAATTAGGTTTGTCAGAAAACTAATTTGTTAGTTTTTGGTGTAGTTAGGTGTTGTTTTGGTAGTTTAGTGTTTTATGTGTTTGATGTAGTGTTGGATAGGAGTAGAGTGTTATGTAGTGTTAGTTATGTGTTGTTTAATTCTGTTATGTTGTGTTTATTTTCAATGTTTGTGGGTTTGTATGTTTTATGGTGGGTGGGTGTTCTTTTATTTTCTTTACAGGTTTTCCGGCTCGTGAACGGATGGTGGTGTTGACGCGGTTTTTTTTTAATAAAAAAAGGAAAATGTATCTTGTTTATTTAAAACAAGTTGTTTTACATTTCCTTTTATTTCTCGGGTTTGTTGGAGCGTTATTGAGAGGATTGCGCCATTGGAGCCTTTTTTCTACAGTTTAATTTTTGCATTTTTTTTTTTTAAACAAATTTTCGGGTTTTTGAGATTTTCTTTTTTTATGAGGATTGCGTCTTTGGAGCCTTTTTTCTATAGTTGTATTTTTGATTTTTTTTTGGGTCCTCTTTAAGAATGGATTTATGTTTTGATTTATCTTCTATGGATTTATTATATTTCCAGGATTGTCTACTGCTACATAACTGTAAGTTATTTTTTAATATTATGGGTGGGAAATGTTTCAGGTACATTGATTTGTTTGTTTATTTTTTATTTTAATAATTATATTATGTCATATATATTTGTGTTATGTTTTAAATTTTACATGACATACTTACAATTATTAATTAAAAAAATAGTAGAATTATGTTGTTTAAATGTTTGGAAATTTTAAAATGCTTATGGTGTTTAGCATTGTTTTTTCTTTACAGTATAGATTTAGCTATCAAGTCTAGGTATTCCAGACCTTTGGGGCCCGATTCCGATGTCATTCGGAAGGCCTACGAATCGGATTTGGCTTTCCCGGATCCGATTCGTAGCCCTTGTTTACGACCGAATCGTACACAGGTCTGAACGACCAAGTACGATGCAAAGATCGCGTGCGCGCCAACCGAATCGTTTCCGGGACCCGAAACGGTCCGTACAACATGTTCATAGCCAAATCGTGCTGCGCTATGCAGCCGAGTTCCGATCAAGCAAGTACAATGCACGATTCGGACAGCCGCTTCGCCTCGGCCTCAGCGAGATGAAACGGCTGTTGGAAGCATACTTCGGGGGTCTGTAGCAGGACCCCCTTCACCCGGGGCACTCTGAATCTGAACCATGGGGTGTATTCATGCATCGTTTTAGTTTGTTTACTTAGTTTAGGGCCGATTTTAGTTAGGGATTGTTCTAGCCTTAGCTCTTGATAGCTTGTTCTTTTTTGATAGCTTCTATAAGTTTAAGTAGGGTTGTTTGTCCTCTTCCTATTGTGGCTTGGAAGGCATTGTGCGATTCTTCCACCGCATTGTTGGTTTTAGCTTTTTGAGCTAGAGTACTGTGGTAGACGTTCCACCAGGATATTTGGAACTTGGGTTGTCTACGGTACCCTGATCTATGTAGACTTCCCACCCAAGTGTCTACGAAGTAGTCTAGGAAGGGATTTAGTTTAGTTTCATTTGCCTGATAGAAGGGGCTTTCAAGAAGTAGGTTATAATGGTTTGCTACTTCAGTTGTTGGTACATAGGCCAGGGCTAATAATTTTTTTATTTGGTAGGCAAAGTTGCTAGTGGTGGCGTAATCTATACTTAAAGTAGATTTTTGTAGGTGTCTCCAGATACTTTGGTTAACGTGGTAATAGCAACCTTGTATTGCAGTGTGTGGGTATATTTTTAAAATTGATTGAATCATTGCTTGTTCAAAATCAATTATGATTTTTTGCAGAAAGTAGTTGTCAGTGTATTGTTTTAATATTGTTAGGAGCTCTATGTATGTGGTGTTTTGTTTATTAGGGAGTAGTGCGTATATGAAGGGGATGTTAGTATCTTCATATTCGCCGTGGATAGTATATAGTTGATAAAAAGACTTGGGGCAAACTTTGAATGTGCCATCCATCATCCACGTTTCGTAGTTTTTAAGTTTTTGTAAGTTGTTGCTTGTTGCAAAGATGATAATTCATTTTTCATGACTGTTGTTGTCATGTAGAAGGAATTTTTCCTCTTTGTGGGTGATGGTGTACTCTGGTAATATTTGTATTTCTGCAAAAGTTAGGGCGTGGGTGGTGTTTGAGCTGTAGCTCTTTTAGCTCGGGCAACTAACCTCTTCAGAGTGGGGATAGATGATAGTTGTCCTGTTACATGTTCAGATACCCTAGTTAACATGTTTTTAAGTATTTGGGTACTTGTCTGTTAGGAGCTTGTACTTCCTTCTCTGATTGTCTCGAGAGCATCTCTAACCTCAATTTCAGTTACATTGGGGGGATGGTTATGTTCTTTGACATTTACTACATTGGTTTCTATTGTAGTGGCTCCCCCATAGCAAGAGTTAGAGTAATATTTACCGCATTTCGAATGTGTTTTGTTTCCAGTCATTTTCTCTTGTGTGTAAGTGTAGCCCATGTAGCACAGAAGTAGCTTTCCCTTTTGTGAAGTAAAGAATTTTGCTCCTTCTGCCATTTTTTGGTCTATCTGTGAACATATGTATATATATATATATATATATATATATATATATATATATATATATATATATTTATTAATTATACGATTTTGAATAGTAAATATTTTGTATAATTAATATATTTGAAAATAAACTTACATGTATTTTGATTTGATTTTCTTGATGTATTTTCTTTCAATTGTTGATGTTTATCCACTGGTTCTTTTTTCTGTTGGTTTAAAAGCAAAATGTTATTTTTATTTAAGTGTTACATTTTATTGTGTTATTTTAATTATTTAGGGCCTGATTACAACGGTGGCGAACCCGCCACCGGCACCGCCATCGTAAGGCCTTTTCCGCCAGCCAGATCAGGATGGCAGGCGGTGTGCCGGTGGGTGGAAAGCCCGTCCGCCACGGGTCCGACAGAGACAATCGTTACGATTGCCTGTCGGACCCACCCCCATCCATAAAATGGTGGTGGTGCCTAGTAGGCACCGCCCGCCAGATTTGGATGCTGCATCCCCGCAAGCCTGTTTATGGCGGTTCAACCGCCATTGAAAAGCTGGCGGGGATGTACTTTGGGGCCCCTTTGCGGGCCCCCCTTGTGCAGTGGCATGTGGAATTTGCACTTGGGGGGCACAGTTCCCTGCACCAGGTGGCAGACACCCGCGTGGTGCCTGCCACGTAGTGCAGGGTAATGCACAACATGCATTTTTACCATTGCGGCGGGTGCTGCAGCCAGGAGCACCCGCCGCAATGGTAAACTTGCACAATGTGACCGCCACAGTGGCGGTCGCATTGTAATGTCATGTGCGGGACCACCGCCATATAGGTGGCCGGTCCCAATCCCTGGGATGATGGCGGACGGACTTAAGTCCGTCCGCCATCATAATCAGCCCCTTAGTTTCTATTTTTATTTAGTTGAGGAAAAAAAATACTTACTATTTTTCGTTGATGATGTTTATTTCGATGATTTTGTTGTAGGTTGCAGTTTGTAGAAGCTGGCAAGAGAAAATATTTGTTAGTTGTATTTGCTTTTTAATTTATTTAATTGTTTTTAATTAGTTTGTTGTATTTGTTGGTTAATTTATATACTTACTTATTTTTACATTTTTCTGTAGTGTTACTTTTGTCTTTGTTTTCGAAGTTAATCCTTGTTTTGACTTTTTTAGGTGGAGTTTTATTGAGGTGTAATCTGTGAAATATAAAATAAAAGGTTATAATATTAGTATATTTGTTTATTTCGCTTTTTTAGTCTCTTTATTTAATTGAAAAAAAAATACTTACTGAATGTAGTTGGTGAAGTTTCTTTCGTTGATGTTGCTTTTTGTTGAAGTTTGTAGAAGCTGTTAAGAGAAAAGTATTTGTTAGTAATAATTTGTTTTTTTATTACATTTATCGTTTTTTCATAGTTAGGTTTATTTGTTGGTTAATTTATATACTTACTTTGTATTATATTTTCCTCTTATGTTGATTTTGTATTTGTTTTCAAACGTAATGTTTGTTTTGGAGTTTTTGGGTGGAGTTATTGTGAAGTATAATCTGTGAAACATAAAACAATATGTTGTAAATTTAGTTAATTTGATTATTTATATTATTTAGTGTTTATTTTTATTTATTTGTAATTAAATAAATATACTTACTTTTTTTAGTTGATGCAGTGTCCTTGGTACATGTTGTGGTTTTGTAGAATTTTGTAGAAGCTGTTAAAAAGAAAAACATTTGTTATCTATATTTTGTTATTTTATTAAATTTGTTACTTTTAAATAATTTACGTTATTTATTGGTTTAGTCATATACTTACTTTGTGTTATATTTTATTGTTGTTGTGTACGTAAATGTTTGTGTTGAATTTTCTAGGTACAATTTTAGTGAAGTTGAATCTGTTATATATAAAGGAAAACATGTTATAATATTTTTAAAAGCTTATTTCATTTATTTAGTTACAAAGTTTTGTGCTTACCTTCATTGCGGGATGTTTGGAATAGTTTTTGGTGTAGCTGTTTTTCATTCTCTCTTTTCTCTCTCAAAGGTTCGCTCTTCCACTGTGGTTGTCCGTTATACCGTACATTTTATGTTAATTATTTGATTGTTTTTATAGTGTTTGTTTAATTAGTTAGAGTTTTCTATTGGTTTGTGTTTTTGTGTTTTAAATGTATTGGTCGAGATAGCTTTTTTGAATTTTTAAGCTGTTACAATTTAATTTGTTTAATAATTATTGTTTATTTATTGTTTGTTTTTATTTTGTTTATTGTTGTTATTTAATTTTATATGCAGAAAATGTGTTATACATTTTTATATATTATATATATTTATGTTTTTTTATTTTCATTATTTGTGATATATTTTTAATGTTGTATTGTGTGTTTATTTATTTGTTTTTGTATTTTTAATTTATTTGTTTGAATTAATGTTGATTAAATTGATATTGATTTTTATTGTTTCTTTAAAATATTTGGTATATGTTATTTTATTATATTATTGTAAATAGTATTATTTTATGTTTAAATGTTATTTTCGATAAAGTTTATATGTATTTTATCGATGTTTGTGTTGTAGATATTGTTGATATTGATATTTTGTTGTGTTTCATTTTATTTTAATTTTATCGATACTTTTGTTTCCTATATTTTTGTTGTCGATATTTTTGTAATCGATATTTTTTTAGGCGACATTTATTTATCGTTGTTAGTGTCAGTTCTATTTTGTGTATCAATATTTTTGTTTACGATATTGTTGACTTGATAATTTTTTAGTTCGATGTTATCAGAGTCCACGTTGTATCAGTCAACCAGTAAGGAAGCACAAGCAAAGCCAACTGGTCTCTATTGCAGTAGTGAAGCACAGAAAGGCATGAAGTGAGGAACCATGATGGTGAGTGATCAGTTGCAGCATGTAAAGGAAGAGTACAGGAACCAATGACTGAATATGAGGGGATGAACGGAGTGAGCGGGGTGGCAGGGAGCCAAGGGACAAAGGCAAAGAGAGAGATACGGGACACTTGTGGGCAGATATGGGAAAGATGGAAGGACCATGAACTCCCACCAAGTGCTCAGATTAAAATACTACAGACGCATAGTTTCCTTATGCCAGAAGTAGAAGGATACTCTCATCCAATCAAAATCCACGATGAACCCAAAACAGTCCAGGGGTGGGACAACTCAAGAATACAAGAATAGGGAGGAAGGCCATTGCATCAGAAGCAGGGAGCTGAGGCAGACAAGGAAGCTGTTGAGTCATGAGCAAAGGGAGGCACAAAGCCCCCTTTAAGTATATGTTTAAGTGTTGATTAAAAAGCCTACTGCGACAGACAGCTAGAGCCGCCTGTAGCGAGACACAAAAAAGGGTTGGGCTTTCTCGGTGCATATGGGTCAATACTTGCAAGGCTGTCTGCATAAACATGTTTGTATAAGCATCAACAGACGCAGGAAGATGGCTACTGCTTCTATAGTGTTCTGGATGTTCTGAAATGTCCCGCTATTGGCATGTGAGTTTTCTGTTGTTGCTATTGAGTATGGGTGTAAAAAAGGAGGTTTTTCGAACAATAAAAGAGGTTGCACATTATAAGCCACCCTAGTTTAATACAATTATATTTATCTCCCCACCATCTGTGGGAAATCTGCATTCTGAACTATAAAACTATTTTTACAAATATTCCTATTACAGCAGTTTTGTAGATTTTTTAAAGCTCTGGTTAGATTTGGCAGACAGAAAACATAAATCTAGGGTTGAGGCTTGGCAATCACAGGTGCTATGTGCACAATATTAGCTGTTGCAGAGGCAAAGGTCCAAGGCTGAGACCACCTAACAACCTGGCCTGCCTCTACAAGTTTTCTGAATTCATTTCAACATTCACATCTTTTGCACGTTTGTGAACTTGGTACAACCTTTCATGTTAGTAAGGATTCCCACAAAAACAAATTGTTGTAGAATTTTCCCACAAATATATTTTTTTCCAAGAGATTTCTCCCACATGTCTTGCCAGGTTTTTCTTCCAACAAACCTACATTTAGAAGATGTTTCAACCATTTAATAATTCTAGAAACATAACAGAATTCACCAAGTTTTGGAAGTTTAAATAAACAGAAAAAGGTAACGGTATGGCATTTTGTCTCACACCTATCTGGCTGTTTTTACACATCTATAGTTGTGAAATGTCCTTGAGGACGAAAGTAGAAACGAACAGACATACACCAACGCTGTAGATCAAATGTCAATTTTTACTTAAGAATATAATAGCAATAGCATTTCTCTATCAAATATCTGGTGCCTTAGGTTTAAATGCAAGTTTTTGGATCTGTCAAGCTTTCCAAGTCACTCCTAGGCTGGTGTCACGGAGAGATGTTTATAAAAAGGATAACGTACCCTGTATCATACATTATAAGGATCATTCAAGTCGCTGTGGTGTGTTTTGGGACCATATAATGGAACTAGGCCTTTGGAGTGACTAAACTGCAAGTGACTGGACTATCAATATATCTTTTTATGTGTGAGGGTATTTTATACCTTATAATACACAACACGACTATCATTTACCTAAAAATGTTACTTTTTGGTCTCTTGAGCTTTTATTTGAAAGACTTGATAACCTTGTAGTGCTCTAGCATAACTTCATAAATGGTAGTGGGAAAATAAACAACCCTACATGCAGGTAGTATTTTGTGGCACAAAAACGTTCCAAAATGGCTGCAGAGATCCCTGCTTTCCTGTAATGACCAGTTAAAAAAATAAACCTACTATTACAAACGTCTCCTCTTTGTTAATGACTTCATTTTTAGGCAAAGTGAGTTCAGAAAGGCAGAGACGCGAGTTCTCTACTTTGTTGCTTAAGCAGCACTGGGGATTCTCTGTGAGACCTGCCTTTCACACTGCTGGCTCTGACAGCAGAAATTGTGATCTTGCAACTCGTCTGTAATAAGGAGCTGGATAATTTTCTTTTTAGCAGGAGCCAAGTACTGTCATAACTAGACTGTAATAATTAGAGACAGGCTTCATTGTATTTTAGGACATTGCATTATCTTATTTCATGCACAGTCAATGAACTTCAGAGTGAAGCTAAAGTAACTCCAGCGGATTTGATCCAATGCACAGTGGCTTACCATAGACCATGGGTACTCACAAACTTTCTCTCGGGGGCCAAATTTACAGTGTGGTTTGTGGCTGAGGGCCGCACCGGTGGGGGCGGGGTCATTGGGGGAGGGGGCGGGGCTAGAGCAAAAAAAAAACTGTGACCATGGGGTGGAACACAGGCCCCTGCAGCGGACGCCTTCGTCCACTGAGCCACTGGACCCGGCATACACATCTCTCTCTCTCTCTCTCTCTGTCTCCCTCCCTCTCTCTATCTCTCCCTCCCTCTCTCTGTCTCTCTCCCTCTCTGTCTCCCTCCCTCTCCCTCTCTGTCTCCCTCCCTCTCTCTCTCTGTCTCACTCCCTCCCTACCTCTCTCTCTCTCTGACTCCCTCCCTCTCTCTCTCTCTCTACCTCCCTCTCTCTCTCTCTGTCTCCCTCCCTCTCTCTCCCTCCCTCTCTCCTCTCTCTCTGTCTCCCTCCCTCCCTCTCTCTCTGTCTCCCTCTCTCTCTGTCTCCCTCCCTCTCTCTCCCTCTGTCTCCCTCCCTCTGTCTCCGTCTGTCTCCTCCGTCTGTCTCCCTCCATCTGTCTCCCTCCATCTGTCTCCCTCCATCTGTCTCCCTCTATCTGTCTCCCTCTATCTGTCTCCCTCTGTCTGTCTCCCTCTGTCTGTCTCCCTCTGTCTGTCTCTCTCTGTCTCCCTCTGTCTGTCTCTCTCTGTCTCCCTCTGTCTCCCTCCCTCTCTGTCTCCCTCTCTGTCTCTCTCTGTCTCCCTCCCTCTGTCTCTCCCTCTGTCTCCCTCTGTCTCCCTCTCTCTCCCTCTGTCTCCCTCTGTCTCCCTCTGTCTCCCTCCCTCCCTCTCTGTCTCCCTCTCTCTCTGTCTCCCTCTCTCTGTCTCCCTCTGTCTCTGTCTCCCTCTGTCTCTGTCTCCCTCCCTCTGTCTCCCTCCCTCTGTCTCCCTCCCTCTGTCTCCCTCCCTCTGTCTCCCTCTATCTGTCTCCCTCTGTCTGTCTCCCTCTCCCTCTGTCTCCCCTGACTCCCTCCCTCTGTCTCCCTTTGCCTCCCTCCCTCTGTCTCCCTCTCTCTCTGTCTCCCTCCCTCTGTCTCCCTCTCTCTGTGTGTCCCTCCCTCTCTGTCTCCCTCCCTCTCCCTCCCTCTGTCACCCTCTGTCTCCCTCCCTCTCCCTCCCTCTCTCTCCGTCTCCCTCTCCGTCTCCCTCTCCCTCCCTCCCTCTCTCTCCGTCTCCCTCTCCCTCTCTCTGTCTCTGTCTCTGTCTGTCTTTGTCTGTCTCTGTCTCTGCCTCTATCTGTCTGTCCCTGTTCCTGTCTCTGCCACTGTCTGTCTCTGTCTGTCCCTCCCTCTGTCTCCCTCCCTCTGTCTCCCTCTGTCTGTCTCCCTCTCTCTGTCTCCCTCCCTCTCTGTCTCCCTCTCTCTGTCTCTCTCTGTCTCCCTCCCTCTGTCTCTCCCTCTGTCTCCCTCTGTCTCCCTCTGTCTCCCTCTCTCTGTCTCCCTCTCCCTCCCTCTCTCTCTGTCTCCCTCTCTCTCTGTCTCCCTCTCTCTCTGTCTCCCTCTCTGTCTCCCTCTCTGTCTCCCTCTCTGTCTCCCTCCCAGGCCTGAGCTCCCTGGCCTTGGCTCAACTCTCCGACTACAGGCTGGCGGGAAACATCACATTACAGGCTCTTAACGCACACCTCACCCGGCTCTCACTCCCTGCTGACCGCTCTGTCACCCTCTGTCACCTTACCCGGCTCTCACTCCCTGCTGCCCTCCATCACCTCACCCGGCTCTCACTCCCTGCCCTCTGTCACCTCACCCGGCTCTCACTCCCTGCAACCCTCTGTCACCTCACCCGGCTCTCACTCCCTGCTGCCCTCTGTCACCTCACCCGGCTCTCACTCCCTGCTGCCCTCTGTCACCCTCTGCCATCTCACCCGGCTCTCACTCCCTGCTGCCCTCCGTCACCTCACCCGGCTCTCACTCCCTGCTGTCCTCTGTCACCTCACCCGGCTCTCACTCCCTGCTGCCCTCTGTCACCCTGTGCCATCTCACCCAGCTCTCACTCCCTGCTGCCCTCTGTCACCCTCTGTCACCTCACCCGGCTCTCACTCCCTGCTGCCCTCTGTCACCCTCTGCCATCTCACCCGGCTCTCATTTCCTGCTGCCCTCCGTCACCTCACCCGGCTCTCACTCCCTGCTGCCCTCTGTAACCCTCTGCCATCTCACCCGGCTCTCACTCCCTGCTGCCCTCCGTCACCTCCCCCGGCTCTCACGCCCTGCTGCCCTTCCGTCACCACACCCGGCTCTCACACCCTGCTGTCCTCTATCATTCTCTGTCATCTCACCCCGCGTGTGTGGCAGCCCGGGCTGAGACAGCTTCCGGGGCACACACACAGCCGCACCCGAGTACTTCACAGGTCTTTAAAAGACCATTTGCATGATAACTAGGCTTTGTTGTATTTCACCTCTTCTTAGCGCCCCTGCAGCTCCACTCGGACTATCGCTGGAATCACCCGGCCCCCATAGAGCAGAGTCTGTGTTTGCTGACACTCTGTAAAAAAACCAAAAAAAAACACAGGTACGATGTCTGCAAGGTCCGCGGGCCGCCAAGGAAGGCTTGCCGGGCCGCTGGCGGCCCGCGGGCCGTACTATGAGTACCCGTGCCATAGACCAATGGGTCAGTAGGTCACATGTGCTTGGAGCTGTGAACCAAACATACCAAGGAAGCATTTCTTAGGTCTGCTTTTGTGATTACTTTTTAGGTGTGGCTAGAGTCAACTTTCGGTGTCTTAGCTCCAGGACCCTTTGTTATTAAAATAATATATGAAGACAACTGTTACCACGCCTGTCCTTACCTGCTGCATAACTTGCTCTGAAATGATATGATATGAAAATTATTTATAAAGCACACGAATGCCGGGAGACGTCTTGGCATTGCTGCTGCTGTTCCAAAGGATTTAGTTGGACATTCGATGTTCGCGCCATAGAAAACTTTATAAATAAATAAATAAATAATTATGGGCCCTTCCTTGTTGACATATAGCAAGGTTTTTAAAGTTTTCTGAAAAGCCAGGAGACTGGTCAGAGATTCAAGATTCAGAGGTAGGCTGTTCCAAAGTCTGGCGGTACAGGCTATGGAACGTCTGTCGCCCCAGGAGGACCGCCTGATCTTAGGGACTTTGACGTTTTTGGGTGAGATGGAACAGAGCGCCATGGTGGGAATGTACCAAGTGACATTGCGCTTAAGATACTCTGGCCAGCTGATGAGAAATAAAATCAATTTTTAAAGCAGCTGCAAGGGCAATGAGTCTGGAAGGGGGTTGTTGATCACATGTGACACTTTTACAGCAAGCTCATTGGTTGAAATGTTTGTAGTGCACAGTTATATATTTAGGGGCAGATTTACAAGAAACTAACGCAGCGCGGTGCCTCAAGTCATTTTGCTGCGCGGCTCTGCGTTAGTTTCGAAGCACAGGGATGCAACATATTTACAACAATATGTCACATCTCTGTGCTGCCCCCTGCGCTGGCGCACAAACTGCTGCCATGCGCCGGCACAGGCACCATTGCACCATGGTGCAAGGATACTTGCGTCGTGGGGAGATTGTTTTTGTGCAGGAAGGGGCACCTTACTGCACAAAAACAATCAATTGAGGCGGTTTCCTCTTCGAATGTGTGCTGTAGAATGCAGCATGCATTGAAAGAGGAAAAAAATGAAGAGAAATGAAAAATTTCTCCTTGTTGCACCTCGCTAGGCCACCCTAGGGTGGCATAGCATTCTGATACATTTCAAGATTTACGATTCCTCGTAAATCCGGAAGTGCATCAGTGGACATGGGTGTTGTGTGGGAACACCCAAAGCAACACCCATGTCATGCCCCTAACATGCAGTGTTGCGTGAAAAGGGGCGATATTTACAAGCACAGGTAAAGTTACGCAGGGTGGCTTTACCTGTGCTTGTAAATATCACTCAGCAGGTTGCGCCGCCGGTGCGTCACGCAACGTGACGCACCGGTGGTGCAAGGGGCTTGGAAATCTGCCCCATAATGATCACAGGTTCGTCCTACAATCTACATTTTGCCTGTCCATGTACCCGTCTCCTGTAACACCATGGTTTCTACTTAGTCTCCGGCTCTATCCTTCCTGTCGCATTATAAAT
Organism: Calotriton arnoldi; assembly: GCA_963921515.1. Classification (NCBI taxonomy): domain Eukaryota; kingdom Metazoa; phylum Chordata; class Amphibia; order Caudata; family Salamandridae; genus Calotriton; species Calotriton arnoldi. The sequence continues at coordinate 223,200 of CAWUFW010002702.1, read as the reverse complement.
GTTAGGACCATCTTTGGAAACCAGTTTCATCTTTAGAATTATAAAATATATCTTAACACATCAGTGCCTGTTGTTACACATTAAGGACCTCATCTAGAAGGGGATGGTTAAATTGATGTCTGCCTAAATTGGTAACTGACATGTCTACCCGACTCTTGCATCCCCAACTAATTTAGAGCCGGTGAAAGAAACCCACAAATACAAGCAAAACACAACTACATTCTTAGCACATATGTGTTACTACAATCAGAAAAGCAGGCAGAGACTTTTTAAGGCATGGGCAAAGTGGGCAATCGTCCAGGCACCCCACCCTCCAGGAGCTCCCTGGAACGTCAACCTTTTCTCTATCTTGCTTCTCTCTATTTCTCTATATAAACCATATAATTCAATATTGTTTTCCATCATACAGCTTGAATTATCATGATATGTGTAATAAAAATCAAAGCTGTCCTGAAAAATATTTTGTGCCTGGGACCTTCAGAATCCCTAACATGGCACCGCGAGCAAGTCTGCATAGTTTGGTGGTTCTTGATTCCGCTCCTTTGGTACTGTTTCCTTTTTAAGTCGTTCCCTTTTGTTGCATGGCATTTTCAGGGTGGGTTTCCCCACTTCTGCTGAATGTAACGACCATATTGTGCTGCCCCTAATGAGACGGAAAGCTCCCTAATAAAAGGCACATGCTTGTGACTTTGAAATTGCACCAGGCAGCTTCAGAGACTTATGTGGCTTACCTTTAGGGGCATATTCACAAAGAAATGGTGCAATTTAGCAGTGCCGCGCTGCATCATCTGTGTTTTCACATGCACTGGGGCTGAAAAAAGCTGCATAGCACCAACAAAGACACACTTGTGCCATGGTGCAAGGGTGCGTGCGTTGCAGGGATTGCACCATGGTGCAAGGGTGTCTTTGCACCCTTGCACCATGGTGCAAGGGTGTCTGTGTTGCAGGGATGATGTTTATGTGCAGGAAGGGTCAACTTCCTGCACATAAACGATCATTAAAGGTGATTTGCTCCTATGTGTGCTGCAGAGTGCAGCACACTTAGAAAGAGCAAAAACGAGCAGAAATAAAAGTATTTGTCCTTGTTGCGCCAAACTAGCACCTGCTTTTCAGTAGCGTTAGTTTTTGGCGCTGCCTCAGATTTAAAGATCCTTGTAAATCTGGGGCAACATTAAAAAGCAATGGGTGGTCGAGTGGGAGGTTGTGTATATATATATATATGGTGCGGTGGAACGCCCACAGCAACACCCATTGCACGCCCCTTTCACGGCAATACCTGCGTGAAAGGGTACGATATTTACAAAGCAGAATTAAGCCATGTAAAGTGAATTAACGCCGCTTTGTGAATATGGAGCAGTGCATTGCGCCACCGGAGCGGCCCGAAAAGTGACGCTTTGGTGGCTCAATGGCCTTGTAAATATGCCCCTTAGTGCTTAATTTGAGCCGGTGGTTTCCGATGCTAGACACTGGCACTTAATCATCAACATCAGCGCTTGTGACAGTCTGCTGCAAGGTGGAGGATGTCCACACAAATATGGCAGCTGGCGGATTCCAGATGTTTTAATCCAAGAGGCCATACTCAGCCCCACTGGGCTCCAGGCCACTGGCAACAATGTAAAGTGGGGTCAGCACAAATAATTTAAACATAAACAGCACCAGTGTCACACTTGCACCAAGGGCCCTGTCTGTGTCTGGTTGCACCCAGAGGCTTGTAGGGGCGGGGCCTGTTCACAGATGTGGCAAGTGCATGAGCCCTGGAGAGCCAGAGGAACAGGGGACAAACCCTTGTGCAGCATGCACATAGACGCCTGTTAACCATCTCTGCACGCCACTGTGAGCCCTGCGCTGGCATCTATCAGTTACTGAGCCGGAGAACCACCAGTGACCCCAATTACACAGGGGGGGCACGAGCTGTACCCGAGGCAATGGGAGAGCAGCCTGCTAAGCAGGACATCATTGGCTGAGATACAAAACCTTGGCCTGGCTCAGGGTTTACAAGGCAAAGCATTACCTGCCTGAGCAATTTTATGTAGTGGACGTGAAGGGCCAAGTGCTAAGGGATGGGGGTCATGTCCTGGTAAACACAACCTCCCAAGTGCAGGGATGCAGCTCAGCGGGCTGGAGTCGTGAAACTCTGCTATGAAAGGGAGTGAAATACGACCGAAGGTCTGTTAAACCACATGGCTCAATGCTCTGTGGCGGCACAGACCTGGGACGCCCAGGGAGGCGCCATTAACGGGCCAGCTGCCTGCAACTGAGCTTCTGTTTTTGTTTAACTTCTTAAGTTTTTGTTTGTCAAACATCTTTTTATTGAATTTTACAACACAATGTGTAACAATGGATTCAGTTAGGGAGTCCATGTTGAGCCATCCAGTAGCTCTATCAGTAGACAGCATTCTATCGTCATGCAAGGTCTTCCCTAACACAGGTTTCACATTAGAGTATTGCCAGCCCTATAGACTAAACATACAGGAATTGCCCCTTCCCAATCGTCACCCTCCCCTTGTTCTGTAACCCTCCCTATTCCCTTGTTTACAAGAAAAAAAAGAAAAAAGGAGAAAAAGGAAATAAACAAAAAGAAAAATAGCAGATTACTCAGGCACCATGGGGGTCTATGTACAGCGTTCAGGTAGTTCTCTATTGGTGGCGCCGCTATTCAGAACTGGAATAGATGTAGTGCTCGTACCCGGGAGGGGCAGGCTACCAGAGGAATTCCCCTGGAGAGAGAGCTAATTAAGGGACCCCAGGAGTATTCAAAGTTTTTGAAGTCAGCTCTGAAGATGTCACTCACTCTTTCCATGATAACTGCCTGCCATGGGCGTGAATGCCATTGTGTCAAGGCAGGTGCCTCCCTCTTCTTCCAGGCTGCAGCTATCGCAATCTTCGCCACCCCCAGGCAGAGCCACATTATGTCTTTATCACTTTTTGTTTGGTATTTAAGGTAATTATCCTGTAGGTCCAAGAGCGTGAATTCAGATGTATCTGGGATTGAGTACCCAAACATATCTTTGATTTGGGCTAGGATTTCAGACCAGAAAGGGCGAATTGTCGGACAGTCCCACCAGAAATGGCGAAAGTCACCTAAGAGCCCAAAACCCCTCCAACAGAGGTCCGATGTGTTAGGCAAACTCTTTTTAATTAAGTGGGGTATAGGTACCAATCATATAGTATCTTATAATGAGCCTCTCGCAGGCCTAACCAGTGGTTGTAAGGATTATGCCTTTCCAGAGTGTCTTCCACTGTCTACCGGTAATATCTTGTCCCAGAGTGCATTCCCAGAAAATAATGTGTTGTGGTTGATGGGAAGGCAGCGTGTGCAGCAGCAGGGAATATAGAAAAGACATGGTACTCTTAGTTGCCCCAGCCCCCCTCACAAAGCGCTCTAGTGGTGTGAGTTCTCTAGTTGCCACCTCCCGAACCTCCGGGTGTAGCGCCCAGTGTCTCAGTTGTAGGTAATGGAAGTGCTCTGAGCTAGAAAGGTGAAAGTCCAGTTGACCATGCTCGAAGGTTAATATGTCCCAATTATGAAAGATGTTGGACAGGATGAGACATCCCCCCTCCCTCCACGTGTCCAATGGGCCTGGTTGTGTGGCCGGAGGGAATGCCAGGTTGTATTGAATTGGGGTGTACTAGGAGGGGAACGTCATCCAGGTGGCCAGTTTAACCACCTCATCCCATGTCTTTAGGGTCGTTCACATAGGGGTACTTAGGTAAGCACTTTTGGGGCGGTCCGCTTTTGGTTTCCAGAGGATATCCCAAATGACTCTCCCTATTATTGCCTGGTCCATATGGAGCCAGTGCTTATCTGACTCTCGCTGGGACCATTCAGTAATTACTTGTAATTGAGCAGCTTTATAAAAGAGGTGGAACTCTGGGAGTGCTAGACCTCCTTCATCCTTCGGCCGCCTAAGCAGGTTGAAGGGTAGACGAGCTCTTTTATTCTGCCAGATGAATTTTGCAAGCATAGTTTGGAGTGTTGGCAGATAGTCCCGCTCGGGGTCAACAGGGAGGCTTTGGAAGAGGTGAAGAAACTTTGGCAAAACTATCATTTTCATTGCATGTATTCTGCCGAGCCATGACATATACATGGGGGCCTACCGTTTAAGGTTGGCCTTTAGTTGACGAAGGAGTGGAGGATAGTTATCCAGGAACATGTTAGATATCTCGAGAGTTATTTTGATGCCGAGATAAGTAAGTTCCTTTTTTGCCCATTAAAAGGGGATCAAGGCCACCAAAGCCCCGACCTCCATGTCGGTCATTGTTAGATTAAGGAGGAAAGACTTGGTCAAGTTAATACGCAGGCCTGCTACCTCCTCAAAAAGTCATAGCTCACCTTGCAGGGTTGTTAGGGGGCATTGCGGATCAGTGAGTGTTAATAAAATGTCATCGGTGAACAGTGAAATCTTGTGATCCACAGATCCAAAACTGATGCCACCAATCGTCGAGCCGCCTTATCTTCGCTGCCAGGGGTTCTATGCTAAGCACGAAAAGGAGTGGGGAAAGTCGGCATCCCTGACTTGTCCCCCTTCCCAGGGGAAATAAGTCTGAACTGACACCATTAACTAGCACTCTTGAGCAAGGCATAGCATAGTTAGCTTGGATCATCGCTATATAGGGATCACAAAAGCCAAATCACTGGAATAAAAATTGCCAATCCACCCAGTCAAACACCTTCTCAGCATCCAGACCAAGCAGCACTGCCGGTATGCGCTTTTTGGTAATTTTCTCAATCTGATGGATCACTCTCCGCACGTTATCGTGCATCTGTTTGCCTTTAATAAATCCCACCTGGTCCGGGTGGATCAAGTCTGGCATCATATCCTCTAGTCGCGATGCCAAGATTTTAGATTATAACTGTGTATCTAGTGCTATGGGTCAGTATGAGCCGCACAATAGTGGGTCCTGCCCAGGTTTCGATATGACCGTTATTATGGCCTCGCTCATAGTAGGGGTGACTAGTCTGTTTTTTGCTGTATGATTAAAAAGGGAAGTCAGTTGGGGGATCAGTTCTGTGCTGAAAGTTTTATAAAATTGTGCGGTAAGTTCATCCGGACCAGGGGATTTGTGAAACTTCAAGGTTCCAATAGCCTGTCGCACCTCTTCTTCACTGATGGGTTCCCCGAGTTGCCCATTTTGGGCTGGTATTACCTGTGGTAGCTCCACCGTGTGTAGGTAGTCAAGCTGCGATTAAGGGTCGTTGCGGTCAGCTGTATATAGTGTTTTATAGAACTGCCCAAAAACCTGTGCCTTTCTCTGATCTGAGGTTTCTAATTCCCCTAAAGGTTGGCCTATGTCCCCAATATACTCACTTTCTCTCTGTATTCTTTCTTAGCTGACGTGCCAAGTGTGCCCTCGCGGTATTGCCATGTTTGTAAAACGTTTGCTTAAGACGGTGGAGCGTCAGTTCAGCCCTATTAGTATAGATTGCGTGCGTTTCCCTTTCTCGGCCGTGACTTTTCGCTGGAGGGTAAGTGTAGGGGTAGCTTTATTGACATGTTCTAGGGTTCTCACTTCTCCTTCTAACATCAGTAGCTCCCTGGTCCTCTGTTTATTGAGTGAAGAGATTAACGCCACGCACTTACCCTTCAGAACAGCCTTGAATGTGTCCCAATTATTGGAGGGCTTGGTGCCTTGGGGCTTATTCAGCTGGAAGAATTCTCTAATGGCCTTCCGCAGGTCGACCCGAAGCAATCTGTCATGAACCAGGGCATCCGGGAAGAACCCACAACTATATTTAGGTGGAGGGTTATTCCATTCTAGGGAGACGACTACTGGAGCATGGTCAGAGATTGTGATAGAGTGAATCGTCGCCTCTCTTGGGTCTTAGGTGAGGGCTTGGCTATGGAATATGTAGTCTAGTCTGGAGGGTGTACAATGGATGTGAGAGAAAAAAGTATAATCCCTGGCATCAGGGTGGTGCGCCCTCCAGGCATCAATTAATCCCAGGTCCCACACTGTCGGTATTAAGCTTTTTGTGAAGCTTCACGTGGGCAATCTATGGGAATGTGTACTGTCAGTACCGCAGTGTCATGTGAGGTTAAAATCCCCCATCAGGATTACTTCATCCTCAGCGAATCCCCCCACCAGGGCTAATAAAGATATGATAAAGGACACTTGATTAGTATTTGGTGCGTAGGATGCCACAATAGTGCATAATTTCTCTCATATACAGCCTTTAACTAGCACTATCCTCCCCTCTTTATCTGTTTTATTTCCCTCTGGTGGAAATTTTATTGAGGCATGAAATAGTAGCACCACAGTATTATGTTTTGTAGAAGCTGAGGATTTATATATCAGAGGGTACATCTTATGTTTTAGTCTGTGGTCCTGCGATCTCTTGAGGTGGGTCTCTTGTAACGCGGCAATGTCATAGTGCTGATCTAGTAAGTATTACCATACCTTGTGGCACTTGGCTGGAGCATTTATACCCCTTACATTCCATGAAAGAGCAGTAATTACCATGATGACAAATGACTCCTCCCACCCTGCCTCCAAACTCCCCTTTCCAAGAGTGTGTCCCCTCCCTTCCCCCCCACTCCCACCTCCTGCCCCGGAGCTCCCCCCAAGGATTGTGTTTCCGGTTCGATCAACCTTTTACCACCTAACCATGCACCTGAACGACGCCCAAGTACCTGCAAAAAAAAAAAAAAAAAAAAATGCAAACCCCAGAACAAAACCAACAGAGACAACGGGTCCCCGGTCTATTCTATTGGTATGTTATGCGAGGATCATAGGAGGTGATTCGGACCGGCATTACTACCATGGCTCTAGTGTAGCAATTGTATGTAAGGGACCATACCAGCCACTGCAGCATTCCATGCAACATCTGCTGTCAGAATAGTGATTGCAAAGTTGAAAAAAGATACAGAAAAGGCTCATGGGCCGTACATGTTCATGTACAATTTCTCAGTGTGGGTTGTAATATTTCAAGTCCTTTCGTCTCGTAGCACTAGTTCCTGCTTTGTTTTCTGTAGTGTATCCTAGGTTAGGCGACTACAGGGTGATGTTGAGACCCAATTCGTTCAGCGTATTCTTTGCTGCCTTGTAGGGACGCTGGGAAAGCCAAGGAGACCCTCCCTGTGCTCCGGTGGTATCCATTCTCGAGGTACCCGGTTCATCCGGTGTGTGGCGGCTCTCGGGTGCGGGTATCCCCAAGGGTGTCAAGGCCTTTTCCACATCGGTGATGTGATAGGCTTTATTTCAGAGGACAAAGTCCAGACCAAACGGGCAAGTGCAGCGGTATTTGATGTTCTCTAGCCTTAGCTTGTCCGTGACTGGTCTGAACTTCTGGCAACGTGCTAGGGTCGCTGGTGCTATACCTTGATAGAGTGCACCTTGGCTCCATCAAATGTCACAGTTTCAAGCTTCCTGGCAGTCTGAAGGATGGCTTCCTTTGCTTTAAAAGAGTGTAGTTTAGCCAAGACATTCCTCAGGTGTTGTTTGTTGCCCAGTAATGTTTTCCCCATTCTGTGCACTCTCTCTATTTTGACCTTCACAGAAGTTGTGCTGAGGACCTCCAAGAAGAGCCCCACAGCGAAGGCTAGGTACGGTCGCTCTGCTCCTTCTTTCAGGTTCCTGATTCGGATGGTCTCACCCCTATATCTGTTTTTCAGGTCCTTGCTTTTTAGCAAGGATGTTTGTAGCTGCGTTTGGAGAGATTGCGCAATTTCTTTCATCTGGTCCGCGTGTTGTTCAAGCTCTAGTGTTTTAGCTTCCATGTCCATCACTCTACTGCCGCTGGAGTCTATGTCTTGTTGTAGCGAGATTAGTTTACCATTTAGGTCAGCTTTTAGTGTCTCTAGAGAAGTGGCCATGTCAGCTTGAGTTCCTCCCGCAGCTCCTTCTTGAAATCACGCAGTGAGGAGATGAGGTCTTCTTTTGTAAGGGCTATAATGTCCCTTTCTTCTATAATCGGTCGGCTGCCTCTAGACTCTATGGGGGCAAAATAGCTGGGCACTCTGTTACTTTGTTGTTTGTTCGGCGGCATAAAGAGAGTCTCTGTGCACAAGTGTATGAGTGGGTCATGCGAGTGGGGCCCCCTCCACAAGCAGTACTTGTAATAGGCAATTCTCCATTCAGGGCAGATGGCAGAGGAAGCAATCCCAAAGCGGTCCATGCTGGAGTAGCACCCTCCCTGCAGAGGTCCTGTGATCACCGCCCTTGGGTCAGTACATCCGTTCGCGGCTCATGAGGGGCCATAGGTGCCTTTTCCGATTTCCACAATTAGCATCCAGCACCCCCGTCTCAAAGTAGGTTCTCGCCGCCCTCCCAGGAGGACTCAGGATAGGTGGGGCAGCCGGAAGGTTCACTTCTTCCCCAAGTGGGAAATAACCATCTGCTCCATGCACAGACATGTCTCCTTGTGTTGTGTGAAGGTTCCCCCGTCATGGAGTCTGACTGCCTCGTGGTGGTTCAGCGAGGTGACATGGCAGGGTCAGGCACCGGACGTAGTGCCACCGCTGTCTCAATTCTTTCCAATGAAGGTGCCCCCTCTGCCCAGTTTCCCACGATGTCTCAGGAATTCTATCCTCCGAGGCCCAGTACGCGTTGTGCACTAGACAATGCTATTCCCCTCCTACCAGAGGATCGGGCCACCAGGCCGCAATCTTGAAGTCAGGCAGGGCGCGGTTCCTGGTCGTATCGCTCTCCTGTCTCGGCACCGGTGTCGCCCCCAACTAAGCAGTGGATTGTCGCATTGTGCCGGCCCTCTTCTGGGCTGATGGCCCCCCTTCTTGTCAGGGCGATCTCGAACTGGGTGTCATTTGCACGCCCGCCCGTTCCACAGCTCTTGCCCCCACTCACCGCTGTACCCATGCAGCTTTAGGGTCTCTCCGGCACTGTCAGTGAGTGTGAGGTCAAAGAGTCTCCATTGGGGGGCACCGGACCGCTCTTCAGTGCGCCACAGCCTCTGTTAGCAGGGTGGCATGAGAGGACGGGCCCATCCAACCCGCTGATCCGCTGTCATCCGGCCTCAAATCCTTTCCAAAAGTCGTCGACCAGGCTTGATCCATGTCATAGAAGTGATTCTGCGCTATATTTTAACCCTTCTCTTCTCACAGAGGTCCGTGTACCTTCATTTCTCGATTGGTGGTAGCGGAGCCGCTGTGGATAATTAAATAGACCTTATTGCAATAGTGGCAGGCATATAATACATATCACAAATGATGTGCACTACAAATATGGTAATTTACTTTAAAAAGGCACACAGATAATTATAATAAATTGATCAAAATATAGATTAAAAGGAGAAATACCCAGATAACTATAATTAATAGATTAAAAGTGATAATCAAAATATCTTGCATGACATGCATCCGCAAGCATTCAAGCATATTTAAACTACTGTAAATCTCATACATATCTTAGGTCTACTAAAATTAATAAAATAAAACTGTAACATCAATCCCCAACAACCCACAGTTACCCCATATCAAGTAAAGCAGTCATAAATAAAGTGCCAAAATATTACACATGGACAAGTATATCACAGTAGAACCCATTATCACCCAATATATCAGTATTAAGCTAGATTTCCCTTCTTTCACCCGCAAGGATGAACTGAGCTATTCAACAAATCTGTGACTACTTCCAGGGCCAACAAGCTATCCACCAGGTGTTCCCATGCTTTAACCCTTTCAGTTTTCCCTCATCCTCTTTTATCTCATGAAACAACACAGCACTCTCCAAACTTGTCCATTTAACCATTTCTTCAGTCCATCTAGTAATTGGAGGACCATGTGCTGAATTTCCAGTGCATAGTCAATTTTCATTTTGCCAAAATCATATCTAAATCAGTAAATCTAGTAGTAGGTTTCTTATTTTTAGGGTGAGGGTATCCCCCTATGAGGCATACCAAGGGTGTGGAAGGGGTATACCACAAGGTTATTCCATTAATATATTCTATTACTTCCTTCCAGAACCCCGCTAACAAAGGGCAGGGCCATACCATGTGGAACATGTCAGCCCCCAACTCCCAATGCCCTGTGTACTAATTTTGTCCTGTAGGTATATTAAATTCTTTAGTCAAGTCTTCAAAACTAAGCAATACTCCATCCCGATATAGGTCTCCAACACGGTTAACCCCAAAGGTAGTCCATCTTTCAATCCCTACTAACACTCCTAATTGGGCCACTAATTTCATTCAGTTTAATGGCATATCAGGCGAATAGGGTACCTGTACCCACGTTTGCTGCAGGCAATGTTGCCAGCACTGCTGTATTACTAGCAGCTCTTGAGAAATTGCAGGCAGTCTCCACTGAGTAAAAAAGAAGACTACTTTCAATAAGTCCTGCAAACCAGGCAGTGAGCCAATAACACCCTCCCCAGGGTTCACTTGACAGTAAACCCACTTATTTAACCATTGCAGTTGAGCCACCCGATAATAAGATTCAAGATCAGGAGCAGCCAACCTTCCCTCAGTTACAGGGTGCTGTAGTTTTGTTAGTGCTACTCTACACCTACCTGTTCCCCAAAACAATTCCAGAAGTAGCGATTCCAATTCCCTAAATAATTGGTGAGGCACCACCAACAGCAATGTGTTAAAGAAATAGATCAATCTTGGTAGCGCCACCATCTTAGCTACTATTATTCTGCCAGCCACAGATAATGGTAAGCTCGACCAAAAATGAATACTAGTTCTAAGTGTTGTAACAGCTGCTCCAATATTCCCATCTAATAAATCTTGCTGGCTATGACATATTATTTTTAACACCTAAATATTTAATGCAGGTAGGGCTCCAATTGAGATCAGCACAACAAAAATACTTGAGGATAATCAAGTCACCACTGTTACTTATCATTTTGGACTTCTTGGAGGGGAAGGTCATCAAAAGATTTTTGAGAGGTCGTCTCACCCTTAACATCTCAAGGCATGCTCCATCATTTGACGACCTCTCACACTGGGGTAGGAACAAAGCCACCCCAGCAGACTCGACAGAGGGAAAAAAAAATCTGTTCTCAGGACAGTTACTTGGGTTCCATCTCAGGCAAAAAGAAGTTAAAACATACCTAGGGGTATACTCAATGGTTTCCTTTATTAGTGAGTACCTCCAGTATCATTAAAACATAAAAATTGGTCAGAAGGTGAAATACATTGAGTCACTTGACCATCAAAAATCCTTGAATTACCAACATGTTTCGACCTCTATACCAGCCAAACAAGGTCTCAGGTCTTCTCCAGGGTATAAGGACTTCCAAACTGTGGTATCCAATGAAACCATGCAGAAAAAGGTAATAATTAAAACCCTACCAGTCCCTTATTTAGATAGGTATAAACCAGAGGCATCATTGCTGAGTGTGGGGGACATCTCCTTCATAGTCACACACCCTCCCTAGGGTTCATTTGACAGTAAATCCATTGCAGTTGAGCCGCCAGATAATAAGATTCAAGATCAGGACCAGTCAAAAACGAGCATTGATAGCAGCTTGATTACATAATGCTTCAGAGCCAAGCTCTAGAATCAAAGATTCCCATATTTTTGGATTATTAAGCGATTTCAAAAGGAATCCTGCTTTACAACGCTCAGCATGAGCATGAGTCAAATATATTAATTTTTCAGCTTCGACTGCCAGTAATTCCTGTGCCTCAAGCAGGGAATATTTAAGAGCAGGATTACATGGCCTACATTGCTCAAGGCTTCTAAGCACCCTTTATTGAGTTTCCACCTCACCAACCAAAGTTCTACGCACCCCAACCACCTCTGCGATGCATCGATCCCTGATCACTGTCTTAAATGCATCCCATTCAATCAAAGACGATGTAGCTCGATCCAGTATTTTCGTTAAAGTAAGCGTTTATAGCCTTTCCAATATTATTTTTAAAAACTGAATCATCGAGGGCCTCTACCTTTAAACGCCAAATCAGAATGCAAGGGCGCTCACGCCCCCAATTCAGAGCGACTAACACAGGGTTGTGATCAGAAATAGCACAGATATTCAATACTGTGAACCACACCATATTTCACTTCTTAATGCCATGTTTTGGATTTATTTTTGTCATTTCAAGAATATCTATTTGTTCTTTTTAAGTCACTTCACCCAATCCTGCAGGCCATTGTATTTTTCATTAATATTGAAGCTGACTCATTCCCTTGCAAAAAAAAGCCGTATTTTCCGGGGACACACACCATATCACCATTTTGTCCAATTTTCCACAGCTATGAATCAACGTGGAACACATTTCTTCCACAGTGTTGTTTTAAGGACTTTTGGGGGCCCGGGCAAAACACATTTTTGGGCCCCTTTTCATTACAGCTTTGAGTATTGTTGCCCATATTCTGCTAATTGAAGCCCACGTGAGGTCACTGAAATGGTGCCACCAGATTCATACCTACCTAAAATGCAGACAGATTGACATAGCTTTCCCACAGGAACCCTACATTACTGCCCTGGAATTATCCCGCCTCTCGAAACGATGGAGAGACCAAATAGCGGGTACCGCCTATGCGGCATATGCGAGGGGGTTCCTGATTTGGATCACACCCAGGGTGCCCCTGGTAATTCATAGGAGGCTGATATGCAGTGATAGAAGGGACTCTGGGTGGGCGCCTACCTGCCCTGGTGACAATTAATGGTGGGCTGTTAACTCAGCTCTGCAGACGGAGTTTGCGGAATTTTGTGACTGCGCTCTGCACGGAGCGCGGAGTTTAGCAAAAAACTCAGACTCCGCCACGTAGCAGAGTTTGCCCCCACCGCATTAGTTAAAGAAAGCTCTGATTTCCGAGAAGGAGGCGGGGCTGCCAGAAAGTCCATGGCTTGGAGGAACTTTACTGGGCATGCAGGATTGCGGTTGATACCTCCCCCTCCTTCGCGCCCCCCACCCTCCTACGGTGTCTGCCATGGGAGCCGCCATCTTGGGAGAAGCAGAGAGAGCAGCCGAAAAGAAACTGACGGCCGGGTCTCTGCTCTGGCTTCAAGCCTAGCAGAGTGCAGTTCACAGGAGGAGGAGTGAACCCGCAGCAGGAGAGGCTTATGCTCGAAATGTTCAATAAGGTGAGTATTGCAAACTTCTGCCTCAGTTAATGTATCCTCATTGCAGTACAGTCGTATTCCAGACCCAGTTCTGTCTCTGTCACTGCTGTTTAAGTCTGTGACTGCTTTAAGTGGCGCCTTTCAGAGCAGCCCTACGGACGGTGCAGCTTTGGCCATGTAGCCTTTTCCAGGGAAGCATAATTCGTAAGCAGATGCCTCTTCATTGCGCTTACTCTTCCAGATTTCAGACTAGTGCTTCTTTTGGGTATTACAACAAGGTTTCTTTCCAATGTTGTTTTTTGAGTGTTAGTTTACTCAGTACTAGTACATAATTGTAACAATGCCTCATTCCACTTCGACCTCAGTTGGTGCAGTGTTACTGAGTACTGCCTCATTCCATTTCAGTCTTCCTCCAGTGCTGCCTCAGTTCAGTGCAGCCTGCCTTGCTCAGTGTCACTGTTTCTTACAGCGTGTCTTTCCTAGTACAGTCTCATTCCAGTATTCACTTGTTTTAGGGTAGGCTTCCTAAATGCTGCATTATTCCAGCAAAGCTGTATTTCGATGAAGCCTCATTCTAGTGCTGCACCACACAGTGCTATAGTCTTCTAGCTCTAACTCATTCCAGTACACTCTTAATTAGGGGTGGGCGAGTGAAGCAACTCTGCTGAGTTGTGGAACTCCGAGGAATGCCACTGAGTTTTTATGCAACTCAGCGGAATTACGCATAGTGAAACTCCGCGAGCTCCGCCCAACCCTGGTGATAATATATGCCCCTAACTCCAACCACACTCAATTCTTTGACAGTCTCCCTACCATGCTTGTACAAGACTTGGAGGCTTCCTGTATCTGGGGATTTTTTAGTGCCTGATATCACAATGGACAGGTCGACCCTCCCTTACCAGTGGTGGCTTGTGTCAGGACTGTGGGCTTTCTGCAAACACGACTGGGCCACAGACAACTACATGATATATGATGCACCATGAACAGTCAGGAGATGGAATTTTCACATTAATCTTGTCCCTGTCCCGGTGGCGGCCCCCCTCCTCCTCCCCCCATCCCACCATGCACCACATGAGCACATGAACTCACGTCACACTGGACATATCACAACACCAGACAACAGTTTTTATTGTTAATGTGCCCTTCTGATAACTCAACAATGGTTAACTCACAATCACCATATGCTAAATACACTCAAGACGGAATTTCTCCTTATTGCCTCCCAAAATCACTCTGCCCCCATTCAAGAATGGCTCACAAAACTAACAGCTCTCAACTGCGCTCCACATGTTGTTGACTCCACTAGATCATTAGGAATAACTCTGGACAAACACCTGAATATTCAAGACCACCTCATTGCAACCACTAGAGGAACCAATCACCAACTCAACACATTAAGGAAAATCAAACCGTTCCTGCATCCTGATAATATGCAGCCAGCAGTCCCATCCCTAGTTATCTCCCGTTTAGATTACAGAAGTGTGACCATGACAGGGCTACCCAAAGCAAGACTGGCTCCTTTAAGGCCTACACTGAACTCTGATGCCAGGCTCACCATGGGATCAAGAAAACGTGATCACACCACACCAGATCTAATACAACTCAATTGGCTCTCTCTCCAAGCAAGGATTCAGTTCAAGATAGCCTGCTTTACACACAAAGCGCTTCATTATAACACTCCCGTTTAGCTGGGAAAAAACTCAAACTATCTGGTAAGAATCGGTCCCTAAGAAGTTATAACTCTACTGCTAAAACCACAAAAATTCAAAAAGAAGAGAACTTACAACCACTCATTCTCCAATTTTGCACCGAGAATATGGAATGCTCTTCCTCCTGAAATCAGGTCTAACCCTTAGTCCTCATTCAAAAAAGAAGTCAAACGGTTGCTCCTGAATAATTACCTTCAACAATAGACCTGAAGCCACACAAGTTGACTATTATTTCTTGTTTACAGCCCTGGTCTCCAATTCTACTATCCAATTTTGTTACTTTATATCTACTATGTTGTTTGTTGTTCTTTTTTGCATTTTTGTATGTTTAACCTTATATATATCCACTATTCACTCGTTACACCTTTACTTGTTTAATTTGTCTGCTTCTTTGTACAGCCCTCTCACCGGTCATGTTCGCGCTATATAAAACTTCTCAAATAAATAAATAAAATAAATAATGGGGCAGATTTACCAGAAAGTGACGCATCTTTAGAGATGCGTCACTTTCCTTGCACCACCCTGAACAACGCTTGCGCCACCATGGATGCGCCGTATTTACAATACGGCGCACCATGGCGGAAGGATTGACAGATGCGTCAGAAATTCTGACGCATCTGTTGGGGCAAAAGTCACGCATTGCTGGAGTTGTGTCGCAAGCACGACGGAACTCCAGCAATGCATATTGTGGCCTATTCCCACTACACTGCATCACTCCTTATGCCTGCTTCAAGCAGGCGAATGGTTTTGACACAGTGGCGTCCTAAAAGTGACGCAGTGAAATCTTGTAGATTTCACTGCGTCACTTTTACGAGGCTTTCCTGCATGGGAACGCCCCCCTGCATACATTATACCTGACGCAGGTATAATGTGACGCAGAGCTTTACAACGTGACGCATCTCCATAGATGCGTCACATTGTAACTAGGGCGCATTGTTTGCGCCGCCGTTGCGTCAAAAAAAGTGACGCAATGGCGGCACAAGGAGGCGCAAGGGGCTTGTAAATCTGCCCCAATGTGTTTAATATGTTTTATATTACTGCCGGAGTATGGGATTGTCAATAATCTGCCACCTGCTTAACCTTAGACGCTGATAAGGAAACATGGGGAGCCAATGAGTACTGCATTAAGTGGCTGTTAACTACTGATAAGATGTATGTGTGGTGGACTTGTCACGATTCCTCTGGACCAATGTATTTTTGGGTGGTTGGCATTGATTTGCTGTACCATCTGTAATTGTGAGAAAAATCACAAAAGAAACATTCAACATAAAAAAAAATTGAAGCCCACATGGTGTCAAACAAATCTTCAGAAACAAGGGTCACAAAAAATAGTTTAAATATGTCTTTCCAGGACCCCCAAAAATCATTAAGATGCCACTAGACAAAGACAGAGCTACTAAGAGGTAGTGTTGTACGGTTCATACTTTCTCAGCAAAACTTGGCATTTGTTGGACAATATAAACATCAAATCTGACTGAATCTATGCACACCATAAGGATATGTTCGCCTTAGTCCTGCTAGTTCACAGTGCACCATCTGTACCCCTAACTGCAAGGTAACAGGTGGAATGTGCAACCTCAGAGCATGACAACCCTGACTTCCCAGGGAAATCATGGAAACAGATCTAGAACCCTTTCATTTGGTAACTCATGCATACCCAAACAGATCCACAAGAAACACACAACATGGTGTTTCAATATTTATTGAAGTAATATGATTCTTGGGTAAAATATATGTGCTGCAATAATCAATAAAAGGGAACAGAGCAGAGTAATCAGCATCATGAGAATGGTAAGGAAAATAAACAATCCAACCATTGTGGTGTTACATAGATGATATGATCGCAAATGAGTACTGTTATAGTTTGTGCTCCTACTTAATACTACCTATCCTAGTGTGTCTAGGGTGGGTGAATTGCCAGAATCCCTGTCGGGTGATCTAACTCCCCCATTACCTGTGGGTAAGTGGCATCAGGAAGCCCGTCTTGGTGGAGAGCTCGCATCCCTCGCAGGAGATAAACAGGGATCAGCAGGGCTGGAATTCCCCCATGGGGGCGACCTCAGCAGTGTCAGTGAAATGCTCCTCTGTCTTAACAAAAAAGTGATGTTGTTTATATAATAAACTGCACTCATGTAATCATGCTGCAGCCCCATTTAGGCCGCTATTGTTGAATCTTTCATGATAGCTCACTCGCAGAGCGGACAATAACAAACAACAGCATTTTGCGTAGTGAACTTAGCCTTTGTACAGAATGTCCAAAGCCCTCGATAATATGCCTACGAAGAAGTGTTAGTGCAAGCAAAGCCATTTCAGAGAATATTATCCTGCACAGGCACGCAAGCAAATGTGTGTCAAATGTCATAGTTTAAGAAAAGATGGCAACTTCAAAATGTGAGCATGTAAAATGGTGGTGTACCTACTCGGGCATAAATGTGACCACATGGCAGTAGAAGTAGGCAGAGAGGAGAAAGGTTGAGATATAAAAATAGGCAGAGGTGAGCTAGAAAGAGAAAGAGGGTGAATGTTTACTTTCCAAGGGAGTCCCTTGGAAGGTGGGGGCCTTGGGCAACTTCCCACTTTGTCCACACCATAAAATGTCTCTATTCAACAATAAGGTTAACTAATACAGAAATGCATCTGGGTTTGATGGTGGTCCCCTTTCACAGGTGAGTGGTCTTACGCAGTGGTGGCTCGCCGAGGGAGTGCTGCGGGGCGGTGGGCGGGGCGGGGGAGGGGCAGGGTTGGGGGTAGTTAACTCCAGCATACGGCGCAACGGAGTCAAGTAAATAAATAAATACATAAAACAATTTACATTGCTAGCGCTGCATCGCTGAGTTGGCGTTGCAGCGCGCGCAATGTAAATTGGTGCCTAGTTGCAATATCGTTTGGCCAGATTGTGAATCTGGCAACTAGTCTTAGTAATGAACAACATTTGGAGCATGTTGGAGTAAAAAGTTTATTTTAAATAAAAATTATGTTGGTTTTAGGCAACCATAAATAAAAAAGATTTTTTGTAAGTTGAGTTTGGACTTCACTTTGAAGGTTAAGGAAGGTACCCTGCATTTCCCATTTCAGGCTGAAATGAATCTCAACCCAGATTGTATATCTCTGAGAGCTCATTGAGTCCATCAACAGCTGTGTTGAATTTAACTATGAGCATTGCTTCTTTTTATAATAGTTTTCTCTCTAGGTCGCCACCTCTGGAGTCTCCTTCTACTTTGAATAACACAGTCCATTTAAAATCAGTCTCGGTATGTTTATTTTCCAACCAGTGATTCACCAATGGTGCATTAGCAGTATGTTTCCGAATTCTTGATTTGTGCTGCATCATTCTTTGCCGCACTTCCTGGTTAGTTTTTCCAATGTTTAATTTTGGGCATGGGCACACCACCCCATAGATGACATTTTTCGTTTTGCAGTTTGTGAATGCCTCATGTTTCCACTTGATGTTCTTTAGTGAGAATAGTGATCCTTCCATTGTTGATTGACAATTTTTACAGGTTCCACATTTGTGATGTCCTCTTACCGGTGGTAGACAAAGCTGATCTCTTAATGTGTTTCTGATTGACGTTGTCGGCACTGCCGCCCGAATCAATGTTTTGAAGCAAGTGCCAATTTTGGTTAATCACTTTCTTCATTTGATTAGAGTGGGGGCAGAACGTTGTGACACAGACAATCCTGTCCATGTCAGATTTTTCATTTTTCTGCAAGCGACATTCCCTAGGTGTCCACCACGCCCTCTTCATCGCATTTTTCAGAAGCTTTTTCGGATAACCTTGTGCTTTTAACTTCTCTAATAAGTTGTTTGCATGAAAAATATAGTCAGTTTTTTGGGAACAGTTCCGATTTATTCTCAGAAACTGACCGAATGGTAAGTTGTCTTTAAGACTCCGTGGATGGTGACTTGAGTAAAGCAATGCTTTGTTTCGATCTGTCTGTTTTTTATATAATGTTGTTAATAGTGTTCCTTCTGAGGCAAATACTTCCACATCCAAAAATGGTATTCTGTCCGAATTGTAATTTAAGCTGAACTTAATATCTGCTGTGCGTGTGTTCAGCCAATTATGGAATTGAAGTAGCTCATTTTCATTCCCATTCCAGATTAGAAAAACATCGTCTATATACCGCACCCATTTGAGGATGCAAGGGCCAAATGGATTGTTGTTATAATCGAATTTTTCTTCATATTTCGCCATATACAGTATGGCTAGCTCCGGCGCGAATGGACAACCCATTGCTGTGCCTTTGGTTTGAAAATAGAACTCTGTGCCAAATCTGAAGTATTTTTTTTTAGGGCAAAACTGGCCAGTTGTATGATAAACTCTGTAGGAACTCGTACTGGGTTCGGTCACTGTTCTAAAAATGCCTCAATTGCTGTTAATCCATCGTCTTGGGGTATTCGGGTGTACAATGACACCACGTCCATCGTTACTAAAGTTTGTTCACCCGGTCTAAAGTCAGAACCTTCAATTTTGTTAATAAAATCAGTGGTATCTTGGAGATAAGATGGTACTTCTACTACGAATGGTTTTAGAAAAAAGTCTACATATTTTGAAACTGGATCTAATACCGAATCGCATCCAGATACGATAGGTCGACCTCGGGGGTGTGTTTCACTCTTGTGTATCTTGGGCAGGATGTATAGCAGGGGGATCCTTGGATGTTTTTTATTCATGAAGTCAAACTCCTTTGTTCCAATAATACCTTGATCAAGTCCACTTTTTAAGATGACTGTAAGTTCACCTTGTAGGTCCATTGTCGGATCTTTTTCTACCTTACGGTAACATTGAATGTCTTGCAGTTGTTTGAGGACTTCTGTTTTATAATCTGAGGTACTCCAAATAACTATTGAGCACCCTTTAGCCGCTGGCTTTATTGTTATTGAGGGATCATACTTAAGTGTAGAGATGGCCTCTTTCTGAATTTTAGTGATGTTGTGCTTCACGAAGTTCTTCTTTTTCTCCATGTTCGAGATTGCTGAAAGAACCGTGCGTTCAAATGTTAAAACTTCCTTAGGCACTTTATTCGCTGGGGGACAGAAAGAAGATTTGTTCCTCAATCCTGTAGTTTCTGTAGATAAAGGGAATTCATTTACTGAAAAAAGGCCTTTAGCCTTATCTTCCTGCAAAACTCAATAGTCTCAGATCTCATTTTTACAAAGTTAGTCGTTTTTGTTGGAACAAAGGAGAGACCCTTCCTCCGCCTTTGACAATAGGCGGCTGGATAGATTGAAAATGGGAGAGGGAATCATGTCTTGTAGTAATTTCGCCTGGTGGTCATCTCCCACGGTTGATTTTGATAGCGATTGCGTCCCCGTGGCCTCTGTTGGCCTCTGCCTAAAAAAGGCCCTGATTGTTGTTGCTGATTGTTGCGACGGTTCGTTTGTTGATGTCCTTCTGAGTTATCTGTTTCACCTCCCGATGAAAATGAAGTGTCCGAAAAGGAAATAAACTTGTTACGTGATCTTCCTTGGTAATCACTAAGGAACCTCCTATAATCCACGCTGGAATAGAAATCAGTTTGTAAGTAGGGATACGTTGTTTCAAGTGAAAAGTTTTTTTTGTCCTTTTCAAACTTTGTTACATTTTGGTTAATTGTGAAATCTTTAAATTCTGCTATTTCCTTTTCAACTTTAGTCAGCAATGCTTTGGCATCTGGTACTGCTTGGCTGTCTTTGATTTCTTGCTCCAAAGTATTGATCTCCACCAGTTGTTGCTGGGAAAGACGTTGTGCTGTCTCCACTGTCAGAACCATTAAATCTCTGCTGCATTTGGTCTCAATGCAGCTATAACCTTTATTATAGAGTGGATCATCCGTGAAAATTACCGGAATATTCCGGATTTGGAGTCCTGCAGGGATGGTACCTGCCTTTAAATGTTCAAGTAGAAAATGACCATGTAGGTCAGTCCTAATCTGCTTCTTTTTTAGCCTAATCAGCTTATCTGATTCATTTTGTTGCTTCGCTGTCGTGCTAAGGGACACTGATGAAAAAAATGAGGGTGCGTTCAATAGTCTCCTTATGTGGTCTTCTGTGTAGGCAAAAGTGTCTTGTTCCGTCATAGTCTGTGAGGGACCCGAGCGGTTCAAGAAGACTGTACACTGTTTGGTCTTTGCCCTGTTCAAATAACTGATGGTTGTAAATAATATAAACTAACGTTGGGCTATTTTTTCTATATATATTTTTTCCTGTTTTTGTTCCCTTGTATTGCTGTATTTTGTTTGTCCTGGAATTAGAGCTTATGTATTGATGTATAGATGTAAAAAAAATGTTTGTCTTAAAAATTTGTTGTCTAAGTCTTGTCTTTTGTTGTCTAATGAGTGTGAAGTCAGAGTATTTGTCTATGAACTATTATATGTGGTTTATGTGTTTTATGTCAACAATTGAATTATTTGGTGTTGTGTTGACCAATAAGTGATTTTTTTCGAAAAAAGTTGATGGATTTAACACATCATTTGTTATGACAAAAAAATAAAAAAATGATTTGATCATTTGATCACAACGAGTCTAACGTGTGATCTGTACTGGCACTTCTTGTTTCTGACATTGAATATATTGGCCTAGCCTAACTGATTTAGGGCCAAAACCTTCTTTAGCTTAGCACTCTAGTGGGCTTGCAGCACTGATTGTGCCACCCACTCAGTAGCCCTGAAAAGGTATCACAGACCTGCCACTGCAGCGTCTGTGTGTGAGGTTTTAAACTGCCATGTCGACCTTGCAAGTGCACCCACTTGCAAGGCCCAAGCCTTCCTTTTTATTACATGTATTACGTGTAAGGTAGGCCCAAGGTAGCCCCATGGGCAGGGTGCAGTGTATTTAAAGGAATTCATGTACTGGTGTGTTTTACATGTCCTCAGGGTCGGCTCCAGGGCGGTGCGACCGGTGCCACTGCGTGCTGACTTTAGGGGGTCCCGTGTTTGCAAGTTTATAATGGTTTTAAAAGCACCTTCTGCTGCATTCCTTGCCTCCAGAAATTTCCAGTCAACAATAAAAATGTCAAGATAACTCCGGTGGTTGATGTTCTTCCTGGAGAGAGATTGGAGTTTTGCCTAGTTGATGTTTTGACTGATCATAAAATAGCACAGAGTATTAATATGCCTGCTGAAAAGAATGTGTACCATGCAGATCACAAAGTGCATATAATGTGAATAGGTCAGTGGGTTACTGCTTTTCTAAGAGACATCCTTTTGTTACTTGCAGTTAATAAATTAAAATCCTAAAATAGAACAGTGAATTATTAACTGTCATTAAAGAACTGCATGCACTCTGCAAAATATAGATTAGAGCATAGATTAATGTTGCAAAAAGGGTTCATTTGGGTAGAAATCGATTTTTATTATTAAAGAGAACACCCAACTATAGTGTTCTATTTTCAAATCTGAGTTTGTGCTTCTCCAGACGAAGCACTTTTAAACTATACTGCCTACCAGTATGGATGATATGTCACTTATACATCTTGTAGTCCTCTGGCTTATGTAACATTACCTATAAGCTGATTTACACACGTGTGATTGATTGTCTCAGTGTAATGTATGTGTGATGCAAAGTGCTATGACACCTTACACTGATATGAGTGGCACTATATAACTAATTAAATGCATCTGAAAGAGAGTGGCTATGTCGAATTGAGGGGCACTGTTAAAAGGTGGTGTTGAGGGGATCTGTGGTGGAAGTGGTCACTACCTCCACTAAGTATGGGGGGCACCAACAAACGTTGTCGCATAGGGCACCACCAGCGCTAAAGCCCTGCATGTCCTAATAGTGAAATACTGCTAATTTTGTTTTTCACTATTTCAAGGCCTATCTCTCCCATAGGGTAACATGGAGATTGCCTTGAAATTTCTTTTAAGTGTAATTTCCTATTGGGAGCAGATAGAGATTTGGAGCTTGGGATCTCTGGACTCACAATTTAAAAATACATCTTTTGGTGAAGTTGTTTTTTGAATTGTAAGTCTGAAAATGACACTTTTAGAAAGTGTACATACTGGGGGTTGGACCCTAGCACTATCAGCCAGAATGGGCCCCTTCAATTTGAATCAAAACCAATTGTATCAGGCTGTGGTAGTTTAAAAACACTTATTTCAAAAGGCCAAGTCAAATGAATTCTCAACCTTGGTCTGTGTATTTATTTCACATTCATCTATACAATTATTAACATACTCATTTATTATGCTTAACCCCTTCGACGCTTATGACGAGCTGGACTCGTCATGGCACACAGTGGTCGTGTGCTCATGACGAGTCCAGCTCGTCATAAGACCACCCACGGGGGAAGCGCTGGCGCTCCCCCCGTGGGAATCCGATCGTTGTTTTTTTTGGGGGGGGAGGCAGGGGAAGGGCTTCCCCTGCCCCCCCCCCCCCTCAATGACATCAGCGCGCGAGGCGCGCTGACGTCATTGGGGGTTTCCCTTTGTTCACCGACGCGCTGGAAGCCATTTGCTTCCAGCGCGTCGGGAAATAAGGTGAGTTTTAGCTCCGGGGAGGGGGGGTTTCAAAGAAAAGAGGCATCGAGGGAAAGGAAAGGGTTTTCCTTTCCCCCGATGCCTCTTTTGTGCATTCCTGCTGCACGATCATGCAATCGTGCAGCAGGAATGCCCACTAGACACCAGGGAATTTTTTTTAAAGTGAAAATACTGTTTTGGGGAGCGGCCCCTTGGGCAAGGGTCGCTCCCCTTTTGGGGGCCATATGTTTTTAGTGGTCTGCCCCCCTGGGGGGGGGGCAGTTTTTTTATTATAGCACAGGCTGTACCCAAAGGTGTCAGAGCGCTTCACAATAGGAACAGTAACAAGGAAAGGGTTTTCCTTTCCCCCATGCCTCTTTGTGCATTCCTGCTGCACGATCATGCGATCGTGCAGCAGGAATGCCCACTAGACACCAGGGATTTTTTTTTTTTTTTTAAAGTGAAAATACTGTTTTGGGGAGCGGCCCCTTGGGCAAGGGTCGCTCCCCTTTGGGGGCCATATGTTTTTAGTGGTCTGCCCCCTGGGGGGGCAGTTTTTTTAATATAGCGCAGGCTTTACCCGAAGGTGTCAGAGCGCTTCACAATAGGAACAGTAACATTACATGAGGAGAAGGTTACAAGTGAGCATAATACAAAAGCAAGCGTTACATTACCTGAGGAAAAAGTGACAATTGTGCAAATAAAACAAACAAGATACAAAAAGAGGTATGTGTTACAAGATACATGAGATACAAAATACAAATAGAGGTATAATACTGCAATAAGTGGCAGTCACTCAGAACACACTGGGAAGGCACTTCTATAGGCATGGAGTACAGAGTTTCCTATAGTGGAAGAACTTCCTTGAGGGAGTAGAGAGGGCGTGAATTAAACAGGAGACTTAAAATGAAGGGTACACAAATGCAGCACAGCACGCAAGGGTGAGGAATGTACAGGAAAAAGTACAAATTTACAATGAAGAGCGAACTTCCTAGAGGGGGCTGAGAGTGAAAGTATTAGTTCTGAAAGTGTCTTTGGAAGAGAAGAGATTTGAGGTCAGCTTTGAAGATCCGGGTAGAGGAGGTGGCACAGAGCAATGGGGGAAGCGAGTTCCAGATTCTCACCGCATTGCCTGAGAAGGATTGCGCCATCGATCTTTCCCTTTTGAAGACGGGGGGGCTCAAGCAGAAGTTTTTCCGCATTGCGAGAAGGGCGAGAGCCACCGGACAATTTCAATTTATTCGCCAGGTAATGAGGGGAGGACGTGTGTAAGGCTTTGTGTGTGATGCAGGCAGTTTTGTAAATAGATCTTGCCTCGATCGGAAGCCATCGAAGAGAGGACAGGATAGGAGTGACGTGGTCGCTTCGTTTAGACCCTGAAATGAAGCGAGCTGCTGAATGGAGGATGGATTTGAGAGGGGAGAGGTGGGATTTGGGTAGGCCCGTCAGAAGAGAATTGCAATAATCCAGTCTTGAGAGAACCAGAGATTGTACCAAGGTTTTTAAGTCTTTCTCCGGGAAGAACCGACGGATCCCCCATAGAAGGCGCAACTGGTAACGTGCGTTCTTAGCAATAGAGTTGATGTGGGAGATTAGGTTGAGTCTTTTGTCAAGAATGACACCTAGGGATTTAGCGCTGTCGACAATGATGGGTTTGTTGTTGAGTAGGTTCAGCTGATCCATCCAAGATTGAACAGGAGGAGGTGAGAGAGAGGTAGAGAGGAGGAGGAATTCAGTTTTGGCGGGATTCAGAATGAGTTGGTGAGCTAACATCCAGTTGTGAATAGAGTTGAGAGTAGAGTTGAGTAGGGAGAGATCGTGTGCGGAAGATAAAGGTATCTTCCCACTAGTCCACCAGGCATTTATTTGTGGAGAGTGACCCCTTGGGCAAGGGTCACTCTCCTTTGGGGGCAATATTTGTGGCTGTGTCTGCCCCCCAGGAGGGCAGATCGCCATGTTTTAAAAAAAAATTGGGCCCACTAGACCACCAGGGATTTGTTTGAGGGGAGTGGCCCCTTGGGCAAGGGTCGCTCCCCTATGGGGAGCATTAATTTGGCCGTTTCTGCCCCCCTGGGTGGGCAGATCGGCTGATTTTTTTGTATGGCCACTAGGCCACCAGGGATTTTTTGTGGGGAGTGGCCCCTTGGGCAAGGGTCGCTCCCCTTGGGGGCATTGTTTGTGGCTGTCTGCCCCCATGGGGGGCAGATGTCGCCATTTTTTTATATTTGGCCCACTAGACCACCGGCGATTTGTTTTTGGGGAGTGGCCCCTTGGGCAAGGGTTGCTCCCCTTTGGGGAGCATTAATTTGGCTGTTTCTGCCATCCTGAGGGGCAGATCGGCTGATTTGTTTTTTTGTAGGTCCACTAGGCCACCAGGGGTTTTTTTATGTTGGGGAGCGGCCCCTTGGGCAAGGGTCGCTCCCCTTTATGGGAGGATGATTGTGGCCATTTCTGCCCTCTTTGGGTGGCAGAATAGCAGTATGTTTTTAGGCCCATCTGCCCCCAAGGAGGGCAGAAGCCACTAGACACCAGGGTTTTTTTAATTTTTGTGTTGGGGAGTGGCCAAAAGGGCAAGGGTTTCTCCCTTTTACGGGGGTGAATATTTTATTTATACTCTTTGGCCCACCTACCCCTTAGCTTGGCTGGTGGATTGTGTGTGGACTGTTGCATTATTTGCATATGTGATTGTAATGTTTTTTTCTCCTTTTTATTCTAGTGTAAAGCTTTTGATTCCTGTTTGCGGTTTCGGCAGTGGTTGTTCTGCAGTTTTGCGTAATTGCATTTATTTGGTAAGAAAAATATTTTTGTTGTGTGTACTCCAAATGAGTATTATTGTCATGCATGAATGAATTTTTTTGTAAGTGGTGTCATAATGGCAGCATATTTGTTAGTGTTCAGAGCATGAAATTCTTTGCGATGTTTTGCATTGTCTTATGTGTAATTTTTTTTTCTTCTTTTTTAGTGGGATATTGTTGATCCTTACTGTGTCTGTGCAGAGTAGGTGGTGGTGAGTCTAGCTGCTTCTGTCACGTGAGTGGTATAGTGTTGGAGTATATAGGTCTTTGTGATAAAGCTACATTTTATTTATTTCTTTTTTTTACAAAGGGTTTGTTGTTGTTGACTTGTTTGACAAGTAACCTTTATTAGTAAGCATTATGGCTAGCCGTAGAATGACTGCTCAGCAGGTGGTTGGTTTGCTTCTTGAATCTTCCTCTGAGCAGGATTATGAGACTGACAGTGCGTCTGAGGGAGAGGAGGGAGGGGAAGATTCAGGCAGTGAGTTTTCTCTCCACATGGAATCATCGGATGATGAAGGTACTCTCAGTGCAGATGAAGTGCCTGTTTTAGAGGAGGATACTAATGTGCCGATGGTGCAAGAGGCATCTGTATTGCAGCCTGGGGCTGCTAGGCTTCCTACTGGAAGTGCTGGACTCTGTGTTGATCCAAACATGGTGCAGCCGGTGTTGCCTGCCTTTAGTGGTTATGCAGGGTGTAGAGTGGATTGTGAACATTATTTGCCTATACAGTATTTTCAGTTGTTTATGGATGATGTATTTTTGGGTGAGATTGTTGAGCAGACTAATTTGTATGCTGAACAGTTTTTGAGGGACAACAGTGCCAGACTTAGGCCCCATTCTAGAGCTACCCGGTGGAGTCCCACAAATCTGGAAGAGATGAAGAAGTTTTTGGGTTTGACTTTTTTGATGGGTTTGATAAGGAAGCCGTCCATGGGTTCATATTGGTCTACCAGTCCCTTGATGGCAACGGCCATATTTCCTGCAGTTATGACTCGTGATCCGGATTTACTTTTGCTTCGGATGCTGCATTTTGTTGATAATGGTCTGGCGTTGCCACGAGATCACCCTGAATGTGACCGTCTTTTTAAGATTCGGCCTGTTTTTGATCACTTTGTAGATCGATTTTCAGAGATCTATACTCCAGGGAAAGAAATATCTATTGATGAGTCTTTGGTCCTGTTCAAGGGCCGTTTGGTTTTTAGGCAGTACATTCCTAGCAAGAGGGCACGCTATGGAATTAAGCTGTATATGTTGTCTGAGAGTAGGACAGGATATGTTTTTAATTTGCGTGTGTACACTGGTAGGGATTCCACTATTGACCCCCTGGTTGTCCGTCCACTTTTGGAGTTTCAGAGAAAATTGTGTGGGATCTTGCTAGAGGACTGTTTAACAGAGGCCACCATTTGTACCTTGATAACTTCTACACTGCTGTGCAATTGTTTAAGGAATTGTTCAAAGTGGACACTTTTGCTTGTGGCACAATCCGCTCTAACCGTAAAGGTTATCCAAAAGAGCTTGTTTGCAAAAAACTTCAGAGGGGACAGTGCAGTTCCTTGCGTAGTGATGAACTACTAACTGTGAAATTTGTGGACAGGAGGGATGTGTACATGCTGACTACCATCCATGATGAGAGTACTTCACCTGTGGCTGTTTGGGGTCAGATTGCTGAAGTGCGCAAACCTGTGTGCATTTTAGACTACAATAAGCACATGGGTGGTGTTGATAGAGTAGATCAGAGGTTGGAACCTTACACTGCTATTCGTAAGGCTTACATTTGGTATAAGAAGTTGGCCATCCATCTCTTCAATTTAGCAACTTTCAATGCTTTTGTTGTGTTCAAGGAGTGTTCTCCTGCGTCAAAGTTGACTTTTGTTCAGTTTCAGCAGTCTGTCATAGGCAGCCTTGTTGTTGTGGAACAGGCAAGTGTTCCTAGAGTTGGAGTGGTGGAGGATGTGGCTCGATTGAAAGATCGCCACTTTCCTGATCACATTCCTCCTACACCCTCAAAAGACTTTCCCACTAGGAGATGTAGAGTCTGTTGGCGAAGAGGTGCGCGGAAGGAGACTCGTATGTACTGCACTGAGTGTCCTTCTAACCCTGGGCTGTGTGTGCCTGCTTGTTATAGAGCATACCACAAGCAAAAGAATTATTGGGAGCAACCATGAGTGGTAAAGTGAACTGCCTGGTCTGTAATGTTTAAAAATTGTTGTTCTGTTTCAAGGTTGGCATTAGTGCAATGTATTTAGTTTCTGATTTTGTGTTTGTAGATTTGTATCTATTTGCAATTTGTTTGTGTTTTCGTTTTTGTATAAAAAAATCCTAAATGTGATGGTGGTGTGCGTGGAGTGGCGCTTGGCTGGCGGTGTGCGTGGAGTGGCGCTTGGCTGGCGGTGTGCGTGGAGTGGCTCTT
Organism: Calotriton arnoldi; assembly: GCA_963921515.1. Lineage (NCBI taxonomy): Eukaryota > Metazoa > Chordata > Amphibia > Caudata > Salamandridae > Calotriton > Calotriton arnoldi. The sequence continues at coordinate 194,875 of CAWUFW010002702.1, read as the reverse complement.
GGCTGGCGGTGTGCGTGGAGTGGCGCTTGGCTGGCGGTGTGCGTGGAGTGGCGCTTGGCTGGCGGTGTGCGTGGAGTGGCGCTTGGCTGGCGGTATGCGTGGAGTGGCGCTTGGCTGGCGGTGTGAGTGGGGTGGCGCTTGGCTTGCGGTGTGCGTGTAGTGGTGCTTGGCTGGCGGTGTGCGTGGACTGGTGCTTGGCTGGCGGTGTGCGTGGAGTGGCGCTTGGCTGGCGGTGTGCGTGGAGTGGCGCTTAGCTAGCGGTGTGCGTGTAGTGGCGCTTGGCTGGCGGTGTGCGTGGAGTGTCGCTTGGCTGGCGGTGTGCATGGAGTGGCGCTTGGCTGGCGGTGTGCGTGGAGTGGCGCTTGGCTGGCGGTGTGCGTGGAGTGGCGCTTGGCTGGCGGTGTGTGAGTAGTGACTTGCTGCTGGTCACTACACACACTGCTAGCCGAGCGACACTCCACGCAATCCATCAGCTTGTGTGGTTGCTGTGTTAGGAATGTGGGCGTGTGAAAGTGATGGGCCCTTGAATGGCGCTGTCTGCTGGTGTGAGTGTTGTAATGTGATGGGCCCGCGGCTGGTGGTGTGAATGGTTTTGTATGTGTCACACGTATGAAAGGTGTATGAATGGCCTGTAAAGAGGTTGGTGCCTTGTCGTGGCTTTACAGCTCACGAGCTGTGAGTCAATGGTTCAGTTTCTCGTCCTTTCAATTATTAACAGTGCATTTCATTTTTGTGAAATCACTTGTTAATACAATTGTATATACTGAACCATCACTCACCCTCGTGCCAAATCCAACCAGTATGTGTGTGTGCTTGAGGATTAGATGGCTGTGCAGTAATAATTTTTTTTGTCTTTCTCAAGTAGGGTGTACCGTGTCCCTTTTTGTGAATGTTGTAATGTGTTTGTTTCGTGGCTGGTGGTGTGAATGGTCTTGTGTGTATCACGTATGAAAGGTGTGTGAATGGCCTGTAAAGCGGTTGGGGCCTTGACGCGGCTTTACAGCTCACGAGCTGCGAGTCACTGGTTAAGTTTTTTGTCCTTTCAATTATTGACAGTGCATTTCATTTTTGTGAAATCTCTTGTTAATAAAATTGTATATACTGAACCATCACTTGCCCTCGTGCCAAATCCAACCAGTATGTGTGTGTGCTTGAGGAATAGATGGCTGTGCAGTAATCTTTGTCTTTTTAGTCTGTCTGCCAAGGTGTACATTCCGTCTAAGAATAACCTACCAACTGTAGATATTGTCGTAAACGAAACACCCATGGGAGTACATGGTGATATCTCTCTTGTGGATCACAACAAGTTATGTTACCCACAATGTCCTGCAAACCTCAAAATGTCTGTGACATTTTCCTTGCAATATTGTGCCAAACTTTTCACGCTGCAGAAATAACCAACACATTATCTCAAAACGACCTGGTTTTGCAAGGGGGGTCACCTGGGTTTTTGGCCCGGGGCTCGGCGGCCACCTAGGGAAACCTACCAAACCCACACATTTCTGTAAAGTAGACACCCTGGGGATTCCAGGGAGGTATGGCTTGCGTGGATCCCCCAACGTTTTCTTACCCAGAATCCCCTGCAAACCTGACATTTTGCTGAAAAAATCACTTTTTTCACACATTTTTGTGTGGTAAAGTTGTGGCATCACCGGGCTGACACAAATTTCCTACCACCCAGCATCCCCCCAGGTCTCCCAATAAAAATGGTGCCTCACTCGGGTGGGAGGCCCAAGTACCCGCGACAGGCAAGGGCCCACAACGTATTGAGGCGACCTCAAAATGGCCTTTCACAAAACGACCTGGTTTTGCAAGGGGGATCCCATGACATTTTGGCCTGGGGCTCGGCGGCCACCTAGGGAAACCTACCAAACCCACACATTTCTGAAAAGTAGACACCCGGGGGATTCCAGAGAGGTATGGCTTGCGTGGATCCCCCAACGTTTTCTTACCCAGAATCCCATGCAAACCTGACATTTTACTGAAAAAATCCCTTTTTACACACATTTTTGTGTGGTAAAGTTGTGGCATCACCGGGCTGACACAAATTTCCTACCACCCAGCGTCCCCCAGGTCTCCCGATAAAAATGGTGCCTCACTCGGGTGGGAGGCCCAAGTACCCGCGACAGGTAAGGGCCCACAACGTATTGAGGCGACCTCAAAATGGCCTTTCACAAAACGACCTGGTTTTGCAAGGGGGTCCCATGACGTTTTGGCCTGGGGCTCGGCGGCCACTTAGAAACCTACAAACCCACACATTTCTGAAAAGTAGACACCCGGGGGATTCCAGGGAGGTATGGCTTGCGTGGATCCCCTAACGTTTTCTTACCCAGAATCCCATGCAAACCTGACATTTTGCTGAAAAAATCCCTTTTACACACATTTTTGTGTGGTAAAGTTGTAGTATCACTGGGCTGACACAAATTTCCTACCACCCAGCGTCCCCCCAGGTCTCCCGATAAAAATGGTGCCTCACTCGGGTGGGAGGCCCAAGTACCCGCGACATGCAAGGGCCCACAACGTATTGAGGCAACCTCAAAATGGCCTTTCACAAAACGACCTGGTTTTGCAAGGGGGGTCCCATGACGTTTTGGCCTGGGGCTCGGCGGCCACCTAGGGAAACCTACCAAACCCACACATTTCTGAAAAGTAGACACCCTGGGGATTCCAGGGAGGTATGGCTTGCGTGGATCCCCCAACGTTTTCTTACCCAGAATCCCATGCAAACCTGACATTTTGCTGAAAAAATTCCCTTTTTCACACATTTTTGTGTGGGAAAGTGTGGCATCACCGGGCTCACACAAATTTCCTACCACCCAGCGATCCCCGGGTCTCCCGATAAAAATGATGCCTCACTCGTGTGGGATGCCCAAGTAACCGCAACAGGCAAGGGCCCAAAACATTTTTGATAGGCAATGTTGATGTTGCCTCAAAGCGTTTTGTGTCCTTGCATGTCGCGGGTACTTGGGCCTCCCACACAAGTGAGGCACCATTTATATCGGGAGACCTGGGGGAACGCTGGGTGGTAGGAAATTTGTGTGAGGCCAGTGATGCCACACTTTCCCACACAAAAATGTGTGAAAAAAGTGATTTTTTCAGCTAAAATTGAGGTTTGCAGGGGATTCTGGGTAAGGAAACGTTGGGGGATCCACGCAAGCCATACCTCCCTGGAAGCACCCGGGTGTCTAGTTTTCAGAAATGTGTGGGTTTGGTAGGTTTCCCTAGATGGCCGCCGAGCACAGGGCCAAAAACCCAGGTGACCCCCCTTGCAAAAGCAGGTGGTTTTGAGATAGGCAATTTTGATGTCGCCTCACTACGTTTTGGGCCCTTGCCTGTCGCGGGTACTTGGGCCTCCCACACAAGTGAGGCACCATTTTTATCGGGAGACCTGGGGGAACGCTGGGTGGTAGAGAAATTTGTGTGAGGCCAGTGATGCCACACTTTCCACACAAAAATGTGTGAAAAAAAGTGATTTTTTCAGCTAAAATTGAGGTTTGCAGGGGATTCTGGGTAAGGAAACGTTGAAGGATCCACGCAAGCCATACCTCCCTGGAAGCCCCGGATGTCTAGTTTTCAGAAATGTGTGGTTTAGTAGGTTTCCCTAGATGGCCGCCGAGCACGGGGCCAAAAGCCCAGGTGACCCCCTTGCAAAACCAGGTGGTTTTGAGATAGGCAATTTTGATGTCGCCTCACTCACGTTTTGGGCCCTTGCCTGTCGCGGTACTTGGGCCTCCCACACAAGTGAGGCACCAATTTTATCGGGAGACCTGGGGGAACGCTGGGTGGTAGGTAATTTGTGTGAGGCCAGTGATGCCACACTTTCCCACACAAAAATGTGTGAAAAAAGTGATTTTTTCAGCTAAAATTGAGGTTTGCAGGGGATTCTGGGTAAGGAAACGTTGGGCGATCCATGCAAGCCATACCTCCCTGGAAGCCCCCGGGTGTCTACTTTCAGAAATGTGTGGGTTTGGTAGGTTTCCCTAGATGGCCGCCGAGCACGGGGCCAAAAATCCAGGTGACCCCCCTTGCAAAACCAGGTGGTTTTGAGATAGGCAATTTTGATGTCGCCTCACTACGTTTTGGGCCCTTGCCTGTCGCGGGTACTTGGGCCTCCCACACAAATGAGGCACCATTTTTATCGGGAGACCTGGGGGAACGCTGGGTTGTAGGTAATTTGTGTGAGGCTAGTGATGCCACACTATCCCACACAAAAATGTGTGAAAAAAGTGATTTTTTCAGCTAAAATTGAGGTTTGCAGAGGATTCTGGGTAAGGAAACGTTGGGCGATCCACGCAAGCCATACCTCCCTGGAAGCCCCCGGGTGTCTACTTTTCAGAAATGTGTGGGTTTGGTAGGTTTCCCTCGATGGCCGCCGAGCACGGGGCCAAAAACCCAGGTGACCCCCCCTTGCAAAACCAGGTGGTTTTGAGATAGGCAATTTTGATGTCGCCTCACTACGTTTTGGGCCCTTGCCTGTCGCGGGTACTTGGGCCTCCCACACAAGTGAGGCACCATTTTTATCGGGAGACCTGGGGGAAAGCTGGGTGGTAGGAAATTTGTGTGAGGCCAGTGACGCCACACTTTCCCACACAAACATGTGTGAAAAAAGTGATTTTTTCAGCTAAAATTGAGGTTTGCAGGGGATTCTGGGTAAGGAAACGTTGGGGGATCCACGCAAGCCATACCTCCCTGGAAGCCCCGGGTGTCTACTTTTCAGAAATGTGTGGGTTTGGTAGGTTTCCCTAGGTGCCGGCAGAGCTATGGTTCACAAACTACAGCTAGGCACTTTGCCAAAAAAGGTCATTTTCACTGCGAAATTGAGGTGTGACCACTTGCGTTTTGCGCCGTTTCCTGTCGCAGGCACTAGACCGACCCACACAAGTGAGGTACCATTTTTCCCGTAAGACTTTGGGGAACGCGGGGTGGGTGGAAATTTGTGGATCCACACAGATTCCAGAACTTTCCACCACAGAAATGTGGGGAAAATGTGTTTTTTTGGACAATTCTTTAGGTTTGCAAGGGATTCTGGGTAACAGAACCTGGTGGGAGGCAGTCAAGTCACCCCATCCTGGATTCCCCTGGGTGTCTAGTTTTCAAAAATGTATAGGTTTGCTAGGTTTCCCTAAGTGCCGGCAGAGGTAGGGTTCAAAAACTACAGCTAGGCACTTTGCCAAAAAAGGGTCATTTTTCACTGCAAAATTGAGGTGTGACCACGTTGCGCTTTGCGCCGTTTCCTGTCGCAGGCACTAGGCCGACCCACACAAGTGAGGTACCATTTTTCTCGTAAGACTTTGGGGAACGCTGGGTGGGTGGAAATTTGTGGATCCACACAGATTCCAGAACTTTCCACCACAGAAATGTGGGGAAAATGTGTTTTTTTACACTTTTTAGGTTTGCAAGGGATTCTGGGTAACAGAACCTGGTGGGAGGCAGTCAAGTCACCCCATCCTGGATTCCTCTGGGTGTCTAGTTTTCAAAAATGTATAGGTTTGCTAGGTTTCCCTAGGTGCCGGCAGAGCTAGGGTTCAAAAACTACAGCTAGGCACTTTGCAAAAAAAGGGTCATTTTTCACTGCGAAATTGAGGTGTGACCACGTTGCGTTTTGCGCCGTTTCCTGTCGCGGGCACTAGGCCGACCCACACAAGTGAGGTACCATTTTTCTCGGAAGACTTTGGGGAACGCGGGGTGGGTGGAAATTTGTGGATCCACACAGATTCCAGAACTTTCCACCACAGAAATGTGGGGAAAATGTGGTTTTTTTGACAATTGTTTAGGTTTGCAAGGGATTCTGGGTAACAGAACCTGGTGGGAGGCAGTCAAGTCACCCCATCCTGGATTCCCCTGGGTGTCTAGTTTTCAAAAATGTATAGGTTTGCTAAGTTTCCCTAGGTGCCGGCAGAGGTAGGGTTCAAAAACTACAGCTAGGCACTTTGCAAAAAAAGGGTCATTTTTCACTGCGAAATTGAGGTGTGACCATGTTGCGTTTTGCGCCGTTTCCTGTCGCGGGCACTAGGCCGACCCACACAAGTGAGGTACCATTTTTCTCGTAAGACTTTGGGGAACGCGGGGTGGGTGGAAATTTGTGGATCCACGCAGATTACAGAACTTTCCACCACAGAAATGTGGGGAAAATGTGGGTTTTTTTGACAATTGTTTAGGTTTGCAAGGGATTCTGGGTAACAGAACCTGGTGGGAGGCAGTCAAGTCACCCCATCCTGGATTCCCCTAGATGTCTAGTTTTCAAAAATGTATAGGTTTGCTAGGTTTCCCTAGGTGCCCGCAGAGCTAGGGTTCAAAAACTACAGCTAGGCACTTTGCCAACAAAGGGTCATTTTTCACAGCGAAATTGAGGTGTGACCACGTTGCGTTTTGCGCCGTTTCCTGTCGCAGGCACTAGGCCGAACCACACAAGTGAGGTACCATTTTTCTCGTAAGACTTTGGGGAATGCGGGTTGAGTGGAAAATTGTGGATCCATGCAGATTCCAGAACTTTTCACCACAGAAATGTGGGGAAAATCTGTTTTTTTTGACAATTGTTTAGGTTTGCAAGGGATTCTGGGTAACAGAACCTGGTGGGAGGTAGTCAAGTCACCCCATTATGGATTCCCCTGGGTGTCTAGTTTTCAAAAATGTATAGGTTTGCTAGGTTTCCCTAGGTGCCGGCAGAGCTACGGTTCAAAAACTACAGCTAGGCACTTTGCCAAAAAAGGGTTATTTTTCACTGCGAAATTGAGGTGTGACCACGTTGAGTTTTGCGCCGTTTCCTGTCGCAGGCACTAGGCCGACCCACACAAGTGAGGTACCATTTTTCTCGTAAGACTTTGGGGAACGCGGGGTGGGTGGAAATTTGTGGATCCACGCAGATTACAGAACTTTCCACCACAGAAATGTGGGGAAAATGTGTTTTTTGGACAATTGTTTAGGTTTGCGAGGAATTCTGGGTAACAGAACCTGGTGGGAGGCAGTCAAGTCACCCCATCCTGGATTCCCCTGGGTGTCTAGTTTCCAAAAATTTATAGGTTTGCTAGGTTTCCCTAGGTGCCGGCAGAGCTAGGGTTCAAAAACTACAGCTAGGCACTTTGCAAAAAAAGGGTCATTTTTCACTGTGAAAATGTGGTGCGTCCACGTTGCGTTTTGCGCTGCTTCCTGTCGCGGGCACTAGGCCTACCCACACAAGTGAGGTACCATTTTTTTCGGAAGACCTTGGGAAACGTGGGGTGGGTAGAATTTTGTGGATCCACACAGATTCCAGAACTTTCCACCACAGAAAAGTGAGGAAAATGTGGTTTGTTTACCAATTTTTTAGGTTTGCAAGGGATTCTGGGTAACAGAACCTGGTGAGAGCCAGTCAAGTCACCCCATCCTGAATTCCCCTAGGTGTCTAGTTTTCAAAAATGTATAGGTTTGCTAGGTTTCCTAAGTGTCCGCAGAGCTAGGGTTCAAAAACTACAGCTAGGCACTTTGCCAAAAAAGGATAATTTTTCATTGTGAAAATGTGGTACGTCCACGTTGCATTTTGAGCCATTTCCTGTTGTGGGCACAAGGCCTACCCACACAAGTGAGGTACCATTTTTATCAGGAGACTTAGGGTAACACAGAATTGTAGAGCAACTGTTATTACCTATTGACTTTTGATGCATTTCTGCCTTCCAAATGAAAGACAATGTGTAAAAAATAAGTCATTTTGAAAAATGACCTATAATTCTCATGCTAGTATGGGTACTCCCAATTTCGGAAATGTGCAAATATCTACTGTTTCTAAAATCTACATTTTGTTCCCATTTCAGAAATACATAGGTGTCTTTCATAACAATTTTTCCATGTATACATTTTCCCAAAATAATTGCTATATACCCGGTACATAATAAAAACCATTGCAAGATGCTGCTCAGTTATTGGCTCTGGGTTCGTCAGGTTCTTGGTGAACCTACAAGTCCTATATATCCCCACAACCAGAAAGGTCCAGCGGATATAACGGTATATTGCTTTCAAATAGCTGTCATAATTAGAAGAAGTTACAGGTGAAAACGTTGACACAAATGGCTGTTTTTTTCAACTAATTTTCAATTTTTCCTTCATTTAACTGTTAGTTTCTATAAGGAAAACTTTAAGGATCTACACAAATGACCCCTTGCTGAATTCAGAATTGTGTCTACTTTTCAGAAATGTATGGCTTTTCAGGATCCATTATTGGTTACATACCCATTTCTACCATTAAGTGGAAGGAGGTTGAAAGCATAAAAAATAGCAAAAATAGGCTATGTCCCAGAAAAATGCCAAAACTGTGTAAAAAAAGTTGGTTTTCTGACAAAAGTCTGCTTGTCCCTGAAAGCTGGGAAGATGGTGATTTCAGCACCACAACCCATTTTTATGCCATTTGCAGGGAAAAAACAAGACGCTTTCATCTGTAGCCCTTTTTTGCATTTTTCCCAAAAAAACAAAATTTTGCTGTATTTTGGCTAATTTCTGGGTCCCCTCCAGGGGCATCCACAAACCCTGGGTACCTTTACAATCCCCATGATGTTAGAAAAAAAAGACGCAAATTTGGCGTGGATATCTTATGTGGTCAAAAAGTTACAGGGGCCTAAGCGCGCACTACCCCAAATAGCCAAAACAAGGCTTAGCACGGGGGGGAAAAGGCCTAGCAGCGAAGGGGTTAAAGATGTGTCCTACAGAACAACTCTTCTCTTTTTCAGTGAAGGGCTTTCTTTTTTATAAAAAAAAACAGATATGTTCACTGAGAGTGAAAAACATATATGAATCAATATACAGACATTTAGAACAATGAAAAAATCTTTGCAGAAAGAGAATTCTCAATTTTTTACAGAAAAAAAGTATTACAGAAATAAAATACAAACAATCACAACAAAATAAACTTAATTTAGACCAACATAATTCAGTGCAACGACAATACCAGTCTTACAGGATTTTAGAATACCAGAGGTGATTGTCATAGATGATGGAATTATTGTGACACTCTTGGAACAGAGCTAAGGGGTTATTGCAAAATAAAATCAAATAAATACACAGACCAAGGTTGAGAATTTATTTGAAATGGCCTTTTGAAATCAGTGTTTTTAAACTACCACAGCCAGATACTATTGTTTCTGATTCACTTTTAGAAAGTGGGCGTTTTCTTGCTTAACCATCTGTGCCTCTGCCTAACTGAAGAATACACGTCTGGGTTGGCTGACAGTTGGGCTCTTGTGCATTCACTGTATACACTCACACAAAGGGAGCTGAGGTGTGTCTTGCATATCCTGATGGGCCATCACCAGGCTGATGGGCCTTCCTGAGCAAGAGTGGTGGGAGGGGTTGTCACTGACACCTGAACAGGGCTGTGCCTGTCCTCACACAAATAAGTATCCACCCCTGTAGTATGTCTGGAGCCAGGGCAGGGAAAGGCACGTTCTTGTACACTACAAAGACTGCCCTTTGAAGTTTGCCTACTTCAAAGGCTAAAATGGGTATAAGTACTGGACCTGTGACCCCATGTACCCAGAACACTTCTGGATTGAGGACATTCTGCCGGGAAGAACAGCTGGATGCTATCAGGAGGAACTGCCACTCTGCTGTTTGCTTTGCTGTGCTGGCCTGCTGTTGCTGCTTCTGTCCTGGGAATGAATGGACTGGACTTTGCTTTCTATATTCTGCTTTCTGAGGTTCTCCAGGGGCTTGAGTTGAGCTTGCCTCCTGTTAAGAAGTCTCAGGGATATCAAACAGGTCACATACCAGCACCTGGGCTCTCTTGCTGAGAGTCCTGTCTTGCCAAGTGGTGCCAAATCCAGTTCCTGGGCCCTTGGAAGTGAGTTCTGGTGCAATAAGAAGAAGAAATCAACGCATCGGCTCTCAGCATCATTCAAAATCGGCGCATCCTTGCAAAACTCGATGCATCGCTGCTGCCTGTACCAAAGCGTGGTTCCCGCTCGACGCAACAACCATGACTTACAACATAGACCCCAGCTTTCTGTCACAGTGCTTCCAAGGAATTGCCGCTGTGTGAGTTTCGAGCACTGCATCACCGATGTCCGTTATGCACCACTCTGACTCCGATGCAGCGCCTGCTTTGACCCTGTGAAACCGATGCAGCGCGACTTGACTTTCAAAGCATCATCGACACACCATCCCTGAGAGTCGCTTTTGTCATCGACACCGTATCTCAGTAAGGAACTGACGTATCATGCCACAAACAACACATCACTTCCTCTGTGGCAGTAAGGAACCAACGTCTCACCTCCTCTAACAAGCAGTAAGGAGCTGACGCATCAACTCTCCTGCGCCAGTAAGGAGCCAATGCATCGCCCGCTTTTCTGACGCTTCACCTCCCCTGCACCTCACATCATCTTTGGCTTTTAACGCAACGAAGATACTTTGGCCTAGGAGAGCGCATCCATTGATTTCAAGGAACTACACTTGCATTTAATCTTTAAAAATTGATATCTTGACTTGTGTATGTTGGATTTTTGTTGTTTTGGTCTTGTTTTACTTAGATAAATATTGGCTATTTTTTTTAACTGGTGTGGTGTCCTTTTGAAGTGTTTTCACTGTGTTACTGTGTGTGTTTGTGTGTGTGCGTGTGTGTGTGTGTACAGATACTTTACACATTGCCTCTGTGATAAGCCTGACTGCTCTGTACTAAGCTACCAAGGGGGTGAGCATGGGTTATCTTAGCTGTGTGACTCCCTTACCCTGACCTGAGTGAGGGTCCCTACTTGGACAGGGTGCAAACCACTTCTAACATTGGTATTCAGCTGTGGAGATAGGACTTGTATTTGTACTGTACATACAGTGATTGGTGTACACTACTTCCATATCGCAGAGTATTATGGGACGTGACTGCATGCTGTTTTTTCTTTTTTTCTTTTACTTTTTGCCTTCTTGAGTGTTTGCAACTTTTAAGTCTTCATCCACAATCATGTCCCAGAGCAGGGGTTAGCTTGGCTGTGTGACTCCCTTACCCTGACTAGAGTGAGGGTCCCAATTTGGACAGGGAGCAAACCACTGCCATCTAGAGACTCCATTTCTAACACCTCACAATTATATTCAGCTGCCATGACCCACCTGCAGCATCATGGCATGGCCATTGCTGGGATGACCACCCATGCCCAAAGAAGTACCACTTTGAGTGGACTTCCATCACCAACAATTGTGTTGGAGAACACTACACGAAAATCATGGTGAGCTCCTGTCTATATACACATGACATTGACACAGCACCAAGAACCTTCACAAAACAAGAGAGTTACTAGAGGTTTCAAATGAAATACAAGGGGTTGCATGTAAAGTTTAGGAGTGGCTTTGCATTTCTTCCTCTGAGTTTCTTCAAGGGTGGCACGAGGCAGTAGAAAGATAAAGAACGTGTCTGAATAATGCAGAGCCCGGTGCACTTTTGTAATGGTGTTGCCTTTGTGACATATGGGGTGGCAATTGCAAGGAACGAGGTACCAAAATGCAAGCCACAGGTGCCAGCTGCCAATTGTGGAGACCCATAACTGACATTCATGGTATTTCCATGCATCACCTTGCCCTCTCTAAGTCAGAGGTGGAGTGTCTTTGCAGTGTTGCATGGTATAACTTCCACACACATTGTTTATAAGGATACATTACACCCACTACTGGCTTCAACAGCTTCTAGTAATACAATTCCCAGGTCTATTTGCATTGGCCAGTGCGATCAAAGCATTTTGGGGCATTCTATGTGGACCATTCACAATAAACATTTATTGCAAAATGTGCCGACAAATCCTTTCAAAAATACCATTGAGCTGGTGTCCGTATACACTTGTATGTGAAGCACTGAGTATAATTTGTCCATGACATAAGAATTACGCAAAAGAAGTACATGTTGCAAAAGTGCATTCTGCACACGGGCACAGTGGTAACTGTTTAATTGGGAAATTGCAAGTTCCCTCAGTTCATGCTTTTTCTGAATCACAGGCATTTTGCACATTTTTATGGGTGCAAATCCATGCCTGTTTAAAAAATCTTGATTGAGACATGTTTTTTGTCTATGGTGGAGGTGTCAGTGTAGTGATTGCCAATTTTCTCACTCAATGAAGTTTAAAAAGGATGTCAACTTTGCGCAACTTCGCCTAAGGCTGTATTTTCATTCAAAAAACCTTTCTTTGAGGGAGAATTGTTTCCCGTCCAAAGATTTTTCAAGGATGCTCTCTTCATCCAACTTCGAAAGCCACAGGTGAGCGTATAATACAATTTTCTCATGAGAATGTGATATAGGATTTACAAGATAGTGATATAAGATTCAAGACACCTGATCTAAAGGAGAAGTGAAATCTTTGGAATATTTCAGTATTCTGTATCCCTTCTCGAAGTAACTGTTGCTTTGAGAACAGTGTCTATGTTGTAATATGAATTTTGCAAAAATAACGAAGCACAAGATTTTTCTGACTGTGAAGTCATTATTAATTCCATGTTTAAATTGCTTTTAACCATCTCGGGGTATTTTCGAGGTTAAGGCAAATGCCCTTCCTCAGGTTTCATTTGGGGGCATTAATAGTGCCTGGGCAAAAGTTTCTCTTCATCATTTCCAGTTTAAGACCTGAATACAGCAATCAACACCTGAAAGGTGAGCAGCTTACCTTTGCAGTGCGTCTTGCTGCGCCATGTGTGCCGCAAGTTTTAGATTGTTCGAACTACTAACGCTGTTTGTTGAAGTCTGCAAATTATACAGCAGAGGGTGAAATAGATGCCAGTCGAGTTCAGTCCATAACTATATGAAACCACCCGGCAGTGCAGCTGCATGTGTGCAGTGCCAGAAACGGCTAATAAACAGCGTGCTCCAGGTGTGCGCCATGCACAAGTCAGCTATGCACTGCAGTTCCTGTGTTTGTGCTGATTGCTTTTACATTTGTTGTTTTTGTGGCTACAGATATGAAGATGAAGGCACGTTATTATGCTGCATTAATTGAAGAAATAACTTTTTTCATAAAAACACATTTCCCCATATTTATACTCGAAGTGCAAAAAGAATACCGGGTGAGGTAATAGAATTAGTGATTTGGGGCACTGCTATAAGGTTTCCAAACATCTGTAATTGAGGTCCGCAGGGTACTGGACTGTGGTCATACTGATAAACAGCAAAATATCAAAAACATCTGCTTTGCTCTATCACGCCGAGAAGTTTAAAACATCTGCTACAAAAATAGACGATCGGGAAATGCAGCAAAGGCTTAAATAATACTCGTCTTTTGGGAACAATTTGTACTGTTTAGTCTCTCCTCTTTTGTTTACTGTGAATAGATTCAAATCTCTGCCTTCAAATCAAATAAAAAATTAGCACACAATTTTCATGATTGCACCAAACATTTCCAACCCTATATGTGCACGTATTTTATTTTTGTTTGAGGGAGTGTCCCAGGGGCAATTCCCCCCCCTTCAAAAATGCAAAATATTGTTTTTTTCTGAAATGGCATGTATTGGTGCACTGTGTTTGCCTCAGAGCAGTTTCACACCTCTGTCTTTCCTTCCTTTAAAAAAACTGCACTTCCCACAACAGACAGACTCCAGAATATGTTTTCGATCCAAAAATGTTTTTCATGTTAAGTTGGCTGACCCTGTCACAACATTCGAATGAGTCAAGGCGCTTGAATAACCCCAAACACGCATCACCATTCTAGCCACTCCTGAAGAAACGCAGTAACTCTGTGATGTAAGGAAAGGTATGGTTCTCAAAGGTCCAGGTGAGCAGGCAGGCAAACACATGCTATAAACAACACCTTCACCAGGAAGGGTATCTAGCGGCCAAAACATTTTGTTGTTGTTATTTTTACCAACTGTAACCGTTTTATAGGCCTCAGAAGGATAAAAGGCTGAGTAGGTCCACCAGCATCTGACCATGAGGCCAAACACAGATGCTTCCAGTGGATCCAATAGTCCACTAGGCCATCAGATATGTTATTATGCTGTCATGGTACTGTGCACCAGACAGTCAAGGGTCAGCTGACACAATCAGCTTGTTGCACAGACAGCCCTGCATGCCACAGAAAGAACCACAGCACTGGGTGTTTAAACACTGGGCTCTCACACCTCACTTCTTTCTCTAGGAAATGTACAGAATGCTGTCGCCAGCTCATAGGGTTGAATGCTTTTGCAGGCGAAGGGCAGCTGTGCCAACTCTGTCCCATCCTGCACGTCTGATCCTTTCCTACCTTTCCACTGCTTTTCGCCCAGCAAGAGTGGTCCATGTTTGACATTCAACAGCACAGCACCAGGGTCTGCTGGCCAGGGGGTGACCCAGAGTATATCCCTGGTATCAAGGCTGGGTATTCCGTGGTAGCGCGTGCTTACTGCCCACCTCGACCTGGCTGGCGGGACGTCTATGGTTGGTGGCTGCTAAACTGCTAGCTATGGCGAGTAGGCCCTTTTACCGGTACATCTGGAGTAGTGAGTATATTTCCACCCTGGTAAAATCTGCTCAGTGCTGCATAGATAGACCCCTTGACCTCCCTGCAAGTATATAGTAAATTGTGCCCCATGCTTCATGCATATGTGTTGTGTTTGGACTCATATGTGGTGTGCATGGAAGCCTGGTGCATTATGACAAGCGTACTCTACGAGGACACAATGAGCCGATTCACAAAGGTAAATACACGTGTATATGTGATCATGTATATATTTACTGCTACACACAGCTGTAACATCTACACTTTTTTGCTGTTCACTATTTCCGAGTGTAGATTTAGATCCAGTGATAGACTTACGCGCCAGCACCCTCTCTAATCAATGGGAGGAGCCTTCTGTAACATGTTTTACAAGTGTATAGTTACTATGAATAACTTTGCACACGTAGGTGGATATCTCTGCCAACATGCAGAGACCTCCTTGTGGGAAAGTATAGGAAAAATGTGTAAAGTGTATTAATCTTTAAAAAATATACAAATATTTTAATGTATATGTAAATTAATTTAAAATATTAATTACTAATCCAAAACTAATTAAATAAAATGTTACAGCACATTAACTCTTCAAATTAAAACTGTATTAAATTATACATTAAAATTTTAAACAATTCTAAAAATCCCATTCTCACTAAAATTTTATTATGATTTAATATATAATATTACATAATATAAATTTTGTTAAAAGTTGTGCTGAATTAATTTAAATTATTTTACAGTTTTAAACAAAAGTGTATTTTTTAAAATCAAGTTTACAATTTAATTTAAAAAATATAAAAATATTGATAATCAATTAAAATATATATATTAGTATAACAATATGCCAACGGGCAATAGGGAACCATGGGTAGTTCCCAAATTTTGGTAAAAAAATGGCAAATGTATTTTAACATTATCATCCCAGCGTTACAGCTTTTGATTGATAAAATACCATCCAAGCCAACCTGGAAAAAGTAAAAGCAGCTCCTGACACGTCACTTGAGTTTTGGATTGTTGGTGGTGTTGAAGCGAGCTCCATATAAAAGAGCTGCTCTCTGCCTAAAACCTGGGAATTGCCCAGTTTTCCCTATTTCTTATTTGCATCATTAATGCAGCACACCAAACCTGAAAAGCTTGAAATGTGAAAACGATTTGATTAATTTAACATCTGTTCCTAGAGGGTGTTATTTTATTTCTCCATTGTTTTCTATGGGAGTGTTTTGCAGCACCAATGAGTGGCCATCCCATGGTAGTGTGTGGCTACTGCCCAATTCTCCCCTACTGCAGGGACACCAATGGTTGGTGGCTGCTAATTTGGTAGCCCAAGGGAGTAACTATTTTTACCTCTACAGCTGGTGCTTGACTTACTCAAGGCTGGGCTGGAGTACATTTAAGCATGTTTTGATACCATTAGAGCTGTAGTAGCTTTAGAAGATTAGTTTGTGAATGCGCATAGTTTTACTCTTTTGTGGGTGTGTTTGTATTAGCGTGCCCCTCCTTAAACCCCTCCTCAAATTTCTCTAAACAGCTTTCATTTAGAAGTAACTTTTTTGCCTTTTTTCATGCCCGCCCTCTTGGCCCTCCCACGTTTACTATAAAAACGCATACCTACATCTCCACCCCATTGGCTGACATCTATGCCCAAGAAAACTGGGAGCGGCAGAAGCAGAGGTGGAGGTGTCTGGCCATAGGACATAGATTTGTGAATAGCATTTTGTAGTATGTGAGTAGTACTACTACTGAAGTACTACTTTAGGTACTATAACATTCAAGTCCAAAATGTTGTTTCACCTGCAGGGAGTAAATCCAATCTGTCTTCCTTTGCTACAACAGCCCCTTGCGCTGCAATTCAGAGACGTTGTATCTCTTTGTGGGTTCTGGCTGCACTAAGCATTTATCCTAGAGGTCTGCCTACGCCAAATAAATATTGACGAAACTGGCTGTGATGCTTGGCAGCTCTTCATGCAGATGTGCCTGGAGATACTCTCATCCCTGATCAGAATAATTGCTTTGTTTGGTGCCCAGTGCAATCCTGTTGCCTTCCGCGCAACCACCCATTGTGCTCTGCCAGGGTTGGGCAGCAATCCCAGAGAGACAACATGTCTGAATCCATGGGTATATGTATTTTCTTGAGTTTCCAGTGTTTCTGAAGGTACAGGAGATGTTTCAATCTTTCCTCTATCAGTTATTATTATTATTATATTATATGGGATTTATAGAGCGCATGGCTGCCCTAAGGCTTCCCAGTTAAATTATCTACATACTCCATTATGTCAGCAATTGTATTCATTAAAGGGTTGATAAGATGGATCAGGGCTGCGAGTGAGTCCATGAGGATGAGTGTAGGGGGCGTGGCCTGACGCCGATGTAGAAGGTAGCGGACCTCGGAGCTCCTCCGTGGCCTCCCTTCGTGCTAAACTATCCTGATGTTCTGAGGGGGCCCTTATTTGGCCATATTGCATCGGAATACCTGGTGCCCTGGTGGGTGCATTGGTGACGACCTGAGAGGCGGTGCGGCGGAGACAGCTCCACTTTTCTGCACGACTCGTCTCATGACTGTGGGGACCTAAGATGGCGGTGGCGGTCGGCTGCGGGCTTCACTGATCTGAGCCCAGCATATTGCCCACGACTCCCGGAGAGGAGTTTGAGCCCGGTTGCCGTGGAGAGCCCTGCGGTCACCCACGCATGTGGGGGGCTGGTGGAGGAGCGGTCACGGCTGACCTGGGTGCCGTGAGTGGAGGCTAAAATGGCGGCCCCGCGCCTGGACTGAGCAGCTTAGAGGAGGTGAGAGGGGCTGGAAATCACGCGGGAGGGCCGTTGCCCGTCGATCTTGTGACGCCGAGCGGGCGGCTCTGGAGTGCTCACAGGCCCTGGCAAGGGGTGCACTTGGCCGGATACCGGCGGTGGAGTGTGGGGATCGGCCCTGGCTGGCTCAGTGCGCAGGATTGAGTGTGGGGCAGTTGGGACCCCAGACGACGCCTGCGACTTACTGGGCTGCGGGGGTCGATGGGACTGGCTGAGAGGGACCGGATCGGCGCAGTCTGTTGGAGGTACGGGAGTTGCCCCGGGCTGCCGGAGGGGTGAGTGTGCCTTAAGACTGAGAGGAGCCGGACCGGCGCCGTCTGCTGGAGATACGACGGCTGCCCTGGGCTGCCAGATGCTGTGAGTGTGCCTCGAGCGCCTGGTCAGTCTCCCTCCTGGATGATTGCATCTGGGTGGTCTGTGGAGTCGCAGACGGAGGAGCAGAGACGACGCCTGCTGCGATGAGACTGGCCATTGCTGGGAGCCTGGGTCTGCGCAGGCAGCCCGACATTGGCGGGGGCCTCTGAGGGCGGCGGTGCTGGGGGTGAGGCTGATCACAGCGCCTGACGACCATATCACCGAGGAGAGGGCGTTTGGGGCGGTGGCGGCGGAGCGCTGAGACCCCGCGCTGGGACCCCGCTCTGGGGAGCTGTATTAAAGTGGCGGCACGGAGGGCTGGAGGAGAGCCCTGGTGAGCGACTGTGGTGGTGGAACCCGGCGTTGTGCTGGGGACCACTAGCAAGGAGCACATTTCATCGCACGCTCTGGGTCTGGAGTGGATGCAGGCACGGCAGAACTGAGGAGGCACTAGAGCAGACGCACTGCAGGCGGGACCTGTTCAGGGGCCTGTGAGTGGACCTAAGTGCGGGGACAAGGAGGCTAGGCGGGGAGCGAGCAACACTAGACGGCCGCTTGGGACACTGACGAGCCTTCGGGGATCGGGACGCCAGCCCTCCTCCTACTGGGAAAACGAGTGGTGCAGTGCCCTGCTGAGATGGGGCGGGTGTCCAGGAAGAAGGGATTTGCGGCCCTCCAGAGGGATGGGGAAAGTCAACAATTTGAAGAGGAGGAAGAGGTGCCGGGGCGCTCGGGAGCTGCCCCGCCGGGGGGACCTACGCTGACCGATATCCTGCAGGCTATTACCTCGTCCAGGGAAACCCTTGAGGCAAAAATCGACGCCATTGGTGTGGATCTCTCCCTGCTTAAAGATGACCACAGGAAACTGAAAGACAGAGTATCGGCGGCGGAGAAAACAATGGAGGGAGTGCCGGACGCTGTGACAATCCTGCAGAGATCCCTGACGCAGGTGGAAGCCAAGGTTCGGATCTTGGAACTCCGGGCGGAGGACAGTGAGGGGAGATCCCGCAGGAATAACCTCCGCTTGGTGGGGGTCCCGGAACGGGCAGAAGGGGATGACGCTGTCCGATTTCTGGAGGAGTGGCTCAGATCTGAAGTGGCCCCAGAAGGGCTGTCCCCATTCTTTGCTCTGGAACGAGCTCATAGGGTGCCGGCGCGACCTCCTAAACCGGGTGCTCCCCCGCGGCCGATGGTGGTGCGACTGTTGCACTATCGGGACAGGGATCACCTCTTGCAGTGTGCTAGAGAAAAGCAACAGCTCCAGATTGACAATTCCAGGGTAATGGTATTTCCGGATTTCACTAGGGAGGTTCAGAGGCAGAGCGCCTCCTTCATTGCGTTTAAACGGAAACTCCGCCAGCTTGGTCTACAATATGCCATGCTCTTCCCGGCCCGGCTGCGGGTGGTGGACACCACTGGCACACACTTTTTCACTGCGCCGCAGGAGGCCTGGCAATGGCTTGAAACACGACGGACGCGCTCCAGGCGGAGTTCTGCTGCGAGCCCCATGGAGCGTGGCTCCCCTGCACACTCTAGTCCGGTGGGGGCACCTTTGATGCCGACTCTCCGCCTTGAACGGGACAGAGCGGTACAGGCGGTTGCAGTGATCAGTCGGGGTGCGGTGAGCCCAAGTGCTGCTGCCTCTGGCAGTCCCCTGGGGGCTCCGAGACTTCTATCTCCTGTAGCCCGACAGCGAGTTCTGACATCGAACTACCTGTGGTCACTCCGCAGACGGCGGACCTGTTTGGCTGAGCGGGCGACGGCTGCCTGCATGGACTGAGCTAATGGCCTGGTTTGGGTTTGCTCATGGTGTGTTTTTGGGCCTGCGGTGAAAGAGGGGCGATGTCTATTGCTTATTATTGATTGAGGGCCCCCTATTGGTGCTGTAACGGGGGAGGGGACCTGGCGGGGCTTTGGGTCCTGAGGATTCGGCGCACGTCTCACTGTTGCTGGGTGCACAGTTAACGGTTGTATTAGTTTGGATGGGAACTAGTTTCAGGGAACCTGTCCTGGGGAAGGGGAGTTGGGGGTTTAGAGGGGTATTGGGGGGGGAGGGAGAATTCGGGGCCAAGCATGCCGCTGTATTAAGTAGGGACAATGGACTACGAACTGCCGCCTTATGGGAACCGCCGTAGGTATCCGTTGTTTGTCCTGGAATATAAGGGGGATGCATAATATGACACGACGCCATAAGGTCCATGCCTATCTTAAGAGGAGAGGGGTACAGATTGCGTTGTTGCAAGAGACACATTTGACCAAGCAGGAGGGTTTAGCTTTACAGCGCAGGTGGCGAGGGCAGGTGTTCTGTACGACATACTCGGCTTACGCACGAGGTGCTCTGATCTGGGTCAGGGCTGGAATCCCGTTTCAAAGTACTGGCCAACTGGTGGACCCTGAGGGTAGATTTGTAGTAGTGTCGGGGCGCTTAGATGGTAGAGACATAGTGTTGGGTAGCGTTTATGCACCCAACACCGACCAGGTATCATTTTTTGCCCATCTCTCTGCGAAATTGGCCCCTCTGTTGGTGGGATCTGTGCTCTTGGGGGGCGACTTCAATTGCATTACTGATGTCCATTTAGATCGGTCACACCCCCCCTTAGTGGATGCACCGGTACACAGACTGGCGGCGGCACGAAGGGTCTGGCAGCAGCGTTGGGGGTTAACGGATACATGGAGGGCCCATCACCCGACTGACAGGGATTACTCTTACTTCTCCTCATTACATGACCTGCATGTTCGCCTGGACTCAGTCCTTTGCTCTCCGGATGTCCATGGGGGAATGATGCATAGCGAGTATTTGGCCAGAACGTCCTCGGACCATAACCCCCTGCTGGTGCAGTTGCATTGGGCGCGGGATCGCCCGGCCATTCCCACATGGCGGCTGCGGCCATACACGCTGGACGACCCAGTGTTTAAGGACACTATAGGGTCGGCCATTGAGGATTACTTTAGGGCCAATGCAAATACGGCATCCACTCTGCTTGTGGAATGGGACGCCTTTAAGGCGGTGATCCGAGGGCGCTGTATAGGAGAGATGGTGGGAGTCCGCAAGGTACTGCTGCAAGATGTGGCAGCTGCGGAACAACACTTGCGTGTGTCAGAGCGAGAGCGCCCAGAGCGCCCAGATGCACATGCTACGCTGCTTGTGGCCAAGGAGGAGTTCGCGATTCAGCTCGAGCGCTTGCGTTGCTTTGATTTTAAAGCGTACACAGACAAGATGCATGCGGATCGGGATAAATCTGGTGCCCTGCTGGCATGGTTAACCAATCCGGCGCGCAGGGGGACAGCGATAACGGAACTGCGGGGACAGAGGGGCGAGGTGGTTTATACTCAGAGAGGAATAAACGACCAATTTTTGCAATTCTACTCCGAGTTGTATCGCACCAAGCTGGGCCCTGGCCTCCCTGGTGACGAGAGGTTCCTTTCGGATGCGGCTCTCCCTAAGGTTAGCTCTGACGAGGCGATTGCTCTGGGTAGGGACATTGAGGCGGGTGAAATACGCAGCGCCATAAAGCACATGGCCAGGAACAAAACCCCGGGAACGGATGGGCTGCCGGTGGAATTTTATGCGACCTACGCAGACACTCTGGTGCCCTGCTTGGTGGAGCTGTATAATAAAGCGTATCATGAGGGTGCTCTCCTGTGTCCACCCGTGAGGCCATCATAGTTCCTCTTCTCAAACCGGGCAGGCCTGCGTGGGACCGCTCCTCGTACAGGCCTCTTGCGATGCTCAATATGGACTATAAGGTATTGAGTCGGGTGCTGGCAAGCAGGCTAATGCCCCACATGACGACGCTGGTGCACGGAGATCAGGCGGGCTTTGTCCCGACCCGGAACACCGCCATGAATGTTCGTCGGCTCGTCCGCATCCTGGGGGCTGACACGTATGATAAGGAGGAGGCCTGCATTTTCGCGGTCGATATGGAAAAGGCCTTTGATAGCCTCGAATGGCCCTATCTTACTGGTGCACTGCGGGAGTTTGGGCTCGGGGAGCGGTTCGTCCGATGGACAGCGCTGCTGTACAGTGAATCTACCGCCAGGGTCAGGACGGGGGCTTAATTTCTGCTGCCTGTGAGGTGGCTCGAGGTACGAGGCAGGGATGTCCGCTGTCCCCGTTGCTGTTTGCTCTGGCAATGGAACCAATGGCTGCACATGCCAGGTCGGGCAGTTATTATGCGGGGCTTTTGGTGGCGGGACAGGAACACCATATTTCGCTATATGCGGACGACTTGCTCATGTTCCTGCCTGACCTTCGGGATGCGCTCCAGGGGCGAAACGGCTCTTGGAGACTTTGGGGAGAGTATCGGGACTTCGCGTGAATTGGGCCAAGTCGTGCTTGTTTCCTACCAAAGCAGGCGGGCGCGATAGGCAGACTGTGGGGGCGATACCGTGGGAGCCTTGTTGCCTCTCCTACCTGGGAACCCGGATTTATCATGACAGTGCTGACCTGATGGAGGGTAATGTGGGGCAAGCGTTGCGTAGTGCCAAAACTAATTTTGAGTTTTGGGGATCCCTCCCGCTCTCTGTCGCGGGTAGGGTTGCCTTGGTGAAGATGGTCACCTTACCACGGTTCCTTTATTATTTTGGGACGCTCCCCATTTGGATACCAACCAGGTTCTTTACGCAGCTGAATTCTTTAATCACGGGGTTCCTGTGGGGCACGGGGAGACGGAGGGTCGCGCTGCTCACTATGAAACGACCCAGGATGGAGGGGGGCCTTGCGCTGCCAGATCTGGAGGTCTATTATCACGCTGCGCAATTCCAATGGTTTACGCAGTGGGTGGCGGGCCACATTAGACATCCGGAGGCTATGGGGGATTGGATCCTAGCTGGCGCCTGCTGTCCTGTGTTCTGCTGCGGGTGCATCCGGGAGGTGAGGCGCTGCCGTCGGACTTGGCCGTGGTGCGGCGGTGCTGGATGCGTATGGCCAGGAAGCTACGGGTCAGGACCCTGTATGCGCCTGAAATTCCACTGACAATGTGTGCGGTGTTGCCTCATGGGGGTGACTGGAGCAAACTGCAGTCCTGGGCGGAGCTGGGCATACTCACTTTGGGGGATCTATATGAGGAGGGCAACCTCTTACCGTTTAATGACCTCCTGGAGCGTCATGATCTCCCGCGTGGAGATTTCCTTTTCCATGCGGCCCTGGCTGCGGCAGTGAGGAAGCATTGGCGGGGGGCTATTGGAACCGGCTACGTCCCTTGCGTGCCAATACGTGGTGATGGCTGCGGGTGCTTTTAAAGCGGTGACCTGTCTTTATCGCCGGATTACTCAGGACCTGCGTCAACCCCTGACAGTGCTGCTGCTCAAATGGGAGACGGACCTGGGGAGCCCTTCTCGGATGGAGCATGGGGGGCGGTACTTGAGAGGCCATGGAAGAGTTCCCGAAATGCGCGCTTCCAGCTCATTCAATTTTATGTCTTACATAGGGCTTACTTAACGCCCAACAAACTGAACGACTATTTTGGGGGTCGTCTGCCTGCCCTCGTTGTGCTCTAGTGGGGGCGGGGTTCCTGCATATGTTCTGGAGCTGCCCGCAGTTGGAGGACTACTGGCGGGACATAATGGCTGCCTTAACGACTGTGACGGAGAGAGAGCTGGCACTGACGCCAGGGGTTTGTTTACTGCATGAGTATCCCCACACTGCGAAAACCAAGATCACCAGTAAGTACATTGACCTGGGATTAGTGCTCGCGAAAAGGGAGCTTACTAGCCGGTGGAAGACGAGGCAGGGACCTTCCCTTGAGCGATGGAGAAGGGAGCTTGTAAAGTGGGCGGAGAGTGAGGGTAATTGCAGGATGGGTATGGCTAGACGCACGGGGCACGAGCATTCAATGGAATTGGCCAGGGCATGGATGGCGCTTGTGGAATTAACTAAGCATCCACCTGGTGCTGAGGAAAGTGTGCTGACTGAAACGGGGGCACTCAGGACACCTGATATTGTGAGCTCTAACTGACAGGGAGGGATGTTGCGCCCGCTGGCGGGGCTGCGGGGGATCGCCTCCGGTGATTCTGCCCTATCACGGTTGCGGATTTGTGTGATGGGATACCGGGCGGTACATGGGGACGACCTGGGAATACCTGGAACCTTTTAATTAGTGGCTAGCGGCATGCTTGGGAGGATGGGTGGAGTGGGAGGGGCTAAAGGGGCTTAGAGGGGTAGTTGGGGTGGGGGGTTGTTGGGGTTGGGTGCTTTATTTCTTTTTTTTTTTTTTCTTATGCTTATGATGACCCTGCACTCTGAACGGTACTATGCATGGGGTTGCTAGGGACTGTATAATTGCATACAGCGGGGGCTGAGGGAGGACACAGTAGCGGGGCATGAGGGCCAGGGGGAATCGTTGGGCGGCACCCTAGGGGAGCTTGCAGTTATGGCACTAATAGCACTTGTAATATATTGCTCCCCGAATCCTTAATGTATGCTGTCACTGAAGCTTTTTGTTTGCTTTCTCAGAAAAACTAATAAAATTCTGTTTTAAAAAAAATGAGGATGAGTGTCCTAGACATAAATTACAGAAAACCCATTTAGGAAAATCCACAGAGGAAATGCACCCTGGAAAATCCACACAGTACAAGATTCAAGTACAAGCCATGAAGGTTTATTTAACATTTAGGAAACATTACAGAAGGTGAAAGAAAATGGTCAGTCAATTAAATTCAAAATTTCAAATGCAAATAAATGTGAATCAGCATAGGCGGTAAAACTGAAACCTATTCTAGTCAAAGCCAAAACCAAAAATGTTCTAGCACAAGTCAAATAACATATGAAGAGCAAATTGCCATAGGGACTGTTCAGTTTAAAAGCAGGAGAGAATCATGAAAAGTCTCTATGTACTAATTTAGTAAGACTGGCATGGAGTCCGTCTCTAAGAGTAGGGAAAAAGCATTTAAATCTCTAAGTATCAAATCAAATATGAAGATTGACATGAAGTCTGCCTTCAAACTTGTCTCACATCCACAAAACAACCGCTTTTATAGCATTTTAGCAACAAACATCTAGGGGGATATTCACAAGAACGTGTGCTAAACATCTCCAAAAAATGTTAACGCAACTTTACACATCGCAGCCTATCGCGGGAAAATAACCCTGTGTTAACGTGGAATTCACAACACGGCGGTACCATGCGATAGTCCCCCGAAAACGCGGCCAATGTCCGCGATACAACCACCGCGATGGAGATAAAAACACAAACCCCAACACGTAAAAAGACGCGATGTGCCCAAACGCGATAAGAAAACAGTGACAACCAGCGAGAGGCCAGCAATACCCACGCGTAATGCGGGAAAAAGCACAAGAACAGCATACGGAAAATACCACTAAAACGAAATCAACTGCGGAGTACCACGGATGCACCCTGACCGACTGCAGAGGACAACATGATCCCCACGGAGGAACACCCAGGAATACAGGGCTTGTGAAAGGGCAATGAGAAGAGGAAGAGGAAGACGGGGCACAGACTACAGGAAAACCCGATTATCGCCACGGATGAGACAGAACACCACCACCAACTGTACTTCACCTCCAACGTGTCATTGGCAACAAAGAGGCAAAGATGGCACACCACCTCGGACCATGTGAATGCCGTCGCATGGCAGAGGAGGACAATGGAAGAGCACAAGAGGCGCTGGACTGATGTGAATGGCAAAACCAAGCAGAAACTCGCTGCCAACACGAGGAGGAGGGGGGCCAGCAGAACACCAGGAGCTGAATGACATGGAGAAGATGGTGGCCACAGTCACCAGTCTGGAGACGGTGACATGAGTTGGTGATCTGGACACTGCCCAACATGACCCAACATTACATCAACATGGTGCGTAGCGACCTGGGAGTGGGGGGAAGGGGGGAGATGGGCACAATGGCACACATGCACAATCAAGCAGGGCACACTGCACACCCACACTGACTCTGGATCCTGTCCCTGATCCCACGAGAACACTTCAGCACACACACAAACACCAAGTAGTCCCACGAACACCATGTGCCCAAAGGGGCACCCACCCAACACATCAACATTCACACAACCAACACATGCCCACGTGCGAAACACAGCAAACATGCACATACGTCAGCCACACTGACAATGCAAGAGACACCACATGATGAGTAGCTTGGCTGCAGTCCTATCATCATGGCAATGTACACGGCACGCCACTGAGGTGGCTGAGTGCGGACAACACCCGAAAAGGAGCAGGTCACACTCGGACACAACTACCTGCACAAACAACCCCTGACGTCAACGACACATCTGCGGACAAACCATGCCCAAGAGTCACAACTCGACAAAGAGCACAAGTTACCCAAGTCTGCAACATCTCAGCACCGTGGAAGCACAGAACTGACAGGCACACCGCATGAAAGGGATCAGTGGCAGACAAATCAGAGTCGCAGGAGCGAATCACCCACCGTGCAGCATACGCACATAAGTATAAGTGCACCTCGACATTGACAACATCCCGGTACAAACAGCAACACCTCCACAACAGAACACAGGACACAACTGGTGCCGCAAATGTGCACAACATGGCAAATCACATCTGGCACAGCAGGAAACTGTGACATGACAATGTACAAGTACAACCTGTAACCTGCAAATATGTTTTATTCACACATGCTGTGCTTGTGGACATTTTGTACTGTCCCATGATTGCCAGGGACGGCCACAATGTGACGTTCTCATGAGAAGAAATTGGCAATGATGGTGTTCCTACGGGCCATTCCTGCCGCAGCTGCAGTGGGATGTGGGCCACCTGCCCCATCGTCCCCATCATCGTCCGGTACTTCTGGAACTGGGATCCATGGGGCATTGGTGCGTACACAGATGTTGTGCAACACACAACATGCAACGATCATCTTGCACACGATGTCCTGGCTGTACAAGAGCTTTCCACCTGTGCCATCCAGGCACCTCAAACGTGACTTCAACATGCCAAATGTGCGTTCAACGATGCCCCTGGTGCGTATGTGGGCCGCATTGTACTGCCTCTGGGCGGTATCCTTGATCACCTGGGACAGTGCAGAGAGAAAAGAGTCAATACTTGGTTCGGCATGATGTGATGGCAGGCCCACTAATCCAGTGACGCCTGTGCTGGCTGTGTGTGGGGTGAGTGTACGCCAGCCCTCAGGGAGTAGCTGGTGCTGGCAACAACTCCTACAGTCATCAGGCACTCAGAAATGCAATGTCAGAACAACAAGGGAGCATGACTTGAGTCGCACAGGGTTAGTGGCCCCGGATGCACAGCGGCCGACACGGGCCTACCGCCACGGGACGCTGACCTGCGGGAGACTGGGGTAGGGTCATGAGGGCAGAGCAGGGTCTCGTATGTCTCAGAGGTGCCTTCCGCGGAGTGTCTCGGGGGAGAATGGGAGGTGTACCCCCAGGGCAAGATGCAGAGGGCACATGCCAGCTGTGTCCGGCAACATGCAGATATGAATGCCACAGACTCATGCCAGACACCAAGTCCCTACCTGCCCGTTGCTGATGACAACCCCCAGGCCACAGGCTCAGACACCAATGATGTTCCGCCGGAGGCTGACGGTCACTCACGGCGCACAGGGTTAGTGGTGGCACCAGGTCAGTCCTTGCTACTGGTTGACCTCCTCCGTAACCGTGATCCGTGTTTCCACCGGACTGTGACGCATCTCCCTCTCAGTCCTCCCCCTGCGTACACTGGCATGGACCCTGCCATTGATTAATGATGACTCAGTTCAAGATGTGGGACATGCTGGACTGCAGTGTAGCCCGGCTGCAGCGATGGAGTATGTCAACGAATGGGGACCCCTGGGGGCCTGTGTCACGGAGGACAGCGATGGCCTGAGGAGGCCGCCAAGGTCGCGGGCATGGGTCTTGGAGCTAGCACCGGCACGTGGTGGGCCCTTTTTGACACACGACGGTGTCGGCAGGTGAGCAGTGTGGCCTTGGAGCAATGGGGCGGGCAGGCCTGGTCTGGGTATTAGCGTCCTGGGGTGTAGCAGGTGCACAGGCTCGCAGGCCCCGCTGCTCACGGCGTCTGCCTCGTGGCGGACTGCGAGGCGCCGCCCTGGCAGTGACGTTGGCCTTTCCGGGAGAGAACCACGCTCTGCGCCACTGGGTTTTTGTCCACACCCCTGCGCAGGCCTGGTGTACTCCGGGCCAACCCACTACGCTCACGCACACAGGGGGGGACGCAGCGAGCGACATTTCCGCGATCTGTACCACGGCCAGGGGTGACATGTTTGCGGCCACTGTTCACTACTCTCCAGTCACCAGCAGTTGATGTCTGCATGGACATATCTGTGGTTTGCATACCAATGTCTGTCCAGCACATCCACGCCTCACTTGTCATTGTGTACATTCCCATTCACGGGTCACTTGCATCCTTCGCACATGGCTGCATTACGCATCTCCACACGTTCAGCTGTTGTGTGGCTGTGGTGCCATGATATAGCTGTATTGTGTGCAGGGGAAGCCCAGGATCACCATGGAGTTGTGTTGTTGTGTCTGGTAGGTGGGCATGTTGATTGACATGTTGTATGTGGTTTGGTCACGTGTGCATTCCCACAGTTGTGCGTTGTGTGATGGTGGCTTTGAGGTGTGTGGTGTGTTGATTTGGCACTTACCAACGAGCAGTCCAGTTCCATAGATGCCATTCTGGAAGCGCTGGTTGATGATGGACTGTCGGAAGATGTAGGAATCGTGCACACTGCCGGGGTAGTTTGCGACGACATTGGTGAACATTCCCCGGTGGTCCACTATTGCCTGCACATTGATGGAATGCGTGTGCTTTCTGTTGTGGTAGTGGTGTGCAGTATCCGCAGGGGGCACAAGTGGGACATGTGTGCAGTCAATGGCCCCCAACACGTGTGGGAAGCTAGCAAAGGCGTAGAAGCCTTGCTTTGTCTCCAGCTGTTCCTGCGCAGTGTGGGGGAAGTGAAGGTACTGGGGTATGAAGCTGATGATGACATCCAGGACAGGTGTGATGAACTTTGATAGGGCTGGCTGTGAGACTCCTCCGACTCTGGCAGTTGTTAGTTGGAAGGTACCAGAGGCCAACAGGTGCAGCACAGCCAGCAGCTTTGTCTGCGGAGGGATGTTGGTTCTCCGCCGGGTTGGGACCGTCAACCTGTGGGCGATGTGGGTCATGATGCGGATGATGGTTGTCCTTTTGAGCCTGTAGTGGGCAATG
Source organism: Calotriton arnoldi (assembly GCA_963921515.1). Taxonomy (NCBI): domain Eukaryota; kingdom Metazoa; phylum Chordata; class Amphibia; order Caudata; family Salamandridae; genus Calotriton; species Calotriton arnoldi. The sequence continues at coordinate 166,157 of CAWUFW010002702.1, read as the reverse complement.
ACTTCCTCGGGCGTTAGGTCTGTGAGACTGGTGCGTTCTCGGTAGGTCCGCTGTCTTACTCTGCGCTGCCTCTGTGGCGGTCCTGGGGGTGGTGGCGGTGAGTGTTGTGGCCCTGTTGGGGCTCCGAGCTGCATGATGAGTAGCTCCATGGCGTCATTTGTTCTTCAGGTGTGGCTGTGTGCGGGGCTCCGTTGCCTACTGCAGGTAGTCGTCCGGCTTTACACCAGCAGGAGGCAGGTGTTAAATACCTGCTGCTACTGCGGCTTATCGCGTGGTTTTGACTCGCATCACAGATCTGGCAGTTCATTGTGAAAGTGGTGTTGTGGTGTTTTCGTGTGTTTTTGCACGGGAACGCCTACTCTGCATCTCATTAGGGTTAGTTGGTGGTGTCCTCCCTGGGGATAAGTTTTGGGGCAGTTATCCCGGGAATACTGCCGATGTCTGCAGTTTGCACCCGCTTGTGAATGGGGTGTTAAATCTATCTCCACTTTTGATGGGTTAAGGTGGAGATAAATCGGCGGTAGGTCCTTGTGAATATGCCCCCTAGTCCGTAAGCATGGAGTAAAGAGGCATCGCGGGTTGTACTAAATAAGGTTCATTCAAACAGCTCAATCATCATTTAGAAGTTATATTACATAAAACAAATTGACTTTAAAAACCCTCCCAAACTTAATAAACAATTTGGACTTTTACCCTGCTTACAAGTGGAAATGGCATTGCATTGTTAAACAATAGCTGCTTGTAAATATGAATCGGATAAAGTTCTATTAGTGAGGACATCAACTTTGAATGTTGAAATATAATATGCGTGTTCTCTCTACAGCAGGCAATGAGCTTGCAAATGTTACACTTAAAATAAAAACACATTTCGACTATTTAATGAAGTAAAGGAAAAACGCAGTACGAACGAAATCATGAACGCTGCTGACAGTGCAACGTTTGAAAGTACGCTTTCAGTGCAATAAGGGTAAGGCCCAATATTAGCTTAGCAGGCTTCTTATGCTAACGTAAATACTTTATTTGGTTAAATACACTTCATTTATACTTTTTGGGTATCCCCCATGTTAATTAAACAGCTGAAATGCATTCATTGTAAATTACCATCAAGTATTATATTTAAGGCGGCACTTTACTGAGTGGAATTATGAATACATTGTAGATCATTTCTCTACACTAGCAATTAATAGGACCTTCTGTTTTTTGTTCTGGTCGTTATTTTGACTACCAGATCTTTATGGTCAAATAAAGATCGATTATTTTTATAAGACACAACTCCAACTGGACATTGAGGGCCTGATTCACAAAGGGCCTCTGCCCTGTGGAGGCCCCGCAGTTGTGGCGGAGTCTCCACACTCGGGTCGAAATCTCTGCAATGAGACATCTCATTGCAGAGATTCTGCCCCGAGTACAGAGACTCCCTCACGACTGCGGGGTCTCTGCCACAAGTGCAGAGGCCCTTTGTGAATCGGCCCCAGAGTTTATTGTGGATGAATGTTGTGTAAAACAGAATCTGAGCTCCAAATATACTATCAGCTCCTGAAATAAGCACTGAATGCTTTAAGTGGCTCCATTTAGAGCATCAAGTGTTAAGTAAGGAATGACATGGTTATCCAATAGGTGTGCAATATTACCTGCTGTCCTAGCACACCAGTGGTAAACCCAGTGGCAGCTCCTCCGCTAAGGTGGAGGAGCGTCACCCCACTGCTTTTCAGCAGTGTAACTAAAGGAAAAATAAAATGATAATAAGCGGGATTGCTAAGAGGTCTTCAGAGGCCACGCCCCCGTTCTCCACCACTCTACAAATGTGCCTCCCGGTGCACTACTGGTTGGGGGATGAAGTCCACTTTACTCCTGAGGGACCTCTAGGGCCAAGAAGCCCTCCTGGTACCTCCTGTAAGTCCTACACAGCAGAATTCCTGAGAGCTGGTCGGAGGCCCCGTCCCCTTTCTACACCACTCTGCAAACATGACTACTACTTTAAAAACCATAGAAACTCACTGAAAAAAAACAAAGGTTACAGGGATGTTATAGTTAGCATTTAGCATTTAAAAAACCTTAGAAATTCACTGAAAAAAACAAAGGTTACAGGGACGTTATAGTTAGGCTGATATTTCACTCTACAAAACCAGAGAAATTCAGCAGTTATAGTTAGCTGAGCTAACTCTAACTCGCGCCCCGCAATGCACTGTTTATGACCTCACACATTACATCACTGATGACATGGTCAGTGACAACCCTGATGACATCTCAAATGACATCACTGATGACATCATCCAGTGACTCTGAGTGTTTTTTAAAATGTTATGAGTGTTAAGTATATACCAAGGTGTATTGGTGAATCAGTGGGTGTATAAGTGCCTGTATGGATGATTCAGTGGGTGTGTGACTGACTGTATAAGTGAGTGATTAGGTGTCTCAGTGAATGTATGGGTGAGTGACTAGGTTGTGTGAATGTCTGTATCAGTCTGTCAGTTGGTATCTAAGTGGCTGTATGGGTTGGTGAGTGGGTATGTGAGTGGTTGTATGGGTGATTGGTTGTCTGAGTACCTGTATGAGTGTCTGTGTGGGTGGGTGGGTGTGTTACTGCCTGCATGGATGAGTGAGTGGGTGAGTTAGTGGCTGTATGGATTAGTGAGTGCATCTGTGAGGTGCTGTATGGGTGACTGAGTGTGTTTATGGCTGGGTCATGAGTGAATGGAGGTGTCAGTGGTATATGGGTGAGTAACTGCATATGTGAAAGGCAGTATAGGTGAGTGTTGGGAGTATATGAGTGACTGTAAGTGTGACTGAGTGATTGCGAGAGTGACCGTATGGGTGAGTGTGTGCTGGTATAATTGAAAAAAGTATGCCTAAGGCGAGGCGGTCAACAGTGGCTAGTATGGGCAACAGAAAACCAGAAAGTGATAATGTAGACACCAAATTAATAATGGTATTCAAAGAGCTAATATCAAGTCATTTATTCTATAAAAATATTGATATTTTTTTTTTTGTTTACATTTTTTTAAATAATTATTTAAAATACATTCATTTTTATCTGATAATGCGTATTTACAATGGAAACAAAGTTCTATATATGCATAACAAACATTGTGCATGATGATACCATGAACGTTGTTGTAACTAATCTAAATAATACAGTGTATGAACTGAGCTGATCTGATTTTTGATCAATGCAGTATACATTTTGATTAGTTCTGTCTTATACAGAGAACTTGTATATTGATTTTATGAAACTGGCGGTAGGATTTACACACACACTGCGCGCGTTTCGGCATTGCCTTCCTCAGGAATCCGTCTCAGTAAATTCTCTATAAAGCTGTATGTGTGGAGACCCGATAGTTCGTTAAGGTAAGATAGTAGACTCCACGTAAATTGCTCAATATAGGTTGCGTCTCCTTTTCAAAGGGCGCTCAAGACATTCAATTGAATGTTTAAAATTGTGAGGTTTGCTGTAGATTTATTTAAAGGAATTTGGTTTGTGGAACAGCAGCCACGATTTTCCTTCAGCCAGCCACATTAATTATGCTGAGCGATGTGTTAGCTATTAGTCCACATGATTCTATGTAGACATTTTGTTCCCCTGAATGTAGCACAGCTGTTCTCTTTAATAAAGGTGCACTTCTTTTGCGTTGGTCCACGTGGACTAATAGCGAACACATCGCTCAGCATAATGAATTATTTATTGACTCGCCGGCTGGCGACTCAACGTTTGTAGTGCAAGCGACGGCCACTCAAGCTAGCAGTTCCAATGTTCGTGAATTGTTTAAGAAGCTCGAAAAACTTATGCGTGCTGAACAATCTAAATGGTGGGAGCATCGCTCTTTGTCACAATACCTGGAGGTCGGACGCATTCCGCGTGGTCTGCGTATCATGCTGGCCGACAGCTACGAAAATCCTGACCCAAATATGCTCACAGAATGGGCTGAATGCAATCTTGAGTCCTCGCGCAAACTGGTAACGATCTTGGTTAAATATGCGGACAGTGACCGAGTAGCCCTACAGTCAAAAATTGATGACTTAAACAACGAAATTAGCCAAATTGAGACCCCAGAAAATACTAAGAGATACAGAGAGGAAATGTTAAGCAGATTGCATAAGGAAGAAGAAATAATCAAGAAACGCAAGGCATACAAATTCCAAAGGGACAAAAACGACTACCAACAAGGGCAAGTCTTTACTTTTTCCAAGAAGTTTGATGCCATTAAAGCTTCCAAAAAAACAGTCCAAACAATCAGTATTGAATCCAGTACTAGTGCTGCTATACAATCGGCTTCATCTCTTTCAGATCTCAGCTCTGTACCCGAAAGTGAATCGGATAATGAACAATCGCGACAGACAACCGGGTTGGGGTTTACCAGGTTCTCCCTAGCGCAAGAGGTGGACTGCTTGCGCCAGGATCGCAGATCCACCTTACGACCCCGGGGTGCCATCACCAAAGGCACCAAAGAATCAACCAACAACGCCGGGAAAGACGGCAGTGCCACAATAAGCGGCAAGCCAAATATCAACAAAAAACCAAATGCCAACAGAAGATGGAATCGCAAATGAGGGAACCTGTTGAGTACACAGCATCGCAATCTGTCATCAATCTTACCAACATCCAGTTAAGCCAATCTGAACTACAAATCCTGTCATTGGGTTTATCGTTTAGTCCAGCCAGCAATTTTAATTATGCGCAGACACGCATCGACCTTTTTAAATACACCAGAAAGTTGAAATTGCGCAAGTTCCATTTACTCAAAAAGAACAATGTCTGCAATAAGGCTGATGCAGGGACTTTTTCAATCGGTAGTCCGCCCATTTTAACTGTGAAAGATCTGCCGCTTCTGCAGGACCTGCAATCTCTTCACGATGAAAATTCTTGCAGTGACTCCAGTATTGAGCAAATTTCTTTGAATACGGCCAGCATTACTAGTTTTAAACCGAAGTCCACATTCACGCCTATAATGATGCATGATAATATAGGTACCTTTCAAGAACTTGCAACAGTAGAACTGAAAAGGCTGTGTTCCACTACAAATCATGTTCATCATAAGTACACACCACAGAACAACCGCTATGTACAACTAATGAAAAAGATACAAACCAATGGCAACATCGTAGTGCGCCAGGCGGATAAAAGAGGGAACGTTGTGCTGTGGCCTCGAGAACTATATCTTGAGGAGGCCTACAACCAACTAAATGATAGACAGTGCTACAAAAGAAGTGATATCAGTATTGAAAAACAATCATGGTATGATTTCTATAAGAAGTTGATAGCCTAGAAAAGTGCTGGGCTTCTGAGCCAGGATGAATTTAAGTTTTTAAAAAATGGTCATCCTGTCATCCCTGCTATGTACTTCATTCCTAAAGTACACAAGAACTCTCAGAAGCCACCTGGCAGGCCTATTATTTCAGCACAAAAGAGTCTAACAGAAAATACATCCAAATATGTTGATTCCTTCCTCCAGGATCACGTAAGGACTTTGCCCTCTTTTGTCCAGGATACTGGCGATTTCTTGCGAAAGATTAATGATGTTGTCTGGCACAAGGAGTATATGTTAATGACGTTGGATGTTACATCCCTTTATACTTGTATACATCATCAAGATGGCATAAAGGCGGTCGAACATTATTTAGGTACCAGGCCTATTCAGTTTCATAACCACAACAAGATGTTTCTATCCATGATTTCCACTTGTCTTAATAACAACTTCTTTATGTTTTCAAATCAAGTATTTCAACAGATCAGAGGTGTGGCCATGGGGGCCTGCTTTTCCCCCAGTTATGCTTGTTTGCATATGGGACTGTGGGAGGAGCAGGTTCTCCGTGGCCAGCTAGTTGTGGATTTTGCTGACCATGTGGTTCATTGGTATAGATATATCGATGATGTCTTTTTAATCTGGAAGGGCTCTGAACAGCAGGCCCTTGATTTTATCACTGTGATCAATAACAACTCTTTGAATTTACACTTCACAGGCCACATCAGCAACAAGATAATTTGTTTCCTAGATGTAGAGGTTTTTATCTGTAACAACAAACTTGAGACCAGACTATTTAGGAAACCCACAGCGGGTAATACTGTGTTACATGCTGCCAGTCACCATCCCGGACATCTAATACGCAGCATTCCCTTTGGAGAGATGCTGCGTATCCGGCGCATTTGCAGCACACAAGTGGAATGCGATTCAGCACAGAGGGCAAGTAAAGACAGGTTTTTGGCTAGAGGTTATACCAAGGACATGGTTGACAAAGCCATAAGCAAGGCCAATGGGATTTCTAGAGCAGCGGCCCTATGCAACAAAAATTCCAAGATACCTGTTGTAGGTGGTGAGGATAATACACCTACAAGACTAGTACTGACATATAACAGGCAACACCAAGCATTACGTAAAATCTTTAGTAACAATTGGAGCTTGGTGCGCAATGATCCAGTTATTGGTGACCTAGTGTCGGCTACCCCTGACATTACATTCAGAAAAGCCAGGTCGATGAGCGACACATTGGTTAAAAGTAGTCCGGAACTGGTGGTTGCGAAAACTTGGATTAATTCTAGGAAGGGATTCGTCAAATGCGCTGTCTGCAAGGCTTGCAGACAGGGTATTAGTAAAACATCTTACAGAGTCCCTTTTCAAGATGCCCTAGTTCCTATCTCCAAGTTACTCACTTGCAAGACCGAGTTTGTGGTCTATGTGCTGGAGTGCCCTTGTGGCCTGCAATATGTTGGTAGTACCAAATTGCAGGTCCACAAGAGGATACTCCAGCACATTAGAGCGATCCGAGGCAGTGACGCTTCCTACCCTGTGGCACGTCACTTTAAGGAGTCTCATGATAATAATTCCGATCTTTTGAGATTCTTTGTGATTGACTCTGTTTTGCCACTTAGAAGAGGGGGTAATCGAGAAGCCCTTCTTCGTGCATTGGAAACAAGATACATCTTGATACTAGACACTAAGACACCTTATGATCTAAATGCTAGCGAGGATTTCTTTACATGCTTATAGTAGTAGCCAGTTTGCATTGCTTTGTACATTTTCTATATGATTTTTTCATGATTCCAGCCTCTATTTGTATATATTTTTAGCTGATTTTTTAAAATGGGTTTTTTAGCGCACACTTTTTTAATCACTCATCTCACTAGGACTTTATTGACATAGAGGTTCAGTAGGATGCCCATTTGGGCATGATATCTACTTTTGTAGTTTGTGTCTTGCACTAGCACTTTAGGCTATTCAATCTCTCACGTGGCAAATTTTTTAATAGAAACTTTTTTCATGTAAGGTTTTTATGTATATATAAATTCGCCTTTTGTATCTCGTGTTTAAATCAATTGATATATTATTCTATATATTTTGAATATTTATTGTGATTGGTTTTATTGAGAAGTTTTTAGCCTATTTATTGGTTAATCAATTTTTTCTTTTGTTTATAATATTGAAGTATTCCCCACTGGGGTTTTACTATTTTTTGCATGTTTTAAGCAAAAGTGTCGTTTCCGGCATTTTAGGGAATCTTAAAAATTTCCTGAAATATTTTTACCAAATTTCAAATTTATTTAATACGCAAGATGTATTGTCTATTATGTACAAATACCTCTTTGGTACCAGTGCTAGCACTCATTGAACCAAGGCACTTGCCTAGTATCTACAAATGTTTCCTCTATGTCCATTGAACATGTGATGTATGCTAATTATGCCTCTACGCACGTATCACTTTAAATTCTGCCCTTTTCCTCCTGAAGCGTCATTCGATCAAGGCCTCTTGAAGGCCGAAACGCGTCATGGCGGACACGAAGGGTATCTAATAAATCAAAAACTTCGCACTGACTTTTGGGTCTGCTTTCGTCTGTTGTGCTGAGGGATTGCAGTGGCGAAGGCTTTCGCATATATATATATATATTCCGTTTCCAGGTTAAAGTTGAACGTCATAGGAGTGGGTATGGATATTGAATGATGCTGTAACAAGTTTGACTGATGGGTAGATTGGGAAATTAGGAGGAGTCAATTTGAACAAATTGATATTTCCCTGACAGAAAAAAGAGACCTAATCTAGGTGCACCAATCACATGCAGGAAAGAAGACCTCCCAGAAAGCCTGATTCGCCACAGTGCTGAAAGCTCAGTAGGTCCAGGAGGAAGCAGCCTGTACTGTGGATGATTCTTAAGGTGCTGTTGATTATCTGCAATGAAGCTGCCTCTGTGCTGCAGTTGGGGTGAAGCCCACACCAATAAGACTTGAATGGGCAATGTTAATCCCTGTTCACTTAAAGTTAAGACACTACAGCTCTCTCTAAGTAAAGGGAGGTGGGTGCTGGGAAATAGTTGAAGAGTGTTTTGGGGATAAAGTGGGGTTTCTTAAGGAGAGGAAAGATCTAGACTTTTTGAGGGAGGATAGGGATGGGCCTGATGGTGATGATAGTTTGGATAACATTGAGACCCGTGATCCAGGCTAGTGTTGGTTCAGCAGCTGATTGTTTCAATTGAACAAGTTTGCCACAAACCCGGGGAGCACAAGTCTCTTTCCAAAAGATTACAGGCTGGATTGAGGAGTGTGGCCATATACAGGCAATCCCTGTGAAGAGAGAAGGGGTGAAGTGGGGAAATAAGAGGTATAGCTTTGATGACCAAGGAGCAGAAAATGTAGTTGTAAATGGTAGCCATTAGGGATTTAATGATAGTCTGGTGTCTGTTGTGATCATCATGTTGTTTTTGTTGAGGAAGTAGTGGTTTATGAGTTTGGAGTGGGTGTAGAGTAGTAGATGCAGTGTTTAAATGTCTTCAGACTGCTTGGCATTAGTTGTTGGCCTCACAGATGATGCTGGAACCTGTGCTCGAGTTATTCCCTCTCTTTGAAAGACCAAACAAATTCCAACACGCACAGTGTTTACTTTCTAAAAGCCCAGAATTGGACAACAGCTCGACAAAATAAGTAGTCAGTGGGACTACTTGTGGGACTCAATTAGGGCGTCTGCCTTCCTCGGAGAAAAATACTGGCCATTTGCCCGTGTTTTGAGATTCTGGAAGGGTACGTGAATATAAATTTCTGTAAAATGTTATAGGTTTTCAGGGCAATTCTGTTTCTGTAATAATAATAATAGTTTTGACAGCTCTAAAATACTTCTCAAGTGATTTACTTCTGTGTGCTGTTTTGGGTATGCGTACGTAAAAATAAACACATTCCGGCTTTTTCAGATTTTTGAAAAAAATGTCCTTGACATAAAATATCAGCATATTGGTAAAATACTGTACAGGTGGCAGCTAAACTGTTGTGTTACTTTCCAATTCGGCCAAAATGGGCCCTGAGGTTACCGTTGGTTCATGGCATCCTGCGCTGCTCTAAAATCAGTCTCGTGGCCTGGCGCCCTCTAGAGGATGCTAGAATTGTGCAATGGTCCACCCTGGCTGAACTTTGTCACTAATTAGGCAATTCCATCGTTTTACATTTTCAACAATACTATTTTGGGATGACCTGATAGAGCGGCGGCATGTATGTATGTATGTATGCCTGTGACTGCGCGCAGAGCTCACTGCGTGAGAGAGTGCTTCGAGTGCTCCCAGAAACGACGAGGCGCTGGCCGCTAGGAGCCGCGCGTGGACAGATGAGGCTGCATGTTCCGCTAGAGCTACACGCCGCCCCTAGGAGGGGGCAGCGGCTCGGGGTGTAGTCCAGCCTCCTCCAGCACCGGTTCTCATCTGTTTTCCGCTCGCCGCCAAGTCACGCCTGTCAAGTTCCTTCACGAGCTGTTTATTGCGCGCAGCCGGCGGCGGGGTCTCGGGATCACAGCGGCCGAGCCAATGTTTCAATAAGAAAGACTGCCTAAAAATGCCCTGTTACAAGACGAAACACTAAAACATGGGGTACAGGTAGGTCTGCAACAGAAAATCGATGAAAAAGGGAAACATGAAAAAACAGGAAACCTTTGAAGCTGAATTTGTTTTTTTAACTAGGTGAGAGTAACGTTACACGTCCTCGGTGTTGGCACATTTATCACATCAAAGGTCTTAAAATTGGCCGTTTCTCCAGCCTGTTTGTGGGTTCTGAATACGCGTTTTACATGTGGGTGGAATCAGCATTAGCCCCTTGAAAATGTCGAGCCGTATGGATGGGCAGAGCTGCCAAGGTGTCAGATTGCTGTGTGTGACATTTTCATAAAGTCAGTGGATTTATGAGACATTCAACGACTAAATGTGTGACACCGAGAGTGACACATTCTCGCAACCAAAATCATGCAATGAAGTCCCTTAAAACAGACAAATATCAGAAATCACACTCATTTGAGCAACAAGAAAGTCCAACTCTGCAGCAGGTGCTTTTACAGTTATTATTTAAATTCTAAATCATCAGCGCCCTCCACCCCAACCTCAGCTCTAGGTGCGGCTGAACCACAAGTAACAAAGGGATCTCTGTGACAAAAGCAGCAACCCACTGAGCTACCTGTAGTGAGCCACCCGGCCACGACACAACATTGTTGCAATTGCATCCCCCTGGGCCGGGCTCGGACCAGGGGGTATATAATAAAGGACGACGTCAGCGCACGTGGCTGACGGCGTGAACCAGCACCAAGAGCAGTCGTCACCTTATTCCTGTTCTGCCGTCTAAGTTAGGCCCACCCTTAGTGTACCCCTAGACGTCGGTTGTAGCCCCCAACCGCATGCCCAGGTATCGGCCCCGGTAGCTCCAGGGTGTTCCTAGAACATCACACTGGCGACGAGGAGTGAAAGAGCCAACGCGTGCTCACAAGCGGCTCGGAGATGGAGCGCGGCGGCTCTGCCGGCGGCCGCTGGTGGAGCGAGGCAGGACGAGGAGCGTCTGCCGCTGCGAGCGTGGGGAAGCGGAGCCCCGAGGCCGGAGTACGGCTGAAGAACGCGGTAAGGTGGCCGCGTGGAGGGGGAACACACGTGAGTGCAGTGAAGGCGCTAGGAGACCGGGCGCGCAGTCGCGCTGAAGCACGGTCGGAGGAGTTAGCGGCAGCCTGTGTGTCAGCGCGCGGGAGCGGCTGGCTGAAGAGCGCACTGGAGCGCGGCTGGAGCGTGAGGGGCACCCGAGGTGTGCGCGCGGCCCAGTGAGGGGCCTGCGACACACGCGCGGCATCCAGCGAGTGTGGGTTTGACCCCCTGTACCAGCGGAGGCCACACGAGGAGTGTGGGGGGGGGCGGAAGAGCAGTGCGGCCCAGCGCTCACCTGCGTGGTTTGAGAGGTGGCAGTGGGACCTGTCGGTGCAAGACTGGATCCAGGCTGAGGAGTGGAAGTGAAGGGGAACTCGGCGCACCTAGCAAGGGGCAGGGAGCGTGGCCGTGTGACAAGGGCAGGAGGCCCTGACGTCGCGTACAGGAGCACCAAGCACCCCAGTGGGTTGGAGGCAGGGCGGAGCAATCATGACTACGCCACAGGTGGCAGCACCGGTGGAGGCAGGAGCGGCAGGAGTGAGACCAGGCCGTATGGCAGTGAAAGCCCTGCCAGAGTTCAGCCAGTTGGCGGACCCGGCGACAGCGGCACCGCGGTGGCGAAAGTGGATAGGCCAACTCGAGAATTATTTTGTAGCCACTAGGGAGACGGACAACGCGGTGAAGAGGTCCACCATGCTGTTGATGGGAGGCGATGAACTGTACGACCTATTCCAGGATTTACCGGATGTGGGGGATGGGAATGACTACGAAAAGGCGGTCAGAGCCTTGAACCGCCACTTTGACCCGCAGGTCAACCCGGATTTCGAACATTTCAAACTCCGCCAGGCCAAACAGAGGGAAGACGAATCGGTAGACATGTTCTTCGCACGCTTGCGAAAGCTGTCGAGCACCTGTGTGGGAGTGGATCGGACGTTCGAGACGCGGGCGCAGCTCATCGTAGGTTGCAAGTCGCTCGAGTTGCGTAAATTGATATTACGACAGCCCGGCATTTCGCTGGACGATATATTGGTCCTGGGCAGATCGCACGAGCTGGCAGATGTCAGAGCTGGCGAAATGGAGGTGGCGTTGGCCACGAAATCGGCGGCAGCACGACCTCTATATCCGGCACCCATCAAAGAGGAGAGGGTGGATGTAATTCGGAAGTCATACGGAGGAGGAGCCACGCCAAAAAGAGACGCGGAGGAACGGCACACAAGGCAAGGGTGCAGGAATTGTGGGTTGACGACGCACTCCCAGAGAGGCTGCCCGGCGCAAGGACGGCAGTGCCTGAAGTGCAACAAGTATGGGCACTTCGCGAAAGTGTGCCAGAATGCAGCCCGGTCTGGTGCCAGTAAGGCCCGACGACCCCCGTTCCAAAGAAGAGCCATGGCGGTACAAGACGTTGAAGATCTGGACAGCAGGTGCCAGCAATTGGACATCGCGGAGGAGGATGAAGACGGGGATGTGTTTGTTGTGTCCAGCATCAGAGGGGTCAACGCAACCCGGAGGCCTCCGCCATTATGCCAGATATGGATTGGAGGCAACTGTATCCAAACGCTTATTGACACAGGGGCGTCAGTGAATATTCTGGATGCTGGACAATACTGTGAGCTTCGACCGCAACCGAAGTTAATGCCTACAGCCACGAAGATCCTCACCTATGGAGGTCGCACGCCGATCCCGCTGCAGGGAGTGATTGATGTGGAGGTTGGACACAAGGGTAGAGTTGCAGCCACCAGATTTTACGTTACCTGTGACAGAGCAGGATCGCTGTTAAGCTGCCACACGGCTGAGGATCTGGGACTAGTGATGTTCGCCAAGCATATACACCAGTCGCAAGCGGACCAGGTGCTGGCGGAATTTCCGGAGCTTTTTAGGGGACTGGGATGCCTCAAAGGAGTGGAAGTTCAACTACACATTGACGATACCATCAAGCCCATTGCACTCCGACATCGGAGAATTCCGTTTCATCTCCGCCAGCTGGTGGAAGCTGAGCTTGAGCGATTGGAGAAGGAAGGGGTGATCGAGAAGGTGTCCGGGCCGACTCCATGGGTGTCACCGTTGGTCATAGCGCCGAAACCCAAACAGCCAGGCGCTATTAGACTCTGTGTCGACATGAGATTACCGAACAAAGCAATACGCAGAGAAAGGCACATTACCCCCACCATCGACGAAATCGTGGCAGATATCAACGGGGCACAGTGGTTCTCCAAAGTGGATCTCAACTCGGGGTACCATCAGTTGGTGTTGGCGGAGAGAAGTCGCTACATCACGACTTTCTCAACACATGTGGGGCTGCGCCGGTTCAAACGGCTGAGCTTTGGGGTATCCTCCGCAGCAGAAGTGTTCCAGGAGGCGGTGAGAGAAGCACTATCGGGACTCGTAGGTGTACTCAATGTCAGCGATGACATACTCATATTCTCGAACTCGTTGGAGGAACACCATGCCAGACTGCGAGCAACTCTCCGGAGGCTAGTTGAACAGGGGCTGACATTACACCGAGCTAAGTGTGACTTTTACGCCAATGAGGTGGAGTTCTTCGGTTATCGGTTCTCGGCAAGAGGTCTGCAAGTGGACCCAGCAAAGGTGGAGGCGCTCAGAGCGGCGGCCATCCCTCAGACACAGCCTGAGGTTCGGAGCTTTCTGGGCATGGCCAATTACTGCGGCCGTTTCATTCCCCATCTGGTGACATTATCGGAACCACTACGGAAACTTACGAAGAAAGATGTGCCGTGGCAATGGACTGACAGGGAGGCCCAGTCATTCCTTGATGTAAAGAGTGCATTGGTGAAAGGAGCGACAGTGGCATATTTCAAACCCGGAGCAGATACGGAGCTGATTGTGGATGCCAGTCCCGTGGGTTTGGGCGCGGTGCTACTCCAGAGAGCGAGCCAAGCGGAATGGGTGCCGATCGCGTATGCCAGCAGGGCGCTCACGGCTGTCGAGACCCGGTATGCTCAAATCGAACGGGAGGCGTTGGCCATTCGCTGGGCGTGCCAACACTTTGACATTTATCTGTGTGGGCATACTTTCACGGTGGTCACAGACCACAAGCCTTTGGTGCCGCTGTTCAATGGCACGGCGCGGCATGGTCCTCCCAGGATTGAGAGATGGGCGATTCAGATACAGCATTATCGGTTTGAAGTGGTGTACCGCCCGGGAGTCAACAACCCGGCAGACTACCTGTCACGACATCCGAGGACGCCCCGGCGGGGAGCCAGGGGGCTGTGGACGAGGGGACAGAGTCGTTCCTGAGGCAGATTGTGGACGATGCATGCCCCACAGCTCTGTCGGTGGAAGAAATCAGAGAGGCCACCGGACAGGATGAGTGCTTACAGGCAGTGAAGAGAACACTCCTTGACCATCAGTGGAAATGGTTCCTGCAAGGGATGGACCGACGAACGGAGGAGGAAAAGGAGTATTGGGATGGTCTGTGGCGGTGCCGCGAGGACCTCAGCGAGGCTGGAAGTGGAATTGTTCTGAGAGGCACGAGGATCGTGGTACCGGCTGCCCTGCGGAGCAGAACAGTAGACCTGGCCCACCAGGGCCACCAAGGGGTCGAGAAGACCAAAGCACGTCTAAGGTCCAAGGTGTATTTCCCGGGGGTGGACCGGTTGGTGGAAGAGAAGGTGCGAGGATGCCATGCCTGCTTGATAACAGGTGCTGACCCCCCGGGGGTGCCCGTCATCACGGAAGGACCGAGCCTAACACCATGGGCGAAGGTGAGCTTGGACTTTGGCAGCTTCCCTGACGGGAGACACATGGTGGTCCTGATAGACAGCCACTCCAAGTTTCCGGTGGTAGAGGTAGTGACATCCACAGCGTTTGACTGCATTCGGCCGGTGCTGGAGAAGGTATTCGCGCTCCTGGGAATGCCGGAAGAATTAAGAACAGACAACGGGCCGCCATTCCAGGGCCAGGAGTTTAAAGATTATCTTCATCAAAATGGAGTCCATCACCGCCGAGTAACCCCCCAGTGGCCGCAGGCTAATGGGGATGTCGAAAGATTTATGAGGACCCTAAACAAGGCTCTGAGGATTGGGGTGGATCAAGGTGGCAACTTGGAGAATTGCTTACACCAATTCCTGCGAGCGTACCGACATACACCCCACTGCACCACCCGGTGTGCACCCAGTGAGCTGCTAATGCAGCGGGCGGTGCGGGACAGCATTCCGACTAGTGATCAGTGGGTGCCGGCTGTACTGGATGCCCGACAAGCCCAGGGACGACGCCAGACCAACAACGACAGGGCCAGCAGGAAGAGAAGGACACGGCCCCCAACATTGGAGGTGGGGGACCACGTGGTGGTGAAAGACCGCCATCCGGGGTCCAAGTTCCGCACCCCGTTTGAACGAGATCTGTGGAAAGTGGTACAGATAAAAGGGACCATGGTCACAGCCCGGAAGGGCAACCAGCAGATAGCCCGCAACATGTCATGGTTCAAAAAGGCCCGGGGTCCTGAACCAGAGGCCGAACCAGCCCGAGGCGGTGAAAATGAAGAAGCTTCAGTGGATGAGCCTTTACCCGAAGATTGGCGAAACGAGGGCCTGGAAGCAAGGGAGGCGCGACCACCCGAGGGAGAGGTGACAATCCCCACGGTGCCCGAGGGGGTAGGGGGGTTTTCCAGGGGAAGTCCATCTAGCCGGTTGAGAAGAAATCCGGAGCCCAGTTCCAGGTTGCGAGACTTCCTATGTTGAAGAGGTCTGGACGATATTGTGCCTTCCCTGGACAATGGTATTTGAGACTTGTTGCTTGTTAAGATAATGTTGAACTGGTTTGGTACTAGCCCAAGTTCTGTGGGTTAGATGGGATGTAGTGAGCCACCCGGCCACGACACAACATTGTTGCAATTGCATCCCCCTGGGCCGGGCTCGGACCAGGGGGTATATAATAAAGGACGACGTCAGCGCACGTGGCTGACGGCGTGAACCAGCACCAAGAGCAGTCGTCACCTTATTCCTGTTCTGCCGTCTAAGTTAGGCCCACCCTTAGTGTACCCCTAGACGTCGGTTGTAGCCCCCAACCGCATGCCCAGGTATCGGCCCCGGTAGCTCCAGGGTGTTCCTAGAACATCACACTACCCACATACAACACAGTTCAATACAATGCAATATGCTGGTTGACTTTCTTTGCAGTAGGCGTATTAACCCTCTGCGCTACTTTATGGTGAGAGTGAAAACTGCCAGTAGAGAAAAGTCTGACCTCTCTCCAGCGGGGACATTAATCACCCGACTTATCTCTGACTTACCAAGTCTCACAGTGCTGGGAAAACAAAGGCTGATGCATTGTAGTGCCACTGTCATGAAAGAATAATAAACCCTTTGCACTAATCAATCAGCAAAACTGCTAGTTTAGTTAGACAAAACGTCCACCTTAGATGGCCCTGCATTTACAGCACAGACAGACAACTTTAGTGTACCCATCTGCATGGTGCTATGCCGTGCTGGAGCCCCCTCCCTATTCTCGTAACAAACATTTAAAATGTCAGCAGCGGGTTATTAAATCCATATGTGACCTACCCAGGGCCGGACTGGGAACCGAAACCAGCCCTGGCAAACTGCTCGGCCAGGCCCCCCCCGGGGGGTGCTGCCGAGCTGTTTGCTAAAGCCAGTTTCGGCCGATTTTGTTACAGGGGGCCGATATTGCCAGCCCCCGGTAACAAAAACGGCCCCCGTAGGCCCAAAACCGGCCCCACCCCGGTGGACTACTGGGGAAACGCCCGGTGCCCGCTACGGCCAGTCCTGCCCTGGACTTACCTGAGTAACTTGATAGTCAGAATGATCCACTGAGAGGAGCTGTTGGCGTGGCACCGTGGAGATCGCTAGTCTGTCTCTTCTTCAGAGAGTCACTGAGTGAGCCATGCTGCAGTGCGGCCTCAACCTGTGCCACCTGCTTTAACTATTAGACTCATGTTGGCGTGGTGAGTCCGGGGCACAAGTTAGGCTCTGCCTGGGCAGGGCACAGTAACAGCACATGGCGAGGTCAGGAGGAAGTGAGCAGGTGGTCGATTCTCGAACACCAGCTTCCTCCTTTAACTCTGGGCCATGCAGCAGGGGGCGCGCAGCAGAACAGCAATGAATTCCTGGGTGCCTTGGGGCCCGGCTGGCAGGCAGGAAATTCAACATCCTGTCACACAATGCGCCGACCATACATGGCTCTTCCCCAACAGTATACCCACATGGGACCTGACGGGACCCCGGGATCATCTAACAGAAAGCAAGGTTGGCGCTAGTTTAAAGAGATTCTTTGGCATAAGAAAGAAAGGCTTCTATGCCATAAAAAACAGACTGGGTAATTAATGCATTTGGTTAGGAAGGTAGGTGCCTCTGCAGAGTGGAGTTAGAGATGAGCAGCAAGGGTCTCCTCGATCCATCGTCCGTGCACCGACTCTCCCGTAGAGAGAGAAGCTGTCACACCTGCCTTAGGGGGAAGTATGGGAAGTGTGTGAATGCGCCACCCTTGTCCCTGACACCTTATAGCATTTCTATGACAAAACCAATACGCTGCACTTTCCACTACTTAGAAGTGATGCGCTTTGCAAATCACACAAGCGCACTTTAGGCAGGCAGGCAAAATTCATCTTACCAGAGGAGCAATTTTAACCCAGTGAAAAGGATCTGTGCCTGCTACTTTATTCTAACTGTAGCTGCCCGCGCACTAGTTGTGCCGCAGCGTCATGAACGTGATGTCATTACCCCCTCATATGTCCTCGTCCCAGTCCTTACACAAGTGAGGCAATCTTACCTCCTGACAGGCTATTCTCAACGCTACTATTTCTTTTATGTTTACTACATAAACCCCTCCCACCCACCGCCATGCCTGTTCTATTTCCTGTCTGACAGATGTGCTGTCGGAGCAAGAGGTTTTGTTCCCCCGTGTCGGTGCTACGATGTGCTGAGTGTTTATTACTTTATTTCGAATTTCTATGACTGTTGTGTACACGCTGGCCTTACCAGTGTCCCAGTCGGTCGCATCCCTGCTCTGCTCCCGTTGTGCACCCCGCACATGTGATTGGCTGGGATAGGGAGCTTTCTCTGAGGTCGGTGTGCAGGCCGTTCTGGTGCTGAAGGCTTCCAGCAGCACCTGGCTCCCGCGGCCACGTCTGTTTTGTATATGGCTGTGGGTCGAGGCGGCAGGGCTGTCTTTTTGGCAATTCAAGCCTCGTGAGTTCTGAGACTTCATTGCTAGGAGACAGTATATTTGGGAGTTGCTGGGCACTTCCTCTTTGTCTGTTGGTTTCTGTTGGTATCATGGTGGATGAGGAGTCGTTCCCAGTGCAGCCAAATCTATTTCCAAACGGAAAAATGTGCAGGACCTGCAGGAGGATGACCTGGTGCAGATTTCCAGGTCAGATTTCCAGGATTTGATTAATTCTGCTGTTCAGGCTGCGTTGATTGAGACTTCTGCCAAAAAATCTAATGGGGATGAGGATGAGGACTTGGACAATTCCCCTAAGGGGAAATATATACAGGGTAAAGTCTTTTCGGACATGTTGGCCCATATTCGTGAGGTCCTGGGATTTGATACTAAGTCTTTAGTGGATGATGGTTTTTATTCCCAGTATAGTACCTCGGTGGTGGATGACTTGCCCTTTCATGATGTCATTAAGGATATTCTGGCCAAAGAATGGCTTGAGGTCGACAAGCAGGGGATTCCTCACTTTCTGGGCAAGAGGTATCGCTTGGCGGAGTTTTATGTCCAGTTTCCTCAGATTCCTATAGTCAATTCTATTTTGTCCTCAATGGCTTCTTCCTCTTCTTTGTCTTCAAAGGAGGCTTCCCTTTCTGATCCGGTTGAACGGAAGGTGGAGACAGCCTTGAAACGTTCCTACGCTGCGTCTCATTTTGGGATTCGGGCTAGCACTTACTCCGCCTATGCCTCTCAGGTCCTTATCAAGGATTTTGAGAAGGTGTTTGACTGTCTTCAGGATCAGGGGGATCCCACTCCTATCTTGGCACAGATGGAGGTCTTGGTGCAGTTTCTGTCCGATGTCACTTCTGATACACCATGGGCCTTCTCTTCAGCTGCTGGGGCAGCTGTGGCTGGTAGACGGTCCCTGTGGACAAAGCCTTGGTGTCTTGAGGCTGCTCAGAACGCCTTAATTCATAAACTGTCTTTTGAAGGTCCCCGGCATTTGGGGACGAATTGAACACAATGGTGCAGCGTTCTGCGGAGGAGGAGAAGTTGTTGAAGCCATTTCAGTGTGTCCAGAAGAAGTCCTTTTTCCATAAGCAGAGCTTTCAGGGTGTTCTCTCCTCTTCTCAGCCCTTTTGTGGACGGGCCCGTGGTCAGGGGTCTGCATTCCATAACAAGTCCCGGCCTCAGCACCAGCAGCCACAGGGTGCTTGGCAGAAGTGATTCTGCCAAGGTGGGGGCCAGGCTCTGTGTGTTTCTGGATCATTGGTCAACTCTGATATCCGACCAGTGGGTCCTGTCGGTCATCAGTCAGGGGTACCAGATTCCATTCCGGGGCCCTCCCCCTCAGATATGTTATCGGGTTACCCCATTGTCAAAAGACCCCGTGAAAAGGGCTGCTATGTTGTCTGGAGTAGGCATGTTGCTGGCGAAGGGCGCTGTTCTCCTGGTTCCGGAAACAGAACAGGGCCTGGGTTTCCATTCCACGCTTTTCTTGGTCCCAAAACCAGATGGTTCATACTACCTGTGGGAGGGCAGGTCGGATATGCAGACGCGGAGGCTGAATGTATTTTCCAAAAATTGGTTGTTTATTAACAGGGATCGGGGGAGTAGAGGGTATGTCTAGTGTCCCGTCGCTTTCTTCCCGTTGATCCGTCTTGGTGGCTTCGGGTTGTAGGGTCGGATCCGGCTTCTCCGTCTGGTTGGTGTCTCTCCGGAGGCTCATAAGAGAGGAGAAAAGTGGGCCGTCAATCACTGTATGGAAAAGGGGGGGGTTGTATCAACTCAGAAATCCAATAACAGGTAGGTCCGTCACCACACCCAAGTGTCATAGAGATTACGTCCAAAACAGGGTAGACTCTCGTGAAAGGCAACTAACTCTGAGGAGGATAGGAAGTGCTCAGTGCATCGGTGAGGGATAAGGGCGTACGTCGGAATTCCCAAGTATCGGAACCGTACAACACACCTGTGAAATCGAGGTTCTTTTATGTGCGTATTACCCGTGCCCCGCTTTCTCGCTCCACCTCCCGCCTCCCTCGTACCCTCCCTCACTGTCCCCTGAGACGCGGTCACTCACCGGCTCCGCCGCAACTCTCCTGAGTTGCGGCCGCTCTCCAGCGTCCTCCGGTGGGCACCACCACTCCTCGCTCCACCGCTCTTCCACTTCCTCGTCTTCTCCGATGTCGTCGTCGTCGTTCCTCGACTCCTCCTCGTCTTTCCTCCCGCAACCTCTTTCTACGTTTCTCCGCTCCTCGCCCGACCTCCTGCTTGCTCTCTCTCCGGAGTTGGTCCACGACAACTCTTCCTCGTTCCCGTCCTCTTTCATTGGTCCTGGGAACGGACTTCCGGGTCATCTCCTCCCACTTCCGGTCCCATGTCGATGTTCCGCTGTAGGGAAACAGGAAAGGGGGTGTGTCTTGTCGTTTCCCCTCCGCTATCGGATCGCCTCCTTTGGGGCATAGGATACCGGAGGATGCTATATTTCTACGGGGCTGGCCCCCAAACAGGGTAAGAATATGGCTCCTCGCTTATCTTCCCACATCCCCTCTCCCTTGCTGTCTCTCTACTAGTGTTAAGGTCTTGGGGAAACCTAGACAGGTAGTCTGCATTACCTTGCTCGGACCCCTTTCTGTGTTTGGTTTGGAATCGGTATGATTGGAGGGACAAGAACCATCTGAGGACTCTTTCGTTGTTTCCCTTATTCCTGGCTAGCCATGCTAAGGGTGCGTGGTCGGTATATAACGTGAACTCACGTCCCTCGAGATAGTACCGCAGGGTGTGTATGGCCCATTTAATGGCTAGAGCCTCCTTTTCTATGGTCGCATAATTCCTTTCTCTTGGAAACAACTTCCGGCTGATGTACAGTATGGGCCTCTCTCCTTGTTTAGTGTTCTGCGATAAGACCGCCCCTAAACCCTGATCCGAGGCATCCGTCTGAAGGATGAAGGGAAGTGAATAGTCAGGACTGGCTAGTACGGTATCTGAGGTGAGGGAAGTTTTAAGGTGTTCAAGGCGTACATCACGTCAGATGAGGGATGCTTCAACATTTCCTCAGTTCTGACGTTTTTCTGAAGGAGATTGGTAAGGGGAGCGGCTATTTGGGAGAAACGGGGGATAAAGCGGCGATAGTATCCGAGTAACCCCAGGAATGCTCGGAGTTCCCTTTTGTCCGAGGCACGGCTATCTGGGATATGGCAGTGAGTTTGGTGTTTTGGGGCCTTATAACTCCTTCCCCCAACAAGTAACCCAGGTAGCGGACTGTCTGGGCTGCAAGACGGCTTTTCGCTGGGTTGATTTTAAGACCATGTTGTTCCAAGGTCTGTACCACCTGGAAAAGGTGAAGTAAGTGTTGTTTCCAGGTATCACTATAGATGATTATGTCATCGATATAGGCTCCAGCATAGCTTTCATGGGGCTGTAGTATTTTATTCATGGCTCTCTGAAAGGTGGCGGGGGCCCCGTGTAACCCAAAGGGCAACACCTTGAACTGGAATAAACCATCAGGAGTAGAGAAGGCAGTTTTTTCTCTATCCTGTTTTCTCAAGGGAATCTGCCAGTACCCCTTGCACAGATCCAACGTACTGATGTATTTAGCCCGACCTATCCTCTCTACCATTTCGTCAACCCTAGGAAGGGGGTATGTGTCAAACTCCGAGACCTTGTTGACCTCTCTAAAGTCTATGCAGAAGCGTACCGAACCATCCGGCTTTGGTACAAGGACAATGGGCGAGTTCCATTCGCTCACGGAGGGTTCAATGATGTCCATCTGCAACATCTGTTGAACCTCCTCCCTAATGGTCTGTCGACGTGCCTCAGGGATACGGTAAGGCCTGAGACGTACCCGTTTCCCTGGAGGGGTTTTTATGGCGTGATCACAGAGGGAAGTCCTTCCCGGCGAGGTGGAGAAGGTATCCTGGAGGGGGCTCAGCACCTCCGATAATACACGTCTTTGTTCCCCAGGGAGGTCAGGGTCTATGCTTTGGTGGAACAAAGGAGCTGGAGTCACTGCTACGTTCACGAGAGCCGGCAAGGGACCCTCCCATCTTTTCAACAAATTGACATGATAGATCTGGGAGGTATGCCTGGTCGGGTCCGTTTCGATGCGGTACGTCACAGGGGTCACTTTCTCTACCACTGTATAGGGACCCTGCCACTGCCCTAGTAATTTGTGATCGGAAGAAGCCATCATCAGTAACACAGGGTCGCCTATCTCAAAGGTTCTTTCTTTTGCTTTTTTGTCGTATTGGCTCTTTTGCGCTGTTTGTGCCTCTCTTCCAGGTTGTTCCTCACTACTGCCCTTATTTGACCTAAGTGTGTTCGTAAGTTAGAAACATATTCTATCAAGGGTTTGGTCTCGCTCGGTTCAGTCTCCCATTTCTCTTGTGCCATTTCTAAGAAGGTACGTGGTTTATGACCATACAGCAACTCGAATGGGGAATACCCAGTACTTTTTTGTTCCTTGCACCTGATGGCAAATAATGCCAAGGGCAACATGTCTTCCCATTTCCTAGACTCAAGGGCCAAAAGCTTTTTAGGGTGGTTTTAATAGTGGCGTTGTATCGCTCGACTAAACCATCCGTCTGAGGATGATATGCAGCTGTTCGTATTTGCTTCACTCCTAACTGGTTACACACCTGCCTCATGAGCCGCGATACGAATGGGGTTCCTTGATCCGTTAGGATCTCCCTTGGGAATCCCACCCGTGAGAATACTGTTATCATCGCTTTAGCAATGTTAGGTGCGTCTGGGCGGCGCAATGGTATGGCCTCCGGAAAACGGGTGGCATAATCGACCATTACGAGAACATACCGACACCCACTTCTAGAAGGCAATAATGGGCCGATTATGTCCATCCCTATCCGGTGGAAGGGTTCGCCTATGATAGGTAGGGGTCGCAGGGGGCTCGGGAGGACGGTACTTATTGTTTTTCTGGCAGATTGGACATTCCCGGCAATACTTCTTAACGGTTTGGTATATGCCGGGCCAGTAAAACCGCTCCGTGATGTGTTTTTCGGTTTTATCATTACCAAAGTGCCCCCCCAAGAGGTGACTATGGGCCAGGAATAATACCTTCTCCCGAAACGGGCCTGGAACTAACAGCTGGGGTGTTTGTGAGGGACTCCCTTTCCTATATAGCAACCCTTTTCTCGTAAAGAAGTATGGACATACATGAAGGGGGTCTTCGCCCGCTAGGGCCTTGTCCCAGGCTTCTTGTAGAACGGGGTCTTCCCTTTGTGTCATATGGAAACTTCTGTCGGTTTCCCAGGGGTTCTCCTCTCGTAGGACTGGTAGCACTAACGAGTTACTCCCTTTTTCTGCCCTTCTCTGTCTTCGGCTTTTCCGGGGTTTCGACGGGGGCCACTCCTTGTCGACTTCTTGGGAAAAGGGTGCCGTGGTCCACCATTCCTCTTCTTCTGGGGTGGTCCTGTGCAGCAACCGCGCTAGGACGGGGTAGTCATTCCCGAGGATGGCTTGTTCCGGCAGACGAGGGATGAGCCCCACCTTCAGAGTGGTTCCCGTGTCCTGGGGGTGTTGTATCTGTACGTGTGTTGTGGGGTACGGCTTGGTGTCACCATGAACGCAACGTATGGCGACTGTTCCATCGATCGGACCGAGTCCGGGTCCAAGGTCTTGGGGTTGAACCACACTTTGTAGGCAACCTGTGTCAGCCAACGCGGTAACTGGACGTCCATTCACTAACACGGTACAATGATAGGGAGGAGATCCGCTTTTCGAGGGGGAGCAATAGTAGTTGCGGGCCATCCCTATTTCCATCGGTTCTTCTTTTTGGGGGCAGAACCGGGCGATATGTCCCATCCCTCCACAATGAAAACATTGGCGTCCCATAGGGGGGGGTTCGCGCTATGGCTGTCCCGGGTATGATGGTGACAGGTTCCGGCTTCTTCATCAGAGGCGGACGGGGAAGTCGATGTGCACCCATCCCTCCTGGTCTCCCGGGTGGATCTTCCCTCCCCTTTTGGATCTCCTGACCTCGATTGTACGCACTGGCGATTTCCACCGCTGTTTCAAGGGTTAGATGGGCTTGTTGTCGTACCCACCGCTGAATGGGCGGGTGAAGGGAGGACAGATATTGCTCCAGGTATATTTTGGCCATGATCCCGTCCTTGTCCGTAGTGGCTGGTTTCAACCAGCGGTCCGCCATATCTCTCACCCTGTAATACAGAGCTCTAGGAGTCTCCTGGGGTCCCTCCTTCATCTGGCGCAGCTTCAGTCTATACGTTTCCTCGTCCACTCCCAAGCGTTCCATGATGCAGCGTTTTATGTCGGCATAGGGAACCACGCCTTGGACTGTTGCGGCCTGATAGGCGGCCTGTAAGTCGCCGGACAGGAGAGGACCCAGGTATTGGCCCCACTTCTCGGCCGGCCAGGAGGCCGCGGCGGCCATTCGCTCGAAGTTGTTAAAGAAATAGTCAGGGTCCTCCCCACTCACGTATCGCTGCAGAACCACTGAAGGGAGTGTAGTGGACCCTCTCTGATGTCCGAGGGCCTCCGTGATCTTGTCCATAGCAGCTCCATGGGTTTGGCTCTGTCCTGTGAGCACTTGCTGTAGCTTCCCCCGATCCTCCTCGACTACGGTCAGGAAGCGTTCCATCACCTTGCCCAGATGTTCCTGGTTCTCCGCCATCTTCGTCAGGGCCGCCTCCATGTCTCCTTCCAATTCCCACTTCTGACACCACTTGTGGGAGGGCAGGTCGGATATGCAGACGCGGAGGCTGAATGTATTTTCCAAAAATTGGTTGTTTATTAACAGGGATCGGGGAGTAGAGGGTATGTCTAGTGTCCCGTCGCTTTCTTCCCGTTGATCCGTCTTGGTGGCTTCGGGTTGTAGGGTCGGATCCGGCTTCTCCGTCTGGTTGGTGTCTCTCCGGAGGCTCATAAGAGAGGAGAAAAGGGGGCCGTCAATCACTGTACGGAAAAGGGGGGGGTTGTATCAACTCAGAAATCCAATAACAGGTAGGTCCGTCACCACACCCAAGTGTCATAGAGATTACGTCCAAAACAGGGTAGACTCTCGTGAAAGGCAACTAACTCTGAGGAGGATAGGAAGTGCTCAGTGCATCGGTGAGGGATAAGGGCGTACGTCGGAATTCCCAAGTATCGGAACCGTACAACACACCTGTGAAATCGAGGTTCTTTTATGTGCGTATTACCCGTGCCCCGCTTCCTCGCTCCACCTCCCGCCTCCCTCGTACCCTCCCTCACTGTCCCCTGAGACGCGGTCACTCACCGGCTCCGCCGCAACTCTCCTGAGTTGCGGCCGCTCTCCAGCGTCCTCCGGTGGGCACCACCACTCCTCGCTCCACCGCTCTTCCACTTCCTCGTCTTCTCCGATGTCGTCGTCGTCGTTCCTCGACTCCTCCTCGTCTTTCCTCCCGCAACCTCTTTCTACGTTTCTCCGCTCCTCGCCCGACCTCCTGCTTGCTCTCTCTCCTGAGTTGGTCCACGACAACTCTTCCTCGTTCCCGTCCTCTTTCATTGGTCCTGGGAACGGACTTCCGGGGTCATCTCCTCCCACTTCCGGTCCCATGTCGATGTTCCGCTGTAGGGAAACAGGAAAGGGGGTGTGTCTTGTCGTTTCCCTCCGCTATCGGATCGCCTCCTTTGGGGCATAGGATACCGGAGGATGCTATATTTCTACGGGGCGGGCCCCCCAAACAGGGTAAGAATATGGCTCCCTCGCTTATCTTCCCACACTACCCAATTCTGAATCTCAAGGCTCTGAACAGGTTGGTGTGGCTAGATCACTTTCGGATGACCACCTTTCAGTCCATCATTCCCCTCATCCAACAGGGCGATTTTCTGGCTTCCCTGGACTTGGAAGATGCCTATTTTCACGTCCCTGTCATATGAGGGGGTAATGTTTCGTTACTTACCGGTAATATTCATTACCCCGATTAAGGTCCTCCTCTTCCCAGTCCTGTTCCCTCCCTCCCTCCCTCCTGCTATGGTTGTGTCTGGTCTTATTGATAAAAGGCATGGTGGTGGGTGAGAGGAGTTTATTTAGTAAATATAAAAGAAATACTAGCATTGAGAATAGCCTGTCGGGAGGCAGGATTGCCTCACTTGTGTAAGGACTGGTACGAGGGGGACCTTAATCGGTTTAAAGAAGATTACTGGTAAGTAACAAAACATTAATCATGTAGCAGCGAGTGCTGGGTGAATTTCTGTTACACTTTAGCAGCTTATAGTTGCAGACTCGCCCCCAAGCCTGTCGGAAGTAGCCTGCACAGCGCTCTGCCACTCCATACGAGACCAGCTTTAGTTTCAATAGTCAGTAAGGTGCATGATTACCTCGCACCGCTGACAAGGCGCTATATACGTGACTTCGCCTTTCAGTCCGGTGATGCGGACCACCACACTGAAATGCATTGGTCTAATGCCTGATGCGTGGTTCTTGGCAGGACTGTATGGAAATCACGTGACAGGAAGTCTTCAAATTTCACGTAGCAACACTAGTTATGTAGCAGGCCACGTGTGTGTGCATGCATGTGTGCCCCTACGCTAAAGTCACGCACTGCATGGTGGATGGATTAACAGTTTCTTACATGTCTGCCTGTAGCTGGAAAATGTCACAAATAGTGCAATGGTTACAGCCTGCCCGTGTTCCTTTCTGCTCAAAGAACATGATAAAAATAGCCAGGTATTTACAGTTGGCTTTTGTTTCAGGGTGGACCAAGGACCTGCTTAAAATAGCGCAACTATTAACTGGCTGGACGCTCGCTAGGCACCTGCTTCAAGGAGAGCAATATTTAGAGCGCGTGTTTGAAGTGTACTGTGCAAATACTGCAGGGCTTAACAGTCCCTCTGTGTGTTTGCATGTGCTAAGCACATGATGACATTTATATCACACTGGGCAGATCCATGCCAGATGTTCAAGATATCCAGTGACTATGCAAATGAGCTTCATTTAGCCTTGTGGCATGTACTTTGTGTGCAATGTGACCAGGTGTCTCTATCTCACCGATGATACAATGACCCTATTACTTACCGGTAATCTTCATTACCCCGATTCAGAGTCCTCCTCATCTCAGTCCTTACTCGTGAGGCGCCTCTGCCTCCAACAGAGGTTCTAGCCACACTAGGGATCTACCATCCCTACAGCTTGAGGCTGTCTTCTATTTTTATTAATAATATAAAGGCTCCTCCCCCACTGTCTTCCTGTAAATTACCAAGTATGAGGAAAGGTGAAGGTGCAGAATGGGTGGGAGGGGAGATGTAGACTGGGCCAGGAGGACTCCGCATCAGGGTTCAGAAGATTACCAGTAAGTAATAGGGTCATCACCCCCTCATCTCCGTCCTCCTCGTCCCAGTCATTACTTACGAGGGTATACTAAATAAGATGTGCACCGACACATTAGATGCTTAATGATAAGATAACAATTGTTGTTTTCAATACAGTAGCACCAAACGCACCTGCAGAATCCAAAAGACCTAATCGGTAATGTCTTACAAAAGTAAGATGGGACGACCATGTTCCTGCTCTACAATTCTTATGTAGGGATGCTCCACCTGCCTCCGGCCATGATGCAGCCACTGCTTGAGTGGACCTCCCTTGGATATCAGAAGGGGGAACCTCTCCAGCTGATTTGTATGCCTGAGATATAGCCTGAAGTATCCATCTGCTAATAGTTTGGATGGTAACTTAGTTACCTTTGTTGGCTGTACCATATGAAACAACAGAGACTTTGATTTCCGAAAGTCCTGGGTCCTGTCGAAATAGACAGACAATGTACCACTGACATTTACTGTAGAAGGAACACCCTCTGTTTCAAAAAGAAAGAAACAATAACACCATTTCCTGACCCAAATGAAAATGGGAGTGAACCTTAGGAATAAAAGCAGGCTAAAGTTTAAGGACCGCTCTATCTGGTAAGAAACGTAATTAGGGGAAGGAAGACAAACGCATCCCCAATCCTCCCAACTGTTTTGCTGAAATAATGTCAAGCAAAAAAGCTGTTTTAGCAGATAGCCAAGACATAGGAGCCGTTTCCAATGGTTCAAAAGGGCCAAGATGCAACCTTTTCAAGACTATTGAAAGATCCCATGAAGGGACTAGTGCAGAAACCAGCGGTGTTTCATGTCTGAAACTCTTCACAAGATGTGACACCATGGGACAGACTCTTGAAAAATCACCATGAATTTTAAGAGCTTTTATGGCTGCCAACTGAGAAGAAAGTGTAGAATCGGAGAGCCCTTCGTAAATTCATCCCTCAAAAAAGTCCAAAATCCAAAAATTATCAATGCATAGATATTCCAGACCCTTGTCAAAACACCACTTTTGAAATGTACCCCACTGTTTCTTATAAGACTTCAGGGCTGAAGGCTTGCGGGATGCTTGAATATCAAGGGCTACTAATTTAGAGCACCCCAGTAAATCGAGACCTACCCTCTCACATTCCAGGCCATCAACTGGAGGTATTGGAGATGCACTACTGGCAGAACAGGGAACTGGATAGTGAATAGATGGATGGAGAGATGAACATACAGACTCATCAGCAGAGGGAACCTGGGTTGAAATGTCCAAACAGGAGCAATGAGAATCACTTTGCTGTTTTCCTTCCAAATCTTCTAAGTTCCTTTGGGAGGAGGGGAATTTGAGGGAAAGCATAAATAACTCACTGAGAAAAAGTCTATTGCCCACACTTGAGGAGGCCATGTCTCGAATATGCATTTATCCGATTGAATTCCCTGCGAGAAAGACGATATGTGACTGAGGAGGGCATGTTCCGACTGAGACCGTCCACTCTGAAATTCAGAGACCCTTGGATATAAATGTCTGACAGAGCCAGAAGATGAATATCTCCCCAGACAAAGATGTGAGAAGCTATCAGATTCAACGTCATGCTCCTCCAACCACCCTGACGAGTCAGAGAGAAACGTGTGACTTAATTCTCCATCCTGAACCACCACATTGTGACCTCGTAACTGGGGAACAAAAGCCTGAAGAGCCTGCCACACTGCAATTTGAGGATTGATTCACCTCCCAACTGGACCAGGGTCCCTTCCTTTCTTGATCCATCAGGACAGCCCTCCAGCCCCATGAACTGACATCTTTTGTGAGATAACACAGGTAAGGATGAGAGAATGGAATGTCCCTCGACACATTGCCCCCCTCCAGCCACCAAATCCCTTTTGATGAGAGCTGTTACTGGGGTCTCTTGGTGATAGCGCTGAGAAACTGGTTTCCAATGATGGAGAACATGATTCACCAGAGGTTTCAGATTAAATCTTGCCATGGGACAAGTGCTGTGGTAGCAGTCATGAGACCTTGCACCCTCAGCCCTACCCTTGCCGAGAAAGAGGACTACCGAAGAAAGTGTCTGACATCTGCCTGTATGGCAGAAATTCTGTGATCTGGAAGACAGAATTGAGTAAAACCTGTGTTGAATTTGACCCCAATTAATGGTTTAACTTGAGTCGGATGCAGATGTGACTTCGGGTAGTTGATGATGAATCCCATTTCTTGGTGAATCTTGAGAACCAGTTGGACATCTTCTTGGGCATTTAGAAAAGAGGGAACGGACAAAAGCCAGTCATCAAGTTATGGAAATTTGCAAACTTTATGCAAATGTAAAAAGGCTACAACTGGATCTATTACCTTTGTAAAGACCCTGGGAAAAGTTGTCCATCCAAAGGACAAGGACCAGAACTGAAAGTGATGATCTCCAACAGCAAACAGAAGAAATGCTTGACTGATGGGTATGTGGAAGTAAGCATCCTGTAAATCCAAGGTGACCAGAAAATTGTCCTTTGCTAGCAGATGAAGAATTGTCTGTACCAAAATCATTTTGAAATGCTTCACTTCAATGAGCTTGTTCAGTCCTTTGGGGTTGAGGACTGGTCGGAGTTTGCCATCGTGTTTGGGAACAAGAAAGAGAAGTGAGTAAAATCCTTTTCCTTCCTAAATCCTTGGCACTGGGATCACTGCACCCTTGTCCAGAAGAGCTTGAATCCCTTGAATCATCGCCTGTAATCTGGAGCCGTCTTTTGATGATGAAGTAGGTAGGAACCGATCCCGAGGAGGGGTGCCAAGAAAAGGGATGTGGTAGCTGGACTTGACTACTTGAAGGACCCACTTGTCTGCAACACACTGCTCTCATTGAAGGTAAAACTGTGTCAACCTTGCCCAAGCCTCCAGGTAGTCATTTATGTGTATGTTCTTGACCAGATGGAATGTTTGACTGGGCTTTGTGGGCAAAAGCGGAACCCGAACCCCAGGCTCGGCCCCAAAAGGAATTTTTCTCTTGCAAGGTTTGAGCTGGCTTTCTTGCCAAAAATTAATTCTTCACTGAGGAAAGCGAAAAAGGCTTTAATATCTTTTTCTCCTCAGCTGCTCTTTGCACAATCTGATCTAATTCTAGACCAAACAGTTTTAGACCAGTGATCAAAGACCTGTGACTGGCATCAAACTTCCAGGATTTCATCCGCAACAATCTACGAGAAGCTACAACTGCACCAACTGAGAATGAAGCTGCCCACAAACTGTTCAAGGTAACATCTGAAAGGAAACACGCCGGCAGTGTCATATTTTCCAGAATAGGGGGCCGATTCCGATCTCGGCCGGTAGTGCTCCGAATCGGATTCGGCTTTACCGGATCCGATTCGGAGCCCTGTTTCCTGACCGAATCGTACGCGGGCCGGCCGAGCGAGTACGATGCAAGCGCCCGCGAAATCGCCGACCGACCCGTACGCGGCTTCAACACGCTCCGACCGACTCGCATGGACACAACTCGCACCGCGCAATGGAGACGTTCCCCGGCCGGGTAAGTACGATGCGCACCGCGAGCAGTCCGACCGACTCGCGCCGTCCGGCTCAAAAGAGCAGTCGGAGCCGGACTTTGGGGGTCCGCGTCGGACCCCCCTGTACGCGTAGCCGCGCGAGTCGCACACAGGGGGGACCCATGGGTCCCCCCTACCTGTGCATGTACGGCACGATGCGCTTCGCCGCGTACCCGCTGTAGGGGGCGCCCTTGTTCGCCTCGCACCCATTGAGGCAATGGGAGCCCGCGTACGCGTTGTACGACCGGCTCCCATTGACTTCAACGGGAGTCCGACCGAATCGAGTCCGATAGCATGTGAATGCATCGTACCCGTTCGGTCGGACTGCCAGAGTCCGATTCGGTCGGAATTCTCTCCGGGTCCGGCTCGGTCGGAGAGATTTCCGGCCCGAATCGGAATCGGCCCCTAGGTGTATGAGCCTCAGTGTCCTTTAGTAGGGCTTGTGAGCCATAAGCTGCATATGTATTTGCCCGAATGGAACCATTTGCGTCCGTGTAAGAGCGTTTAACCAGCGCCTCAACCATTTTGTCCACCACATCTCATAGAATGGAACCTTCGGAGGCTAGACTTGATGTCGAAGTTGGAGTTTGTGGGAAAAGTTCCTCAAAGTCTTTAAGCATATACCTTTTATTTAGAAAACAAGGGGTTGACTGTTTGACAAAAGCAGCAGTGCTGGGAGCTGGTTTAGTTAAGCAGCAGTCCTTTACATTAGCACCCTCACCCACCCCCTGACTACCCCCCATGGGGCCAGTCCGATAAAATTGCCAGGGCTGCTTTGTGTTCTCAGTCCAGCCCGGCATAATCACATTTTTGCGTGAACGAGAATATTTGAAATAGAGAGTGCTCTGCGTGCCTTTCCCCAGTGATACGCAATTTGCAGGTGCGAGGGCACAATGTGGTGAGGGTCAACTAGTGTTCTGCAGCAGCTGAGTTATCTACACTAATGTTTGCTCAGAGAAAAAAATCTATAGAGCACTCATGAGCTCATGGGAAGTATTAGGTTTCTAAAGCTAGACTTGCAGGTTCAAGGGACAGCAATATGTTCCTTTTGGTTGACCTTGAGGTGCAATTTGGAGCACTGTAAATTAACATTTTACACCGAAATAAGGGGCAAGTGTTCTACAGTGCTTTATACCCAGTTCATAAAGACTTGAGCTTCACTTTGATGCTTATCAGAAGCTACTGAATCCTGACAATGACTGTAGTGATGTATATTTTATAGGTAGAAACACAATCCACCATATTGTGGGCCTGTTAAAGGAGCTAGAACAGGTATGCCAGCATGCCAGAGTACAGACATTTGGAGTTGGAGAACCTAGATGCACCCAGGCTATGATCTCCTGACTGTAGGATTGAAATGTGTGCAGAAGAGTATTTCATAGTAATCTAGCATGTAAAGTATTTGGATCACTGACAGAATATCGAGGAGAAAAATATCGACCTGCCACAATATCGAGGTAAAAATATTGAGTGACAGAATATCGACTTCCTATCTACAAACAGGTAAGTACAAAAATATTGAATCCTAAATATCGTTGTTAATAATATAGGGGGTCATTACGATGGCGGGCGGAAGCACAACCGCCGTGCTGGCGGATGCAAAAACCACCAGTTACCGCCGGCACGCAGCAGTCCACACGCCCGCCCTATTACGATGCGAAAAGTCGGCCAAACACCGCCGGCAAGCCAGCGACACCGTCCGCCATCAAAGTGCGTCCGTACACGTAGCGGCGCAGCACAATTGACACACACCGTCCGGACGAAATCACGCCCCGCCCGGCGTACAAATTACGATGCCGCAAACAAACGGCTCCCACGGCTAAGAGACACCGTACGACAAACCGAAGCGGTAACACGGACGCCGAGCACGGACACCGAAGAAGCGGCTCCCCGAGCATGAATCCAGCACTGCAGGCCCTCCCCATGCTCTTGCTGATGCACCACCAAGGACGCAACGTATCGCGGAGACGCAGGTAGGCACACACACAACAAGTGCACGCAAACAGCGCACACAGTGCAAGGGCGGAAAAGCGGACAACCCCCCACCCCCGCGTGTACACTACACATCCACCATTGCATCCACATATGACACACAGGCCAAATCGTAACATCTCGTAACACATGTGTACACACCACCTGGGACTAGGAACCAACGACCCCGTCACGGCCCCAAAGCGGCGATGACGCCGCCACACATGCGCACAACGCAGAGGCCAACCGCAGCGCCATGCATGCGTCGCACACAGACACAGGGACACAACCAAGCAGCACACACATCAGCCCCACCCCGAACGCACATGACACGTGACAGGCCTGCCACAGACATGTCCCCAACGCCCAATTCACGGACAACACCCAACGCCACACAACCGACGCACACATGTCAGTGAAGTCACGCAACAGCAGGACACACCCCAGTGTAACAAACATGGCGTAGCACACAGCGGCGGCAACACCAACTAGGAGAAGCAGGGCTCCTTCGGGAAGAGGAACGCCAGTACCACACTGAAACACCCATACCACCCTGCACACATGAACAAGACATATAAAACGGAACACCAAAGAGCCCGGGGACCGACAACAGGTGGCCCAAGAATAACATTCACACACAAGGCCCAACGCAGAGCGGAAAGGCAGCCTGCCGCCCACACAAGGGAGAGCAGACAGCACTGAATGACCTTCCATTCCAACTCCGAAACCACAGCCCTACGAAAGAAGCCAGTGAATACAGCCATTGTCCAAGAAAAGACCAACACAGGCATGCCGAGGAGACCGACCACAGGGCAGATAGCGCATATCACAGAAGAACACAACGGACGGGAAAGAAAAAGAAAACACTCCCCCATGTCGGCCACATGCAAGTTAATTGGAAGGAGTCACACATCACTGACCTTGAACTGTCTGAGAAGCATGTGGGATGAGGGCCCGTGTCCTCCGCACAAGCCAACAGAACACAAGTCCTGTCTCCCTACGACTACACAGAGCTCACAGCAACCTCGGAGCGTGCACATTGCAGACTGCACACACAGCCGGAGCACGCCACCACAACGCACCGCTGCAAAATGGCAACCGCAACACACCTACCCAACTACGCCGGACAGGTCAAGCTGTACAAAACCAACCTGATACATATATTGGGATGCGATCTCCTGTCCCTGCTGAACGTAAGTTACCGACTGACTTACCGCATCACATTGTTCAGCTGCGTCATGCCCGTCTTCTACTGTCGGAGGTGTCCCTACCAGCATCCCGTGGAGATGTGCCTCTCCAACCCGGCATGTCTAAAGGCGGACCTGCTACCACTACTCCTCCCTCTGGACGCACACGACAGGGCCTGCTCTGCCTATGGGGGCATGGCGTATGTGGCCAACATCGCACCCGCACTGAAATGGGACCACTGTGCCTCCACACGACGGATCATCGAGAACAGCTACATCGAATGTCACCCAGCATGCCCCATCATGGTCCTCCAAGGGACAACTTACGAACAACACCTTGACAGCCACCATCCGCTACATTGGCTGGCAAACATGTACACCACCAATGACATGGAAGCCCTGCTGGACGGCATCGCATACCTGACAACCTGTAAATTCGTCGGACCACAACGCAGGTTCCCCGATTGACCTATGATGTCCAACCCCGCACCCATGCTTAGCTTCCGCACGGACTGGCCAGTCACCACCACAACAGCCATACCAAACGACCGGCAACTGTTACCACACCATCAACGACATCGCCATGACATCGGATATGACCGGGACATGCACACTGTTCCCCATCACATCCAGGAACACCGCATGCATCGTGGGAGGCAGTGGCATGGGGTCTGTGTATCGCACCCACATGGACGGAACTGCACGAACAACCAGGACACGACATGGATCCAGCGCCCATGGACACACACACCGCTCAGTGGACATGAATAGGTCGCCTGGAGTCTGTGGGTGCTGCACCCTCCCACCCCCGCCCCGGGAATCCCATACCAGGACCTTTGCATGGACGACAAGTGCATACAACAACAACACGACCCCAGTGACTGTGACATGTCCAGTAACCACCACATTGCAACAACAAGTGGCACGCCGCTGCATGCACGCAAGCACATGCCCTGATGTCATCTCACATGCACGCGTGCATGAGGAACAACCACAGCAAACCTGTCACATGGAACTGAGATGGACTGTGCCCATGATGCCAAGCGGTCTGGTAGGCTACATGTATACCGTCTGTGTCAAAGTCCGCAGCTAGCTATACGTAAATGTACATTAGCACAGCCTTGGCCAAGCAGATGTAACTCTGAAGCCCACATCCCACATGCAACAGCCAATCACATGTAACCCCACACCCTATCCCATTTGTAATCATGCTCAGTATATCCTCAACATGTATTCCGCTGCCAGTAGTGTCCACTATACTGCATCACAGAGGACAGAAGACTCAATATAATGTTTGAAACCAAAACTGTCTCCGCTGACTCATTTCACAAGTACGAATGAGAGAGGATGAGAGTATGTGAAGTACACGGCAGTCGTGACATGACCATGTAGTCCACTGGTATTGGATGTCAACGCAAATGAGTAGCACAACTGTGGAAGACACACATGTGTCGTGTGAAGTCGTATGGACGCAGTGCTCAGGTGGGTGGGTGTGACGGGTAGATGCGCACATGCCAAGTTGGAGCACGCCGTGTTGGGAGGGGTCATGAACAGTACACCACCGCTTCCCTGGGCATTGTGAGAGGACACCTGTCGGGGGGAGTGAACACGTGTGTGCACAGCAGCCGGGCACACGAACAATGCGGTACCAGGCGCACACGTCAGCCCACCCTCCGTGGACAAGCTGGATCCTGTTGTGCGCACGCCATGCTACTTGACAAGGCACACACAGCCCCAGTCGACCAGGTGTAACCCCAACATAGTCAATCCGCACAGGCGATACAGGGCACGGGATGGCAGTGGAGCATGGTGTGTGAGAGGTCTCCTCGCGCTCCTCCTGGTCATATCACGCAGGCAATAGAACCTCAACGTGTAGCATGGCACAAGTCAAATGGAAGTGTAGGGGACGCACCACAGCACGAGCAGCACTGACGTCACGGGAGGTGGCTCGCACCATCCCATCCATTGCCCATCATACCAACCACGCCACATGCCATTGCGACTAAGTGCAAGCGCGTGCGCCACCACCCCCGAGCCCTCCCCAGAGAGGCCAAAGAGTGAATGTGTGGGCCATCAGCCACAGACGGACGCGGCATGGCCGCAAGGGCAGCCACAGCCACTGGGTGTCGCAGGTGGCGGATCCGGAAGGCGAAGACTGTGATGCATAGTCCATGCAGGCCGGGTCTCCATTTGGGGCACCACGCAGGTGGACGGCGTCCCGCCACACATCATACCCTGAGACAGCCCACTCGTGCAACTGGACCCACACATACACTCCTTGCCCTCTCTGGTGCGAGCTTGGGGCTGCCTGTGCAAGCGCTAGCCTCGCAGGTGCACATGCATATTGGGGGAGCGAGGGGAGGACATGAGGGCTGGGGCGAAGATGACTGTATCACTGTCAGTTAGTACAAGGGATGACCCAGATGTGGAAAGGAAGAGACGTGTCCCGTGTGTACTGCAACTAGTCGCCAATCCAACTACCCCCATGTCCGGAATATAAGCCCGCACCTAGGCCCGCCCATCCGCCACATCGAATATGCCACCAGCACGACAACCTTCCCATTCGAAACACTGACTGGGGGTGGCGACCAGTGAACAATCATGTGTAGCCTACCCACGCGTACATGTGGGCCCTCCATGATCCATGTCACCTGCGGCAAAGTCATGACATGCGCAATAAGGGAAGTGAGGAGAGCTGTCCGCCCCACGCACAGAAGGTGCATCAGCTCCACAGATCCAGCAGCGAGTCCAGCAGGGGTCACATGTGCAGGGGCAGCTGTGCCTGGTGTGAAGGCACATGCATATAGACAGCACATCGACCAATGTGTAGTCTGCCCACATCTACAGTCCATCATCATGCGGACATTGGAATTGAACACAGGGCAACACATCTTAGTTGGTGCACCCACCGTGACCAACAATGCGCAATCATCGACGTACCCGCCCTGTGCATGGCCCCCCACCCAACGGAGGCACATCCAGTGCCACCATCCCACACACACAAGCCTTCCACGGAACATGCTGTGTCCAATGGTCAGTACAGAGTCAGCGCCCATCTGGTGGATCCTGAACAGGAGACACATGCACACACATGCCAGTTCCCACTATGTACGTCTGCCACCTGGCACGTGCAATGTAACCTCTCACCTGTGACGTGTGACTGCAAGCACACAGCCGTCTTGGCATGGGGCTGTCAATGTGGACACCTGTCAATGTTTCGGGAGGTGTGATCCGTACAGTGCTGTACATAGGGTGCAGTGCTGACACCTACTACTGTCTCATATCCCCTCGTGCCACAGGTCCCACTTGTTTTGGCCGCTCAGCCTGTGCCCACATCGTCGTCGTCGTGTGCCATACTCATCCAGCCTCGGAAGCAGTGCCATGCTCAGCAGACATTCATGTTGCCGTGGCGTTGCCGCTTGACGAATATGCAGTCAGTCCCCATCAGCACGCCCGCAAGTCATTGGGGCCTAGATCCCCATGTGCATGCACATAGCAGTGGTTTGTATCACTAGCCATTGCCATTGGTGGGAGACCTGTGTAAGTGTATTGTGGCCGTGCCGTCCCTGCTTGACAGCTGGGCTGTGACTCATGTGCTTGCTCAGTCATGTCAGTGATGTGTATGCGGAATTGCTATGTGTCGTGTTGCTTTGACATGTGTCCACTGCCATTTTCCCTAGGCGGAGACCGAACATTGACCGCCCATACCAATTGCTGGCGGACATGGACGATACTGAGGTCATTAGGAAGTTTCGGCTGGACAGGCCAACCCTGCATCGACTGTGTGCCATGTTGGAACCCCATCTCCGTCCCCGCAGGGTGTATCCGACAGCAGTCACCCCCACGGCTAAGGTGATGGCCGCCATGCATTTCTTCACCACTGGGTCATTCCAGCACACAGTGGGCAGTGGAGGAGGGATGTCCCAGCCCATGTTCAGCAAGGTGCTGAGGGATGTACTGGCAGCCATGATGCTGTACCGAAACAGGTACATCCGCATCCCCAGGGCTCGTGAATTGGCGGCAGTGAAGGGTGCATTCTATGCCATTGGCAGGATCCCACACGTCGTTGGAGCCATTGACTGCACACATGTTGGCCTTGTTCCACCACAGGCCACTGAGCACCTGTACCGCAACAGGAAGCACACGCACTCCTGAATGTGCAAGTGGTGTGCCTTGCGGACATGGTGATAACCCACGTGTGTGCAAAGTTCCCAGGCTCGGCCCATGACGCACACGTCATGCGCAACAGCATCTTGCCACGACTGATGTCCAATCTGCAACAGGATCGTGGCTGTATTGTCGGTGAGTATGTGGAGTGGTGTAGCGTGCTGGCTGTGCGATGCTGTCCCCTGTCCAGTTGGATTAGCAACGGTTCTCTGTGTCCCTCACACCCAGGTGACTCTGCGTACCCGAATGGGGCATGGCTGCTCAGTCCATTGAGGAATCCTCGCACCCCAGCAGACGATCGCTACAATGAGGCACATGGGAGGACCAGACGTGTGGTCGAGCGTACCTTTGGCCTCCTCAAGTCCAGGTTCAGGTGCCTGGACCGCACCGGGGTGCGCTGGCGTACTCCCCACAGAAGGTGTGCCAGATAGTGGTGGCGTGCTGCATGCTGCACAATCTGGCCATTCGGAAGCAGATCCCCTCATCGTGGATGACGGAGATCAACCAGGGCCCCAGCCCGCAGACCAGGACAGCTCGAGTGAGGAGGACAGCGGAGAGGAGGAAGCTGGTAATGTGTGGCAGCAGCTCATCGCCCGCTACTTCACTTGACGGTGAGTGTCCATGTACGACGGCTGATGTGGCTGTATCTGTGCAGGTGTGTGTGTGCTGTGTCATGGTGGCCATTTGTTCACTGCGTGCTGTGTGTCAACGCTCCATGGCCAGGGTAGTATGCCACTGTTGGTGGCTGTGGCATTGTGCCCTATTGCTCTGTGCGATGTGTGTACATTGCTTGTAGTTGTTGACATGTACTGTGTGATGGGTGTGTGACACACTCATTGAATGTGCTCCTGTTCTGTCTCCCACCCCTAGGTCCCTACAGGCCCTCCGGTTCCATTGCCATGCCACGCATCAGGTGCCTTTCCGCCCAAGGTGGCCGTTGTATTCCGTACAAATAAAACACAGGGCACAAACAGCAGTTTGTGTAAGAGGTGCATTTATTTCAAACTGTGACATGTGATTGTGTGCGAGGTGATGACAAAAGTGGTGCGTGCAGTGACAATGAGCTGTCGGTCACGGCTGTGTGATGCTCAGGGTGTACCCACTTGTTCCATGTCCATGGTCCAACAGACACATGCCATCCAGATGGCTGTGTGGAGTGGGATCGTAGTCCAAGTCAATGCAGTGGGTGGTCAAGGAAGGCTGGCTGGCTGCCTCACTTGCGTCTGGAGCGTGCGTAGTCCTCCCGGGAGATCTGTTTGTACTCGGACGGCCCCTTCCACGTTTGGGAGGGGGTGTGTGGTGGCGACCTGCTGGTGGGGGTGAGGTGTGCTCACTGGCTGTGGACGCAGGGGAACTGGACACTGCTGCTCGACCCTGCGCCCGGCAGGTGGTGGCGGTGGTGGAGCTGCTGTCCCTGGCTGTGACCTCACCACCAGCTGGCCCATGAGGTCCACGAGTTGGCCCATACGGGCGTCCATGGACCTCAGCACCCCCAGCACCTCCCGCGTGTCTGAAGCAGACCTGGCCCATTGTCCTTGGGCCTCTTCATAGGCCCCAAGGACTCTGGCCATTTGAGGCAGGGCATGGCTCCCAGGGGAGACTGGCGTTTCCCTGACCCTGCTCCTCCTACCAGTACTGCTGCCACCGGCCTGCCCACTAGCCACATTGCCCACCACGGTCCTCGCCCTGGCTCCCAGGGTGGATCCAGTCGGCCGGGCCACCACCTGCGCTGGGGCTGGTGCCAGCGAAGACGTGGTGGTGGTGGCGGCGGTGGTGGTCGGTGCGGCGATGGTGGCGGTTGCGGCAGTGGTAGTGGCCGCAATGACCGTGGGTGTGGCCGCAATGACCGTGGGTGTGGCCGCAATGACCGTGGGTGTGGCCGCAATGACAGTGGCAGCAGGGGGCTGGGAATGTTCAGCAGCCCTGGATGATGGGTTGGTGGGTAGGAGGGGTCCTGGGGAGCGGCTGGGCCCTGCCACACCAGATGGGCCTGCTTGGTGGTCCGTGTCCGAAGAGGAGGACAGATCCTCCACATCCGTGTGTCCTCGTTGGGGGCTTGTAGGCTGGCTGTGCTGGCTGCTGTCTCCATCCCCAGCATCCAGCAGTTCGTCACCTGTGGAGAGAATGAGATTTGTTATTGTGTTGCACCTGGCGAAGTATGTATTTGTCGTCTGACATTAACAGTTCGTGCAATCTCGTACATGGGTTTCCCGGAGGCGTGTGTGTGGCTGTACCATTTGTAGTTGTGTGTGCTTGGCAATGGGAGTGTGTGCTGTGCACATGTGGCATGGGACGGATTGGCCATGCCGATGGGTGTGTTGCTGTGCCCCTACTTATTGTGACTCTGGTGTATGCGGGCTCCTGGCCCATCCTGGGTCTGGTTTGTACTTTGCTTTTGGTGTTCAAATGGGACGCTTAGGAACGCATATGGCAACATGGGGGCCATGCCCCAGATTCGCATTTGGGATGGAATATGCTTTTGGGGTTCAAATGGAACGCTTAGGAACGCATATGGCAACATGGGGGCCATGCCCCAGATTCGCATTTGGGAGGGAATATGCTTTTGGGGTTCAAATGGAACGCTTAGGAACGCATATGGCAACATGGGGGCCATGCCCCAGATTCGCATTTGGGAGGGAATATGCTTTTGGGGTTCAAATGGAACGCTTAGGAACGCATATGGCAACATGGGGGCCATGCCCCAGATTCGCATTTGGGAGGGAATATGCTTTTGGGGTACATGCTGTGAGCCATGGGTGCCGAACGTGACATGTGTTGTGGCAGCATGACAGTGCATGGTCTGAGGTGTGTGCATGCCTGACATGGCCTGCATATTTGCTGTCTGTTGTGATTACTGGACATGGCATTGGACGCATCGTTATGAGTGAGTGATGGTTGTGTGCCAGCCAACGTATTGCAGTTGTCCCATCTCCTTGGTGTGCGTGCTGCCCTGTGCCATGTGCATCACTGCAGTGCTCGGGGGGTGTGGCCCATGTTGTGTGTTGTTGCTCACAGTGTGGCGTGCGCTTCATTGACTTCTGGCACATGGTTGGTCATGGGCAGTATCTTAGCGTGACTGCTGTATGTGTGGCAGCTGTGCGGATGACATGCCTTTCATGAGACTGGGGCTGACGGATGGGATGGATGGTATGTTGTATGTGCATGGTGTGTCTGTGTGTTTGATGGGTTCAGTGGTGTTCGTGTGCATTTATGTTGTTCCGCTCTGTTGCGTCTAGTGTTGTTTGTCTTACATAGGCGTAGTTGTGGGGTGTGTGGTTGACAGGCAGAAGGGGCTACATGGACAGGACTTCAATGGTGTTTCGGTTGTGTGTGATGGGTTGCACAGTGGCTGCCGTGTGGTACTATATTCAGTGTGGCTTGTGCATGCAGACGTGGCTCCTTGGGTGTTGCTGTGTCTGTGATGGGTCATGTGAGGTGTGAGTCTGTGGTTCATGTCCGTGTGCACATTGTTCACTTGTTCGTGACGGTGGGCGGTGCTGCGTGTTCGTCTGCTACGTGACATGTCCCATGTGTTGGTCGTGTTACGGTCCTCATGCCTCCAGTAATCCAGCCCTGTCCAGTTTCCCACCTGCAGGTTGTTCGGGCGTGCACTGTACTGGATGCCACATGGTTCTAAGCGGGGGTGCTCCATGTTGCAGGTCTGTGGGGGTGGGGGGTGTTGTGGGTCGTGGTGGTGGCTGGACACCCACTGACACCGATTGTTGTGGACCGTGATGTCTACCTTTCGGCTGTCGGTGTGCACTGCGGTGGCTGACACGTGGCTGTGGGGTGTGGGGGATGCTCCTCCTTGCTGTGCTGTGGGACTAGGGGCCTGGTGTGTGTTGTACTTGGGCTGTCCACCCTCCCACCCACTGCACTTTGTGTTCCTGCCACTTACCTGTTACTTGTCGGTTAGTGCAGCTATGGCGGACACATGGGTGTGGTGGATGCTCGTTGTGGCGCTTCTGGCATACTTGGGGACCTGTTGGTGGTTACGTGGCTGGCTGAGTGTACACATGTCCCCACGTATCTTACAGTTGTTCGGTTTGGGCTGTGTGTGGTGGTGTCTGTTGCATGTGTGTGTGATGTGTTGTGTATTGTGTGCTGGACATGGGGGTGTTTGTCCCTGGGAGCTGTGGCATGGTGGTAGTGCATGTGAGTACATAGCGGTGTGCTGGTATACATTAGTTTGTACTTACCAGCCTCCACTTCCTGCTAATCCGGCGAGGATCTCCGGATGTATAATGACTCGCACCTTCTCCTCCCACGCTTTGAAGGTCTTGAAGAGCGCGGGATTCCCTCCGCCAGTGACGGCAGCCAGCTCTCTGTTCTTGCTCTCCTTCTTCTTGACCAGGCTCTTGACGTCATTCCACCGTTTGTTG
Organism: Calotriton arnoldi; assembly: GCA_963921515.1. Classification (NCBI taxonomy): domain Eukaryota; kingdom Metazoa; phylum Chordata; class Amphibia; order Caudata; family Salamandridae; genus Calotriton; species Calotriton arnoldi. The sequence goes on along the minus strand of CAWUFW010002702.1, from coordinate 123,651 downwards.
ATTTCAACTCTGTTCCTGGGCAGGGTCCCGACTGCATTGACCTGGTCTACGATCCGGTTCCACATTCTCTTTCTGGTGGCTAGTGGTGTGTGCTGGACCATGTTCCCATAGATTTGTGGGTGCACCTTGATAATCTCGTCGACCATGACCGTCAGCTCCATGGGCGTGAACTTGGGCATTCTTTGTGGTGCCATGGTGTTTGTGGTGCTGGTGCGGTGTGTGTTGTGTAATGTGCAGGGGGTTTGTGGTGCCGGTGTTTGGTGGTGGTGGTGGTTGTGATGTGTGCGTTTCTGTGGTGTGCTGCTGTCCTTGCTGTGTCACTGTGTCCTCTTCTCTCCTCTCTAGTTTGCAATGTTGCAAGGGGTTGTGGTCTGTGGGAGTGCTGCTTTTGTACTTACCTATGTGGGTGTGTCCTCATGGTCTGTTGTTTTCAGGTGTGTTGTGTCTGGGGTTCTGGCCTTTGTAGTTTTTGTTTGTCCAGGGGGGTGTTTTCGGGATGTGTACTGTGCTTGTGTATTTGTGCGTGCCTTGCTGTGTGGACTTGTTGGCCATGTTGTGTGCGATTGTTTTTGTCAGCGGATGGTTTCTGTGCAGGGACGTGGGCGCCATGGCTTCTGCCGTGTCGATTCTCATCGGCGTTGTTTGCGCTGGCGGGCGGTATATTTGTAGTTTTCCCGCGCTCATGGCGGTGCGATCGTAATCTCACGTGCGGTGTGTCGGCCGTGAGGGCGGGCGGTTTTGTGTTGTTGTGCGTGTTTCCGTCCGTGGCGGGCGGTTTGACTCCGACTCGGACGATGGCGGGCGGTATCTTGTGTGATTTTTCCGCCGATGGCGGTTTTCGGTTTGTGTCATCGTAATGCCGTGGTCGGTGTTCAGACGGTGTGTGCGGGCGGATTTTTGCCGCTTTCATGCCTGGCGGATTTTTTTACGCCGGGTATCGTAATGGGCCCCAAAGTTTGCTAAAATATCGACTTTTTTAAATGTCTTAAAAGTAATATAAAATTAATGAAATAATAAATATAATTAAGTAAAACATACTTAAAAATGATTTAAAAAGGTTAAAATTAATAAATAATAAAATAAAAGAAACATGCATTTTTTTTATATATATTAACTTAATAATATTAAAAAATAATTAATATTTTTAATTATAAAATGTTAAAAATATAATTTAAAACATAATTACATATATATATAAATAAACCTATAATATAAATATAAAAATAAATTATATATAATAAGTTAAAACATTAAAATAAATATTTAAAAAATAATAATATTTGACACTACATAAAATATAACAATACTGAAAACGTTGCATAGCGTAGGGGATAAAATTACTATTCCCACTCCAGCGAGTGGTACAGTAGGGAAAGTGTTGGATAGCGGGTGGATAAAAATTACTATTCCCACTCCAGCGAGTGGAACAGTAGGGAAAATGTTGGATAGCGGGTGGGTAAAAATTACTATTCCCACTCCAGTGAGTGCAACAGAAGGGAAAGTGTTGGATAGCGGGTGGGAATAATATACTATTCCCACTCCACCAAGTGTAACAGTAGAGAAAGTGTTGGATAGCGGGAGGGTAAAAATTACTATTCCCACTCCAGAGAATGGAACAGTAGGGAAAGATTTGGATAGCGGGAGGGTAAAAATTACTATTCCCACTCCAAATAGTGCAACAGTAGGGGAAGTGTTGGATAGCGTAGGGGTAAAAATTACTGTTCCCACTCCAAAGAGTGCAACAATAGGGAAAGTGTTGGATAGCGTAGGAGTAAAAATTACTATTCCAACTCCAGAGAGTGCAACAGTAGGGAAAGTGTTGGCTAGCGTAGGGGTAAAAATTACTATTCCCACTCCAAAGAATGCAACAGTAGGGAAAGCGTTGGATAGCGTAGGGGTTAAAAATAACATACGTATAAATTAAATAATTTTTGTAATTAAATAATTAATTATTAATAAATTAATTATAAATTAATTGAAAATACCAATAAATAAAAATTAATAATTACTTTAATAACATTAAATTACTTCCCACCCTATTCCCCAATAAACACACAACCCACTCCACATAACATTTCTCATAATTAATATAATTATCAATTAATCAATTAATATAAATTAATTACCAATTAATCATTAATTAGCAATAAATTAATTATCAATACCAATAAATAATAATTAATATAAAAATTTACCAGATAATAATTAATTAACAATAAATTATCAATACCCAAAATTAAAAATTAATAATTACTTCATTACAATTAAATTACTTCCCACCCTATTCTCCTATAAACCCACAACGCACTCCAATAATAATTAATACAATTAATATAATTATCAATTAATCAATTAATAAAAATTATTTACCAATTAATAATTAACAATAAATTAATTATCAATACCAATAAATAAAAACTAATAATTACTTCATTACAATTAAATTACTTCCCACCCTATTCCCCTATAAACCCACAATGCACTCCAATAATAATTAATACAATTAATATAATTATCAATTAATCAATTAATAAAAATTAATTACCAATTAATAATTAACAATAAATTAATTATCAATACCAATAAATAAAATTTAATAATTACTTAATTACAATTAAATTACTTCTCACCCTATTCCCTATAAACCCACAACCCACTCCCAAAAAAATACACAATTAACATATTAACAAATTAATTATTAATAATTAATATCAAATTAATAACTAATTAATAATAAAAAATTACACATTAAACATAATTACCAATAATTTCTTAATTATTACTAGTCAATTTATAATTAATTAATAGTTAATTAATTAACACAATTAACAATATAAATTATTAAATACAAAATTATTAATTCATTAATTTATTAATTAATTAATTTACATTAAATTACTTCCCACCCTATTCCCCTATAAACCCACAACCCACTACGGAATAAAATTACACAAAAATTAATTAACATATAAGTAATGAATTCAAACAAATTCTTAATTAATATATTATAATTAAATTACTTCCCACCCTATTCCCCTATAAACCCACAACCCGCTACGGAACTAAAATACGCAAAAATAATTTAACATAAAAATCATTACTTTTAAAAAATTCCAACATACATTACAAACATAATATATACTTTTAATACATATACTAACACTTAAAACAGCAAAACAAAATCGATATTTTTTACAACTATATTATGACTGTCGATATTACTAACTTCGATATTATAAAAAACTGTATTTCTTAACTGCATTTCCATATTCTGCACCACTATATTTTTGTAAGTCGATATTTTGGCAACTCGATATTTAAAATTCGATATTTTGGCAACTCGATATTTAAAATTCGATATTTAGACTGTTTACCAAAGTATTTGTATGTAAACTGTGCAGGTCTAAGGGAGCAGCTGCAGGGGGAATCCCATGTAGATTAAAAAAGAGGGGGAAGCAATGATGCATAGGGTACACCACATGTGACCCTGGAGGCCTGACATGAAATAAGACCCACGCCGCCATGTCTACCACGCGTTGGTCAAAGAGATCAGGCATCTGTGTCCAGTGACTAGGTCAGGAGATTCAAGCATGGTTACTGCTGTCACTTGCTGCTGATGTAACAAATTAAAGGCCAAACACCATCCCCACATGTCAACTTCTTAATCAAAAACTTGTCTGCATTATAGGTGAAGTGAGTTTTTGCTTCTCAGTCCTCTTTGTATTCCGGAAATGTTGTGAAAGTTTGTTAAGATTCTTTTGATGAATAGATTTGTAATCCAGGAAGCAGATTTTGAAGTTAGTTCTGTCCTTGATGGGTAATCAGTGTAGTTTTTTTAAATATTGGTGACATGTAACCTTGGTTATTGTGAATCACTGCAGTTTTGACGTCGAATGGAGAATGGCTTTCAGAGGGGTAAGAGAGGCCCTAGGTCTAGGCCCACTCTCTCCCCACTGCTCCGCTGTGCCGTCTCTTGCCTCCAGACCCCGACCTCCTCCTTGGGAGGTTCGAGGCTGCTGCCCGCTCCTGCGCCTGCTGCCCGCTCCAACTGGGACCAGACTGCCTCCAACCACCGTAACCTTTCTCAGCCGCTTTTTTCTTAATTTTTTCCCTGTTGTGCCACTGTTATTGTGCCCATCTGTGTCTTGCTCTAATTCCACCACTGTTTTTATTTTCTCGTGCCTGCCTGTTCCTTTTGCCTTTCGCCGCTGCTGCCCTTGCGGCCCCTCCCCCCCGGAATTCCCCCCCGGAATTTCCCCTCCGGAATTTCCCCCGGAATTTCCCCCCGAATTCCCCTGCTCCCGTCTCCCAGCCTCTCCTCCCTCCCACCTCCCCTACTTAATGGCAGCCGCTCCGCAGTCACGCAGCGGCCGCGCGCAGCGGGCGCGCTGCCGGCGCGCCGCCGGCGAATTAAAGGCAAGCCCGTCTGCGCCCGTCCGCGACCCGACCACGGCCAGCGCCAGGAACCCTGGACCTCCCACTACCCATCGCTACGACACCACCACCCTCCTCGCACTCAACCCTGGAAGACTTAGAGAATGCCAACAGGCCTCGCCGAACACGACCCATGGCCAGTTCTCCTGCCTCCACTGCTGCCAGACCCTCACCGCCACCCCGGCCTCCAACACCGCCGACGCCAGCACCGGCGACACCCTAAAATGCATCCTCCTCAACGTACGCTCCGTACACAAACACGCCATGGAAATCTGGAACCTACTCAACTCTCTTTCGCCTGACATCGCCTTCTTCACAGAGACCTGGACCAACGCATCCTCCGCCCCCGACATCAGCACCGCCATCCCAGACGGATACACGATCCAGAGGAAAGACCGTCCCAACCACCCAGGAGGGGGCCTCGCCATTGCCCACAAGAGCACCCTCCGCCTCACCACCTCCAGCGAAACCTTCCCCTCCGCTGAACACCTGCACTTCAAGATCCAGACCACCCCCAAAGCCACACTCCGAGGAACCCTCGTCTACAGACCCCCCGACCCCCGAACACCCTTCGCCGCCACCATCACCGACTTCATCGCACGCCACGCGATCGCCTCAACAAACTACATACTCATTGGAGACCTGAACTTCCACCTCGACAACACCAGCGACCCCAACTCCACTATCCTTCGTGACAACCTCGCCAGCATCGGACTTAAACAACTCGTCAACACACCGACCCACGGAGCAGGACACACCCTCGACCCCATCTTCGCGGCAGGAAACAGCGTCCATTTCAGCCACACAACGCAGCCGCCATGGACCGACCACCACTGCGTACACTTCGCCATCAACAAACCCAAGGCACCCAAACCAGCCCCACGCCCACCACGAAGGAACTGGAGCAAGGTTACCGACGAGCAACTTAACTCCACCCTCAACCGAGACAACCACACCTGGGCACCCGACGCAAACAGCGCAAACGACGCAGCCAGAAATCTCCACACCTGGATCTCCAGCTGCGCAGATGAGCTCGCCCCGCTACGCAACCCCGACAGACAACGCCCCAGGAAAGCCGCCTGGTTCACAACCGCTCTCCAAGAAGCCAGACGCACCTGCAGACGCCTGGAGAAGAACTGGAGAAACACCAGGACAACCGAAAACCGCACCACCTACAAGGACGCCATGACGGACTACCACAACCAGATCAGATCCACCAAAAGGAACTTCATCCACAACAAAATCCTGGCCAACTCCACCAACTCCAAGGAACATTTCAGTGTCATTCAAGAATTCACCAATCCACGCAGCGAAGCCACAGACATCACCCCATCCCAAGACCTCTGCAACAAGCTTGGAACCTATTTCCACCTCAAGATCAAAAACCTCTACGACAACTTCATCGACCATCCACCAGGTGCCACAGACGGCCCCCGCCCCCCAGAAACACCAGCCAGTCCACCATCTCCAACTGGACACCGATCACGGCCGAAGACACCGCCTCGACTATGAAAAGCATCCACTCGGGGGCCCCCACCGACCCCTGCCCCCCTCACATCTACCACAGAGCCGTGGCCGCCATCGCACCCAAACTACAACGCACCATCAACACCACCTTCAAAACAGGCACCTTCCCAGACGACTGGAAGCACGCAGAAGTCAGACCCTTGCTCAAGAAGCCCACAGCTGACCCCACCGACCTCAAGAACTATTGGCCCATCTCGCTCCTCCCCTTCGCAGCCAAGGTTGCAGAGAAAACAGTCAACAGGAAACTGACACGATTCATTGAAGAGAACGCCGTCCTCGACCCGTCCCAATCCGGATTCCGAAGCAACCACAGCACAGAGACCGCCCTACTCGCCGCCACAGACGACATCCGCACCCTCCTGGACCGAGGCCACTCCGCAGCCCTCATCCTACTCGACCTATCAGCGGCCTTCGACACCGTCTCCCATCGCACACTAGTCGTCAGACTACACGACGCAGGCATACAAGGAACAGCCCTGGACTGGATCCGATCATTCCTCACCGGAAGAAGCCAAAGGATCAGACTCCCACCCTTCCTCTCCGACCCCACGAAAATCACCTGCGGAGTCCCACAGGGTTCATCACTGAGCCCCACCCTCTTCAACATTTACATGGCCCCCCTCGCAGCCATCGTCCGACAACACGGCCTCAACATCGTATCCTACGCCGACGACACCCAGCTCATCTTCTCCCTCACCAAAGACCCCACCACTGCCAAATTCAACTTCCAGAACGGAATGCAAGACGTCGCAGTCTGGATGACCAACAGCTGCCTGAAGCTCAATGCCGAGAAGACAGAAGTCCTCGTCCTCGGTACCACCCTTTCTGCATGGGACAGCACCTGGTGGCCGACCGCCCTCGGAAGCCCACCTACCCCTCAGACCACGCCAAGAACCTCGGCATCGTACTCGACTCAACACTCTCCATGAACCAACAGGTCAACGCCGTCACCTCCAGCTGCTTCAACACCCTCCGCATCCTCCGCAAGACCTTCAAGTGGATCCCCCTGAGTCAAGGAAGACAGTCACCCACGCACTCATCACCAGCAGACTGGACTATGGAAACGCACTCTACGCCGGCATCAACAAGTCCCTACTCCGCAAACTCCACACAGTACAGAACACCGCCGCCAGACTCGTCCTCGGCATCCCCCGACATGAACACATCAGCCAACACCTACGAAGTCTCCACTGGCTCCCCGTGGAGAAAAGAGTCACTTTCAAAATCCTCACTCACGCCTACAAATGCCTACACAACAACAGACCCAAATACCTCAACAACAGAATAAACTTCCACGTACCCAAAAGAAACCTCCGATCTTCCAACCTCGCACTGGCCGAAACCCCACGCATCCACAGAGCCAGAGCAGGCGGAAGATCCTTCTCTCACATTGCAGCCAAGACCTGGAACGAGCTACCGGCAGACATCAGACGCGCCCTCCCTGAACACCTTCAGGAAGACCCTCAAGACCTGGCTCTTCGGCTAAACAGATCTGCGGACCCCCCTCAGCGCCTTGAGACCCTCACGGGTGAGTAGCACGCTTACAATTCCCTGATTGATTGATTGAGATAATCCTGCTCACAAGCGGACATATTTACATTGAAATGGCGGAGCGCTGAGCGGCAGCAAATTGTGCAGCGCCGTGCTCCACCATTTCCAAGATGCAGGGATGTGTCATATTCACAACAATACAGCGCAGCCCTGTGTTTTCCGTAGCACTGGCACTACAAATAGCTGCCTAGAGCCACCAGAGAGACCCTCAAGCCATGGCGCAAGGGTGCCTGCACTTCAGGGAATGATTGTTTATGTGCAGGAAGGTGCCCCTCCTAGCAAATAAACAATCAATAATGGCGATTTGCTACTTCTATGTGTGCTGCAGAATAGTTGTAGTTGTAATACGGCGGTCTGACCACTGGTGCGGTGGTCCCTGACTGCCACCACACTTCCACCACGGGTTCGGAGGTCCATTGGACCGCTGAACTCATAATCAGGTCCTTAAGGTTATGGAGGATGAGAGAGGCATCCATGAAGTTGACATCACTTAGAAACATAAGCATTCCCACTGGAGTGTCGGGTGAGCAGCCACTGCAAATTTTGGGCACACACACTGAGGGGCCGATTCCGATCTCGGTCGGAGGCGCACCTAACACCATTCGGTCGGGAAAAAAGCCATGCGAATGCCTGTTTCCCGACCGAACCGCACATTAATCCGAACGAACAAGTACGATGCGCACAACAGCACAGATTCCGACCCAGTCGTACTCACCCAATCCAGGTCCTGTTCCCCGACCGAGCCGGATCCGGAAACGCAGAATCGAGTCGCACGGAAGCCAAAATGCAGCCCCGTCCGGCCGGCCTAGTACGATGCGCTTCCCGTATGCGCTGAACCCGTCGCTACGCACAGCACGTCAAAGCATCCGGGAGAGGCGCACATAAGCTCCGATTCGCGCCACAACACGATCCACGGCAACGAGACGAACACGCCAGCGACGAGGACGAGGCGAAGCAACGAGAAAGACGAACGAGACGAACCAACCATGAATCCCATCGTTCCGATCCAACCAATATTCTACATCTACTACCGGAACAGGCACGGACGCGTACGGCGCAGAAGGTAAGCCAGACACCAACCACAAAAACAAACTACACGTACCCGACATATCACACACACACAGAGGGATGCAGAAATTACTTACACCAGCAACAGCAGCACCATAGGGGCGGGATGCCCATCACCAATGCCACATATACACATAGGGGCCCGGATGCCTGTCACTACTACCACCCTTACCCAGGGGGTGCCAGATGCCTACCACTACTACCATCTCTACCCAGGGGGTGCCAGATGCCTACCACTACTACCACCTCTACCCAGGGGGTGCCAGATGCCTACCACTACTACCATCTCTACCCAGGGGGTGCCAGATGCCTACCACTACTACCATCTCTACCCAGGGGATGCCAGATGCCTACCACTAGTACCACCTCCACCCATGGGGGCCTGGATGCCTGTCACTACTACCACCCTTACCCATGGGGGGCTGGATGCCTGTCACTTCTACCACCTCTAACCAGGGGTGCCAGATGCCTACCACTACTACCACCTCTACCCATGGGGGCTGGATGCCTGTCACTACTACCACCCTTACCCAGGGGTGCCAGATGCCTACAACTACTACCATCTCTACCCAGGGGTGCCAGATGCCTACCACTACTACCACCCTTACCCAGGGGTGCCAGATGCCTACCACTACTACCATCTCTACCCAGGGGGTGCCAGATGCCTACCACTACTACCACCCCTACCCATGGGGGGCTGGATGCCTGTCACTACTACCACCCTTACCCAGGGGGTGCCAGATGCCTACCACTACTACCATCTCTACCCAGGGGATGCCAGTTGCCTACCACTACTACCACCCTTACCCAGGGGGTGCCAGATGCCTACCACTACTACCATCTCTACCCAGGGGGTGCCAGATGCCTACCACTACTACCATCTCTACCCAGGGGGTGCCAGATGCCTACCACTACTACCACCCTTACCCAGGGGTGCCAGATGCCTACCACTACTACCATCTCTACCCAGGGGGTGCCAGATGCCTACCACTACTACCACCCCTACCCATGGGGGGCTGGATGCCTGTCACTACTACCACCCCTACCCATGGGGGGGCTGGATGCCTGTCACTACTACCACCTCTACCCAAGGGGTGCCGGATGCCTACCACTACTACCACCTCTACCCATGGGGGCTGGATGCGTGTCACTACTACCACCCTTACCCAGGGGTGCCAGATGCCTACCAATACTACCATCTCTACCCAGGGGGTGCCAGATGCCTACCACTACTACCACCCTTACCCAGGGGTGCCAGATGCCTACCACTACTATCATCTCTACCCAGGGGTGCCAGATGCCTACAACTACTACCACCCTTACCCAGGGGTGCCAGATGCCTACCACTACTACCATCTCTACCCAGGGGGTGCCAGATGCCTACCACTACTAGCACCCCTACCCATGGGGGCTGGATGCCTGTCACTACTACCACCTCTACCCATGGGGGGCTGGATGCCTGTCACTACTACCACCCTTACCCAGGGGGTGCCAGATGCCTACCACTACTACCATCTCTACCCAGGGGGTGCCAGATGCCTACCACTACTACCACCTCTACCCAGGGGGTGCCAGATGCCTACCACCACTACCATCTCTACCCAGGGGGTGCCAGATGCCTACCACTACTACCACCCTTACCCAGGGGTGCCAGATGCCTACCACTACTACCACCTCTACCCATGGGGGCTGGATGCCTGTCACTACTACCACCCTTACCCAGGGGGTGCCAGATGCCTACCACTACTACCACCTCTACCCATGGGGGCTGGATGCCTGTCACTACTACCACCCTTACCCAGGGGTGCCAGATGCCCACCACTACTACCATCTCTATCCAGGGGGTGCCAGATGCCTACCACTACTACCACCCCTACCCATGGGGGGCTGGATGCCTGTCACTACTACCACCCCTACCCATGGGGGGGCTGGATGCCTGTCACTACTACCACCTCTACCCAGGGGGTGCCGGATGCCTACCACTACTACCACCTCTACCCATGGGGGGCTGGATGCGTGTCACTACTACCACCCTTACCCAGGGGGTGCCAGATGCCTACCAATACTACCATCTCTACCCAGGGGGTGCCAGATGCCTACCACTACTACCACCCTTACCCAGGGGGTGCCAGATGCCTACCACTACTATCATCTCTACCCAGGGGGTGCCAGATGCCTACAACTACTACCACCCTTACCCAGGGGGTGCCAGATGCCTACCACTACTACCATCTCTACCCAGGGGGTGCCAGATGCCTACCACTACTAGCACCCCTACCCATGGGGGGCTGGATGCCTGTCACTACTACCACCTCTACCCATGGGGGCTGGATGCCTGTCACTACTACCACCCTTACCCAGGGGTGCCAGATGCCTACCACTACTACCATCTCTACCCAGGGGGTGCCAGATGCCTACCACTACTACCACCTCTACCCAGGGGTGCCAGATGCCTACCACCACTACCATCTCTACCCAGGGGTGCCAGATGCCTACCACTACTACCACCCTTACCCAGGGGTGCCAGATGCCTACCACTACTACCACCTCTACCCATGGGGGCTGGATGCCTGTCACTACTACCACCCTTACCCAGGGGGTGCCAGATGCCTACCACTACTACCACCTCTACCCATGGGGGGCTGGATGCCTGTCACTACTACCACCCTTACCCAGGGGGTGCCAGATGCCCACCACTACTACCATCTCTATCCAGGGGGTGCCAGATGCCTACCACTACTACCATCTCTACCCAGGGGGTTCCAGATGCCTACCACTACTACCACCCTTACCCAGGGGGTGCCAGATGCCTACCACTACTACCACCTCTACCCATGGGGGGGCTGGATGCCTGTCACTACTACCACCTCTACCCATGGGGGGCTGGATGCCTGTCACTACTACCACCTCTACCCATGGGGGGCTGGATGCCTGTCACTACTACCACCCTTACCCAGGGGGTGCCAGATGCCTACCACAACTACCATCTCTACCCAGGGGTGCCAGATGCCTACCACTACTACCACCTCTACCCAGGGGGTGCCAGATGCCTACCACCACTACCATCTCTACCCAGGGGTGCCAGATGCCTACCACTACTACCACCTCTACCCAGGGGGTGCCAGATGCCTACCACTACTACCATCTCTACCCAGGGGGTGCCAGATGCCTACCACTACTACCACCCTTACCCAGGGGGTGCTGGATGCCTGTCACTACTACCACCTCTACCCATGTGGTGCCAGATGCCTACCACTACTACCACCCCTACCCATGGGGGGCTGGATGCCTGTCACTACTACCACCCTTACCCAGGGGGTGCCAGATGCCTACCACTACTACCACCCCTACCCATGGGGGGCTGGATGCCTGTCACTACTACCACCCTTACCCAGGGGGTGCCAGATGCCTACCACTACTACCACCTCTACCCAGGAGGTGCCAGATGCCTACCACTACTACCATCTCTACCCAGGGGGTGCCAGATGCCTACCACTACTACCACCCTTACCCAGGGGGTGCCAGATGCCTACCACTACTACCATCTCTACCCAGAGGGTGCCAGATGCCTACCACTACTACCACCCTTACCCAGGGGGTGCCAGATGCCTACCACTACTACCATCACTACCCAGGGGGTGCCAGATGCCTACCACTACTACCACCCCTACCCATGGGGGGCTGGATGCCTGTCACTACTACCACCCCTACCCATGGGGGGTTGGATGCCTGTCACTACTACCACCTCTACCCAGGGGGTGCCGGATGCCTACCACTACTACCATCTCTACCCATGGGGGGCTGGATGCCTGTCACTACTACCACCCTTACCCAGGGGGTGCCAGATGCCTACCACTACTACCATCTCTACCCAGGGGGTGCCAGATGCCTACCACTACTACCACCCTTACCCAGGGGGTGCCAGATGCCTACCACTACTACCATCTCTACCCAGGGGTGCCAGATGCCTACCACTACTACCACCCTTACCCAGGGGTGCCAGATGCCTACCACTACTACCATCTCTACCCAGGGGGTGCCAGATGCCTATCACTACTAGCACCCCGACCCATGGGGGGCTGGATGCCTGTCACTACTACCACCTCTACCCATGGGGGGCTGGATGCCTGTCACTACTACCACCCTTACCCAGGGGGTGCCAGATGCCTACCACTACTACCATCTCTACCCAGGGGGTGCCAGATGCCTACCACTACTACCACCTCTACCCAGGGGGTGCCAGATGCCTACCACCACTACCATCTCTACCCAGGGGGTGCCAGATGCCTACCACTACTACCACCCTTACCCAGGTGGTGCCAGATGCCTACCACTACTACCACCTCTACCCATGGGGGGCTGGATGCCTGTCACTACTACCATCCTTACCCAGGGGGTGCCAGATGCCTACCACTACTACCACCTCTACCCATGGGGGGGCTGGATGCCTGTCACTACTACCACCCTTACCCAGGGGGTGCCAGATGCCTACCACTACTACCATCTCTACCCAGGGGGTGCCAGATGCCTACCACTACTACCATCTCTACCCAGGGGGTGCCAGATGCCTACCACTACTACCACCCTTACCCAGGGGGTGCCAGATGCCTACCACTACTACCACCTCTACCCATGGGGGGCTGGATGCCTGTCACTACTACCACCTCTACCCATGGGGGCTGGATGCCTGTCACTACTACCACCTCTACCCATGGGGGCTGGATGCCTGTCACTACTACCACCCTTACCCAGGGGGTGCCAGATGCCTACCACAACTACCATCTCTACCCAGGGGGTGCCAGATGCCTACCACTACTACCACCTCTACCCAGGGGTGCCAGATGCCTACCACCACTACCATCTCTACCCAGGGGTGCCAGATGCCTACCACTACTACCACCTCTACCCAGGGGGTGCCAGATGCCTACCACTACTACCATCTCTACCCAGGGGTGCCAGATGCCTACCACTACTACCACCCTTACCCAGGGGGTGCTGGATGCCTGTCACTACTACCACCTCTACCCATGTGGTGCCAGATGCCTACCACTACTACCACCCCTACCCATGGGGGCTGGATGCCTGTCACTACTACCACCCCTACCCATGGGGGGCTGGATGCCTACCACCAACAACACCCCCACTCACAGGATGGCTAATACATGACACCACAAGCACACACCAACATAAAGAATGCAACATAAAGACATCCCCCCCAACACCATGACAAGCGTGTGTAGACTGTGTCAAATGCCTACAACACTGAACATGACTTTGAACCTACAATGTGACCCCCTATCACATGTGCCACACATAAATGTGTGTGTCCCCCACAATGCAAGCAGGCCATGACCATTGTGGCAATGGGGTCCAAACCCCCATCATCACAGTGACCAAAATGTAAGTGTGGGGCCCATAGCTGAAGCACATCTTGAACATTGTGGCAATGGGGTCCAAACCCCCATCATTACAGTGACCAAAATGTAAGTGTGGGGCCCATAGCTGAAGCACATCTTGAACATTGTGGCAATGGGGTCCAAACCCCCATCATCACAGTGAACAAAATGTAAGTGTGGGGCCCATAGCTGAAGCACATCTTGAACATTGTGGCAATGGGGTCCAAATCCCCATCATCACAGTGACCAAAATGTAAGTGTGGGGTCCATAGCTGAAGCACATCTTGAACATTGTGGCAATGGGGTCCAAACCCCCATCATCACAGTGACCAAAATGTAAGTGTCGACAAAGAAAAAGCTGCAAGGGCCAAACTGCATGGATGATTCCTGGTCACAGAACAACAAACACATCATTGGCAAAGTAGTGCTTGTGTCCCATAGCAACATAGATTGGGGGAGGCAAACAGTGCAGTGCAAATAAGACATACCTTTGGCCATGTGCAGACAAACATCACCCATGGGGGCTGACACTGTCAACATTCATCAATGACACAATGACAGAAGTGACCATCAGAATGCAGACCCACATATTTGCACCAATGGGCACACAAATGCAGTTACCCTGTGGAGACTGTAGATGTGAGGTGAACAGATACCATACCATGGCAGCAATGGGACACACAAACAATGATCATTGTGCTGACTGATGACCTAGGAGTCCCAGGGACAGCAGGGGAAACACACCAAACAACATACAGCCAATGGCACACTAAAGATATGCTAATGCAGTGGTGCAGATGCACAAACACAAACAGGCAGACCCACACTGCACATCAAACACAACAGGTGAGGGGGGGGTACCAGTGTCCCTAGGCAACCACACAACACATGAGGAGGCCTGAATACCAATTACACAGATGTGCATACAGTGCCACACAAAGGCAACTCATGGATCCAAATCCCCTATGTGGGCAATCAGGCATTGTCAGATGAGAGGGAGCACAAATCACACATGTCACACAAGCATGTAGGAACAGCAACTGACACAGCAAGACACAGACACACCACAGCACTACCCCCAGGGCCCCCACAATGTGGTGAGCCTGGGCTGCATTACAATCCCACTCTGATGACAAAGCTAGATGTCGTTCACACTGTGAACCACAATCATGTGTCCTGAGCAACAAACTACCATCACACCTACACAAGCACAAATCAATCAGCACGGCCAGTAAGCCAAGGGCAACATGGAGGCAGGGGACTAGCCGGGCAACAACTCTCATCTGCACACACTCAACACCACACACCTCGACCTCCAACAATGTGCAGCAGTGAAGCTCACATGCACTGGTGACATTGCACATGCACCCATGACAATCCCAGGGGGTGGTGGGAACCAAGGTGCAGAAACACATCACACATGGCCACTCAACAAGACTCCTGAATGTCTGACACACTGCACACTACGCTGTACATGGACATGACGGCAATACCACACAAACCAATGGGATCCCTGCCACAGTCACACACCAATGAAGAAGCCAAGGTCACCCACAAAGAACACACATAGACAACTACCAACATTGCAGCCCTGACCCTGAGGAGTGCCAGCAGTCACACACACAACGTGTCACAACCAATGACAGCTAACACAAACTGGAAATCACATGACAGGTGTAAACAACAAGTGCCAAGGGGAATCCTGACTGTGACCCATCAGCGTCTGCCCACAAACTCAGCCCTGACAGCAAACACACCTATGGGTGACACCCTGATGACCAGTAATGTGCCATGCACCCACATCACAGAGAACCCAGGGAGAAGACTTTGGGGGAACATAGGTCAACTCAGCAAGCATCACAAACAGGAACATCACTATGGATCCCAGCATGCACAGCAACATGGAAGTGAACACACAGACATGCTCATACAACACACACCTTGGGCGCAGGCGATCTCACAGGAGTACACACTGCCATGAGGGGACTCCACTCCTGTGTGAGGAAAGCTGTGCCATATGTCGCATCAGTAGGGCTCCATCATGTCAGCAGAACACTTGGTCACACAGTCAACAATTAGCACCAAATGAAGGCTCCCGTCACATCAGCCTGGTCATGGGAGTGTCAACGAAATCATCAGCACAGATCCAACACACATGTATAGCAAGTTGCACTGACAACACAGATGAGTCCTTCCCCATGCATGTGATGCATACCAGCGACAGACACCATGATGCACCCATGTCCTGATAGCCATTGCCACAATGGTGTGCATGTAGCACATGTCACTCCCCTGCAGGATCACTAGTAGGAAGTCACATGCCATGGCACAGGCATGCCTGCTAAGTCATACATCACTGTCTCCAGTCACATGGGCAGGGCAGCCAGACAACAACACTCTGCACTGTGTCACAATAGTAGGTCATGGGGAATGCAAGTCCTGGAGCTGAACAAGTGCACATGTACATCCCCCACACACCACATCATCTGAACACTCATCTGTCCAGGTCATACCGATTGGACATATGGGAGACCTGTAACACTACCCTCTGAACCTGAGCACCTCACAATCTGCTGTGAATGGGAAACAGCTGCCTGAACTTCACATTCGCATACCCCAGTCTGCACGGTCAGGTGATCAAACACCTATGTGTCACACAAGTATCGTCTCCCATGGTCACATCTCCGGTGGCATGCTGAGCCCCAACCGAGAAACACCCCAGCAGACCTGACAACGAAGCCACAGCACACTGACACAGAAGCAGACACCTGAGGGGACAAATCACTGAGCACAACGTGTCAGCTGATACACGGGAGTGGGAGTACAGAGTGTATTGTATGGCCTGGAGTAGGCATGACTGTCCTGCCCCACATGAATGAGGGATGAGCCCTGGACAGTAGGCAGCTGGCTAAGTATGTGTGACACACGTAATATACACACTCCTGGGGCCCAAACATTGTTCCCACCCGCAGCATGGGTGTGTGCCAGATACCCCAGGCACATGTGGTGGATCAGCTCTGCAATTGGACCACATATCAAAGTAACACGCAGATTACATGTCAGAACACAGCCATTGTGTAAGCAATGAACCCACCCATGATGCCCACCACAGAGTTAGGGAAACAGATGCTGTCCCCCACCTTGAGTCAAGCAAACTGCAAGGAC
Source organism: Calotriton arnoldi (assembly GCA_963921515.1). NCBI lineage: Eukaryota > Metazoa > Chordata > Amphibia > Caudata > Salamandridae > Calotriton > Calotriton arnoldi. The sequence continues at coordinate 106,510 of CAWUFW010002702.1, read as the reverse complement.
ACAGTACCCAAGTGACACAATTCCCTGACTGTAAGGGCCACACCAGGGTATCAGATGAGGAGTGGGCAGTGCACAATAGAGGGACATGGGTCCTGGACCACATGACTGATGTACTGTGGATGTTTAACCAGGCCAGAGGAGGGCACATAGCATGGCAGACATAGTTCACAATGCAGTCATGGACTCACCCCCTCCTTGCTGCTCTCTGGCCTTCAGCTGCCCATCCAGATCAGGGAAGATCACCGCCAGGATCCTGAGCATGTGGGGGATCAGGGTCTGGTGTCCGCCCCTCCTGCGAGGAGGCGACAGCTTCAGCTGGACCCGTGCGATCCTCCGGGTCCAGCCCCGAAGGTCCTGCTACCTCTTCTGGCAGTTGCGGATCCGCCGCTTGTAGACCCCCACGGATTTCACTGCCCGGACGATGGTCAGCCATATCTGCTGCTTCTGGTGGGCATCAACCTGTGAGGATGACAAAGTGAGAATGCCATTACTACACATGCAACATATCCGTGCATTACACAGTTGTATATACCTGTCTCAATCACAGGGGCACATGATGTACACAGGCAGTGCAACGATGGCCATGGACAGTATGCCAGCAGTTACTACATGGTATCATTGCCTGGGAAGTAAAACCTTGTTTAAATGCACTGTCACTGCACTATACCTGTCCAGTGCATGTAACTACACACTATGGGGGTGACAACTACTCAGTGAGCCTGCTAGCCAGTGGCGCGCAGACTGTTAGCCTTGCTAGTCAGACAACATGCACATTTAGAAAGGCAGTGGACAGAACACTCACCTGCTCCCCTGCTTTCCCATACAGCTTGCTGTACTGTGGAAGGAGGTTGTCCAGCAGGGCCTGGTTCTCCTCAGTGCTGAAGGCAGGGGCTCTCTCCACAGTACGTGCCATTGCAGGGTCCAGAGGGTGCAGATACAGCAGCAGTGTAGTGGCAGATGTCGTCCTGGAGCATGTAGTGCAGGCAAGTGAGCTCTCAGGGGAACAGCCAGCATTATCTGTGTGCTGCAGAGGCAGATACTGTCCCATGTGTCCAAAGTGATAGGTCCAAGTCGTTTGCATCTTCTGAATCTGGCCAATCCATGGAATTGCACCACTTACACACGCCCCAGCATCCTTCAAATGTTCAACTTCATGACACCCATGAATTTGCAACATTGTTGTGGGTGACCAACTGAATTTACAGCATCAGACTCGTTCAAATTTTGAAAACGCGTCCGTTGCCAGGCCAGGCCATAGCCAATGGGTGCGCACCGATCGGTCCATTGCTGTTCAACGCGTACCTAGGATACAACGCGTACCCACACACATTGAATGCAATGGGCCGGCCGGGCACACCGATCGGTCCATTGCTGTTCAACGCGTACCTAGGATACAACGCCGTATCCGCACACATTGAATGCAATGGGCCGGCCGGGCACACCGATCGGTCCATTGCTGTTCAACGCGTACCTAGGATACAACGCGTACCCGCACACATTGAATGCAATGGGCCGGCCGGGCACACCGATCGGTCCATTGCTGTTCAACGCGTACCTAGGATACAACGCGTACCCGCACACATTGAATGCAATGGGCCGGCCGGGCACACCGATCGGTCCATTGCTGTTACAACGTTCCTAGGATACAACGCGTACCCGCACACATTGAATGCAATGGGCCGGCCGGGCACACCAATCGGTCCATTGCTGTTAAACGCGTACCTAGGATACAAAGCGTACCCGCACACATTGATTGTAATGGGCCGGCCGGGCACACCGATCGGTCCATTGCTGTTCAACGCATACCTAGGATACAACGCGTACCAGCACACATTGAATGCAATGGCCAATGTGTGCGCACTGATCGGTCCATTGCTGTCCAACGCGTATTGCGAATACAACGCGTACCAGCACACATTGAATGCAATGGCCAATGTGTGCGCACTGATCGGTCCATTGCTGTCTAACGCGTATTGTGAATACAACGCATACCAGCACACATTGAATGCAATGGCCAATGTGTGCGCACCGATCGGTCCATTGCTGTCCAACGCGTCCCTGTACAAGTCACTGGCATATGTCACCATGCCTGTCACAGGTGAACATATGCCAGCCACATATACTTCCCAGGGAGTGAGGGGCACACCTACAACACCACAGCCTGTCCAAACTGTATCCTACAGCATGTAAGGCTGCATTACCTATTCCGTGTATGGGGGTGAACATGTTGTTCTGTGGGTGTCACTTGGGGGCAGCCACCCCCAGGCTGTGCACGTGTTCATGGGGACAGAATCCTTGGTATTTCGTGCACATGACCACTGTGATGTGCAACTGTTCATATCTGAGCATGTGGCATGGTCACATTTCACGGTGGTGTATGTGTATGTCATGTCACATACCCCCTGAGTCCCATGTGGGACGGTATGTTTAACCCAGGGTGACCCATTGGCACAATAGTGATGGTCCTCCACAGTCTGTGTGCATGTTGTGTTTACAATGTCTCTGATTTCATGTGCACAATGTGAGGCAGTCTCCACATCCACGTTGTTTGTGCATGGACTTTGATGTTGTGCGTGTGTGTGTCACAGACGTCCATGTCTGTCCTGCCGAGGCAACAGGGACCACTACCTGTGGGGGTCATGGTTGTTTTGCTGTGGTGTATACATGATACACCATGTCATGCCAGTGTCCATGTGGCAATACAGGGTCCCTGGGAATCTACCTGTCGTTGAGCTGTGATGCCTGGGGCACATCTGTCCTCACATGTCACTGTAGGGTGTGTTTGTAATGTGGCAGCAGGAGATGGGAACTGGGACACGGCCTCATGATATCCAATGGCACGACCTGGGACTTATTGATGCCACTTGTTGAACTGTGATGTTAGATGTTGGCCATGTATGTGCCATACATATCCTTACGGAACTGCACACATCATGTACTTGTGCCTCATAATGATGTATCATGTGATATTGAGTGTGTTCAATGCCACATATGTGGGGTGACTGACAATCTTGCTTTCTTCACCTATGCACTGCAGGGCACCAGCTGTCCTTAGACCATTCCCTGACCTGGCAACGATGGTGGAACGTGACAGCATCCGACGGTACCGCTTCACCAGGCAGCTGATTGAGGATTTGGCAGTGCGCTTGGCACCACATTTGCAACCTGGCCGGCCGTACCCTACAGCGCTGACCCCCAAGGTGAAGGTGATGGCAGCCCTACACTTCTTTTCCACCGGTACCTTTCAACACACTGTGGCGACTGCTGGTGGGATGTCACAGACCATGTTCAGCCGTGTGCTCCGGGATGTTTTGGTGGCTATGTTGATATTTACAAAACAAAAGGAGAGGAAGGGATTTTCCCAAAATAGGGGGGGGGAAGATACTCCTGGTCCCCTTAAAGTCTAATAATCCAAACAAAGAAAGGAGTATCACTCAAAGACAGAAGACTGTCTGTATGGTGTATATGGTGTTGGGACAGAGACACAGGGAAGGTGATTATCCTTTTCTAAAAGACCCCTCACTCACCAACCTAGTTGGTGACATGCTTCATCATTGGGGTCCCACCCGAATAGCCGAATGCTATCCGGGTGTGCTGCGACACCTGATTACAGTGGAGCTGGTTGTTGTGTGAAGTGAGAAGTGAGTGACTTAATCGTGTGGTTTAAAAATTGGCCAGATATGACCCTTTGAAAGGCTTTATTCTGGGGTAACTGGACAATATTAAAAGTAATATGATGCCAAGAGGGTTAAATTGACCTTCCGGTATCTCTTGATAAAAATAAGTGCAGTGAAGAAGTGCATTAAACGGTCAACATGTTTCAACCTATGAATGGTACTACTAGGTTTTCTTCAGGACCAGTGGTTGTGACCCGGGAGGTATACACTCGCTAAGGTGTACCCTACCCTTGGTCACTGAAACCGAACCATGTACTCACGGTCAGGTGTCCTTTTCTTCAATTCGAAAAAGGAAATAATCTAGAAGGACAAACACATAATAACAAACAAACAAATGAAGGTTAAGCGAGTAGCAGTACTGTGCTTGTTCAGGAAATAGGTGCTCTTATATTTCCCAACAAATGTTGAACTTAACATGAAGAATGTCACCAAAAAAGCCCCGTAACTCGGGAGGCAGTGGACTATGGCAAGCATTCAATCTATTCCGTGACACACATGGTCATCAAAAGAATTTAGGGTCTTACCCACAATTAGTGATAATACAAGTGGGTGATTTTATGCACTCCTCGTGACTTTGAGGTGCAAAATGCATCGATGCAAACACATACCATGCAAAAACAGTGAAATACATGGATATTGTGTTTAAAGCCACATACAGCATACACTCGTAGTGGCTAATGACGTTCCCACGTAAATAGGTGAGAGCGCAACTCGTTTACAATCATGCATAATGTGCAAGCGTGTAAATAATCAGAAAGAGACTGGGAACATGAAAAAGGGGAAGGAAAAGGAAATGAATATGAGGGCTTACTGAAAGCGCGATGGTTTCGTGCTCCATGGGAGTCAGGGTCGTAGTAAAGCTCCCTACGTGATCTGAACACACCGATAGATTAGTAAAGTTCCCCAAGTCAGAGGGAAAAATATCGGTACGCGCATCTGAAACAACAACTTACTTGGTGGAGCTATTCACCGGCTGTTACGCCTACCCAAACGGACCCGTTGTCACTCCCCGCAGGATCCCGCATCGGATCTGCCATGCCGGTTAAAAGCAGGCATTTCCGGGTAGCGCGAGCAGGGGGCGTGGCTAAGTGGTCACGCGGATGGCGCAAACACGTCAGTGGGAGTATCCCTCGGCATTGTCTTTGAAAATCATGGAATTATAAAGTTAAGGTATCAATACAGACACTGCATAAAAAACTGCACAAAAAGATTGCACAAAAAGCTGGGGTTGGAATGATATTATAAACTTATAACCCTCAGTATAAAGATGAAAATAAGATGAAAATAAGCACAGGAAAGAGGGGAAAACTGTGCATATATACAGTGCGTGTAGTTAGACACTCAGTTATCGCTGCATATACGGTAAATGGTGACAAATGTTATCGGGAGGAATTAGATTCAATATTCATTGCATAGTTGAATCCATAAATATCTATAAATATACAGTGCACCATATGCTGAATCTGTTACCTACTTACAGTTGTTTTTCTCATGGTTTCGTAGTAGAGCAAATAGACGATTCATCTGTTAGAGCAAAAAACACTAAGGCAAAAACACTCAGGAAAAAAAGGGGAGAAAGAAAGAAAGAAAAGGAATAACAATACAGGTACATGTTCAATTATTTCGGAAGTACTGAATTCCATGGTATATTTTCATTTAATCCATTCTTATGAGTGGAAAGCCTATAAATCCACCGTTGCTCCTTCTCAAATAGTCTCTGTTGTACATTAGGACCCATTTCAATTTGTTCAATTATGGTCCATTTCATGTCATTTGGAGTATGGTTTTCAATGAGAAAGTGTTCAGTGAGTTTTGTGGTGGATCTTTTGCATCTAATGGTGCTGCGATGCTCGCATATTCTCTGTTTGATTCTTCTACATGTCATTCCCACATACTGTAGGTTACAAGGGCACTTTATTAGATAAACCACATTAGTACTGTTACAGTTGGTGTGGGCTCGCTACGTCCATACTTTCCTTTGTTCCAATGATAATGTTTTTGTGTTGGTAGTCAAGTGGCAGACACTACAGTTGCCACACTGGTAGTGTCCTACCACTTTCGGTAGACCCCAAGCATTCAGCACAGTGGGAGTAGTTTGTGGTCTAAGTATCTTAGGCCGTGTTTGAACAAGAGAGTCCTTAAGGCTCCTCGCTTTTTAAAGGAAAACACCGGTTTTTCCCAGTGGAGATTACCTGAATTGATGATGGACCAATGTTTATTAATAGATCTGGTCATGTGGTTTGAAGCTGTACTGTAAGTAGTGACACATGTAAGAGGGATTGCTTCATCTAGCCTTGTTTTATCCTCCAGTAGAGCTTCCCTAGGTTGGTTGCGTGCTCTCTTTTGACATTTCTTGAGGATATTCTCTGGGTAGCCTCTATCCGATAGTTTCACAGTCAGTTCTTTTGCCTGGATACAGTAATCAACAGTTTTACTGCAATTACTACCGTACCCTACAGCGCTGACCCCCAAGGTGAAGGTGATGGCAGCCCTACACTTCTTTTCCACCGGTACCTTTCAACACACTGTGGCGACTGCTGGTGGGATGTCACAGACCATGTTCAGCCGTGTGCTCCGGGATGTTTTGGTGGCTATGTTGATATACCTGAACCAGTACATCTATTTCTCTAGACTCCAACAACTCACTGGCGTGAAGAGTGACTTCTATGCCCTGGGGAGGATGCCGCATGTCATTGGCTCCATTGATGGGACACATGTGGCTTTGGTACCACCACAGGCCCAAGAGCAGGCATACAGGAACGTCAAACACTACCACTCGGTCAATGCACTGGTGGTCTGTCTTGCAGATATGAGCATCTCACACGTGTGGGCCCGTTTCCCTGGTTCTGCACACGATGCCTACGTGATGAGGTGTAGTCGCATCCCGAGGATGATGTCACAGATGCGGAACCAGCGTGCCTGGCTTGTTGGTGTGTACTGACTTTGTACCATTGTGTGTGTTCTGCAATGTAGTGTTCCACCCTCTTTTCCAACTCTGCTAATGTGCAATTGTCTGTATGTAGGTGACTCCGGATACCCCAACATGCCGTGGTTGCTGACGCCCCTCAGGAACCCTGTGACACCAGCCCAGATGCGCTACAATGAGGCACATGGTCGGACCAGGAGAGTGATTGAGCGGACATTTGGTCTCCTGAAGAGCCGCTTCCGCTGCCTCGACAAGACAGGAGGGTCCCTCCCATATGCCCCAGCAAAGGTGTGCAAGATTGTCATCGTCTGCTGCATGCTACACAACCTGGCAGTGCGGAAGGAGTTGCCTCTCATCCTGGATGACGATGACCAACGTCCGCCACCTGTGGAGGATCCTGGCCTGGATCACGATGCCAGTGATGATGATGATGATGATGGTGATGTCCGCACACAGCTCATCACCAACTTCTTCAGCTGAATGTGAGTATCCAGAGATGTCATGTCAATGATGTGAGTTTGCATGATATGTGTTGGTGGTGCTCTGGTGCTGTTTGAGTGTGTCCATGGGCTACATGACTGTATGCGTGTAGCGATGTGTCCTTACAGGTAGTCTGTACTCCCCAACAGTGTTGACATGCTAACTTGGTTCTGGGTGGGTATCTTGTGTCATGTATTGGGCATGAGTATTGCAGTTCTGTCCTGTTCTTCAGTGCTTTTGACTGTGTGTCATTTCTGTCCTTCACAGGGTACTTTCAGAGTAGTTTGGTCAACTGTGATCCCCGACACCGTGATTCGACTTCCAGGGTGGTAGCTGTCGTGTCCCTACAGGTGATGTGCGCCACACCCATGGACTTCCTTCCTTCTACACTTGTTGACTGTGTGCCCGCTGCCAGGTGGGATTACCTTGCATCTGTGGTGGTTACAACATGTTGCAAATGTGTAATAAACCTGTGCTTCACTTTGTGATGTGTGTTGTCTGTGGTCACACATCTGACTGACATTTGCTTACTGCACCAGTGGGCTAGTTAACACAGACTGTGAATAGGTGTTGGGTCTGTGCAATGCAACGTATTTCCTGGCAACATCAGTGTAGGCGATGAGTCAGATGGCCCTGGTGTGTATGTGTTGTGTAGCCCTGGTGGTGTGTCTCCCTCATATGTGTGATGTCGCCATGACTCACATGCCGGTGTTGTACTTGCTGTAGCAGTTAGCATGCACAGTGTCATTTCCCAGATCATCATCGCCACTTCAGAGACAACGTAGGAATCACAACAGAGGCAAGTATGGTGTATTCGTGAGTTTATTGACATACATGTGTGAGTATAGTGCACAGGATGGTGGGTGCTGTACATTGTGATTGTAATCCAAAGTTCCTAGATGATTTGGAAGTCCTGGTAGCAGAAATGTCCAGAGTAAAGTCCACAGTCATCTGAGACATTGGTCCAACTTGAGCTCCCCATGTCATGTGGGAGAGTTCTGTTGCAGTCAACAGGGTGAACAGTTTGCGCACAAAGGTGATTATCCAGAACAGGTTTTGGCTTCCTGGGGGTTGCACATGGCCATCGGCCTCTCACTTGCCCCTCCTCGGACGACCCCTCTTCTTTGGGGGGGGACCCTCAAGTGCAGGCTGCTGCGGTGCAGGGGACTCTTCGCCAGAGTCATCCTCCCTCCCTGTGGCAGTTGCAGTTGTTTCAGCACCAGATGTTGTGGGCACACAGGGAGGTGTTGACTGGTTGCTGCTCATCTGGCGGAGGCATTGTAATATGTCCCTATGCACCGCCGTCATCTCTTGCAGTGTGTCCCACTTGGACTCCACGCGGGACATGTGTGAGTACAAGCGGGCATGATGGGCAGCCTGCTGCTGTTTAATGTCCCTGAGGAGCCCCACTACCTGGCTGAACTCTCCGGTGCTGGACTGGTACGCATCGGCTATGCGTGCCAGTTGTGGGTCATCATGCAGTCCAGACCCCTCTGCGAGCAGCGACCTATGTCTCCCACCACCCCTGGCGACACGTGCAGTACCTGAGGTGGCACGCACCGGTGACCCTGGGCCACCTTGGGGGTTGTTGGTGGTGTTGGTGTCCATGGCCCCACGTTGGTCCAGGGTCCCTGTGCTGGTGGTGGTGGTGCTCCTTGGTCTGTCCATGTCGGCAGGGGTGGTATGTGTGTTGACAGTCGTTGGAGGGGTGGGCGCAGGGGGTGCAGCTGGTGGTCCTGCTGGTGCTGCATGATGACTTGCTCCGGAGGTGCCAGGTGGGTCTTCTTCATCCGAGGAGGGCAGAGGCTGTTCCACACCAGTGAGCTCCGTATCTTCTTGAGCCTGGGACGGGGACTCCTCAGCGTCTGCTGCTGTGTCCCCATCATCACCTGATTTTGGGAGACACACACAATGTATGTTATGTTTCTGCAGGCATCAATGGTTGACACACGTGACAGTTGTGACTGTGCCTCTGGATGCGGGCCTGTACATTGCATTGTCCTAAGTTCTCACAGTCAGGGGTTGATATTGGTGTAGCACATTGTCCTGCATTATTTGGGCATTTCTATGTGAATGTTGGGGTGTGTACATGGTCTGCATTGGTTGAATTTGGTTGACATCCGGCCCTCCTTTCCACCCAGCCAGATATTCCACCATGGAAGGTGCTTCCATTGCAGGGAGTGCAAGTTGTCTTTCAGGATGTCAGTCAGTGGTGTCCTGCTGTTGGTTGGTGCACAGTTGCCAGCAGGGCCTTGTGCTCCCCACAGCAGTAGCCAGTGTCAGCCATCTTGTCAGTTGTTTTCCACTCCCTGTGATGTGCGCATGGTTCAGGGTGGTGTTGATGGGACAGTTGTGGGGGTGACCAATATCTGTGACTACCACTCCCATCATGCTATTGCCTCCACCCCACTTCCCAGCATGCCCATACTTACTTGCTTTTGGGTGGACTTCACTGTGTGTGAGTGTGAGTGCAATGGCAAGATGGCTGGCAGTGGTGTCCTGCTGTTAGTTGGTGGACAGTTCCCAGCATGGCCTTGTGCTCCCCACAACAGTACACCAGTGTCAGACATCTTTGATGGGGCTTTCCACTTTCTGTGTGGTGTGCATGCATGAGTGTGAGCTTGCTGGGCCATGTGGGTGGGGGATGTTGAGCTGTGACTACCACTCCCATCATGCTATTGCCTCCACCCCACTTCCCAGCATGCCCATACTTACTTGCTTTTGGGTGGACTTCACTGTGTGTGAGTGTGAGAGCAATGGCAAGATGGCTGACAGTGGTGTCCTGCTGTTGGTTGGTGGCCAGTTCCCAGCATGGCCTTGTGCTGCCCACAACAGAGCACCAGTGTCAGACATCTTTGATGGGGCTTTCCACTCTCTGTGGTGTGTGCATGCTTGGGTGTGAGCTTGCTGGGCCATGTGGGTGAGGGATGTTGAGCTGTGACTACCACTCCCATCATGCTATAGCCTCCACCCCCCTTCCCAGCATGCCCATGCTACCTTCCCTTTGACTCTGCTTCCCTGTGGGGTTGTGTGCCTGTGCTGACAAGATGGCTGACAGTGTTATCCTGGGGTTAGTTCTGCTAGAGGTCCCATGTGTGTCCCTGTGCTTCACACAGCATGACCCAGGGTTGTGGTTCTTTGTGGGTTATTTGATTGGAGTGTGAGGCAATGCATTCTCCCAGGTGAGTTGTGTGGAGTTTGTGTTAGGGGGGGTGTGGGTGGAGCTGCTGGTGACTATGGTCTGTGCTGTGAGTCCTCCTTCCCACCCAGCCAGATATCCCACCATGGAACGTGCTTCCATTGCAGGGAGTGCAAGTTGTCTTTCAGGATGTCAGTCAGTGGTGTCCTGCTGTTGGTTGTTGCACAGTTCCCAGCAGGGCCTTGTGCTCCCCCCAGCAGTACCCAGTGTCAGCCATCTTGTGAGTCCTTTTCCACTCCCTGTGATGTGAGCATGGTTCAGAATGGTGTTGATGGGCCAATTGTGAGGGTGAGCAATATCTGTGCCTACAACTCCCATCATGCTATTGCCTCCACCCCCCTTCCCAGCATGCCCATCCTTCCTTCCTTTTGACTCTGCTTCCCTGTGGGGTGGGGTGCCTGTGCTGACAGGATGGCTGGGAGTGTTGTCCTGGCAGTTGTTTGGCTAAAAGTCCCAAGAGTGTGTCCCTGTGCTTCACACAGCATAACCCAGGGTGGTGGTTCTTTGTGGGATCTTCAGTTAGGATGTGAGGCATTGCATTCTCCCAGGTGGGTTATGTGGAGTTAGTGTTGAGGGGGTGTGTGAGGGGAGGTGCTTGTAACTATGGTCAGTGCTGTGAGTCCTCCTTCCCACCCAGCCAGATATCCCACCATGGAACGTGCTTCCATTGCAAGGAGTGCAAGTTGTCTTTCTGGATGTCAGTCAGTGGTGTCCTGCTGTTGGTTGGTGCACAGTTGCCAGCAGGACCTTGTGCTCCCCACAGCAGTAGCCAGTGTCAGCCATTTTGTCAGTTGTTTTCCACTCCCTGTGATGTGAGCATGGTTCATGGTGGTGTTGATGTGCGCATTGTGAGGGTGGGCAATATCTGTGACTACGACTCCCATGATGCTATTGGCTACACTGACTTGCCCAGCATACACAGAATACCTTTCTGTCAGTGGGCTTCACTGTGTGGTGGTGTTGTAGTGGTGGCTACATGTCTGGATGTGTTTGTTAGTTGTATTTGTGCCACTGCCTAGCTGTAGTTGTAGTTGTGTTTGTACATGTGATGAGACAGTTACATGTCACTATGAGATGGCATGTGTTGTGTTTATCTGACTGACATACACATTTTGGGATGATTCTGTTCTGGTTGCTGTGTATTTGCTAAGGGTGCATGGTTTGACTCTCCCTTTGACAGTGATGTGTGTGTATTGTGGCACAATATTGTGTACATTTGTTGTGTACTCACCAGGCTCTGGGATGTTTTCTAGTCCATATACGCTCACTGGTGGTAGGATGGCCCGCACTTTCTCCTCCCAGGGCCTGAGGTATACTGGCTTGGCAGGAGGGCCACTGCCGGTGTGTTGGCTCACGAGGTAGTCCTTCTTCAACAGCTCCCTGACCCTCCTGCGCACATCATACCACCTGTTCTGGATGTCTATCTTTGTGCGCAAACATGGTGATTGTGCGTTCACCCTGTCGACGATCCTCTCCCACATCTTGGTTTTCTGCGCCATGGGTGTCTGTTGGACCAGTGTACCAAACAGCTGTGGCTCTACCCTGAGGATCTCATCTACCAGGACTTCCAATTCACTATCTAGGAACTTATGATTCTTCTTTGGGGGCATGGTGATGGGTGGTGATGGTGAGTGGTGTGTGTGTTGGTGTGCAGGTGAAGGTGTGTGAGTGTGTGTTTTGATGGGTGTATGTGAGGTTGCTATTTGTTGAGATGCTGATGGTGTGTGACTTGTGTGATGGATGAGCTGTGGGTGTATGGTTGCTGTCTGTTGAGTGCTGGCAGGTAATTTGAATTTGCAAAGGATCATGGTAGGGATTTGTGTCCTTTATATGGGTGGAGTTGTGGGTGTGTCTTTGTTCCCTGCCCCCCCCCAGTATTTATTGGCTTTGTAATTGCTTGTTTGGCCTTTTTTTGTGTATTTTCCCTTTGTACTTTTCGTGCATGTAGGAGACGTTCTTGTGGCCGAGTCTGACCCTGCAGTTGTCTCGTACGAGCTTCTCCGATTCGTTCACGCTGTGTTTGTGCTGTTTTCTATGCTGCGGACGCGTCGGTCGCGGTGTTTTGGGTTGCTTCGGCTCGCAGTTTTGTATGCGTGTCGGTCGTACGGCTTGTCCTGCGTGCGACTCAGTCGTGTTTTCCACGCGTTGCATCGTACTTGGCGGGTGGGAGTTCGCGGGTACGTTTCGTTCGGGATTGTTCCGGGTGCGTGTCGGTCGGTTAGATTCGCGTGTTTTTCCGGCCGGATTGGTGTTTTCCGCGCGGCTCGGTCGTTCGGCTTGTGTTCCGTACGAGTCGGTCGGGTTTTGCACGCTTCTCATCGTACTTTGCGGGTCGGGCTGCACCGGTACGTGTCGGTCGGAATTAATTCCGGCTCCGAGTTGGTCGGTACGTTTTCCGGCCGGAATCGGAATCGACCCCATAGTCTTAACTTCTGGGTATTTTCAAAAAATGCCAAAGCTTTATTTCGCTTACTGCCCTTCTAAACCTACATCAAAAAAGTATGTGTACATGGTGCAGTTAGCTTTGTAAAGTACTCCAAACACCACCATGATTTTTAGTTACGTGGGAAAAGTATTTCTTCACATGAAAAATATTTTTCACTTAATAAATAGAATGGTAAAACTGTGCATATCAGAGCGAGCTCAATGGTGGAAGAAAAGGTAAGGGGGCCAAAGGCTTTCTTAGGATCCCCCCGCCAGCAGTGCTGAATGCCACCCCTGCCCAATGCTGAATCTTAACTCCACATAAGACCTCTTTATTCCACGATTCTACACAATCCTACTCTTCCTGTCTCTTTATCTCACTCTTGCCGGTTCTTTTTAAACCCTGCTTTTTTCCTAAGTCACTGATTTACTATTTTTCTCCTTCTTTCCCCCTTTTTCCTTGCTCTCTCTCTTTTCCTCTGGGATAAAGTCTGATAATGAAAAAGAAGTACTGGTCCCTAAAAATGAACGCTGGTGTCCAGCACCTGTGACCACCTGCAAACATTAAGCACTGGTGCAAATACACATTTCTTCTGATCCTGTCCCTGGGAACTCTGTGATTATCTGTAGGCTTAGGAGAACAGGCACATTCATGGAAGTGCATGAAAGTGATATATTGCCTGTGAGTTCATATGCCAGAGGTTCTCTGTGCTATTCTTCACAGGTGGTTGGTGTATGTCTGTCCATGAACATACTTTGGTGCATTGGTCCTTCTAACTGAAAGATGCTTTGGAAGTTTCAACACAGCAAACAATGTCCACTTGCTTCTTCGCGCCAAAAGACAAGTGAGCAAATCTAGTCGTAGAAAAAAAAAATCAAATACATTTGAAAGAAATAAAACAATTAAAGCAACAAAGACCCACACCCTTGGCAGGGATCTGCAAAATTGTGTGACAGTAATAAACACAATATATAGCAGATGAGGCGTTTATTATACTTTCCTCTCTTATCAAAGATTTGGCCAGAGTTGGATACACAACTCAAGTACTTATGGAATGTGATGTTTTCTTTTATTTAATTTCTGTCCTGTTATTAAGCGACCAGAGCCGAATCCAGCTGTCTGTGCCTTCTTCAGTGTCCACAGGAAATTGCAGCTCGAAGGAAGGCATCTGATTCTGCTCATGCTGTCACACCAAAGAGTTTACTTTTGAGATTATCCAGACGCAGTTAATTGGAGCATCTCCTGGCAGCCGAAACATGTTTATTAAAGCCACATTATTTGGCTGAGCCAGTTAATGAATTTGCACTTTCCAGCTAAATGCAAACAATACCCCTCTCTCCACATCCAAGAGACAGGCAGGAAGTGGAATTTATGAGGTCACTTGGATGCTTTTTAAAAAAAATACCAACAAGATGTCTGCAGAAGTAATGTCGCTGGCTAAGGCTGCCATTTCTTTGTACACCAGATACATGCCCTCCACTGAGTATAAACCATTAAGAATCGGAGAGGGCCAGCGAGTGAAACTGAAGGATTTCACAGGACACTCTGCACAGCATCCCTCTGACTGGAGCAGAAACACGACACATTCTGCATTGTTTCAACGTGTCAGGGACACAGGGGGACAGATCACGAAAATAAAATGTCTCTCAATCTGAATTTTGTGTCTAATTAGCTGACTGATACCACTAGCCTTTCACAAAACATTTCAGACAGTCAGATTAGCCAAACCACCCAAACTAAAAAAACAGTCACAAACACCAAGGGGCAGATTTACAAGCCCCTTGCGCCACTTTTGCGTCACTTTTCCCATGTTAAAAATGACGCAAAAGTGACGCAAGGGCCTTGTAAATAAGCCCCCAAGTTTGTATGCTCTATTCACACAGTGGCATCAGGCTGGGTACCATACACAGGTAAAGGGTAGTTTCCAAAGATGCTGGAATGCCACTTTATTCCACTGGTAAACTCTGCAGTTTTGAGTAGGGAGGTTGCCACACCCCTGCTTGTGAAAACTCCCATGTAGCATTACACTGCTGCAGTACATTTTTCGATATAAAGATAATGTTGTATATAAATGGTTTCTGTAATACTACTGCAGTGTAAGATAGTTGTGTGTTTTACAAAAACAGGGAATACAAAACATAGGCAACAACAGCAAAAGTGAAACACATAAGAAAAGGGATTGTGGTTCAGGTGAGATGCAAGTCCAATCAATGTAAATATTGAAAGGACTTTTTTTTATTTAATAACTTGTTAATAGGTCGGACGTTAGCCCAGACAATCAAACTTTACTAAAATGATACCTATAGTTATTTGAAGGGGCTATAAACCGTTTCCCTTCGTCCAATAGTCTGCTGTTGTGTCTTTCACGGGGGCAATGGGTGAACCAACTCCAGCTACGTCACTGTGAGCATTGGCATTCTAATTGTGCACAAAATGCATTTCCACCAAAAACGTTGTCCCCTTGAGTGCGTGGGACTGCCCTGCCAACGTGTACTTATGTTTTTTACATTTTTGTATGTGTTATTTATTCTGCATGAGACCAGCAACTCTCCAGCCACTTTTCTACTGCGTCTTTGTTGCCGCTCACCATGCACTTTAATACCACTTGCGTTAGATTTTAATCTTATCCAGTTTTTGCAAATAGCACTACCTTGTTCTCTGAAATGTACTTGTTGCCTTTATTTTTCCCCAAAACCCACTTTGACGTAAACCATAACTTCTCTGTAAAGGTGGATTCAACACCATCCAGTTTCCACTCGTGTTTCTGATCCAGTGTATTTTTGATGCACCGTTTACTACAACGTTTGACACATGCCTGGGTGAGAACCCCTAGATTCTTAAAAAGTTATCTTTACGTTTTGTCCAATTTTGAACAGGGCGGGTGACCCAATATTTAATGTTGAGTAGCACAAATAGACAACATTGGGGGTCACCAAGCCTGTTCAAAATTGAACAAAATGTAAAGATAACTTTTAAGGATCTTAGGCTTCTCACCCCTAGACCTTTCAAGAGTTATCTTTACGTTTTGTTCAAAATGTAAAGATAACGTTTTATGGATCTGGGGGTAAGAACCCCTAAATCCTTAAAATGTTATCTTTACGTTTTGTCCAACCTTGAACAGGGTTGGTGATCCAATGTGCTGTATGTGGGCAACTCAGCATTGAATATCCCTACAATTCCGTTTTGAGAACTCTAACCCCCTATGACGTTGTCTTTAAATTATTATTTTTAACCCTGGGTTCAGAAAAGGCCACCCATGTGTGCACAGGTGCAGACTTGCACATGCACAGGCAGCCATCTTTGAATTGGATTCTCCCCCATAAGAATGTGTGGGACAATACCTGCCAAATCATGTATTTTGAAGCAAACGTGGCCACTAGCATCAATTGAAACTGGGTACAGTTCAACATCAATACTCTAGAGGGCGTGAGCTTGATAAACAAAGCTGTGTAATTAATAAAGATCAATTCCAGCTGCTTGCACGAGGCCCCGGATCATATGCTAGTGCCCCATTACTTCTCACCTGCATCTCTGTAAAGACCTCACACTGACCAGATTTTGCCAGGCCAGTCTTCCATCAGCCTTCAGAATCAATGTTTGTTCCAGAAATATTAGCATGAAAAAGGGTGTCTGATATAATTACATAACAACCACAAATTTGCTGCGATCAGCACATATTAATCACAATTGTAGTGTACATATATGGTAGCCTGTCCGAAAAAAGGTAAAATTAATTGAACATGTATGTAAATGGTGTGACCCAATGCAGCCATGTAACTTGTTTTAGCTTAAGTTTACTTCAGTCCATAGCACTTAACTCGCCCAATCAGAGAACCTATATCCATATGGGAAAAGGAAAACTCACCCATCCATCATTTCCTGTGTTGTGCTCATCTGCTTTGGCAATGGGTGGATAGGTAGGGCTCAGTCTAAGGCTAATAGAAGTACCACTTTCAGCAGCCAGAACTGGTTTTACATTGAACTGTGGGCTCAGAAGCGAGAAATTCAACCAGCAACAGGGATAAGTTTCTTCACCAGGTCAAGAGAATCCTACACACTTTTGAATGCTGCGACCCTCTGCTTGGGTCTATTCTTCGCCACTACGTGAGGACAAGTATTGCTTGTGGTCTCCTCTTTCTTTCATCTGGTCACCCAAGCCTGTAGTCCAATACAAGAGAGAAAAACTTGCCCCACGACAGAATCTCTGCTGGATTGCTGTTCTCCCTCCAGGCCTGTGTTATGTCTGGAAACTCTGCAGAGCAAGCTTGCTGCTGTGATCCGGGGAAAGAAGGGGCACCTGCTTGCCTGCTGAGGAGCAGGGCTGCGTTTCTGAGGAGGAATGGCCTAGTCCATGGGAGCTCCTGTAAAAGGACCAGCTGACTGGAGGACCTTCGTGGAGACATCACACAAGAGCATCCGGGTCATGAAGCTGTTACATTGCTCGTCACTGATGTAAGGGTGAGTCTGCACCTCCCCCCAACCCATCCTGTGCATTGAAGGATATCTGTATCATCCCTTCTTCAGCCACAGAGGCAGTAAGGTTTCATACCCCCAACATAGGTTCTGGTTTCACCAGCCGGAGGAGGTTGCTCCCAACCATCTTTCTAGCACATACAGTTCTGAAAAGTATTGTATAAGAAGTCATAATCTAGCCTAACGATTAACTGGCCATTTCTCGGTTGTTGCCGGTGCCACCAGTAACTGTGGTGGGTGCCTCCGGTCACATTGTGCACAAACGTTTGTGATGGACACATCCTATGATACAGACCCTTAAAGGAAAGGCTTGTTTTGGACTCAATAGGGTAAGCTGACCCGTTATTTATTACCATTAATTCCCTTAAAAAACTGAGAAAAAGTGGGTTTTTAACATGTCCATGGACAACAATTCACTGTGGACCATGTTTCTAACCGGACATTGGTGACAGGTCACCGGGTGACATAGGATAATGATGAATGTTGACAGAAATGTAGTGTCTAGCACTAAGGAGCTATTATGTGTGGGGACACGTCTCCACCCTAAAGGATGCTGGCACCTTCTTCATTTGATCTAATTTAACTATTTACTTACCTTTTAACTATAGTTGTTTTCTTCTTCTAAAGTAAAGCACTCTCTTGACATTGATTTCATCATGTGTATTACTGTGTCATACCTAATGTAAGTTACTAACTCCATTCACCAGTGGAGTAAGTTGTCACTGGTCATGAGGCTACAAGCATGGTAGGGAAATACATGACTCGGTCCATGACTGCTTCGCCCTCAGTATGCCATCATCTCCATTAAAACGTACTACTTCACAATTTTGCCACCTACTACCTTGCTACTTCTATTCACTGTGTTACCTTTCACTGCATATACAGGAGATTGCAGTGAGTTGAAAACGTGTTGCTGAAAGATGCTCCTCATGGAACATCCACCTTAACCTTCCATTTATCTGGGCTTGGTAAACCTATAACATTATGTATGCTGATAACAACAAATTCTATTTGCAGCACTGAAAAATAGCAGCAGTTCAGTATGAAGTGCTATCTAAATAAGCATTGGCAAAGCCAATAGTTCCAGCATAGGTTGACCGGCTTTTCGTTTTTTTCAATGCTTAATTTTTGTCATGGATTTCATCAAATTTTATTGTTTGGAAAGCTGCCTGGCCCTCGCCAATGTGTAAAAATAATGGATTGCAGCAAAATAATATTTTGATCTCAAAATTCACACATTGACATAGTACTGGCACTGAAGGGAACTACTTTGTATTCCAATGTGCTCCTTGTGAAAGAGCAGAATGCCATCAATCACAGTGAGGTTATCGAATGGCTGAAGTGGGCTGACCCACTGCCATTGTATGCTGTTGTGTTCAGCGGTACTAGTAAAATTGAAAAAAATATTTCACAATATTAAATATTATATCATATATAATATAGAGATTGTAGTTGTTTAGAAAATAAAATACATTTAGATATGTTGGCTAAGCCAATATTTCAGGTTTTAAAGGAAGATATGGTTTCCATAGGAGGTGAAATGCACACCATCTATGCAGCTCCACTCAATGCCACTCCACTGTATGCCACTCCACTGTATGCTATTCCACTGTATGGTACTCCACTCTATGCCACTACACTCTACACCACACCACTCTACATCGCTCCACTCTACGCCATTATCCTCTACCCCACTCCACTCTATGCCACTCCCCTCCAGTGTACGCCAATCCACTCCACTCTACACTACTTCACTGCATGCTACTCTACTGTATGCAACTCCACTCTACTACACTCAACTCTACGCTATTCCACTCTACACCACTCCACTCTATGCCACTGCACTGTATATCACTCCACTATATGCTATTCCAATCTACGCCACTCCACTCTACACTACTACACTGAATGCAACTACACTCTACCTTATTCCACAGCACTCCACTCCACTCTATGCCACTCCACACTACACAACTGTACACTATTACACTCTACCCCACTCCACTCTATGCCACTCCACTCTACAATACTCCACTGTACACTATTCCACTCTACACCACTCCACTCTACACCAATCCACTGTACTCCACTCCTTTCTACCCCACTCTACTCTATGCTATTCAACCATATGTAACTCCACTCTACTCCACTTTATTGTAAGCTATTCCACTCTATGCAACTCACCTCTATGCCACTCCACTGTACGCCACTCCACTGTACGCCATTCCACTCCACGCAACTCCACTCTGCCCCACTCCAGTGTATGCCACTCCACTCTATGGTACTACACTCTACGCTATTCCACTGTACAACACTCCACTCTATGCTAGTCCGCTATATGACACTCTACTCTACATCACTCCACTGTATACCACTACACTCAACATAATTGCACTCTACACTACTCTACTGTATGCTACTCCAGTGTATGCACTCCAATCTACGGCACTCCACTCTATGCGACTCTTTTACACTGTACACCACTGCAGTCTACCCCACTACACCCTACCCCACACACTGCACTCTACTGTATTCCACTCTACACCACTTCACTCTAAGCCACTCCACTGTAGGTCACTCCCATGTATGCTATTCCACTGCTTACCACTACACTCTATGCTATTCCACTGCATGCAAATACACTCTACCTCCTTCCACTGTACGCCCCTCCACTCTATGCTAATCCACTAAATGCTATTACACTCTACCCTACCCCACGCCACTCTACGCTACTTCACTCTTCACCACTCCACTGTGCTCTATTCCACTGTACTCCACTCCACTCTACACCACTTCACTCTACAACACTCCATGGTACGCTATTCAACTCTGCGCCACTTGAATTCATGCCACTCCACTGTACGCTACTCCACTACATGGTGCTCCACTATACTCTATTCCACTGTACCCAACTACGCTATTAGACTGTCCGGCACTCCACTCTATCCCACTCCATGCCACTGTACTCTAGTAGACGCCACTCCACTGTATGACACTTTACTCCACTATACATTATGCTACGCCACTCCACTCTAAGACACTTCAATCTACAACACTACAATGTACAATACTCTCATCCACTGTACTGTATAACACTCCATATAATGGCACTCCATTCGACGTCACTGGACTCTACAATTTGAAACAACTTTTTTATTAAAAATAAAAAAATAATAAATTCAATAAAGAAACCAAAAGTTGAAACTTAGTTATAGTGAGGAAAACTCTATTTATTCTTTCTATACAAACCAAACTTAAACGACACAAACATTAGAAATTCTAAAGTTATAGTTATGCCTTAAATGTCTAATTTGTTCACCACATTTAAATTACTACAACCTTTTTACTTCTTTTTATAAAAAACAAATAAAATTCACAAAAAACTAGGGCTGGAAAGAAATACATTTAAGCTCAGTAAAAAAATAAGTATGCAGATGTGCAATGTAGATATCCCTTCCTGGGAGGATTCAGTGGCAGGTCATAATTTCACTTCCTGTGATGTGATTGGGTCAAAGGGAAATCATGTGATGTCACTTCCGCTACCTCTAGCATTTTGGTGAATTGACGCCCATGTTAGTTCGCCCTAAGTTGGCAGGGTATGCCCAGACGTGGGTCCCTTGCTCACTTTGCCACTGGATTCAAGCTAGCCTGGCTGATGAGGGCTGTTAGCCCGAAACCGGTCCCAGGATGCTTGTTTCAGGTCCAGGGAAGACATGGCTTGGCAGTTCGGGCTGGGCTGTTCCCATGAGGCACAGGGTCAAGACTGATTTGCATATAGCTGTGTCTGAACTGGGGTGGCCAAGTGAGCTAAAGAACGATGATGGATTCAACCCAGATCTGTGACTGGGGGTGAGTGTCTGAAAAGTTTCAGCGCTCTGTCCATCATCTCCTTGTGTTTGCTTTGTTCGCCCTAAGTTGGCAGGGTATGCCCAGAAGTGGGTCCCTTGCTCACTTTGCCACTGGATTCAAGCTAGCCTGGCTGATGAGGGCTGTTAGCCCGAAACCGGTCCCAGGATGCTTGTTTCCGGTCCAGGGAAGACATGGCTTGGCAGTTCGGGCTGGACTGTTCCCACGAGGCACAGGGTCAAGACTCCCTCAGAGACCATGAAGCACAATCTTGCTATCTAATCAATATGTTTTACTCCATATATGTAGTTTTTTTTTTTTTTCGTCGTACTGTCTGTCTGTGTCAGTCCAGGTGCGGTTCTATCATTTATCGTACATCATAAATTACCATCACGGCAATTACGAGAGGCATAAAACGACCGTGCATGCCTTTGATTGCTCACAATGAGAACGACAACAAACAAAAAATCACTTTCGTAAGGTCGTCAAGTTTTTAAAGGGTAATGTCACGTGGTGACATTTTGTTTTTAACTTGCACCAGGCACTGACTATGTCACAACTTGATGTGTCTGAGTAAGGCATGAATAGCTTTCTTAACCGTACACGGTTAAGCAGGTGAGAGCTTTGTGGACACCATGGATGAGTGATTGGTTACATGGATGAGTGATTTCGTTGCATTGCGGTCTCAAGAATTCACCTACATCGCATGGAGTAGGTTGTACTCGATAATGCTGTTTTTCATTTCTATTACAGATACCATGTGATCATTGGATCGTATGTATTAACTTTGCCTGCTTAATAATTGCAGCACCACTTTTTCCCTATTTTAGGTCACTTTAGGAGTGGTACAATACAGGGCTGGACCCTGTTTGTCCTGAAGAAGAGCACTGGGGAAGCTCGAAACTAGTTGACGTCCACTAGGGACCCCTGACCCATTGCAGACAGGAACCCTAGAGACCGACCCCGTTTTTAATATATCGGCTAGGAGCCAGAATAAATCTATTTCGCCCACTAGCTAGATATTTTTAATTCACCCACTCCACTCTCAACACCGCACTACACATAGTCACTCACAATAAGTGCTCCTACGTAGTGTCGCAAGTCGTAGCACGCCCCAACCCACAGCGGGTTGGGATGGCCCCTATGATGAAGCATGTCACCATGGGAAAACCCTGGTGAGTGAGGGGACTCAAGAAAGGACATTTTTCCTTTCTTGCTTTTTTCTGACTCTCACTGAGCGGAAAACCTATTTTGTACAAATTGGCTAGGTTCTTTATCCGAGACTTCGGATTTTTGTGGGCTTTTGATTATATTAGGAGGGTGGACCTAGCGTATCCCTCTTTCTCCCCCCGTTTTCTGATCTTCTGTTCCCATGAGGCACAGGGTCAAGACTGATTTGCATATAGCTGTGCCTGAACTGGGGTGGCGAAGTGAGCTAAAGAACTATGATGGATTCAACCCAGATCTGTGACTAGGGGGTGAGTGTCTGAAAAGTTTCAGCGCTCCGTCCATCATCTCCTTGTGTTTGCTTAGTCTTTACATAAAGAAATGATATTTAAGTGGGTGTACGTGTGTGATAGTGGTACAGTGTACAGAGCAGCTTGTTTAGATATTGCTTAATGTTGTTCCTTGGGCTAATTAACCGTGCTCCCACATTTGGAAAGTAATTGGTACTGGATCACAGGGAGATAAAGATCTTTTCCCAGTGTCCTTTATTATGGTCAAGGGGAGAAGGAAACCCAGGTTTCCAGGCAATAGTCGGCAACAGCCGCCTGACTACAGGATTCCTTTAGTGTTCGGCAAAAACTCATTCCAGCAAACATGCAGTTTCCCCGCCTCATTTAGAGGTGGGTGGAGCACCAGGTGTCCAACAGCGGAACCTCGGCTGGCTCTGACACTGGAAACTTTCCTAGCGGCCCTTCCACCAGAAGGCTCGGGGTACAGTCAGTGCTTTACATTTAAATATAGAAGTGCAGATACTCCTTGTCCTAGAGTACCTGTTTGCTGCTGAGACGTGCCAGTACTCTCCCATTAAAAGCACTGAAGCAGTGCTGAGAAGTGCCAGTACCCTCCCATTAAAAGCATTGAAGCAGTGCTGAGAAGTGCCAGTACCCTCCCATTAAAAGCATTGGAGCAGTGTTCAGAAGTGCCAGTACCCTCCCATTAAAAGCATTGGAGCAGTGTTCAGAAGTGCCAGTACCCTCCCATTAACAGCACTGAAGCGGTGCTGAGAAGTGCCAGTACTCTCCCATTAAAGCACTGAAGCAGTGCTGAGAAGTGCCAGTACTCTCCCATTAATGCACTGAAACAGTGCTGAGAAGTGTCAGTACTCTCCCTTTAAAAGCGTAGGAGCGGTGCTCAAAACAAGTGCCAGTATTCTCCCATTAACAGCAGTGCCAGTACTCTCCCATTAAAGAACTGAAGCAGTGCTGAGAAGTGCCAGTACTCTCCCATTGAAAGCACTGAAGCGGTGCAGAGAAGTGTCAGTAATCTCCCATTAAAGCACTGAAGTGGTGCTGAGAAGGGCCAGTACTCTCCCATTAAAGCACTGAAGCAATGCTGAGAAACGCCTGTACTCTCCCATTAAAAGCACTGAAGCAGTGCTGATGAGTGCCAGTAATCTCCCATTAAAAGCATTGGAGGGGTGCTGAGAAGTTCCAGTACTTTCCCATTAAAAGCATTGGAGTGGTGCTGAGAAGTGCCAGTACTCTCCCATTAAATGCTTAGGAGCGCTGCTCAGAAGTGCCAGTACTCTCCCATTAACAGCACTGAAGAGAAGTGCATTGCTGAGAAGTGTCAGTGCTCGCCCATTACAACCAATGAAGCGATGCTAAGAAGTGCCAGTACTCTCCCATTAAAAGCAATGAAGCAGTGCTGAGAAGTGCCCATACTCTCCCATTAAAAGCACTGGAACGGTGATGAGAAGTGCAGTTACTCTCCCATGAAAAGCATTGGACAGGTGCTCAGAAGTGCCAGGACTCTCCCATTAAAAACACTGAAGCAGTGCTGTGAAGTGCCCCTACTCTCCCATTAAAGCATTGGTGCGGTGCTCAGAAGTGCCAGTACTCTCCCATTAACAGCACTGAAGCAGTGC
The DNA here is from genome assembly GCA_963921515.1 of Calotriton arnoldi. Taxonomy (NCBI): domain Eukaryota; kingdom Metazoa; phylum Chordata; class Amphibia; order Caudata; family Salamandridae; genus Calotriton; species Calotriton arnoldi. Next base: position 82,390 of record CAWUFW010002702.1, on the reverse strand, counting down.
TGGGAAGTGTAAGTAGTCTCCCATTAACAGCACTGAAGCAGTGCTGAGAAGTGCCAATACCCTCCCATTAAAAGCACAGAAGCAGTGCCGAGAAGTTCCAGTGCTCTCCCAGTAAAAACCCTTGAGCGATGCTGAGAAGTGGCAAGGAAATCCCTTCCCGTTTTAAAAAGTGCAGGTACTGAGTTCCTGATAGTACTTGCCTATTTAAAGTACTCAGGAACAGGTTGCAGTGGTGGAAGGCCCGACCTATTTAGGGTGTGGTCCTACCACTGGTTTTCCCCCATCTGCGGTAGGTGCAGCCAGGCAGGAAATTCCAAGAAGAGCTGGGAGCAAACTTCTGTCAAGTCAGGGAGATTTGTTTTTTGTTCTGTAGGGTAACTGTAGCGGGAAACACCTAGTTTTGGTGGTTTCTTTCTGCAAAACAACAAATCGCCCAAAGAGTGCCACCAAAACATGGCAGTTCGTCCAGCAGTTAATATTTTTTGGCCTGAGTGCTGCTGTCACATTGATGAGAGCAGTTTCAACATTAACAATCTGAAGCACAGATGGAGGGTTCAAAATAGCAGTGGCGGCTGCTACAGAACAGAAGTGGTGAGGAGGAGAGAGAACAAAAGAAACGATCACTTACCTGCCAGCAGCCACCTCTCCTCCGTCCTCTTCTGTTCCTGTCAACTCCCGGCAGCACACAGGCTCCCAGACTCTCCTAAGCCAATCATGACGCTGCAGTCATGCTGGTAATAGTATTACCAGCATGACAGAGGCATCGCGATTGGTCTGAGCAGCCTTGTTTGCCGCTCAGATAGTGCCTGGGAGCCTGGGACTGTTCTCCACCCGGCTGTTCAACACAGCCGGGTGGAGAAATGCTAAGTGTGCACGTCAGTTTGGCCGTCCTGAGACGGCCGGCCAAACCGTCATGTGTACTTATGGTACCCACCACTCCTCCTCCCTGCTCCGTGATGACAGCCCAGCCCTGCCCCCGCCCTAAACTGGCTCAGTAATAAAAAATATAATGATAATAACATTGTGTTATTATCATTTCATTTTTCCTTTTTGCACTGCTCAGAGAGAAGTGGGGCGATGCTCCTCCCTCTTACGGAGGAGCCGCCGCTGCAATATAGGCAGCTAAAGGCCTCCGGCATCTCTTACGGTTCGCAGCCAAAATGACCTCGTGCCCTGCCTAACAAATGGATCAAAGGCTCCTAGGGTAGAGGTGTGAGTGCAAGAATACGCAAAACTTGAATTACAGGTATGCAAAATTGTTATTAATGAACAATTCCTTATATTTTATTTCTTGGCCCTGGTGTAGATTATGGAATTTCCTGTTTTTCTCATATTTGCGCCCTGCATAGTTTTAACCGAGACTTCAATATTTCCTCACGACGTGGTAACTGGCACTTAAAACGGATATGACGTTTTTTCGCAAGTTACCTGTAAAGTCTTTCTCCTTGTGACTTTTAAAGTGGATGGAGGTTGGTTGGTGATCTATGCCCTGTCGAGCAACCTTAAGAAGGGAGTCAAAGCCCCAATTTTAAGGAAAAAAGAGACATGCCGAAATGTTTGGAATCTTAAATCCTACAGCCGTGAAGTTGCTGTTTTTCCAACCAGAATAAGGCATTTTAAGGGAAATGTGAATATATGCAGTGTAGATCTTCTTTGAAATGTAGAGAACCCTTGAATCTGGGTGCCATTGACTCTTCATTCGGGAGTCTGACTATCAGGGGGGTGGGGTACATTTTCATAAACTCTCCCCCGTTAATGAAAATGTACACCAGGCAACTCATACAGAACCGCTGCCATAATTTTAACAATTGTTTTTGACAGGTGACATCTGTTTCCTCCAAGATGCTAATACCTGGGACATGAAGCCATAAGAATTCAAACACAAACTCACATGGCAGTGAAATAACACACTTCACATGTGAGTTATAGCCACAGGCCGAGGAGAGCATGAACGAACCCGAAATGATTAATGGAATAGTTTTACTGCCATATTTCTCCTATGACTATCACAGCGCGTATTTGCACATTTCTAGTGATACTTTTCAGTGAAAGTATTCCTTTTTATTTTCCAATTGCGCCTTTGATAAGCTTTCAATCTATGTTTTTCTCTCGTGCCCTTTATTAGCTCGGAGGCATCTCAATTGTAATGTTTCCATGACTCCCTTCCTAATCCCTACATACTCCCCTACCCCACATCCAGCCGCCAGTCACGTTTCACTACTTTTTTTTTACCTACTATTCAACCTTTTATTTTATTTTGCACTGAGTGCTTTTCATTCTAAGGTGCAGAGATGTCCCCACATCAAGGGGTGACTTTTTAGCCAGTCCTGGTTTTTCAGTCAACAGCACAAGATGTCAGCGGAGGGAGAAAGCTGCTACACCCCTCTTAGCAAGGCTGCTCTTCTGGTGGTCCGCACTCCAGGAACACAGCTTTCTTATCCAGTAGCGGCTGCCACAGAGTTGTACAGGTGAGGCGGCGGAAGGGGGGAGTAGAAAAAGAAATGTCACTTACCTGGCTGACGGCTGCGCCTCTCCTCTGTCCTCTTCTGTTCCTTCCAGAAGCAGGAAGCCAATCACGACATTCCTGTCACCAGCATGATAGCAGCACTGTGATTGGTCTGAGCGCCCTGGTTCGACGTTCAGACAGGGAGTGGGAGCCTGTGCATGTTCTCCACCCAGGCTGTGCAATACAGCCGGGTGGATAACATGCCAAGTGCGCATGACTGTTTGGCTGGCCCAAAACGGCCAGCCAAACCATTATGCGCACTTAAGTGCACCAACTCCTCACCCTGCTGGCTGTGACGACAGCCAAGTCCCGCCCCGTGAAACTGCCTCAGTACGGGAAGACAGAATGATAATAACATTGTGTTATTATCGTTTTATTTTTCCTTTTTCCACTGCTCAGTAAGCAGTGGGGCAGCGCTCCTCCGCCTTAGCGGAGGAGCCGCCAATTGTCTTATCCTCCTAGTATATCTCGCCTCCTGCAGGGCCATTCACTCTCCTTCCCCCCATAAGTAGCCAGGAAGGCTTCTAGGTGCTAGGTAGATGCACAGCTCTCCAGCAAATTGAGGACACTTCAAGTGATGTCCCCTCACTTCTGAGAGACTGGCTGTTGGACAGATGACAGCCTTAGGTCACAGTAGGTCTTCGAGTTCTCTGTAGAGCACTGCCTTCCTTGGTCAAGAAGAACTTGGGACTGGAATAAAGTGAGATGCTTTCGGTCCCACCTTTATACTGATTTCGCAGACAGGGGCTGTTGATCCACTTCCCAAAGTCCAGGAAACATTTCAGGGTGGTTGGTTCCTTTACAAATTTCATTTTCCGGCTGCGGTGCAGACACAGTCTTTGTGAAAGGTGATGGCCCTCACAGCCAGTACTGATGATGACAGCAGGCAGGGATACCTAAAACATGAGAACAATGAATTGTGAAATATCTTCACCTGGCTGTCATCAGCCTTCGTGAACTAGCACTCAGGTAGAGAAAAAAGGGGACAGGCCCTGTCTAAAAACTTCCCTCTAACAACAGAATCTGCTGTATCATCCCAATTGCCCTAAAAATTTCAAAATGGTGGTGTTCATGAAGAACTAATCAGCAATCCCCTGCTAAAGAGGTTCTCTGAGAATATTTAGACAGCCCAGTCTCCATCTTTCCACAATTTAATGTCTCTTAAGATTCAGGAATTCAGGCCATGTGCGTCCACTCTCTAGGGAAGTTAGACTCCAGTCTCCATAATGTGAAAATAGGGCCAGGCCAAAACGAATCCCATTGGTCTCAGCAACCATACACTCACTCAACCAAAAAGTCCTGCTGACATTTAGACTTCACATACACGCACTCTACATGCACACGGCACGTCAGTGCAAGAGTCTTGGTGCCCACATATAAACATAATGTTACATGAGTGGGGCCTGTAGGCAAAGGGCTCTGTGTGAACCAGCAAAAAAGGTCTATTCAGTACTGTAGCTCAATACAGTATACTACCTTGCCACCGCTTTATGTCAGCAGCCCAGGACACCAACACAATCCTAGTTGAGCAAGAAGATACAGTTGGTGAGCCCTTTCAGATCACAGAACAGGTTGTGGACTTCAGATTCATCATGGACAAGCTTAGGCATCAGTGTGCAAACCAGACAATATATTAGCTGGGCCAAGGAAAAGTCAGAATACAAGTTTCACATGCAGTTGGGTAACTAAAGGCAGGGGTACACCCCCGTTTGCCATGCAGGTGAAATTAACATCCCAAAAATCCCAGTCGCCCCCCACCATGTGCCTGTAACTCTGTCATCATTTGCGAGAAACTATGTCTAAATAACGCTCTGCCATTAGGAAACTCTTTGTCTTTTAGCAACAAAGCCTTATGTAGGCCATTTGTAGCATTGTGGCTACTTCACACTGATGACAAGCATTTTGGGGCAGAAAACAGCTGGGCAAGCTAGGAGACATAATGCTGACATGGAACCTGTGGGGACTTTGGGGCATATTATCAAGGGCTTTATCGCCGATTTAGCGGCACTTTTTGCCGCTAAATCGGCGATATTTTTAACGCCCTATTACCAAGCTGTCGCTAACAGGCGTTAGCGACAGCTTTCAGGCGTTAGAGGCTGGGAATTACATCGCCTTGCATGTCAGCGATATTTATCGCTAATGACATGCAAGGTAGGCGTTCCCAACCTAACAGCGACTGAAAACAGTCGCTAACATCGCTATCGCCTATTAGCAATAACCGCGAGGCGATAAAAATACGCGCGCTAACCGCGATTAGCGCTGGTTTTTAGAACTGGTAAAAGCATGACTTAACAATAATAGTCAATGGGAGGTGGATTGCAAGGTTAAGTCCCCAGCATTAGCGCGAGGAATCTATCGCTGGATTTCTCGCGTTATTGCTGGGTTTCGCCGCTATCGCTGGATATTTTATCGCATTGGAGATAAACCTTGCTAATAGCATGTTATCTCCGCGGTAATATCCAGCGATAGCCGGCGATAGAAAAACGCGCGCTAAGCAAGCTTTGCGATAATTATCGCAGGTTCTTGCTAATATGCCCCTTTGTTCCTTTTCTCTGCCTCTAAGTACCTGTCTTAACTTGTTAGTTTTCTTCCTTTGATAGCCTCACATCGTGTAACTGACATGGCCCCCTTCTAATTTCGAAACATAGAAACTATCAACACATAACTAGAGTGTACACCAAATGTAATTATCGTTGAGGTAAATTTGACAATCTAGTCCACAGGTTGTCAATGTTGGTATTGCGCTAGAAAATATGACAAAAGTTCATTTGAGATATGGCAGAATATATAATGCTTATCCTTGGAGTTACCTGGTACATGCAATTCATTAATACATCATCTTTGGAATTCATATGATGATGTGAAGTGGCCACAATGTAATGAGGTGAAGTTTCTTCAATGCTTCATTAAAAGCTTTATTCAATAGCCAACATGTGTATCATCCTCTTATGGCTTCTGAGCCTAGAGCTTTCTCAAGGGTTGAACACTTGAAACTGATGTTGTTCTTAAGCTTGTTTTCTTGGTAAATAGTCCAGTTTTGCATCATGAATTGCAGTTAGGTAAGAAAGATCAGGATGCGGTCTAGTAATAAAAGGTCCATCTGCCTAGTCGTTGCGGGACACAAAACAAACAACTTTTGTCATAGGCCATTAGAGGGTGAACCATTTGGTGCATGTTAATGGGTGTGCACCCCTGCCCTGAGTGTCCAACTATACTGCTGCCTGGATCCCTAATGCTGATTTTTTTTGACAGAGGCAAACACGTATCATGCGTGTGCGCCATGACATAGGCCTGTCTCTAGGATTGCCATCTTGTAGGACTGGGAAGGGCGCCCAAATCGCCACCCTCATAGCGATAAAAGGCTACTGCCTTCACCAGGAGTTTAACAGCACAGGTGTGTTGGTGGCAGCATACCGTGTAGTGACCAATAGGAGTGAACAGGTCCTTTTTAACCCGTATCACTCGAGTGAGGCTTACAGGCTCACTCAGTTAAAGATCTGCTGCTATTTGCTTAGCTCACCATTGGCCTACATTGCTGTAGAGTGCTGCGCAGTGCATGCGTTGCGTATCTGTGCTGAGTGTATGTGTGCCTGGGAAGGGTACAATACAGGGAAAATGCAGTACCGTGCAGTGTGTGCATGCTAAATGCATGTGCTGGATGTATGTGTGACTATGAGTGACACAATACATGAAGGGTGTAGTGCCGTGCAGTATGTGCATGTCAAATGTATGCTCTGGATGTACGTGTGCCTATTAGTGGTACAGTACAGTAAGGATACAGTGTTGTGCAGTCTGTGTTTGCTGTATACATGCACTGAGTGTATTTGTGCCTGTGAATGGTACAATGGATGGAGGAGCTTGGGTTCCATTTTGGAAAACCCTGGCTTACATGGTGAAACATGAGGAGAGGAGGTAGAGTAATTCGCCCAGACAGATTTGTGTATTGCTGCATTCCTGTAAGCCGGGTGGGACACAGGCTGGAGAGGGGAGAGACACCCTGCCCCAGTACACTTCAGAGGGCACTCTTTGATGTAGTGAGAGATCACAAGGAAGTGGCCTGGACACATCTCAGGAAGGAGAGGGACTGATAAGAGAATCATAAATAGTATTTCTGGGCCCTGGACTAGCCTTTTAATACACATATCACTGTGGCTGACATCCAAGTGTGAACTCTAGTCACTCCCATGGCCTGTGTTGTGGGGCTATCAGAGTCACTCCTGCTGTGACAGGCTGCATTCAAGAGGAAGAGAGGGCCGAGGAGTCAGCACTTCAAAAGAAGCAGACTCCCAACATAAAACTTAAAAGACACAGACACTAAATCACTTTTGGTGTCTGGAAATGCGCTATAAGAAGGGGAGCTTGAGACCCCAAAAATGATCATGTACCAAACAGCCAGACAGGCTGTGTGAGGAGTGGAAGCTCTGCAACACTTCTGCCTGTGACCAAGACTGGGGGCCAAGGCCTGCTAGTCTCTCTGCGGGGTGAGGGGACATCATCCAGGGAATCAAAGACCACCTGCCCTGGAGCCTGGAGCACCATCGCCTGCCTGTTTGCCAAGACCAGTGTGCCCTCTGAGGTAGAGGAGAACACTGTAGGGAGTGAGGTCCAGTGAGGAACCCTGTTGAGTGGACTCCCATTGTGAGGTGGAAGGAAACAGCTGCTACACCGATCTGATCATCGCCCATGTGCAGCACAAAGACGGTGACCCCCGTATACTAGGGGTGGGCTTCTGTGAAGTGAGCCGTGGTGAATGCTGTGCTGATCGGGCCGGAGCCCGTGTGCAGCTACAGATAGACAACCCTGTATGCTAGGAGGGGCTGCCGCAACGTAGTCTTTGCTGAACGCTGTGCTTGTCAGGCCAGAGCTCATGTGCAGCTAAGGATCAGCAACCCCATATATCAGGAGGGGCTGCTGCCAGTTAACTATGCAGAAGGCGCGCCAAAGGCAAGCCCGTCTGCGCCCGTCCGCGCACGATCCGCGCACAGCGCCAGCCATGCTGTGCGTGATTTGGGAAGACTTTGTTATTCGAGCCGGACATTGCGGGAGATAGGTGAGAATGGTGGTATTAGGGTAGAACTGCCTCCAACTGAGGACCTGGCTAACCCAAGGCTTGATTGTCCTAGGAAAGAGGCACTGGTCTGTGGGCTACTTAACGTTAGATCTCTCCCTAAACATGTCACAGAGATCCAACTGCTCACTGAAATACATCACCTTGACATGTTACTTATGACAGAGACCTGGACCTATCCTGATTCTGCTCTTGAACCAGGATTGGCGTGTCCTCCAGGTTATAAGTTTTTTCACAAGCCCAGAACCATAGGCAGAGGCGGTGGGGTGGGTCTCATGTTTAGAGAAGGATGGGATTTTGTCCCCTTGGATATTGATGCTGTAGAGGGTTTCGAGCTGTTGGGGTTCTCCTTAAAAGACCCGAGGGGGCATTTATTAGATGGTATAGTATGCTATAGGCCCCCTGGTGCGGTCAACCTATCTCAATTGCAGGTGCTGATTGATGTTTTTAATAATATGGCTGTCACTCATTCGAGACTGCTGATTGCAGGGGATTTTAATCTCTGGCTAAATGGGACCCTAGATACAGGACTTAATACTCTTCTCCAATCCTGTGAAAGTCTGGGTTTGCTCCAGGGAGTAACCGGATCTACACACATGGGAGGGCACTTGCTTGACCTTGTTTTTAGTGAGGAAGGGGTCATTGACCATATGGAGGTGCTTCCCGTAGATTGGACTGACCACCATTTGGTTAAATTTCGGACGGTCATCCCCAGTCGAGGAGCTCCTGTTCTGAGGGATGTCAGGAGTTTCGTGGGAAGGGATTGGAGGAGGTTAATGGAAAAGGCGTCACAGTCACCTACGTTCTCTATTAATGGGGATTTGGATATGCTTAGGTCAGTGGAGGAGAATTATACGGACTTTTGCAATCTCATTTCCTCATTTGTTAATGAAATTGCCCCTTTTAAAAATTGTAAAAACAGGGGTAGACCTTCTGCTAGGTGGTTCAACGAAAAACTAAAAGCCCTGAAATTAAAATGCAAACAGGCAGAAAGGAAGTGGAGAAAGTACTACATGAATGAGGATAAGATCGCCTGGAAAGCGGCTATTTCTCTCTATAAGAAATAAATTTTTGCTGCGAAGCAGGAATATTTTGCAGAGCTTATCTTGAAATCACTGAATAAGTCTAAATGTATCTTTAAAATCATTGATGACTTTACTAATCCTCAGTGCTTACAAAATGAGGTTCAGCCTACTCAAGATCTCTGTGACAGTTTGGCTACTTTTTTTAATGATAAGATTAGAACGATCATCTCAGGTCTCAAAAAGAACCTCTCTGGGGGGACAGAGGCTGTGACTCCAGGGGCAGCTATTCCGTTTGTCGATACGGGAGGGGTGCCTGGCGCAGGAACACAGATTGGTGAAGGGACCGATAAACAGTTCTTGGACCATTTCGAGTTCCTTTCGGATGAGGAATTTTATAGGCTTGCTATGGGTGTTTCTTCGGGCTCTCCTTTGCATCCCCTTCCTCATAAAATCTGGAAGGAATTTGCTTCAGAACTTTTCCCCAGACTCCAACAGATATGTAACCAATCACTATCTAGTGGAGCTGTACCATCTGGCTGGAAACAGGCGGTAGTTATGCCACTCTTGAAGAAGGCCACTCTTGATCCAACCTGTCCGGGTAACTATCGGCCCATCTCTCTCCTCCCCTATCCAGTGAAGATCCTTGAACGTTTGGTTAGCAAATCTCTGTCAGTTTTTATGGAACGTAACAACTGTCTGGCAGATGTACAATTCTGCTTCCGTCCAGAACACGGAACATAGTCAGCCTTGGTGACCGTGCTGGATGATTTGCGTCTGTTGGCAGACAGGGGACAATCAGCAATACTTATTTTGCTTGACCTGTCTGCCGCTTTCGACACGGTCAACCATGACATTTTGCTAACACGTTTAGAGGAGGTGGGAGTAGTGGGCACTGCCCTGGACTGGTTACGATCCTACTTATCTGGCAGGTGTCAGGCAGTGGCCCTTCCCCCTTTCCAGTCAGCCTTTACTAACATCTGTCATGGAGTTCCACAAGGATCCGCCATCAGCCCAATTTTATTTAACATCTACTTGAGCCCACTGATTAATATCATTCGGGCTCATAATGTAAAATTGGTGAATTATGCTGATGATACTCAGATTATTATTTCTCTTGATGAAACGTCGCCCAACGCCCCGGAGGATTTTCATGCATGTATGCATGACACTGCGCAGTGGCTACGTAACAACTCTTTGCAATTCAATTCGGATAAAACCGAAATTGTACACTGCGCAGTTGGGAAGGTCCATCAGCCTCTTCCTCACAACTTCTGGCCCCTTGGCTCATCTACTACTTTGGCGCCATCTAAGACGGTGCGAAATTTGGGAGTTATGTTCAATGCCAACCTATCTCTGGAGACGCAAGTGAACAAGTTGGTGGGGTGCTGTTTTGGCCTCATTAGGGCTCTGAGAAAGATTCTTCCGTTGCTCCCAATTTCGGCCAGAGCCTTGGTTGTTCAAGGCGCCATCCTAAGTAGACTTGACTATTGTAATGCTCTGCTGTTGGAGTCCCCAAAGTATTTGATACAGAGACTGCAGCGTGTCCAGAACACGGCTGCGAAACTGGCCTTGTCTAGACCTCGAAGCTCTTCTGCTTCAATGTGCCTATCGGAGCTACATTGGCTCCCTGTGCAGCAAAGAATCTATTTTAAATCCCTTTGTAGGGCATTACATGAACTCGGTCCTAGACCGTTGCAGAAGAAATTGGTCTGGTATACTCCTACCCGGACCCTTCGCTCCTCTTCTGCTTACTTGGCAAAGATACCCAGGTTCAATAAGGTCAGATCGGGAGGAAGGTCTTTTAGTGTTGCTGCTGCAAAGCTCTGGAACACACTCCCAACTGAAATCAGACAATGCAGTACCCTGTCTTTGTTTAGGAAAAGGATCAAAACGTGGCTGTTCCCCAGATAGTGTTCCTGTCTTTCTTTTGAGCAATGTTTTCTTTAGGTTCTGTCCTTTCTTGCCTGACGTTGGTTTGTATACATGTACTTTTAGCGCCAGGGTACCCGTAGGGTGTTTGTTGCGCTTTATAAATGTCATATACAATACAATATTGTGCCGATCTGGAGGCGCGGCCGGCACCGGTAAGAGCAGTGGGGCGGGGCAGGGTGGAGAATGGGAAGTCAACAGATGACAAGATTGTCAAAATGAAATAAAAAAATAAAATAAAACCACTTACCTTGCGCTGGCCGCATCGCTGTGTTGGCAATAAAGGGAGCGCAAAAGTAAGTGGTTTTATTTATTTTTTATTTAATTTTACCTATCCCGTCGTCTGTCGACTTCCTCCCCCACCCCGCCCTGCCCCAGCCCCACCACCCTACCGCTCTTACCTGTGCCGGCCGCACCTGCCGATCGGGCTAGAGCCCTGCACAGCTGAGGATCGGCAACCCCATATGCCAGGATGGGCTGCCTTGCAGACACCTGGTGTGCCAAGCAGGTTGGTGCCCGGGTACAGTAAGGATGCGATGGCCCCGTATGCCAGAGCAGGACACCAAAACTAATCAGAAGTGTGTGCTGTCCCAGAGCATGGAGGAGTGAGGGCCCAAAGGAAGCCCCCCGTTTATCTAGTCCAGGCTAGGGATCAGCACTGGAAGCTTCTCATCATCTTCCCCCCGTTGTGGGAGACACCAAAAAGACTTACCTGCAATGAGGAGCCGCAAGAAGCCTCCTGTCACCACAGGAGTACGACTGCCGGGCTAAATGTAGTCAACTCTCCTAGACCAGCTGCTGCCACTCTGACACCCGCAGAGGGGATGTGCTCAAGGACTCCAGACACTCAGATTCTGCAGGTGTTTGTAAGACTGAATTTGGGCCAGTCAGCCTCAGGGGAACTTGCTGACTAGAATAGTGCTCCAGTGCTAGAACGCTTTTGACTTTAGAACAGAGTCAGAGTGGACACTTGACACTCGGACTACTAGTGGGGAATACCCAGGATATTGCCAACAGTGAATAGGGAATAACCCTTATCGCTAGAGTGAAGAGGAAGTGGGACCAGGAATCGTCAAGGAAACACTAGGGTCCCGACCTCACGGGGATTGTGTAGTTGTTTGTGAATATCGTATTTTACGTTTGTGTTGTTAGCAGTATAAATAAAATATTTCTCTTTTTCATACAAGTGAGTATTTGGCTAGACAAAGAATTATTGTTGCTGCAGCGCGCATTTTGAGTTGCGAGCCTGTGTAAACTCCCCTGTGTCTACCTCCCACCAAGAGGGAGCCTTGGACTGCTCGGCCCATGCTATTCCTAAGAGTCTAGTGCTGAAGGGGTACTTGGCCCAGTTGCTCAGAGTCATAGTAGGTCAAGTCCTGGGACATCAGGAGTAAAAGACCTCAACCCCCATAGTTGAGCCCAGTAACCCCTGTTTGCCCCGGGGCCCTCTAAAAGGGGTTCTGACACTCTAGTTATGTGTTGATAGTTGTAGCGGTACTTAGAATTGTTTTGCAACAGGTAAACCAAACATACCCAAAGCAAACAAACTCAAAGAGTGTGCCCCTCCTCACCTGGAGTCATCTGACTGCTGCTCCAATGAAAAATGCCCTATGCTGGGGACAACTAAAACACGATATGTCATGACTGGCAGTTACAATCAACAATCAATGCATGCCTTTTGCTCAATACTTCATTGATGCTTACATTAACGAATGTCTGACATTGACTGTCCTTTCGCCCCTCTCTCTGGATAGATTGTATAAGCTCCTGCAATGAGCTAAAGCTGCCTCTAGCCAGACCTAACAACTACACTGAACATGTTCTGAAACCTGACTGCAGCTCTTGTTCACCCACCTGCACCCCCACAATCCGTGGGATGTCTGAGTATACTTGGCCTGCTCGAAGCGTTCTTATGTTGCCCTTCTGGGCGATGTATGTAAAATACCACATAGAACGACTCAAACTTTAATTTTGAAGAACTGACATTGATTTCACAAATACAGTGTTGTTAGGTGAAAAAGAAAGATGTGCCATGAAAAAAGTTAAGAAATAGACAATTGCTCTTTTAAAAGATCGCAGCTGTTTTTGATACAAACCTCGGCCCTGGCGCCTGCTCTCTAGTCCTTTGTTCATGAACATTTCAAAGCAGGGCTGGTATTTGCATCTACACTGTCGGTCGTGATTTAAGCATCAGCCAATCCGTTCAATTAACAGAGCGCAATGCGCAGACATATGACTTTTCTTATTCAAATAAACCGAGACAGGCTCAGGCAGCCAGGCATAGGGGCATTGTGTGAGATGTAAAGGGCAAATCTCCTCGTTTTAAGCAGTGTATGCATATCTCTCCTGGCCAAGCCCCAGACTCAAAGGCAGCTCCTCGGCATGCTGCAATGAAGCGAGGAATTACCATACACGGTCTTTTTTTAAATTAACTCCTCCATTTTCATACATTTTCCATTTTTTAAGTCTATTCAGTTTTCTCCCGCATCGCTGACCTTCAAAGGACTTTAAAAAGGCTTCTGCTTTATAGCTGTTCTCATCTCTTATATCTAAACACTGGAGGGGGATTTTCCCCTTCTGTTGCAACACACTTTCAGCAAACCTTTCTTTTATGAAGTCTTGGAAAACCTCCCCCATCTCCAACTTTTAAAAATAAAAAATGGGAATTTTTGCGTTTAATTTTAAAAATTCGGCCACTAGGACCACATAAAATAATTGCAATACAAATATTATAAAACATACAGAGATAAAAAAAAACTACAATGTGATAAGTAATAGGGGCCTTCCTTTTAAAATAGTATTTAAAAGAACCATAATAATATTACTATAAAATGCCCAATTAAAACTTCTGGGTGCCAACTACAATAAAAAAAATATCAACTCCATTCTGAGGGAGATAACAGCTTTCTGCGTAATATCCACATGGCTCGAAGAAACTTAGCAACTGGAATAGCAGAAGATAAGCTGGAATCCGACCTCAAGATACGGAGAGCCGCTAGGTGACAATGCTGCCCTAGTTGTCTACAAACTGGAACTATCCGGTGTCTACGAGATCTTACATACTCAGGGAAAGCAAAAAGGACATGGGATACATCTTCAATCACAGTAGGGCAGCAGGGGCAGGAGTCTAAAGCCCCTGCAGTCCAGTGCTTTGTGAAAGCCCTCAACAGGAGAGTCCCTGCTCTAAATTGAAAATACACCTTTCTGTCACTTGGGACAGTCACTTGATCCCAATATGCCTCATATCCTATCTGGTCCTTAATATCCAGAAACTCTTGTGATGTTCTAGGGAGAGCTATTCTGCATTGAACTTGGCCTCTATTGCCATTCAATAAAACTTTTTTCAGGGCCGATTTAGATGGAAAAATAGTAGTGCTTGGGTTCTCCCAGAGCTCAGGAGCCCCAATGTCATATAATAACTCCTTGATGTGCAAAAACCAAGGAAATTTAACAGAATGGGCGGCCGAGATGAGATCCTGTGCGGCCGAGGGATAGTGTGCGAGTTCTGGCCTGGACCAGACTCGTCTCCAGTATAACAAGGGGCGAAGTCTAGCTTTGTCATGTATACTTCTGACACCCAAATCCGAACAAAGTGGTACAAGAGGAGTACTGGCGGGGAGAGATGCTACTTTACGATAACATTTATTTGCGGTACTAGTTAGTGCATCTATGTTTACATGTCCCCACAGCTCAGCCCCATAGAAAACAGACTCCAAGACCCTGGACTCACATAACTGGAGAGCAGGCCTCATAGGCTTCGTAAAAGAGGCATTATACTCTTTATGAATTGCCCCCGATAGTTGTTTAAGATTTAAAACTGATTTTATCCAGTGAGGCTTCCAAGACATATTATTACTAAAGATGATACCCACCTACGTGAAGCTGTGTACAATTTCTTAAAGTTACTTCCCCCAGTTCTATTCCCTTTTTGAAAGTTTTGTTGGGGCTAAATGTCATCAGCTTAGTTTTGGTCATATTGATGTCCAGGCCCGTGTCTGTTCAAAATTCTTCAAAGGCCGTCAGAAGTTTCTGAAGGCCACTCACTGACACCTCTTATATTTTGTCCTTTGTAGTCACTTCATTTGTCTCTCCTCACCTTCCGCCATTCTCGATGGACCGGTCAGGGGAAAGCTCAACGCCCTCAGAAAGGTACAAAAGCAGGGAGCAACATTATAAGAAGCTGTGTATATTTTGAAGAGATAATTATCGAATAGATAAGATCAGACACTGATGTGTTCCAATTTAATTGGATGCAATAATGATCACATGTTCCTAATTTTTGGGGAATAGCATGCTGATCTTGGTGCTTACTGACCCAATATCCAACTCTCTTGATGCAAATCGAGCCTTTTCTCCTTGTTAAATTCCAGCATGTTCGACCGATCTTAGGTTGCTTGAGTTTTGGTTCAGGGAGGACCTGGTCTGGCAGTGCGGGCTGGACTGTTCCCATGTAGAGCAGGGTCAAGGCGGATTTTCATATGGCTGGGTCCAAACTGAGGTGGCATAAGCAGGATTGTTTTTGTGCAGGAAGGGACACTTTCCTGCACAAAAACAATCCCGCGAGGCATTTTTCTATTTCTATGTGTGCTGCAGAATGCAGCACACATAGAAAGAGGAAAAAACGGGGCGAAATAAAGATATTTCTTCTCGTTATGCCTCACCTGGGATGGCATAACATTTTGACAGATTCCCAGGTCTACCAGCAATGGTAAATCTGTGAATGTGCCAAAATCCATGGGTGGATGCGTGGGAGCACCCACTCTCCACCAATGAAATGCCTCCCTGGGGCAGAGTAAGGCAGCACAGCGATTTGTGCTGGCTTGTGTTACTCTAGATTTATAAGGTGGCCTGCGTGGCTTGATAAATCTAACTTGAGAGTTGTGTTGCTCTTGTGCTCCATTGCGTGGCACAAGGGTGGCACAAGTCTTTGATAAGAATGGCCCTTGGTACCTTAGGAAGTCAGGTCCAGGGTGAATATTCTCCTGAGCCACTCCACTCTGGTTAGCAGGGTCTGAAAAGAACTTATGTTTTGATTCTATCAATCGTGTTTTGGAAATTCTGACCCTAACTCGAACTTTTGTGGCAATAACTAAATGAATTGGAAAATGCTTTGTTAAAAAAATATAAATTGCTCTATACAAGAAACATTAGTGTATTTATGGACAATGACAAACTGATATTTGTTGACAAAATCAGTATTTTCTAAACAATAAACAATAAAATGCTTTTGGACAAACAATTTGAATATTGAAAGACAATCGCAAACCCTTATTTGAATGCAAAGATATTTTAGATGAAATGGTAAGCTTATTTTCGCCACAATAGTGTATTGTCAGAAAATGGCATGCTAAGTTTAGGACCAACCTTGTATAATTTACTGAAATAAAATCCTGCTATTTGTGGACAGCATTGCTTTCTTTCTTTTTAGAATAGTATAAGTTGGTGTTAGAGCATCAAATGAAAACTAGAGGTGTACAAAATGTGAAAATATTGTTTTGCGCAATTTCTTGAAAATTACATGAAATTATGCAAACATCTGTGTAATAAATTTTGTGGTATCTCGTTTGAAATCTGAACTGAGAAGTATACCTCGCCATGCAAAGTTACCTGAAATAAAGGCAAAAGAGAACGTCTCCCATGAAACATTTTCTGATTGAACCAGTCTCCCGCTAAACAAATGTGCAAAATATCTGATCATTTCTCAGATGTGGATTTCTGTGACTTCAAAAAGTTTGCTAAATTGATTGGCTTAATACAAATTTCACACTGGCGTTAATGAAAATCTGCTATTTGGCAAAAAAATTGTGCATTTTGAGAAAATAACAAGTATCGATTTGCAGAAAAATGTGTATATTAGTTATAAAAGAAAGTTCGGTATTTGAGTGCAGAGGTTTTCTATTTTGGAAAATGTCACACTAATATTTGCTGAAAGATATGTTTCTGTACTCAGGCATCTGACAAAGATACTCCTTACTCAACTCTCACTGATTGAGAACAGAGCTTGTTAGCAAGAGGAAGTGCTCCCTTCCAGCACTTCCTAAGTATTTGTATTTGTAGTTGCATTTGTATTTGTTTTTATTTGCGCATTTGTATGTGTATTTGTATTTGTAGTTGCATTTATATTTGTGTTTGCATTTAAATTCTTGTAGGAGTGCCCAACAATGAACCTAACTTTTTGGCCCATGGAAAATCTGTTCCATCTGGTTATATAACAACATTGACTGCCCATTATATCGCCTTAACTTTATTGTCATTATTCAGGTCTATATAGATAAAAAAAATCAACATCCATCCCAACCACCCACCATACTCATCTTGCCATGTTTTGTCACACACCGCAAGATAAATGTGGCAATGATTATCTTGTGGTGTGTGAAAAATCATGTCCTGATGAGTATGGTGGGTGATTGGGATGGCAGTGGATTCTTCATAAATAGGCCCCTCACTTTCTCTTCTTCTCAACCGCTGCCCCCACCTCACTTTACTTTGGGGTAGATTTCAATCCCAACTATTGCGCCCTTCAAAGTTTATTTCATTGTTATTTACAAACCCCTTCTTCACCTCATGGTACTTCCCTCATCGCCATTGGTGTCAATAAACTAGACCTGAAAAATCACCAGCAACACAATCTCTCAGGCCACTTACTCACCAATACTCAGTCCAACTCAATCACCATGGTGACAACCCTCTAGATATCATTCTTCTTTCAAATTCACTCTCAAATAACTTCTAGTCCCCCCGCCACTGCCATCAATCTCCCTTCTTCAGCGTATTCAATATTTCACATGTCTGGAACTGTCCTTGACAGCCCAACTAATATGCTCAATCCAAACTCAAAGTAAAAGTTTTATCCATCTCCAACAACCCAGTCAAATCCACAAGATCTCAGTCTTCTCCACCACATCGGATCCTTAAAAGACTATAATCAAAAATTAAACAATAGCCTCATCTCCCACCACAGTATACACAACTTCACCCATCCCACAAAGAAAACCTTGGATTACCCTTGGATAACCCTAGGACTACCCTTAGATAACCCTTCTAAACTAAGATGCACATTCAACTAAGAATGCGGAGCCAAATGACTTTTCCGAAATGTCTATAGATACATGGATGTACTAAAATGGTGCTGAATTAAATTTAGCTCTTCTCTTCAACATCACTTAAAAGACATGTCCTGAAACATCAAATCTTCTTTTAATCACCACCGATGTGGCCAACATTTCTGTAAGTGACTTTGCACACTGCTTCTCATCTAAGATCCACATAATTTGAATCCCCCTGAGAACACTCTTCATGACATCACGGTTATTAGTCACATCCCCTATTCAGCCACTCTCTGCCACATTTGATACCTTCATACTTACTTTGCCTGAATTGCCACTAATATTCCACACTGCCAGCCCTTCATGTGCCACATTCATCCCATTTTATGCCATATCATTAAACCGCTCAACCTCTCTGCTAGATTTTTTATCTACCTCTAATGTTTTCAACTTCTCAATCCACTCAGGGCTGTAATCTGTCTGCTTTAAATATGCAGGTCGTTCTACCTCTAATCGAGCAATGGCAAACCCTATAGGTCTTGTGCAAAGCATGAAAACGATGTGACCAGCCCAGCAGCATTTTGCAGCTCCCAGCCCCTGAAAAAAAAGCAAAATACATTCATAGACAGGGAGCGGGATGTAAAGAATGCTGGAGGGGAGGAAGAAAATGAGGGGGAGATAAGAAAAACAGGGGGTGAACGCAAGGAAATGCATGCACTCTGATGGAGTGCTGAAAATAAAATTAAAAAAAGAGTCCCCTTGAGAAAGCAGTGGAATGATAGAACTCATCCAAGCAGAAAACTGTGAGACTGAAATGCTCCAGTGCCGGACTGTTAGAAATTGGGTGGGGGGTGAACCTCTACCCAAGCAACAACCACAATCCTTGTGATGGTGAGGCACAAGCAAACCCCAAATTAACCTGTGCTCAACCTAAAGGTAGCTTGCCACGAGCAGTCAGGCTTAGCTTAGAGGCAATCTGTAAAGTATTAGTGCAACACTTCAAACAGTAATACAGTGAAAACACACCACAAAAGTATCCCATATTAGATTTAGAAAAATAAACTAATCGTAAATTAATAAAGCAATACCAAAATGACACAAAATCAATTATTAGAACTGCAGATATGCAATTTTAATGATTTAAGTGAAAATAGCACCAAAAAGCACAAAGCGCCAATTGTGGATATCTTGTCGCATCGGACTGGGACAAAGTCACAAATTCAGGCTGACCGTGATAAAGCTTGAGCCGGTTGCAGGGACTCAGTTAGGCCCGTTGAACAAGAGTACCTTAAAACTTGGTTGCGGAGCATTGTGACATCCCACATCGAGGAGGCATCATGGAGCCGAGGCGATATGTCGGTTCCGAGGAGATTCGAAGCTGAGATGCAAGGTCTTGCATCATCATCGAGAATCCCATTGATGCAGGCTCGCGATGGATAGTCCGGCATCGAGAATGAGTCGCACAGTCGAGGCGATGCGTCTGTTTCATGGAGATGCAAGGCTGCGATGAGAGAACCTGCACTGTCATCGAGGCTGCCATCGACAAGAAATTTGCGATGCAAAGGCCTACATCAGGGAAGCTTCACACCGCGGCAGGTCCAATGTGGGCTGCGAGGTTTATGCGGAGTCCGTGTGCTGAGAAAGTCCTCACAGTAGAGGCGATGGGCTGTTTCTGCTCGGGATTGTGCCATACTGCAGTAGAGATGCATTGTTTCTGCTCGATCCACAGAAGGGTTGGCAGAGCAACTTCAGGCCCACTTCCAAGGGGCCAGGACTGGGGTGGCCCCACTTGTCAGGGTAGGACTCACAGGTTGTAGAGTCCAGCTTCTTTGTTCAAGGTTGTTGGAACTTTCTTTCCCTGAGGCTCTAGTCAGGAGGAAAGACATCTAGCCCTTGGAGTCACTATGGTGTCCTGGGTTCAACCAATGCAGGTCCAGTCCTTCTCACCCAGGCAAAAGAGGGCAGCAGGTCAGCAGAGCAGGGCAGCAGTCCATCAGAGCAGCAGTCCAGCAGAGTGGCTGTCCTTTCAGCAGCACAGCAGTCCTTCTACTTGACAGAGTATAAATAAGTCCAGAAGAGTACTGAAGAGTTGGTGTCTGAGGTCCAAATGTTATGCCTGGGCCTTCCTTCGAAGTAGTAGAAGATTCTAGAGGTTTCCCTTTGAAGGCCACAGGTTTCCTGCCATCCCTGCCCTGGTTCCAAACTAACCTAAGGGGGTATGCAGCCCTTTGTGTGCAGGCAAGACACAGCCTATTTTAGTGTACGTAGGGCTGTGGCCAGCTCTGCCCTCCCATCCTGCCAGTGATGGCCCATCCACGCACTCCTAAGCTCTCTGTTGTGGTGTGTGGCTGTCCAGGAGGTATACACAAAGCCCAACTGTCAGCTATACCCAGTCACGTGACCCAGAGATAGGCTACAGGCACTAAATGGCTAAGGGAAAAAATTGTCAACTTCCTAAAATTGGCATTTTCAAAATTTTAGTTTTATGTATGACTTCACCATGAGTTAGGATTTTTCCTTACAATTCTAAAGACACCAACCATGAACTTGTTACCTCTTCCCATTTGGAAGTTACAGCCTATTAAATGTAATAAGGTAACTCTAGTGTTGTCCTATGGAAGAGGAAGGCCTTGCAGTAGTGAAAATGAATTTAAGAGTTTTTTACTAACAGGATATGTAAAAATTATTACATGTCCAACTTTTTAAATTAATTGTACCCTGCCCTTAGTGCTGGCTAGGGGTGCCTTAAATGTATTAAAAAGGAAGGGTTGGGCCTAGCAAAAGATTTATTTTGCCAGGTTGAAGTGGCAGTTTAAAACTGCATACACAGGCTGCAATGGCAGACCTGAGACTTGTTTAAAGGCTACTTAAAAGAGTAGCACAATCAGTGCTGCAGGCCGACTCGTAGCATTTAATTTACAGACCCTGGGCACATGTGGTTCCAGGAACTTACAAGTAAATTAAATATGCCAATTGGGGATAAGACTGTGTTACCATGTTGTACGGAGTGAGCACATGCACTTTAGCACAGGTTAGCAGTGGTAAAGTGTGCAGAGTCCTAAAGCCAGCAAAAACTAGATCAGCAAACATAAGAGTGGCAAAGGCAAAACATTTGGGGGAAGACCATCCTAAGACCGACAGGTCTAACACAAGTTCCCCTCACCAGAAAGTGGGGAGGACCACCCACTCTCCTGGGAGTACTCATCACTAAGGTGGAAAAACCTGGGGAGACCATCAGCATTGGTGTGGTCTGACCCAGGACGGTGTTCCACCGTAAAGTCCATTCCCTGTAGGGAGATAGATCTCCTCAACAATTTGTGATTCTCAGCCCTCATATGCATCATCGATCTGAGTGGTCTGTCTGAATCCAGAAGTGCTGTCCAAACAGGTATGGTCTCAGCTTCTTCAGTGCCCAGACCACAGCAAAGGCTTCACTCTCAATAGCTCCCAGGCCATGATGATTTCTATCTTGGCCTGGAGGGCTGCATCTTACCTCCGCCCATCAGGTATCCCAAGAACTCCACTGACCTATCTGGCACTTACTGGCCATGATAGTCAGGCCTGCCTGCTGCAGAGCCTGAATCCCTTCCTGGAGGTGGAACAGGTGGTACTCCCAGCTGCTACTGAAGAGAGCGATATCATCCAAGTACCCAGTGCTGAAGGCCTCCATCCCAGCGAAGACCTGGTTCACCAGCCTCTGGAAGATGGCAGAGGCATATTTCAGGCCAAAGGACACTACCTTGAAGTGGAAGTGGCCCTCTGGTGTGGAGAATGCAGACGTCTCTTTAGCTCCCTCAGTTAGGGCAAACTGCCAGTACCCTGATGTCAAGCCAAAAGTACTCAGGAACTTGGCAGCCCCCAACCTATCCATGAGCTCATCAGCTCGAGGGATGGGGTGAACATCAGTCTTTGTGACTGAATTGAGCCCCTGTAGTACACACAGAACAGTTCTGGGGTGGTGCCCAGTGGGGCAGCCTTTGGAACCAGTACCACTGGGCTAGACCAGGAACAACTGGAGTGCTCAATCACCTCCCAACTCCAGCATCTTGGAGACCTCCTTGATGCTGGCCCTCACCTTGTCTGACAGTCTGTAGATTTTGTGTTTGTCACGCGGACTGTCACCAGTGTCAATATCGTGGGTACAGAATTGTGTAAGCCCGGGGTGAAGGAGAACAGAGAGGCAAACTGTCCCAATAGCTGGTGACAGTCCAGCTGCCGACCGCGATGGAGCGTGCACCCAGTTAGGTAGCTGAACAAGAATACCTTGAATACTTGTTGCGGATTGGTCCGAGTTCCCCCATTGAGAATGCATTGCTCAGCAGAGACGACACATCGGTCCAAGGTGCTGCGACTCTGCAATGTGAGGTCTTGCATCATCATCCAGGATCCCATCGATGAGGGCTTGTGATGAAAGTCCGGCATTGAGGATGTGTTGCCCAGTGGTGGCGATGTGTGGGTTGTGAGGTTCTGTAAGGCTGTGATATGAGAACATGTGTCCTCATCGAGGCCGCCATCGACTGGAGATTTGCGATGCGAGAGCCTGCATCGGGGAAGCTTTGCACCGTGGTGGGTCCGATGCGGGCTACAAGGTTGATGCAGAGTTCTTGCGTTGAGGGAATCCTTGCAGCAGAGGCGATGCATTGGTTCTGCTTGGGATTGTGCCACACAGCAGAGGAGATGAGTTGGTTCTGCTGGATCCACAGATGGGCTGGCAGAGCACCTTCAGGTCCACTTCCAAGGGCCCAGGATTGGGGTGGCACCACTTGGCAGGGTAGGACTCAGAGATGGCAGAGTCCAGGTGCTGGGTTCAAGGTTGTCTGAGCTTTTTGTCCCTGAGACTCTAGTCACGAGGACAGCCAGTTAGCTCTTTGAGTCACTCTGGGGTCCTCGGTTCAGTCCTTCTCACCTGCCAAGAGGGCTGCAGGTCAGCACAGCAGGGCAGAAGTCCTTCAGACCAGTAGTCCAGCAGAGTGGCAGTCCTTTCAGCAGCACATCACCATGAAAGAGGATTTTTCATTACATTTCCTTACAATTCTAAAGATACCAAACATGAACTCGTTACCTATTGCCATTTGGAAGTTACAGCTTATTAAAAGTAATAAGAACTCCAGTGTAGGAGGAATACACAAAGCCCAACTGTCAGCTACACCCAGTCATGTGACCCAGAGACAGGCTGCAGGCACAAAATGGCTAAGGCAGGAAAATGCCAACTTCCTAACAGTGGTATTTAAAATGTTTAATTTTAAATCTGACTTCACCATGAGTTAGGATTTTTCCTTACAATTCAAAAGAGACCAAACATGAACTGGTTACCCGTACCCATTTGGAAGTTACAGCATATTAAATGTAATAAGGTAACTCTAGTGTTATTCTATGGGAGAGCAGGCCTTGCAGTAGCAAAAAACAAATTTAAGTACATGTCCAACTTTTTAAATACATTGCACCCTGCCCTCTGGGCTGCCCAGAGCTTACCCTCTGGGCGATTTATATGTATTAAAAGGGAAGTTTGGCCTGGCAAAATGTTTATCTTGCCAGGTCAAAATAGCAGTTTAAAACTGCACACACAGGCTGCAATGGCAGACCTGAGGGATTTATAAAGGGCTACTTAAGTGGGTGGTACAATTAGTGCTGCAGGCCCCTAGTAGCATTGAATTTAAAGGCCCTGGAACATGTAGTACCAGTTTACTAGGGACTTACAAGTTAACTAAATATGCCAGTTTGGGTAAGCCAATGTTACCACATTTTAAGGAGTGAGCACATGACATGCACTTTAGAACTGGTTAGCAGTGGTAAAGTGTACAGAGTCCCTATCCAGCAAAAACAAGATCAGCAAAAATAAGAGGGATGAAGGCAAAACGTTTGGGGGAAGACCACGCTGAGGCTAATAGGTCTAACATGGACAAACACGAGAATATGGCAGACAACTGAAATAGCCACAAAGTCATCCAATCATGAGCAAAGGACTGACCCGATGGCCACTCTAAGAATATGTGTAGGTACTGGAACCTAAGCTAAAGCTGCAACTGAGACCTAAAAAAAGACCAATCCCTCCTCTGTTTTCAGCTTCCTTGCCTTTCAATAAAAACTCCTAACATCAGTCATGACTTAACACATGCAAATTTGCACCCTCACTCCGCCAACCAAAGCCTCCTGACTCTGCAAGTCCAGTTCCCACGTCTTCCCGCCCATCTCCAGGTCACATCATCACTTTCCACTTTAAATAGGTCAGAAAAGCACATACAATGCAACTAGAACATCTGGCCTGCTGACTTATTTACCCTTTACCCAGCAGCACCCGCTACACAGAATGGACTGATGCATGTAGTTATTAAATAGGTGCAATTTATATATGTATAAATGTCATAATGTGTCTGCTGTTTTATTTCTGATTTACAATGTACAATGGCGACCTCTTTGATGGAACCAAGCACATTTTAATGACAATGTGGACCGCCTAATTGCTATGTACTGCACCCCTGGTAACTATGGCTGAACGAATAAACAAATAGTAATACAAATTGGTGACTTTTTTAGCTTTGTCCCTTGGCGTCAGGCACACTGTTTCTTGCACATGTGAGAGTGTTCTCTGTGAGGCGGTGACAGTAGTGTTTTGTAAGGTTCCTTTGTACAGCTGAAAGAAGAAAGAAGATTCATCAAGTCTCAATTTCTTCTAATTAGGAAAATCGGGCCACGTTGTATTCATGTCCCACAAAACGGAAATTAAAACTTTCTGGAAATGCAACTAATTATACTTCAAATAGGAAAAAACTCATTACTTCCTCAAAAATAGATGTCAGAAGGGGGTGTAAGAAGTTGCAACAAACCTCCCAGCAAAGTTTCCAATTTTTAAAAAAAACATTCAAAATCCATCCCAGAGGCTAGATGCGGTTCCTGGCGGCTGTTGGGTTAAATAATCCAAAGGGAAAATGGCAGCACCTGGGGAGTGGGCTGTATTTATGTGTTTCGAAGTGAGTGGGTGTCAGATGTGTGTGATCTGGGTCATGTATATTGTATTTGCCTCTTCTGTTCCATTCACAGGTCTCCACCCATGTGGCTGAGGCCTCCATCTCCTGTGCTGGAGGTTTCAGACATGTCTGCCTAGGAGGGGGCATTTAAAATACAGTCATAAAGTTACTTGTAGTCATTTTACATCATATTGACCATAGAAGAAGGCTCCACCTCTCCACTTGGAAATTATGATTAGCAAAAAAGTGGATAATTACACCTAGGTGTAGTAGTAAACATACACCTGAGTAAATATACACATTTATATTTACCTTTGTAAGTCAGGCATTTTGAATCAGGCAACAAGGACTATACTTGCAGGAAGTGCAGTCCACAGAGATATTGTGATCACAGTTATAACATCTATTTGCATGGCAATATTTGGACCATTGACCACAGGGTGACATCTCCACAGAGGTATTTTAGCCCCTGTAGGGTTCTTTTTAAAAGGACACAGGGTCCTCTTTTGAAAAGTACATTTATTCAGTCACTCCGGTTGTGGTCTTTTTTTTTACACATTTTACTAAAATTGATTGAACAATACGATGAAGGTAATTTAATTAATTGAATGTGGCATTTTATTTTCAATGCTTCTAATTCACTTTCCTAGAATTAGTGACGCCATTCATGGAAACAGCAATAACATGTCTCTTATGTCACCACTAAAAACGCAAACATTTGTTAATTTAACCGCAAACGGTTCCATGTGAAGTGTGCCCTGTTATTGATTGGAACCAGATGCTCAAGATTACTTCAAGCACATCATGAGATTCAGTAACTCTAAGCAGAAGCAAAGGGTTTATAGCTCATCTGTTCTAGGAAACATTCATTCTAAGTTATTTTACATTTCAATAATGATAACTCATGTATGCTAGGATAGGAACAATTCCACATTCGCCCTTAGATTACCAGATGACTCCATGCCACTATGGACACCATATCAGAGTCCTCTGGAGTGGTAGTCGCTGCTTCTTCCCACCATGCAGATCACACATCATTCACTCACAAACCGCGGATGGCGCAAAAGAGGTGGAACTGTACTTCTTCTTAACAAATTATCAGTGGTGCTACAATCTTGCCCTATTAAATAGTTTCATGACTGTGGAGCCCTATCACTCAATTACTTACTAAATCATACCTTGTACCCACGTCCACCCTTTCGAAAAAGTCACTATTTTACATAACACAAGGGAAGAAATTCAAGCCTCCCTACTGCAGCATCATTCACAGCAGCAAACCATGCAGGCAATCTAATACCATAACACTAAAGGGCACATGCATCAAAGTAGGCTTTTGCGATTCCTTAATTGCCTACAGGCCCATAGGAATGAATGGGAAATTGCATGCGCAATTTGCGAGTACCAATAGGTACTTGCAAATTGCACATGCAATTTCAAGGGTGCCAGGGTGCCAAAAGGACACCCTGTTGCACCCCTGAAATTGATATGTGCACCCATGTTGCGCACACACATGCCCCAAGGGCATGTGTGTGTGTGTAACCTGGAACTTTGAAAAATGCACTTTAGTGCATTTTTCAAAGTTTTCGCTAAATAGCATCAGGTTTAAATTATCGGTATTTAGCGGACCCTAATAGCGAAATCGCCGTTTTGAATGCATTTAAGGCATCGCAATTTGCGATGCCTTAAATGCAATCGCAATTTGCGATTTTTGCATTTGGGATGAGGCATTCCAAATGCAAAAATACCGGTCGCAAAGGGGCAGATTGCGTGAATCTGCCCGTTTGCGACCGGTTTTTGCCTTGATGCATGTGCCCCTAAGTTCAGATTTGGGTCCCATAACATTATACCACCTGAAGTAAATATGAAATTAATCATGGAATTACAGTGCCATTGTATAGAATTTAGCAAACATTTAATGCATTGCATTGTATTCTAGTATTTATATAGGGGCAGATCTACAAGGAAGTGTTGCAGCGTGGCACCGCAAGCCCTTTGGCTGTGTCACACTGCGGCACTTCCGAAGCAGAGGGATGCAACATTTTTACAAGAATTTGTCGCATCTCTGTGCTTCCCCCTGCGCTGGCGCACAAACTGCAGCCAACTGCAGCCATGCGCTGGCGCAGGCACCCTTGCACCATGGTGCAAGGATGCCTGCGTCGTGGGGGATTGTTTTTGTGCAGGAAGGGGCACCTTCCTGCACAAAAACAATCACTACAGGCATTTTCCACTTTCAATGCGTGCTGTAGAATGCAGCACGCATTGAAAGAGGAAAAAACGAGGAGAACATTTCTCCTCGTTGCGCCTCGCTACACCACCTCTAGGGTGGCGTAGCATTCAGACGCATCTCCAGATTTACGATTTCTCGTAAATCTGGAGATGTGTCTTGTTCCATGGGTGTTGCGTGGGAACACCCACAGCAACACCCATGGAACGCCCCTTCAACGCAAAGTGCTGCGTGTGAAGGGGCCGTATTTACAAGGAGAGGAAAGGTCACGCAGGGTGGCTTTTCCTGTCCTTGTAAATATGGAGGAGCCCCCTGCGCCACCAGTACGTCACGAAAAGTGACGTACTGGTGGCGCAGGGGGCTTGTAAATCTGCCCCATAGTGTTTACTACACTATATGTTTTCTTGGTATGATGTGCTGGTTCGTACTATTCCACGGCTCTCAACCTGTAACAATTGCTAGAAAGATTGTTGGTCTGGGTTCTATCCCAGGGTATGTGCTTGATTGAATCATCTTGAGAACAACCATGTTTTCACTTCTCTTTTGAACTTTGAATGCTCCTAAATGTTTCAAATCTTGGCGGGCAATGATTTTCAGAGCTTGGCATCCTATGCCAATAAAATGAAGCCTCCTATAACTTTTATTGTAAGGTGGTATTACAATCTCTGATACTACCTTCAAGCGCAGTGTACTATTATGTGTGTATTTTTTAATTTAATTTATAGATATAATTGTCCTTTTCCTCAGAAGACGCTGTGGATGATGTCAAGTGTTTTGGACATGGAACATCTAGCAACAGGTTGTCGTGAGAGTGTGTGTAGGATTGGCGAAGTATATTTTCTGGGGCAAAGTTGAAGAAGGATTCTTTCTGCTGCATATAATGAAGTCATTGTCTATTGGATAGTCAAACTTTGAGATCACAAGAATAAAGATAGGTTGTCTTTTTTGTTGATATCTGAGATTTGGGAAGCTGCGTCTCAGCATTTTCATTTGGAAAAGGTGCTGCTTGTGACCTCATGGATACGTGGTATCAGGGACCGATCTGAAATCATGGTTTCACTTAGGTTCTCACTTCTCTTGACGTAGCTGGTAGGGTACTGAGTTCTTTGGGTCATATGTCTGTGGGGTAGGTGTTTTTGTGCAATTGTCCACAGATCATGATCTCAGCCATTGTGTTGTTGATCATTATGTGGTTAATCATCATCCATGCACCTAAGACTTGAAGACAGTTGCCAAGTCTTAACTTTTAGAGGTCTTCTGAACCATCCATTTTTAGAATGCTTTGCAGATCATCTTTGAAGTTGTACCATGTAAGGTTGAATGATGTAATCAGGTGGGTTAATAGATGTTGATTAGGATATGAGAGATGATGGACCTCTGAGGGTCACCACAATGTTGGGTATGGGGGGTGGATAAGAAAAGTGATGTGAAAACCAAGCTCTGTCCATTTTGTGGTGTTTGTGCACATTCTCAGATGATGGTGACTGCGTACTAGTGTATGGTGGTGAACAGTGTCAAATGCTGCTGATAAGGTCAGAAGCAAGAAGGCAGCCACCCAGTTCATGTGCACTGTGAGTTTAAGGCTGTCTCATATGAATACAAGGGGTGACTCTGTGCCTCTAACTGGGTAGAAACCAGATTGCTGAGCATATGTCAAGCTGTTTTACTCAGTAAAATGAGAGAGTTGAGTAAAAACTGCTCTTTAAAATAATTTACATAGGAACTGACATTTCGAGATTAACTTCAAGTTTTCTGAATTGGAATGTTCCGGGGTTCTTTTTGAGGAGTCATGTCATTTAAGAGGTTTTTAGCTCGGGTGGAATTGATCCTAGTTCAAAGGACTTGCTTAGTAATCTTCTCGCTAATTCCCCTGCACATGTTGTGAGAAGGGTATCTTTGAAGAGGTTGGGGGGTGGCTAGGCCTGAAGGTGATCCTGATTGCCTGCATCTGTTGATAATACTGATGAATTGTTTCTCAGAGACGGTGTTGACTGTGGTGAGCGATATCAACTTGGGGATGTCCTTCATCGCGGTGTGATCGGTAGTAGTACTGATTGGTAGTAGGAGTGTTACTTGTTTTGTCTTGAAAGTAGTTTTGTATCTTTTCAATTTTTGAGATGTTACTGGGGTCTCTGCATTTTGGAACTCTAGATTGCAGAATTCTGCTAAAATCTTCTGCAGTTCTTGTGATGAGCATTCACTTTCAATTATGCAAATGGAGTAGAGTTGTCTTTTTTGTGGCTCTGATGATTGATGTGTAGACTCTGTTAGTGTGTTGCAGTATGAGTGTCATTTTCATCCCTTGTTTTTCTCCATTTATGTTGCAAGATGTTGATTTGCGTTTTCATTTTTCTGATCTTGTCAGTTAGCCATGCGGTCTTCTTTATGGGGTTCACCCTGGTAGTGGTCTCTGGTGGTATCTGTTTCTGGAGTGTAGCAGAGATCCCGTGGTAGAACATGAGTACACTCTGAGGGCTCATATTGACTGATGCTTTATCGAGTTAGGAGTTAAGTGTTGGGAGGTCCAACTTTTTCCAGTGTCTATATCTGGATTCGATGTTTGCAGTAGTTGCAGTCTTGGAGGTCCTGTAATCGTTGTGAAGCTTCTTTAAAAACAATTAAACATATTGTTGTTGACAATGATTGTTTTCAAGTAACTTCAGGCATTACAGTATAGGCTTATGTTAGAGTAAGTGAGTTGTTTGCAAGTAAAAACCACAGAACAGCTTTGAAATCTTTGCACCATGATTTTGAATGTATCAAGCAATTAAACCTGTTTGTATGGTGCACTAAAAGTCATCCTCGGAGTGTTAGTTCTGCCACTTATGCATACAGATAAGTCAGGCTAGGAACCACATTGATGTGCTGCATAATCAGTTTAACTGAAGGTGCAATGATGGGAACAAAAAATACTTTTACTTATCTCACCACGTTCTGTCCTGCGTTTGTTCAATTGCTTTACAGTGACTACATTTTTCATAAAGTTTGCTGTAAATAACTTTATATGTGGACACTGTTTTGATGAAAACTGGCACAAAATGTTTTCTATCACTTTCTAATAAAGCCTCATTGTATTGCGATGATTCATCTATCAAAGTAGCCTAGACATTGGTATATTAGCATATCTGTTCACTTGCATATTAACACCTGTTTCATTGCTACCAGTGCTTGTTTAAAGGGCCATCCAGTGTGGAGAAAAAAACAGTTCTGTTTGCTCAGGCCTGCATCTCAAACAATCACAAACAACAGTGTTTTCAAATGTTGTTTTGTTTTATGACGTCTTCTTGGGTTTTGACAAATATTGTGACATCATTCACCAGATTCCAAATATAAACTACAAAACATGACCATGTCTGCTCATCTGTTTATCTCTGTCTCTGGAGAGAGCTCCATCTGTTCCTCATTGGGTCTGTTAAATATATATCTGGAATCAGTAAATGTTTGTAAATAGTTATCATAAAAACCTACAAGAAGAAAAGGGAATAAACAAAAGAGTGGTTGTTGCCTGAAAAACTAAAGATAATCTTCTGGTGTTCCCACAAGATGCAACATGCTTGCAGAGTTGGCTGGTGGCCTTGTGCCTGTGGTCTGAGATCTTCCCTACTAAGCCTACGACCCCTCCCCCATCTAGTATCCTGTTGTTGCAGCTGGGATGTGTAGGTGCTTCTGGAGGACTGCCAGAGGTGTCATTTTGGGAAACTGGGAAAAAAGTTGAGTATTCTCTGGAGACTTTTAAGGGTGGTGCCAGTGGGGAACCAGTTAGAACGACTTGTAGTTGGGCTTATCGTTTGCTCCTGTGAACCATAATTACCGAAAACAGGAGACAATAAAACATCCCCAGTTCAATTGTGCACCATACAAAAGAGAATCACGTAGATCTACAGCCAGGAAGTATTAGTCACATTTAAAATTCCCTGTGAACAAGACTTCATCAAATGCACCTAACTAGAGCTTTGTCAATTTTTTGGTGTTTTTGTCCATTCTTAGACGATGGTCTCCTACCTCCCAGCTGTCACGCCCCCCCCGACCCCTACATAATGGAGGCCGCTGCGCGCTGAGACGAGCAAGACCCCTGACCTTCTGGCTGGGGTTCTGCTCTCCCAGCGCACAGCTCCACCGTAAGTGCATTGCCCTGCACCGCCGCTGCCCGCGGTTCGAGGCTCGCTCCTGTCTCCTTCCCAGGACTGCTTAGCTGTCTTAGCCGGTTTACTCAGCTTTTGCCTGCCCGCTTCCTTTGTTCCTGGTTCCTTTTCTCTTATTTTATTTTGTCTCCTTTTTCCTAATTTTCTTTTTTCCTGCTTCTCAGACTCCTTTCTGGCCGCTCTTTTTCCCGCCGCTGCTGCCCCCGCGGCCCCTCCCGCGTGTTCCCGCCCTCCCCCGACACCTACTTAATGGTGGCTGCTTTGTGGCCGCATCGCTGGCGCGCTGAAGGCATGCCAAAGTCAAGCCCGTCTGACCGCGACCAGCGCCAGGAACCCTGGTCCTCCAACCCGCCAGCGCAACAACTCCTCAGCTCTATACTCACTCAACATCGGCAAGAACAACAACTGCAAGCTCTCTTCACCTCTCGACACCCACAGACCCTTCACCTGCCGACACTGCCGACACTCCTTCACCTTCGCCGAGACTCAGGACTCACCTCCACCCTCGAGCAACAGCTCCATCGCACCCCAAACCCTGCAATGCATCCTCCTCAAAGTCCGCTCCCTCCACAGACACGCTGCGAAAATCTGGAACCTCCTCGACAGAACCACACCGGACGTCGCCTTCCTTACCGAAACCTGAATGAACGGCACCTCAGGCCCCGACAGCGCGACCGCCATCCCCAAAGGCTACAAGATCACCCGGAAGGACCGCCCCAACCGCCCCGGAGGAAGCATCACCATCGCTCACAAGTCCAACCTCGGTCTGAGCACCTACACCGACGGGCCCACATTTCACCGACTCCATCACCGACATGTTCATCCCGCAAGCCATCACCTCCACCGACTACACCTTGCTGGGAGACCTCAACTTCCACCTCGACAACCCCCAAGACTCCAACTCCACCTCCCTCTTGGACATCCTCCACAACATTGGACTCAAACAGATCATACCAGAACCAACGCACTCAGAAGGACACACCCTCGACCTCATCTTCACAGCAGGAAACTCTATCACCTTCAGCCACACCTCCGAACTCCCATTGACGGACCATCACTGCGTCCATTTCACCTTCAAAACGAACATCACCAGCAAACCTCCTCACCAGCTCCAGCACAGAAACAGGAACAAGATCTCTGATGATCAGCTCACCGCCTCCCTCAACAGCTCCACTCCCACCGCCACAGACGGCGGCCCTACCACCGCCACCCGTACCCTACACAACTGGATCACCGACTGCACCAACACCATCGTCCCCCTCAAGAAAACTTCTAACCCACACGCCAAGAAAGCCAGCTGGTTCTCCACCGAACTTCGAGAATCTAGACGAACCTGCAGACACCTTGAAAAGCTATGGAGGTACTCCAGAATCAAAATAGACCTCGACAACTGCAAAGCAGCCACCACCGCCCACCACAAACTCATCAGATACTCAAGGAAGAAAGCACTCCAGGACAGAATCTCTACCCACGCACACCACAGCAAGGAACTCTTCGGCATCATTAAAGTGTTTGCCCAACCCAACAGTGAGACTACCGACATCCCACCCTCCCAGGACCTCTGCGATAGACTCAGCGTCTTCTTCCATCACAAAATCAAGACCATCTATGACAACTTCGACGACAACAACCTTCACGAGGAGCCCCCACCCACCGTTCTCTACACCACGCAGCCGACACTTGACAGCTGGACCGCCCTCAGCATTGAAGACACCCTGAAGACTATGAAGTCAACCCACTCTGGGGTCCCCATGGACCCCTGCCCCCACCATATCTGCCACAGAGCCACAGACATCATCGCCCCCGAGCTTCGACAAATCATCAACCGCTCCTTCGAGACCGCCTCCTTCCCCGACGACTAGAAACACGCCAAGATCAACCCTCTCCTGAAAAAAACCTCAGCGGACCCCACCGAACTCAAGAACTTCAGACCGATCTCCTTACTTCCGTATCCGGTGAAAGTCATGGAAAAAGGCGTCAACAGTCAACTCGCCTCCTTCATAGAAGAAAACAACATTCTCGACTCCTCCCAATCAGGCTTCAGGGAGAATCACAGCACCAAAAACGCCCTTCTCGCCACAACAGATGACATCCGCTCTCTCCTCGATAGAGGAGAGACTGTGGCCCTCATCCCCCTGGCCCTCTCTGCTGCCTTCGACACAGTCTTACACTGCACCCTAGCCCGCAGACTCTATGACGCAGGAATCCGGAACAAGTCCCTCGACTGAATCCGCTCATTCCTCTCCGGCAGAAAGCAGCAGGCCAGACTCCCTCCTTTCCTCTTGGAACCCACACCGACCCTCTGCAGAGTCCCCAAGGATCCTCCATCAGCCCCACCCTGTTCAGCGTCTACATCGCCCCGCTCGCATTCATCGCCAGATCACACGGACTCAACATCGTATCGTACGCAGACGACACCAAACTCATCCTCTCCCTAACCAACGAACCCAACACCTCCAAACACAACTTTCAAGAAGGAATGGAAGCATTCGCCAGGGGGATGAAGAACAGCTGCCTACAACAAGTCAAAACCGAAGTACTCACCATGGGCCCACACCCCAACGCCTGGAATGACACCTGGTGGCCCCCACCCTCAGGAACCGTCCCTCCCCCACGGACCATGCACACAACCTCAGAATCATCCTGGACTCCGAACTCAAGATGGTCCGCTAGATCATCGCAGTCACCTCTTCCTGCTACCCCACCCTCCGCCTCCTACGAAAGACCTTCAACTGGATTCCCCACGAACACAGGAAAACCATCACCCACACCCTCATCAGCAGCAGACTGGACTGCTGCTAGTGGAGAGGTGTGGTGCAGCGGCCAGGGCAGCTGACTTCGGAGCACAGGGTTCACGGTTCGATCCCCGGCTCCGGCGGCAGCTCAGCTCAGCACCATGTGACTCTGGGCAATAGCTCACTTAATTTCCACTCCGGCCCCCAGCGGCTTGAGACCCGTAAGGGTGAGTAGCTGCGCTATATAAAAACGGACTTACTTACTTACTACGGCAACGCACTCTACGCTGGGATCAACAGGAACCTCACCCGCAAACTCCAGAACGTCCAGAAAGCCGCCGCCAGACTAGTCCTCAACCTACTGCGCCACTGCCACATCAGCCAACACCTACGGACACTATACTGTCTCCCTGTCGAAAAGAGAATCACCTGCAAGCTTCTCACCCACGCCCACAAAGCCCTCCACAACACCGGACCCGCCTACATGAACCACCGCCTCTCGTTCCACGCAACCCAAAGATCCCTCCACTCAGCCCAGCTCTCTCTTGCGGCTGCTCTATGCATCAAGAAGACCAGAACAGGAGGATGCTCCTTCTTCTTCCTCATGGCCAAGGCATGGAAAACCATCCCTCTCCACCTCCGACAGACACCAACACTCCACGTTCCCGAAGGACCTCAAGACGTGGCTCTTCGACGAATTACCGTAACATCCAGGAGCTGCGCGCCCTCCCCCCCCCTTAGCACCTTGAGACCCTTTGGGTGAGTAGCTGCGCTCTACAAACCCCTGATTGATTGATTGATTGTGACTGCATACTAGTGTATGGTGGCGAACAGTATCATATGCTGCTCATAAGGTCAGAAGCAAGAAGGCAACCACTCTCTTCTTGTGCACTGTGAGTTTAAGGCTGTCTCAGATGAATACAAGGGGAGACTCTGTGCCTCTACCTGGGTTCGATACAGATTGTTGAGCATTTGTCAAGCTGTTTTACTCAGTAAAATTGGAGAGTTGAGTAAAAACTGCTCTTTAAAATAATTTACATAGGAACTAACATTTGGAGATTAGCTGAAAGTTTTCTGAATTGGATGGTCCGAGGTTCTTTTTGAGAGGTCATGTCATCTAAGAGGTTTTGAGCTTGGGTGGAATAGATCCTAGGAGGCCAGTGAATACGTCAGGACCGGCTAAAAAATGCCTTGAGCTTGAGCCAATTGTGGAGTTAGTACCTGATGTAATAGATCCCCATCACTGGTGGGGGGCGGGGGAGATCCTATAGAGACAAGCAATGAGAATTCAGGTAACAGTCTGGTGGGAGCCACAACCAGAAAACAATGGGCGGGATTTAAAGGGCAGGCTCTATCATGCCTTTCTGAAAAATAGATCACAATCTGTGATGATGTAAATATTTTGTTTGTCCAATAGCGCATTGTCCTGTGGTGTATCTCAAGGCTCAGCTTTAGCACACATAATTTTTAATCCTTATATGCAGCCTCTCTGCAGTTTGATGAGATCCCACGGATGTAATACCTTCTGCATTGCGGATGATGCTCAGTTGCTGTTGACATTCAATCAAGGGCCTGCAAAATCTATTATTATGCCAAAAGGGCTGCCTCTTGGCATTCAAGAACTGGATGAACAGTAACGTTTTAAAGCTGAACCTGTACAAGACGGAGGTGTTGATCATTGGTGGGGTTGTTGAGCGCTGGACACCGGATGTCTGGCCACAGTAATTGTGGCGGGACTTCCATTCCTGAGACCATGGTTAAGAACCCGGGTGTTTTATTTGACCAACCTCTATTTTTCTTCCGCAAATACAGATTGTTTGGGCCAAAGGATATAAATCTTTCCTTTTCTCCCTGTTGAGAAGTTCGATGAAGTAGTGCTTGCGTGTGTTCTTTCCCATATGGACTATTTTAACTCCATATACATGGGTTTGCCTAATAGTGCACTGCACAAGCTGCAGTGCCTTCAAAGCATGGCAGTAAGAATGGTGATGTATTTAAGAAAATGCCATTATGGTCAACGGCCAGAGGCAGACTATGGTAGTTGCACATAAGCAAGAGCATCACACTTAAAATAGCATATCCGGTTCACAAAGCCTACTACAAAACCTGGCCTCTCATACTTTCGGAGCTGATGATGGTCACTGTCCCCTGAGGACTCTCCGCTCAAGCCCTCCTTTACTCCTTACGGTGCCACGCAGTAAGAATGTTCTAGCAGGAGAGAGGGGCTTCCTAGTAGCATGGCCTAAAACCTGGAATGAATCGCCATTTGATATTCAAGCGATTCATAACTTTGGGCTTTTTAAGAAGGCCGTAGACACCTTACTCTATGCTGAGACCTCACCTGACTCCCTATTTGTGGTATCATCATTTGAGCGTTGCTTTTATTTAGCTCTGTTTTTTTAGTTCTTTTTCCCCTCCCTTTGGGGGTTTGTTCCTCATGATCTCAGCATTAAGATGCTTCGGTGAACGTGCCCTTCAAAACAATAATAATAAGAATAATAAAAATAATAACAACAACAACAATAATAATAAGAAGAAGAAGAAGAAGAGGAAAAAGAAGAAGTTGTTGTGGACATTAAGACTGAAGTAATTCAATTTAGACAGGATTCACCACCTTGTTATCCTTTTACAACTTGTTGGATTTAAATTCCCAGAGAGGAAAGGACAATTTTCTGATTCTTGGCATAGACCGACCCCCAATTATCACTAGAAGCAAGCGGTTACAGAGTGTCCCCAGAGCTGCTGCTGTAGCTTCATGTCCTTCAGATGGATCCTGCATATGTCCAGTAGCCGTGCAACCCAAGAAGGCCCTGTGCACAATTAATGAGTATTCGGGGCCCTGTGGGCGACTCTGCAAACAGAGCTGAGGACTGCAAACCTGTATATACTGTTTAGAAGGATACACTGTGTCTCAACATCTCAACATCTGCATCACCCATCTCACAGTGACTCTTTTGGTTTAAATAGATATTGCACGTGCAGCCACTCTGGCTAGATACGCACTATGTAGATGTCTATAAGTAGACGAAAACCCCAAGCGTTCACCCCCATACATTAACGAATGCTATATTGCTTAATGGCAATAAACACACTAACGCCCAAAAGATCACTTTGGACAGAACATCTCAGATATATCGGCTCTGCACAAATATGTCATATAGCTGGCTATGACTGTGTGCTCCTCAGCGCTTCACACAAAGTTACGTATATAATAACATCCAACAGAGCACATCACATAACTCCTAAAATACATCCAACATGGCCCAGATAGACCATGTCTTTGACTTACTTGGTACTCCACACCACACTCACTTTTCCATCAGCTGGACAAAGGGGGAATCTATAGATCTAGAAGATACACAATTAATTGGCAAAGACCCCAGCCTCAACTGTTAAACGCCAAAGTCAAACACTTACAGATCGGGTAATAAGTGATAGCCACCTAGCCGAGAATGGCAGAACATAAAACCGAGAACTCAACATCACAAACAGAATCATATGTTGTTCTCCGATCATAACCCTGTAACCATGTGGTAAATACCGAGACTGAAGAGAGAGGGCATGCCCCTAAATATAGACTCAACAGTATCGATGGGACATAATATCGAAGACAGACTATCAAATGTAAAATGCCTACAGGTAAGTAAGTCTAGATTTTCTATATCTAAGTCCACATATATCTTTAAGGTATATAGATGTGGATTAAACCTAAGTCTACTAAGTCTATGCTTCCCTATAAACACTTAACTTTCGATATCCCTCAATATTCTCTCCTCAATATTAGTATGACACAGTAGTGTTGATTTTGATATTGAATACTATAATCGAGAGAGAGCTAAGGGCTCGATTATGACTTTGGCCCAGTTGTGCCGGTTCTCCGCCGGCACAGCTGCGCAAAAGCCGTGCAAAGACCGCCCGCCTTATTACGAGTTGAACTCGTGTAAGGTCCTTTGCCTTTCCCATGGCAGTTCCTGGAAAACAAACACTGCAATGGGAACAGCAAAACAAGTTCCAGCACGGCATGGACAGTGACGTCCATGCTGTGCTGGAACTTTGGGGGAATACAGACAGGGGGGCACATGTTGTGCCCCCTGAATGTATCCTCATGGCGGGGGAGCATGGGGGCCCTGTAGGTGGCGGTGCAGGAACTCGTAATATGCTTAGCGGGACTGGCGCAGTCCCACTGAGCATTTTACATTGTGGCGCAGCTCCACCACAGCCAGGGAACAACTGTTCCCTGGTGCAGGCGGTGGTCCAAAGCCAGTGAGAGTCATAATCCGGCAGACGGTGGACACCCACTTCTGTGCCACCACGAGTGCGGCAGTCGGAAGACTGCCACACTCGTAATCAGACCGTTAGAGGCCATTGTCGTGGCAGAACAAAACATGATCTTAAGCATCCACCATTTTGTGTGACATTATTTTGTAAACAGTCAACACTGCCTTCCACTGGGCTCCATGTACAAAATGGCTGCCACGGGTTTTCTATCACACTCAAATCCTAC
Organism: Calotriton arnoldi; assembly: GCA_963921515.1. Classification (NCBI taxonomy): domain Eukaryota; kingdom Metazoa; phylum Chordata; class Amphibia; order Caudata; family Salamandridae; genus Calotriton; species Calotriton arnoldi. The sequence goes on along the minus strand of CAWUFW010002702.1, from coordinate 44,246 downwards.
AGCGGCGCAACAATTTAAAAAAAAGATTTCAACACAAACCACTTTTTTTCTGCGGTAGATCCAGCCGCATGTCACACCACTCACTTTAACACTTTCTATTTCTGTGATTTAATTTGGCGCCTAACATTACACAGGAGAGGCGGTGGTTTAGTTTTCCCTCACTTGGAGAATGTAGACAGCCAGCTCTTACCATCATTATCCCATCCTTTATGGAGGGCATGAAATGAAAAACGTCCTTTTAGGGATAACAGCTGCTCCATAATAAATACGATTTACTGGCGCTTGCAGTCTTTTGTTTTAATGAGAAATATCCAACAATTATAAATATTTTAATTACACTCTAAGTCGCTCACCACGTTGGGTAACGCAGAGGTTCTTTACATTTGGTGTAAAACACACCTTTATTATGCACTCAAAGTTTAAAATAAGACATCAGCAGACACCAGTAATACTAGGTCTTTAGAGCATTACCCTTAGTACTGTTCTGCAGTGTCTGGAGATGAGTTAATCTCTGACTTTGTTTTAGAGAAAACCATCAGCTTCGTCCTCCGCGCTGCATGTGATTCAGGCTCAAGGGGTGCCCGCTTCCTACTTGGAGCAAACAGCCTGCTGAGGGGCGATGTGTGGACCAAAGAGGAGTTTCGCATTATATAGGACTTCTTGGAAAACTGTCCTAGCCGCAGCTTCCCTGAAGTACTCTTTGAAACCTTTGGGATGAACATAAACCTGCTCCAAACATGGGATGAAAGGTATTTGAGTAAATTTACATTTTTATGGGAGGGATCAGGCCACGGAGATCCTCTAGGTGTTTAGCAAGTTTCCAACTTACTTTTAAATCCCCAAGAGTTCCAAGAGTGCTCCTCGGCAGCTGCAGTAGTCGCGGCTTCCTCACACTACTATGTATATGTTTACGCAGACAGAAGCATAGCAGGGGGTCAGTGCTCTATGAGAAGGAATGCACCTGAGATACTTGCTTCTACCTTTTGTTCTTTTTTCAAACCATGAGAAAATATTTTTAATTGTGGAGAGCATCCTTCCCCTGCACCCCATTCATTTGGGGAGTGTTCCTTTCCTTCCCGCACCTTGAAAACAGATCTACATCTTCCCCCATCAGGAGTTAAACTCCAGTACTTGGAGGGGTGGCAGCGACAGGCAGAGATGCGTGAATATAGGCAAACTTGCAAGTTTGTGAGTGTGCAGCAACATTTGCAGGAGCTCTCACTACCTGCCCCTAGGAGGAGGATTACTTTGTATGTGAGTAAATAATCTACAACAGCAAATTCACATTTTGTGAATCACAAACATTGAAAGAATGGCATGTGAGCAACTATGTGACTCTAGGGACACTAAGGGCCAGATTTACTAGATTATCACGCAGCACAGTGCCGCAGCCGCAAACGCTGCGCTGCGTGAGAAGGAGCGAGCAGGAGAGCGGCATATTTACAGGAATATGGCACTCTCCTCCCCTCCCCCAAGCGCCGGCGCAGAAATATGCTGCCGTGAGCCACAGACACATCTTTGCACCATAGTGCAAGGGTGTCTCCGTGAGCCTAGCATATGTTTTGTACTGGAATGATAACCTTCCATTACAAAATACTACGCTGAAACTAACTTTAATCCTTTTCCCACTTTGTATGTGCGATGTACGGTGCAGCACACATGCAAAGTCAGAAAAGAAAGGAGAAATGAAAGCATTTCTAGTTCATAGCACTTATTTGAAATGGGCACAATATTTATCTGCAAAACCCTATCTACTTTTTAAGCAAATAGGGTTTTGTGTCAAAAACCTTGGGTGGTTGCATGGAAAGGCCCATGCGCCACCCATGGAACGCCCTCTTGGCGCTAAGTAATGCAAAGCAGCACTATGCGCTGCTTTGCGTTCCTTTCACATGATTTCCCAGCACAAAACTGGTTTTGCGCTGGAAAGTAAATAGTTAAAAAAAAGATGTTGCATCAATTTGTGTCACGTCTGTGACGCAAACACGGTGTAAAACCTTAGTAAATATACCCCTAAGAGTTTTGTGCATCTGGCCCTATATTTTAAATACTACGTCGCTTACGAGTTTGAATCAAAAGTTAGTTATGATCACTTTGGAATTAATTCCTGTGGCTCCTCCCAACAAGACAGACAGGCCTAAGCCAGGCAAGTGGGGTAGCCAGTGTATCATAGGCCCTGGTGCTAGCAAGGTAATGCCCCTCCCTGTTCTGCTGCTTGATTTACAAAATACAGCAACAATTAGGGTTCAGTGGACCCCGGTGCCACTGCACCTGCTGCACCAACAAAAGTTGTACCTGAGCCTGGGATAAAACATCTTCTGCTGTACTTTAGTTCCTCTACCAACTGCCTCCCAAGTCTTACTTCGAACCCCTGGAGCTGCAAAGTGAGGTTAAACCGTCCAATCCCTGTCACCCCCATTTAGTCACTCAGCACGAACAGTCAGCTTCACCCACAAGTACAGCCTGCCTTCAGTCCATGGAGCAGGTGTATTTACTATTCTTATATTTATGTCATGGTTTTATATAGAACACACCATTTAATAACAGATTATATGATACTCCTGTCAAATGATCTAAATGTACATTGGCTGGTCAGACGACTTGTTGGAGATCTGATGCTATTGATGCTACTTATGCAAATATGTTCTTTCTGTGTCCTAAAGTTTTAGATTTCTGGTCTCAAGTTTGGATGACAATTTCTAAAACTACAAATTTTCATTCACCCTTTTCCATTCAGAACCTTCTTAAGGGTGGTATACATAACACGTGGTCTCAAATGTACTTCTTGGTAAATTGGTTGACGTATTAATTGCAATTGCTCTACTAATTGTCACTTGTAATTTCAAGTCAAGAGATAATCTGCCAGTTCATCTTTGGTGGAAATCAGTTTGCTATATTTATAGGATAGAGTGATAAAAAATAGATGCTTCACAGTTAGCTATTAAAGGTGATAGTATATGGTTGCGAGTATCTGAACATTCCTGCTAAATGTCATTCTTTTTCTTAAAATCAATTTTTATTAGAACATATGCAGCAATAAATGACAGTACATTGACATCTTGGATAGAAGGTGAGTAAGAGGACATCACAATAATTCCAGTTCTTGACCCAGTAGAAGCCCAGCGCAGTACATCCGAAGCAATACATTACGATCCTTCGGGGGGGGGAGGGAGAACCCACCAACAGTTAGGGAAGTGAGAACAATCTAATCTAATCCTTATTACTCTCAATCCATGCTCTCAACTCATCATCCGCTCCGTCCCACTCCACCAATCTCTCTCTTCTCAGTTCCACCGTCGGGAAACACATATCTCACCCCTGTATTTGTTCCATCGTCCCCATTTGTGATCCCATTTACGTGGGCATCCCCTTCCTTTGTAAACAGTTTTCTCAGCAATCATGGCGTGGTCCATATCTCTAGCCCAGTCTGTCAGCAATGGCAGTGTGTCCACACCCCACTTCTGAGCTATGTTCCGTTTCGCTATGCCCCACCCCGTCATGGCCCATGTTTGTTCGGCTTGTGTGAGGTCAGTTGCGTCCCAAATATTAAGGAGGCACAGTGTGGACGTTGGGTGTAGGGGCTTGTCATAGGTCCTAGCTAGTTGTCTGGTGACGTCTGCCCAGTACCGCTGTATGTGGGGGCAGTCCCATAAAATATGTATAAAGGTACCTGTCTGATTACAGTGTCGAAGACAGAGGGCGTTCGGTCTCCTACCCAACCGATACAGCAGCGGGGCATCAAAGTATACCCTGTGGAGGACTTTAAGTTGGACCAAACGTATGCGCATCGGGATGGCTACCTCTCTGGGCGAGACCAGTGCCTCCATCCAGTCCTCATCGGCCAGGTCCCCCAGGTCTGCCTCCCATGTCACACGTAGTTTCACCAGTGGATCAGTCCGATTATTAATCAATTTTTTATATGTGAGGGAGATAGCCTTACGAGGCATAGGATCCAACAGGAGCCTATCTTCCAGCGGAGAGGAGTCTGGCAAAGAGGCGTCTTTAGGGAGGGCGGAGTCAATGGCGTGACTAATTTGGAGATACCGGAATCTTTCACCTGGGGCTAGGTGATACTTAACTTGAAGATCCGAGAACGATGCCTTAGTGCCCTTAATCCACATGTCCCCCACTGTTGAGATCCCAATCAGGTCCCACTTATCGAAGCCCGCGTATGCACTAAGTCGCCCCAAAATGTCGGGTTCCCACAAGGGGGTAGCCTTCGTTAGGCGCCCCTGCCAGCCCATCTGTCGCTGGACACCATGCCACACCTCCACCGTACGCGCCGTCGGGCCCGTGAGACGCAACTTCTTGTGATTGGTATACAGTGCTCTGTTATAGCCCCCCTTCCCCATCAGCCAATGGTCAGTCCGAAAACCAGGGTCATCTTGCCGCCCGAACACCCATTGGTTAATGGCCGTAAGTTGCGAAGCCTGATAGTAGAGGCGCAAGACCGGTAGTCCAATCCCCCCATCATACCAACCCATGGTGAGTTTGGCCATAGCTATGCGAGGTTGTTTACCGTCCCACAACAGGTCCCTCACTGCTGCCTCGATTTGTAAAAAATAAGTGGGAGGGATAGGGATGGGAGTGTTTTGGAGGGCGTAAAGAAAGCGCGACAGGGCGAGCATTTTAAACAACGACGCACGCCCCAGCAGTGTGAGGGGGAGTGTCTTCCAGTGCGTGATGTCCGCGCGAAACCTCTGCAACGGGCCTAGTAAATTCTGCTAAAAAAATAGTGTGGTGTCAGTTGTTACAAAAATTCCCAGGTACCGAAAGCCTCGGGCCGCCACTGGTATATCATATCCCCGTGGATTGCGTGGGGGGGCCCCCCAAAGAGAATATGGTTGGGATTTAGACCAGTTGATCTGGTACCCCGAATGTACCCCAAAAATTTGAAAAATATGTAATACGCGGTGGAGCGAGCGCTCTGGTGAGGCGAGGTAAAGCAAAATATCGTCCGCGAATAGTGATATGCGGTCTTCGTGGTCATCGGACCATTTAAGATCTCTGATAGCAGGATCACCCCTGATCCAAGTCGCTAGTGGCTCAAGAACAAGGGCAAAGAGCAGCGTCGACAACGGGCACCCCTGCCGTGTTCCCCGGCTAAGGGGAAAGGAAGTAGAGCGGTGGTTGTTAACCGTTACGTGGGCCATGGGCAGGGTGTATAGAAGTTTAATCCAACCCCTGAATTTGGGTCCGACACCGACACAGGTGAGAACAGCAAACAAATAATCCCATGCTATAGTGTCGAACGCCATTTTCGCGTCAAGCGCTAATAAGTCCCCAGCTTCTTCCAGGGTGGCCACACGGCCTAATGCGCCGTGTACCCGACGTAGATTACGCGCTGTGTTCCGCCCCGGCAGAAATCCCGACTGATCCGGATGGATCAAGTCCGATAGATAGGGGAGCAAGCGGTTCGCCAGTAGTTTGGCCAAAATTTTTGCCTCTACTGTTATGAGCGAGATAGGCCTTTAGGAGGCGCATTCATCTATCGGCTTACCTGGCTTATGGATAACCACGATGGTAGCTACACGAATATCAGCCGGGAGGACGGCTTTTTTATAACTCTCAGTGTATAAGTTGAGTAAATGGGGTGCGAGTTTGGAGGCCATGGGCTTAAGTAACTCAATAGGGAGTCCGTTGGGGTCCATAGCTTTGCCTGCGCGAATGTCTTGAATTGCCTTCTGAATTTCCTCTACCGATAGGTCTTTGTCTAACGTCGCACTATCCTGTTCGGAGAGGCCACTACCCTGATAGTGGCGAGGAGTTCTGTCGCCATGGATGCCTGGGAGTCAGGTGGGACACTGTATACCTCCTCATAATATTTCACAAAGGCCTCAGCAATGTCTGGGGGGTCAGTCACAAGCTCGTTGTTCGGTCTCTTAATGGCACGCACCCATCGCGTGGCTTGTTCTTTGCGCTCCAGCCATGCCAGCAATTTACCAGTGCGCTCCCCTTGTTCGTATCTAAATGTCATTCTTCTGCTCCTTTACATTGCAACCCGTTTCCCAAAGCACCCTAATCACCAGACTCCACGGCGCCGGCATCCGCGTCAGGGCTCTAGACTGGATCCACTCCTTCCTCACCGGCTGGACCCAGCGAGTCAGACTACCACTGTTCCTCTCAGAACCCACGGAGATCAGCTGTGGAGTCCCACAGGGCTCCTCCCTGAGCCCTACCCTTTTCAACATCTACATGGCCCCCCTCGCAGCCATCGTCTTAAGCCATGGACTCAACATTGTCTCCTATGCTAACGACACCCAGCTGATCCTCTCCCTCACCAATCAACCCTCAACCGCCAGAACCAGCTTCCACAGCGGAATGAAGGCCGTCACGACATGGAGGAAGGACAGTTGCTTCAAGCTCAACTCGGACAAGACCGAAGTCCTCATCCTGGGACCCACTGCATCAGCCTGGGACAACTCCTGGTGGCCAGCTGCTCTGGGTGCACCCTCCACTCCAACGGATCACGCACGCAACCTTGGCATCATACTGGACTCTTCGCTCACAATGGACTGCCAAATCAATGCAGTTTCCTCAGCCTGCTTCCACACGCTCTGCCTGCTCTGAAAGAGTTTCAGATGGATGCCCACGGACTCCAGAAGGACGGTCACCAACGCACTTATCACCAGCAGACTCGTCTACGGCAACACACTCTACGCCGGCACCACCTAGAAACAGCTCAATAAACTATAGTACGTCCAAAAGGACGCCACCTGACTAGTCCTCGAAATCCCACGCAACAGCCACATCATGCAACACCTCTGACAACTCCACTGGCTCCCAGTCAACAAGAGAGTCACCTTCAAGCTCCTCACTCACGCCTACAAAGCCCTACACAACAAAGGACCAGCGTACCTGCACCACCGCCTTACATTCCACATACCCACCAGACAACTCCGATCCGCCCATCTCGCCTCGCCTTCATCCCCAGGTTCCACAAGACCAGAACCGGAGGAAGATCGTTCTCCTACCTCGCCGCCAAGACATGGAACTCCCTGCCCCTGCACCTCAGGCAATCAGTGTCACTGACCCAATTCAGGAAGGACCTCAAGACCTGGCTATTCAAATGATCCGCCACCCAGTCCGACCAGCAGCCCCCTACCCCCAGCACCTTGAGACCCTCACGGGTGAGTAGCTGCGCTTTACAAGCCCCCTGATTAATTGATCATGCCAAAATTTATATATTTAGGATTTGTCATTAGTATTCAATTTGCCTTTATAGTTTCTATATCTATATGTTCATATGGCGATTTTATTTTGTTAATTAGTACAGTTTCCTTTATTATCTCTTATTATACTTCTTATTCTGTTTTTTTCTTTCTTCTCCTGTCTCTGTTTTCTGTCCCTCTATTTTCTTTTTCTTTTCTTCCTCTTTTTTTTATTTTCTCTCTGCTTTAGGAAAACCTTATGCTTCTATATACCTATGAATTGTATTATTTGACCGCAATTAGATTCTTTTATATATATAATTCTCTTTGTTCATCAATTATCTATTTAAAACTGTATATTTTCCTTACATGGTTACATTGATTTCATTCTTTTGAGTCCTCTGCCATATGTACTATATAACTTGTATTTTACAATAAAAAAGTTAAACCTGAAAAAACATAAGGCACAAGCCAATCAGCAACAGAGCGCTTTTGATAGATCAAAGGACCTGCCAAGCGCTTAATAAACTCCTCTATCAATCAGTCAGTCAAACAGATTACAATCAGTGTGTGGCAGACGGCAGTAGAAACATAAAACATACTGGGGCATATTCTCAAGGAGCTATCGCCGAGTGAACGGCACTTTATCGCAGCCAAAGTCGAGATAAATGTATCGCAACATTCACAAGCTGGTGCTAACAACCGATAACACCAGTTTACCTGCGAAAGCATCCTCAAAAAACATCGCCACAGATGACCCCTGCAACTATCGCTAATGAGATGCAGAGTAGGCGTTCCCGAGCAAAAATCCGCGACAACACCACACCTCAACATTCTCAACGACCAGCCCGATCAGCGATAAGACCACAAAACAGGCGATAAGGCGCGTTAGCAGCAGGAATCTAACACCTGCTCTGACCTGGTGCAAAGTCGAACCACAGCCTGCACCACAAAATGGAGCCCAGCCCATAGCCACACCTGAAGGGCAACAGATGCCATGGAGCCACTGATCATGCAGCTCGGAGCCCCAACAGGGCCACAACACCCACCGCCATCCCCCCCCCACACTCCCGGACACCCACCGCCCACCCCCGGACAACACTGAGGCAGCGCAGACAAAGACAGTGACCCTCCCAAAATGCACCAACCCCACAGACCCAACCACAGAGAATGTCATTGCCCACTACATGCCCAAAGGGACAACCCTCCTCCGCATCCTGACCACCATAGCCCACAGGCTGACGGTACAAACACAGCGGACAACCAACATCCCACCGCAGACAAAGCTGCTGGCCGTGCTGCACGTGTTGGCCTCTGGTACCCTCCAACTAACCTCCGCCTGAGACGGAGGAGTCACACAGCCTGGCCAATCCAAGCCCCCCACAACGGCCATGGATGACACCATCAGCTTGGTACCCCACTATCCATACCTCACACACACTGTGCAGGAACAGCTGGAGACCAAGCAAGGCGTGTACGCCACAGCTGGCTTTCCGCACGTGTCAGGGGGTAAGTGACTGCACACATGTCCTACTAGTGGGCCCTGGCGACACTGCACACAATAAGCGCAACAGAAAGCGCACAGATCCCACCAATGTGCAGGCAATAGTGGACCACCGTGGAATCTCCGCCAACGACGTCGCCAACCACCCAGGCAGTGTGCATGATACCTGCACCTCCCGACAGTCCATCATCAACATGCGCCACCAGGATGGCACCCACGGAAATGCACTGCTCATTGGCCAATACCAAATGCACACACCACACACCTCAACTCCACAATCATGCAACACACAACACAGGAAATGCACACGTCACAAGCTCACATACAACATGCACACCCACCAGACACGACAGCACAACTCACTGTGGGAACGTGGCCCAGCCATGTACATGATCCATCTACGGCATGGCACCTCGGACACAATAGCAGAATGTCGAAAGAGGTGGGGACCAGGCATGTGCGAAGGAGGCAAGGGACTGATGAATGAGAATGTACACAATGCAAAGTGTGGCGTGGATGTGCTGGCCAGACTGCAGTATGCAGACCACACACATATCCATATCAACACACACCACTGGTGTTTGGAGTGTAGTGGACAGTGGACGCAACCATGTCACCCCAGCCAGTGGGGAAGTCGCGGAAATGTAGCTTGTGACATCCCCCCCTAAGCGTGAGCGGAGTGGGCTGGCCCGGCGTATGCCAGGCCAGCGTAGGGGTGTGAATAAATGGCACGTAACCCTGGGCGTGGTCCTCTTCCAGAATGCCCAACATCTCTGCCAGGGCGGCGCCCCTCACCCCGCCACGAGGCCGACGCCTTGAGAGGTGTTGCCAGCAATCCTGCGCACCCTGCCTCAATGCCCACCTTCCGACACCGGCGTGTGTCAATGAGGGCCCACCACGTGCCGGTGCAATCTCCAAGCCCGAGGCCTGCGACCTTGGCAGCCTCCTCAGACCATCACGGCCTCCGCAACACAGGCCCGCAGTATTCCTTTCACGTTGACGTACTCCACCGGCATGCACAGCGGACAAGTAGGTCACACATTTGGAACTGAGTCTTGATTACACCATGGCAGAGCACATAAATCATGGCTGAGTGTATGTCACTATACACCCATCGATGTGGTGCCAACAGGTCTAAGTGTTACATCACAGCCGCAAGATTCTCTGGGCCCACGCGGACTACTGCTCTCGGCCTACGCTGCGCTCGAGTAGGTCACAGAATTAGAACTGAACATAGATTATTCAAGGGCAGAGTACGAATCATTGCACGCAAGGAGAGGCATAAGAGGATGACGCGTTGCATTTGGGAGGAAAAAAGGATCATCATTACGGAGGTGATCGAACACTACCGACAACTGCCCTGATGTCACTAACTCTGTGCATCTTGAGCCTACGACACGTGGCTGTGGCCCACTCCTGACCGCTGCCTCCGGCCTACACTGCGGTCCAGTAGGTCACAGAGTCTTGAATCATCAATGCCGGAGTTCATATCAGTGTACCGGCATCATCGCAGACTGCATCCCCCCTCAGCCCCGGTGCCACTAAGTCTGTTCCCCGACATTCATGGACACTCTCTGGTCGTACATTGGTGGCGTTTGAGTCTATGGACTAGGGGGTAGTTTTCATCCTCATGCAGCTGATACCGAATTGGTGGTGGCAACGAGGCAGTCGCTTTCCACTCCTCCATTTGCTGCTTCCTGATAGCTTCTGACCTCTGCATCATGCCCTGGAAGAACACCTTCCACTGTCCCCCGAAACACTCTGCGACATTCACCTCCGACATCGACGAGGACCCGCTCAGTCTGCGTGGCCCTACCTAATTTATTTATTTATAAAGTTTTATATAGCGCGAACAAGATCCCGAAGGATATCAGAGCGCTTTACAAAGGAAGGAAGGACATAAATCCAAAATCGACAACAAGAAAGATTACACAACAGGAATACTCGCATAAATCCCAGACAAATAATCGCAAAATTCCCATACAAATGAATCAAGGCGAGTAGTACAATAAACGGGAATGTAGCCGACTACGAAGGGGGTACACAATGCGGAAAAGAAGAGCATAGATCCAGTATCAACATCAAGTAGGAATACACAACAGGAATACTCACTTGTTTCCCAAACAAGAGAATCAAGGAGAGTAATACGATAAACATGAATATAATGGATACGAAGGGGGACACACAATGTGGTAAAGCAGAGCAGCATCACATGAGGGTACAATGGATGTAGGAACAATGATTTCGAGCAAGTGATCCTGGCCCAAGTTAAGGTAAAAATGTGTTCATTATTAATCTTTTGGCTTCTAGTTTGAAAGCAGTCGTTGAGGAGATTCTGCGTACTTCCGGTGGAAGAGAGTTCCATATCCTTGGGGCAGCGCCGGAGAAGGCTCGGAGACCGGTTCTCTTTTTGCTAATGGAACAACCAACACCAACATCGTTGCTCCGCACAGAAGTGTCTCCAGGCATTAAGACTCTGTTGTATCAACCAATTCTTAAAGCTCCTCTAGCTTTAATATATGATTTCATAACAAATAATGTACTGCCTTAGTTGTACATTTTCTTAATAAACAGATTGGATCTCAAACATATGACGTAATGCTTCCTAATGATCCAATCAGAGCTCTACCCTTTATCACTGACTTACCAACTCAGGCCTACTATCTTGAGCATAAGCTTTCCTACAAGATAGCCGTCCAGTATGTAGTCATACAATTAGAAACATGAACCCATTAGAGCTGGTAGAAAAATATGTACTCCCTCCTAAGAGGGTCTAACAAGGATTCTAACAGTGAAAATCTTCTGCCCCTAGATTTTGGCAGCGAGATAACCAGCACCCGGACCCTTTGCCTGCTATAGTAATCTAAGAGAATTCATGTAATGTCAGACCTATACGCACGCTTTAACACACTATAAGGACAATCTAGCATTAAATGCCCATCTGCTTCAACATGCACTTTTAACAATAGATATGTAAGTCCTACTGCTTCTGTTATTTTTTTAATAAAGTTTTATGAAAAACAAATCGGGCCTGTGACATCTGCCATAACTTTTCCAAATAATCATTGAGGCCTATCGCTTTATCATTGGCTAGCGACCCAAGCCCACTGAGGCCTGTTGTATGGAGCATCCTCTTTGCCACATGGCAACCATCAGTCATACAGTCATGAAATTGGACCGTAAGTCACCGTCCCGTGGCGTTGTGCCTGTGCCTGCCGATGTGCACCCGGGGCCACTAACTCTGTGCAGCTCAAGTCCGGGACCCTGTCTGAATGAATATTGGATGACCTCTGTGACGGTGGTCTTGGGGTCATCGACGCCATGTGCATGTGGCCCTGCGCTGTCCGCTGCCTCCGGCCTCAACTGCGGACCACCAGGGCTCACACATCAAATCCAGTCCTGACTGGCCCGGACGTCGTATCACCGCAGGAGGCACACACCACCATCGCCAGGGCCAACTCCAACCACCATCTGCCAGAGTCGAGACAGTGGTACTGGCAGACTGACGGAGTTGCTCAGACCTGTCGTGGATGCCATCATCTGCCTGATCCCCTGCTCAGCACTCCAGGTGCCACTGACTCAGTGCACCGCAACCAATGGACCGTTACTGATTGAGTTTTGTGATGTGGAGATGTTGTGCAGCAATGTCACCTCAGGCAGTGTGGGAGACTTGGGACGTTGATGAGGAAGTTGCTGCAGGTCTAACACACCCCACTGCATCTGCATCAGGAATATCCCGAATGGACACAATCCAAGTTATTTTCATCACATGAGTGCGCACAGCTCTAGTGCCCCAACCTCAGTGCACTGCAACTCACGGTCACTTATGTTTGTATGTTGGGTGACCTCTGTACTTGCTCCGGCTCCCTCCATGTTGCTCAGCAGTTGACCCTGTTATGCATGTGTCTTCTGTTTCCATTGCACTGGTGTCCACTGTTCAAGTTGTTGCCAGCACCGAGCACTTCGTGCGGGCTGGCTTATGCTCACCCCACACACATCCAGCACAGGCGTCACTGTACATATGGCCCTGCCAATAAAGGGGCCGGGCGCATGTGCCCGTAGCCAGTTCAACATAATATCCGCGTGTGTCTCTATGGCAGTGTGGGTCTCCTTTGTGGGGTGTAGGTGGTCCCGGAAGGGTAATTGACACCCACGTATGTGATCTAGTTCGCCTTCCATGGGTTCGGACCCCACCCGCACAAGTTCGCCCACCTCCTTTTGGCGTTCTGACACCTGGCATTGGGGTGCCATGTGTGGGTCGGTGAAGTGTTGTGGGCCAGCCGGGCTTGCGTGTGCTTCATGCTGTGTGGTCTGTTGCAGGGGCTGGGTTCTCCTCTATGTGGCTTGTCTGCCCTGGTCCTGGTGGTGGGTTGCGTGGGATGTCCATGGGCTGTTGTAGGGCGTCGGTGTCGAAGGTGTGTTGGTCGTGTCCTGCATCACTGATGGGTTGTCTGGTCTGACCTGCTGGAGGTGTTGTTTGGCCCTCTGCAATGTGTAGGGGAGATGCATAGTTGACATTGTCTTGACATTTATGTTGGCGCATTGTTCTTGTAGACATGCAGACTGTGTGACAATGTACATTGTGACTGTTTGGGCAGTGCTGGCAATTTGAGGGGGGACAGTGGACATTTGGACTACATGACTGTTGTGAGGTTGTACCCGTACATATGCATCTCACAGTTCCCTGCTCTGTCAGATGTGATTGGCCTGTTTCTGCACATGGGCGGACCCAGTTGTGTCCCCTGTTCTGCAGTGTCAGTGTTGCACTTTGTGCCACATTGTCATGGGATGTGCTGTGATTGCCATGTGTGTGTGCTGCAGTGTGCCACGGGATAGGGGACATGACCCTGGGTTATTGTGGGTGTGCAGTGTGCTACACGTCATTGTGCATGTGTGTCATTGTGCACATCTCCCCCCGTCCCCCCAGGACCTGTTCGTTACTCACCCTGTTGTTGTTGTGTCAGGTCCTCTCGAGCTGTGTCCGTACTCCCACCTCCTTGCACCGTCTCCACACTTATGGCTGGCCTCCATTTCCTCCAGCTCCTCCTGTGGCGCAGGACTCCCACCTCCTGTCGCCGTAGCTGGCTTCCTGTTGGCAGCGGCTTTGGGCCTGGTTTAGGTTTTCACGTCATACCAGCGCCTCTTGGTCTCCTCCATTGGCCTCCTCGGCAGTCCGGCTGCATTCAAGGTGGTCTGAATGTGGGTCAGTTGCTGGTAGTGTTCTGTCACATCTGTGACGCTGGTCTTGTTTTCCTACGGACTGCACCCCGTCTTCCTCTCCCTCTTCTCCTTGGCCTTCCCCGACCCCGTTAGTCCTTGCTGGTGGTCTGTGGGGCTTGTGGGGTTCGCGTTGGCATCTGCGCTGGGTCAGGGTGCATCCATGTTGCTAAGCACTTTGGATTGTTTCTGGTGTGTTATTTTTGTTGCTTCTATGGTGCATTTTCCCGCCAGACGCATGGGATTTACAGGCCTGCCGCTGGTTTTTGCTGCTTTTTGTATCGCGCTTGGCCTCATCGCAGCTTTTTTTGCGTTCGTGCTTTGCATTTTTGAGGCGTGGCGTTGATTTTAACGCGGACAGTTGTCGGGTTATCTGGGGACTATCGCATGATACCGCCGTGTTGTGAATACTTGGTTAACACGGCGTAAATTTCCCGCGATGGACTGCGATGTTGAAGGTCGCGTTAAGTAACTTTTGCGATGGTTATCGCACGTTCTTGAGAATATGCCCCACTATGTACCTACAGCTGGACGAGTAAGGAGATGTTTAAAGATTCATGAGGGCGGACAGGGCCACATTACATTAAATCTTCTTAAAATCAAATTGCAATCTAAGTGGGAGACTATCCTTAAACTAAATGTACAGTGAACATATGCGCAGTAAAGGATTTGGGTCGTGATCATCACACAATGAGTCGTAAACCTGATAACAGAGAACAGGTTAATGGGACGGGGGTACCCAGGCCGGACGGGGAATCAAGGAGGTCCTGGAAAAAATATTTATACCTATTTCAATAAGTGAGCTGGTGCAGCACTCTGTAGAGACAGTTTGGGGGTGTATTCATTTAAAGCAGCTGTTGGAAAAATTGGCATTAAATTGTGCATTTTACAGCGCAATTTTTGCAATAGGTTTTCCTGGCAGTTAACTTATGAGGAGAAGAAATGAACTGTTCTGCAAAGTCTTTCATTAACACTTTTTCCAGCAGCATCTTACATTACTTCTGTTTCCCAGCAGCATCTTACATTACTTCTCTTTCACGGCAGTATCTTTCATTACCGCTCGTTCCCAGCAGCATCCTTCATTACCGCTCGTTCCCAGCAGCATCCTTCATTACCGCTCTTTCCCTGCAGCATCTTTCTTTACCGCTCTTTCCCAGCAGCATCTTTCATTGCCACTCTTTCTCAGTAGCATCTTACATTACCTCTCTTTCCTAGCAGCATCTTTCACTACCGCTCTTTCCCAGCAGCATATTTTATTGCCACTCTTTCCCATCAGCATATTTAATTGCCAATCTAGGTCATTTGGTGTAACGCCGCATGAAGTGACGTAAAACTAAAGAGTTCTTGGAACATAACTGACTGAATAGATGATTTCGGACATGTCTGTCCTCCGAGCAGCAGCCACTGTAGAACCAAACATTGCGCTTGATGGCACAATCAAACATTACCCGCTCTGGCACAGACGGTAGTATCTTTCAAGTCGCCCTGATCATACTCTGATACTTGCAGTACAGAGTAAAGGGCGCTTTGTGCAGCGTAACATGTATCGTGAGTCAGCGTAGGCCATTGTGACTAGTGGACGCAGCTGGCCGTGTCTGAGAGTGTTACTAGACTCAGTGTACAATATGCACTGCATGATTCAGTGTGGTAAGTGAATACAGTGCGGCACCTGATTTGGACAAAAGGACATGGCTGTGCCAAATCGTGGTGATGACCAGTACCGAACGACCATGATGCTACTAAATGGAACACAGAAACTTGGTTCCGAGGTGCTCTGTTCTGGATAGATTACTCCAAACTACAAGTGGTCAGTCTGTGCCAAATGTCAATCAACGTGACTTCTTCACAGCTTACCCTCTGTATGGTAGAGCAAGTTGTGGTAAATATCGCACACAACGCCTGGCACATTTTACGGTGGGCGCAGACTGCCATGTAACAAGCTCTCTTGCTTCCGGTGTGATTTCGTGCAGCTGGTGTGCCAGTGCAAGGCAAAGAGCCCAGTCAGTGAAGGGTACCCTTGGGGTGTTAAGAGACCTGTGGATTTTAGAGCGTTGTGTAACTAGCAAGCGATTTCTGCGCCATGCTCCGGCATTGTGCAATGCAGCATGCAGTTTATTGTTGCATGCCAGTGTTCTTTCAGTACAGAGTGCAACAGGCCTGGCAGTGCTGCAGTGTGGCATGAAGGAATCGGTGCCTTTGTGTGGTCTGTTATAATCACGGTTTTGTTGCGCTATGCAATGCTCAAGTAAGTGACTGCAAGAGTGTAGTTTGGGTGCAGAGTTTCCAGTGGTTGCAGTTACTCGTGTGACCTGTGCCAGATGCTGTGGTTTCTGGTAGGTAGGCAGTGCGACAGACCATTGTGCCCTGTGTACCTGCTATGCCAGGGAAAATGAAACGAATACCTAAGCATAGCAGTCAGCATTGCTGCAGCAGGTGGTGTGTTAGTGTGCTGGAACAATGTCGTGTGAGTGAAGGTTGGCCTGCGCATGTCAATATGTCATGTGGCAATACGTGTGTTTTGTGACATTGTCGGCATGTGCAAGGCAGAACATCCCATTTAGTGCGAAGCGTCCTGTGTACAAAGCGGTGTGGTTTGTGCATGCATTATGTTAGGGGGGTGCCGTCTGATAAGACTGGCAGAATTACTCTTGCTCCCTGTGCCAGGCGGTGTGTCCTGCGGCACACTTTGTATGTCAGTGCATGGCGGAGAGTGTCTTAGGCGAAGAGTCCCAAGCGGCTCTCAGGGTTACTTTTGCCAGGTGGCTCGTGACACTTGCTCTATGCCAGTGCATGGCAGTGTGCCGTGGGGCAGAGTCCCATATGGCTGGCAGTTACAAGTGTGCCCTTTCGCAAGAAGTGTGGTTTGTGGAATACACAGGTCAGCGCACAACCCCTTCCTTACCTTGCCGCTGACTCAGCGTCGCTAGCCTGGATGTCCCACAGCACCAGCACAGCCCGGCGCCGAGCCAGCTCCAGGGCAAAGAGCCGGCCCAGGCTGCCGCCGGCGCCCGTCACCAGGCACAACTTGCCCGCCACGATCTTCTCCCGGGGCCGCACCAGCCAGCGACCTGCGCGAAGGCCCAGAGCACCTTCAGGGTGACTAGCAGCAGCTCCAGCAGGATGTTCATTCCGACAGGCGGAGAGGGCAGACCGCCTGGAGTACAGCAAACAGTGTACTGTTGGGGTGTGGGGAGAGCTAGTGGCGCGCACGGACCCGCCCGTGTCGCCGAACGTGACATCACGTCACGTCGAGTTGTAGAAGGCGCTACCCAGTTCAAGGGGATTCCCAAACTCATGTTTTTGTCGCCTTCCCCCTTTTGCCGCCCTAGGCGGCCGCCTAGTCTTGCCTAATGGTAGAAACGGCCCTGCAAAGGGACACTTCACCAGACACATTCAGCCTCATACTTGGTCTGACACATAAAAATGCAAACCCACATTTCAAACGTACCCCGAGTCATCCCCGAAACAAAGTCCTTGAGGCCGTTGTTCGCGTACCTATCTGTTTCGCTCCAAGCAAGGCACAGTTTCTCGAACTCTGCTCAGAAGCTCCAGTAATTAGAATTACATCTTCATTGGCACTCCGAGCCTCCCAAGACCCCGAGGCTTTCAGTGGCCCCAAATCTCTCATGACCCTCATCTGACCCTTACCCGACCCTAAGACTCCTGTAACCTGATGGCTCTTTTCACCCTCTGGGGCCCTGTGGTTCCAATCCTCCTGAGGCCCTAGGTCCACTAATGCTCATTTCAGCCCTGGAGTGCCCTGTCCATACACATATTTTGAAAGGACACTGTGAGTCCCGAGAACCAGTGATGCGTAAGGCTCCATTGAGCCCTAAACTTTCGTTGGAGCCCTTACCACATTCTGTCTCCCTACCGTACTGTCATCCACATCTCAGGACCCGGCATTCCTTCCACCCTTATCATTGTGCCTGGGTCTACCCTGCGCATCTCCAATGCAGCCTAGGACACAGAGTGACATTTGAGGGACTTGTCCTGCTACTTCTATGTATCCTTTGGCTCTTCTTGCCTTGGCTGCCCAGTTCCCGCTGTTCTCCGTGCTTCTATATTCCACTCATATTCGCTTGTTCAGTGGGACCATGCCTTAAACCCTTGCTAAGATTCATTCCTCTAATAGGAGGATTATAGGAATGCCCTCAGACATTACATTACTACTGGATGTTCCCTTGGAGTTTAAATTGTTCATTACACTTCTTCCTGTAAAGGTGTCCTTTGTTAGAGGAATTGTAAGCAATTCAACTATGAGGTGAAGGATGCGAGTCCTCTGCAAGTAATAAATTTGCAATTGACTTTTTACTGCGAACAAAGCACCCCATTGTAGCACTTGATTCTCAGCGTAGGGAAGCAGAGCAGTCCAAGGCCTACTCAGGAGATGTGGTGTGGGCTAGCAACCCCAATTCGCTGGCACACAACAACACTTAATAAAATGTTGTCCAGTCAGTGCATTTTCTTTTATGACAGAAAAGTACATTTATAACAAAAACACACAAATAAATGCTATGGATTACATTATCAATTATTCACACACACACACACACACAAGCACACACACACACACACACACACACACATATATATACAAATATATAACATATATACAGACGCATATACATATATATATAACATATATCTATATTTACACACGTACACACACACAAACACACATATATATATATATGTCGGGTCACCATGACCCGACAGATCAACGCCGTCGCCTCCACCTCCTTCAACACCCTTCGCAAGACCTTCGAGTGGATCCCCCTCCGAAGCCAGAAAGACTGTCACCCACGCACTCATAACAAGCAGACTGGACTACGGAAATGCCCTCTACACTGGAATCAACAAATCCCTGCTATGCAAACTCCAGACCATCCAGTACACCGCAGCCAGACTCGTCCTCGACATCCCACGGCATGAGCACATCACCCAACACCTGCAAGACCTCCACTGGCTCCCCGTCGAGAAGAGAGTAACCTTCAAGCTACTCACCAACGCCTACAAATCCCTCCACAACATCGGACCCAAATACCTCAACGAAAGACTCTCCTTCCACGTACACTAAAGGAACCTCCGCTCCGCTGATCTCGCCCTGGCAGAAACCCCGCGCATCCGCAGAACCAGAGCGGGTCAAAGAGCCTTCTTCTACATCGCAGTCAAAGCCTGAAACGAGCTCCCAGTCAACATCAGACACTTCCCTACTCTGCACACCTTCAGGAGGAACCCTCAAGATCGTGCTCTTCGGCTGAACCGGAGCTGCACCCCCTCCCCCCAGCACCTTGAGACCCTCACGGGTGAGTAGCGCGCTTTAAACCCCCTGATTGATTGATATATATATATATATATATATATATATATATATATATATATATATATATATATATATATATATATATATATATACACCTTTGGTGACACCCCATATCATATTTTACCTCCCATAATCACAATGCCCCTACCTATACCAGATATTGTGTTTTGTTATGCAGATTTGTAGAGCAGCCTATCACCCAGGAGGAAGTCCTGGTGCTTAGCAGGTATGAATCTAGGCACACCTAAGGCGTAGTGGCTCAAAATGCCAGGTCTTCAGCTTCTCACAGGATTCAAGAAGTGAGGAGGAGGATCTTATGTGTAGCAGGAGGTCGTTCCATGCTTTAGGAACAATGGAGGAAAAGGTTCAACTGCCAGATCTGGTTTTCCGAATGCGTGTGATTTGTGTAAGTAGGAGTCCATACTAACAAAGGTGTCTTGCAGGATGTGTGAAAGCAGATGCAATTGTTGAGGTACTCTGGGCCAGTGTTATGTAGTGCCTTGAAGGTGTGGGTGAGGAGTTTGAATTGTGCTAGTTTGTGAGTGGGGAGCCAGTGGAGCTCCTTCAGGTGCGGTGTCATATGTGGGCAAAGTGGGAAGTCGAGAGCGATTCTGGCCGCCGAGTTCTGAATGGTCAGCAGCCTTCTGGTGAGTTTTTTGCTGATTACGGCATGGAGTGTGTTCCCATAGTCCAGCTTGCTTGTTACCAGGGGGTGCCTGAGGGTTTTCCAGGCACTGATTGAGACCCATTTGAAAATCTTCCTCAGCATCTTCAGGGTGTGGTAGCATGAAGCGGAGATGGCAAGATCTTGGGTGGTCGTGTCAAGTTGGTTGTTGATGATGATCCTGAGGTTCTTGGCGTAAGTGGTGGGGGTGGGTGTCGGTCCTAGCTCTGTTGGCCACCAGGAAATTCCCACAGTGATGTGCTCTTACCAAAGATCCCAATTTTGGTCTCGTCAGTGTTCAGCTTCACACTTGGTATTCATCCAGTGAACAATTTCAGTCATGCAGGCATTGAACTTGATCCAGATACTGGGCATCTTGTCCGTGAGGGAGAGAATAAATTGTGTGTCATCGGTGCAGGACAGGACGCTGATATTATGGGAGTGGATGGTGCAGGCTATAGGTATCATGTATGTGTTGAAGACAACATGTATGCAAAAAGAACACATGATGGATGGAATGCTGAACAAATCAAACATTTGCCCCAGTCACAGATCTGGGTTAAATACATTGTTTTTTTGCTCGCCATGCCAGTTTGTACCCATATTGGCAGTTCGGGCTGGACTGTTCCTATTGGAGCAGGGTCAAGACTGATTTGCAAATAGCTGGGTCCAAACTGAGGTGGCATGGTGTGCAAAATAATAATGGATTGGAGTGTAGCCCAATGATTACCAGTGGCTGAGATTAATTCAAGCATGTCATTCATCACTGTTTTGTTTTCTTATTGTGTTGCCCTAAGTGGGACGTGTATGCCCAGATGTGGGTCCCGTGCACACTGTGGGGAGAGGAAGTAGCCTTACGGCTAGAGCGGTCGACCTCGAAGCTGGGGAACCAGGTTCGAGTCTCGGCATGGACGCTCAACATCCTGTGATTTTGGACAAATCACTTAATCTCCCTGTGCCTAACAAAAAAAAATGAATGTGTCCATCTGTCACGAAACTGGTGCTTATGTAAAGCGCTCTGATACCTGATATCTTCGGGTCTAGTTTGTGCTATATAAAACTAAAAAAAAAAAAAAGCTGTACCCGGCTGATGAGCCCATAACTAGGGTGAAACCGGTCCTGGGTAGCTTGTGTTCTGCGTTAGGGAGGACCTGGATTGGCAGTTGGGGCTGGACTGTTCATATTGAAGCAGGGTCAAGACTGATTTGCTTATAGCTGGGTCCAAACTGAGTTGGCATGGTGTGCAAAATAACAATGGATTGGGATGCGGCCCGAGTGATTACCAGTGGCTGAGATTAGTTCAAGTATTCCATTCATCACTGCTTTGTATACATATTGACAACATGTATGAGGCAACAACAGCAACCCCTGGAATGACATCTGGTAGCCCCCAGACCTGGGACCCACACCCATACCCTGAAACCCTGGAATCATCATTGATAAGAAGCTCACCAAGAAGTCACAGATCAACGCCATATCCTCCACCTGCTTCCTCTGCGCATGCCATAAAAGATCTTCAAGTGGCTACCCCTGCACACGAGACACACCGTGACACAGGCCCTTATCACCAGCTGACTGGACTATGACAACACTCTCTACGTGGAAATCACCATGCACCTCCTACAGAGACTTCAAACCATACAAAATGCCACAGACAGACTCATCCTTGACCTCCCACGATGAACCCAAATCACACTTCACCTCAGGCAACTCCACTGACTCCCTGTACAGAAGAGATGGCAATTCAAGCTCCTGACAAGGCTCTACCCAACCAAGGACCCGTCTACGTTAACCACCACCTGAACTTCCACCTACTGTTGAGAAGATTACCCCCCACCTCCCTATCACTTGCCCACACGCCCCACATCTACCGAAGTAGAAGTGGAGAACGATCCTTCTCCTACATCGCAGCAAAGACCTGGAACAGCCTCCCCATGCAGCTCCGGACCATGACCTCTCTTCCGGAACCACACATATGCCTTAACCATGCATATGCCTGGGTAAGGCAGTGCGCAGTCTAGTTGCTGGCTGGCGGGAGCAGGAAGCAGGAAGGATCGGGAGAGGAAGTGACAGGGTGAGGTAAGTGGGGCTAGGGCCAGGTTTTGGAGGGGGGTAGTTTGTATGGTTTTGGGGGGGAGGGAGTCGGGGTAGTTTTAAGGGCTAGGGAGGGTCGGGGTAGTTTTCAGGGCTGGGGGAGTCAGGTAGTTTTCAGGGTCTGGGTGGGGTTCGGGGTAGTTTTCAGGGCTGTGGGTTCAGGTTAGTTGTCAGGGTTGTGGGGGTCGGGTAGCTTTCAGGGCTGGGGGGTCGGAGTAGTTTTCAGGGCTGGTGGGTAGTTTTCTGGGCTGTTTTTTAGGAGGGAGATGGTACTTTTAGATATTAGGGCAGGAATCGTAATACATTTTAGGGCTTAGGGGGGCAGGGTCGTTTTTAGGGCTCGGGGTAGTTTTTAGGGCTTTGGGGAGGGTGGGGTAGTTTTTAGGGCTCGGGTGGGATTCAGGGTAGTTTTTAGGGCTTTGGGGAGGGTGGGGTAGTTTTTAGGACTGGGGGCACGGATGTTTTTTGGACTGTGGGGAAGGGGTTGGTTTTTAGGAGGGAGGGTGTAGTTTTAGGAGTCAGGGCGGGCAGGGATCGGGGGGTTAAGACTTACCTGTCAAGTCTTAACCACGGATATATCTTTCCCATACATGCCTTAACAACACATAATTCTTTGTAAAGGCATGCGTGGTAAAGGCATATTCATGGTTAAGACTTGCGTTGTTGAGACGACATGGAACCGGCATGCGTGGTAAACGCATACATGGTTCCATCACACAACCGTTTGATGGGGGCCAGGGGGTCAGTGCAGGATGTGATCCAATTGTTGAAATTCTGATGACTTTTGGGAGGCTGTTGCTGTGTTCCGGTTGGTGGGTGTTGAGAGCAGTGTTACACTCCTTGTCAGTGATGCTGTTCAAGTTTAGGCAGGCTGGTCTGGCGGTGGTGCGTGTGCATTGGGCAAGGACGGGTATGCTGAACTTGACACTAGCATGGTCTGTCTAGGTGACTGGTGTAGGCTCGGCTCATTGACTCGGATGTTGCTGAAGCTGGTGAAAATAGGGCCCAGGATGTGTCCGGCAACATGGGTAGGTCCCATTACTCGTTGGATGAGGCCTAGGCTTCCAAGGTCTTCAAAGAGTGCTCTTGAGTTGGGGTTGGTGTGGTCTTTGAGGTGGAAGTTCAGGGTCTCTGAGTAGGATGTAATTGCTAGCATCGAGGGTGAGTGGTGCGACAAAGTCTTTGATGGTGTAAGTTAAGTTGTTGCGTGGTCCTGGTGGTCTGTAGATTAGAGTGCAGCTTAGAGTAATGTTAGCTATGACACGGATCTTCCACGACAGGTGTTCCATGTTGGAGGATGACGTGTCTTCGGATGTGGTGCAGTTGATGGTGTTCTTGTGGATGATGGCGATTCCGCCTCTGGGTTTATGAAGTTTGTCTTTCCTGGCAATATTGTGGTGGATTTGAATGGCTGTGGCGCTGTCAGGTTCCGAGGCAGGGTTCAGCCAAGTTTTTGTGAGGAAAGCAGGTGAGGGGGATTGTCATGCAGCAGGTCCCAGATCTCTGTGGCATGTCTGGTAAGTGAGCGGGTGTCGGGGATTATGCATACGAGTGTGGAGAGCTGTGTGGGTGGTTGAAGGACTGTGTGAGTGTGAGGTGATAGGTGCCGTTGTTGCGGTGAGTGTTGGGTGTGTGTTAGAGCATGAAAACCTGCAGGAAGCACAGGAGAAAGCTCCCTCAGTGTTGTGGTGCTATGAGGTAACAGTGTGTGGAGCAGCGGCCAGGATTGAGGGCATGGACGGTCACAGCATGGAAGTGGTGGGTGGATGGAGAACAACGGTTCTTGTTGCTGGATGTGGTCCAGGCGCAGATGGAATTGGCTTTGGCATGCCCACTGCATGGCCACGCTGTGGCCACGCTGTGGCACCCATTAAGTAGGTCATGGAAGGGAGAGGAGTGAAGTCACTTCCTATGTAGATGGATGATGGGAAATCCACTGTCATCACTTCCTGTGCAGAAGGATGGTGGGAAATCCAGTGATGCCAATTCCTGTGCAGATGGATGAAGGAGATGGCTCGTCTTCCTTGGCTTCTTCTTTTAAAGACAGTTTTAGCTGGAAATCCACTGATGTCACTTCCTGTGCGGATGGAAGATGGAAATGACTTCTCTTGTTTGGTTTCTTCTTTTAAAGACAGTTTTGGTGGGAAACCAGTGATGTCACTTCCTGTGCAGATGGAAGATGGAAAATCTAGTGATGTCACTTCTGGTGAAGAGGGATCAAGGGAAATCCAGTAATGTCACTTCTTGTTCAAATGGATGAGGGAAATGACTTCTGTTGCTTGACTTCTTCTTTTAAAGACAGTTTTGGTGGGAAACCAGTGATGTAAATTCCTGTGCAGATGGAAGATGGAAATCATAGTATAAATGGGTGTCATTCATTTTATGGCAGCCCTATTGGCTTTGCAAAGGGGTTACCACACCACTGTATATACAGAAAGCCTATTGGCTTTGTCAAGAAGTCATACTGATCACATGTTAAGTTTCATCATCAAAACCAATGTAATCAATAACTAAGGGTGGCGTAATTTGCAAAGTACTACTACGTCAGACTCCCAATAAATAAAACAGAAACCTCATATACTTTTGACAAAATAACAAGTATCTCTGTCTTTACATGCTAAAATGCATATAGTCATTTCACAAAAGTGAAAATGAAAATTTAACAAGCAGTGACAGAAGTGATGATTTTGGGATCCTCCCTAACCTAGGGAGAGAACCAAGTAGATGCCTTGAAAACAAAGAGCACATCTTGCTGAACGATTCGGTGGTGGTCCGATCCTCTTAGGACCACCCCAAGCACAGTTATGGGCAAAAATACAATCCCAACCAAAGGCCCTGCAAAGCATTATGGGACGAGATTAGCAGTGGGCAGTGAATATTATAGTATCCAATATCAAAATAATTCTACAAAGAGCTGCAGTTCAACTAGTCGTTACTAGGTGTCCCTCACGAGTCAAATGCAAAAGCATTGAAATTATTATATCAAGCTGCAGTTCCACTAGTCGTTACTAGGTGTCCCTCACGAGTCAAATGCAAAAGCATTGAAACCCTTTCATGAAGCTGCAGTTCCACTAGTCGTTACTAGGTGTCCCTCATGAGTCAAATGCAAAAGCATTTGACTTGAGGGACACCTAGCAACGACTAGTTGAACTGCAGCTTGATGTAATAATTTCAATGCTTTTGCATTTGACTCGTGAGGACACCTAGTAACGACTAGTTGAACTGCAGCTCTTTGTAGAATTATTTTGATATTGGATACTATAATATTCACTGCCCACTGCTAATCTCGTCCCATAATGCTTTGCGGGGCCTTTGATTGGGATTGTATTTTTGCCCATAACTGTTCTTTGGGTGGTCCTAAGAGGATGGGACCACCACTGAATCGTTCAGCATGATATGCTCTTTGTGTTCAAGGCATCTGCTTGGTCCTCCCCTAGGTTAGGGGGACCCCAAAATCATCACCTCTCTCATTGCCTGATATTTTTCATTTTCAAAGTTCACTTTTGTGAATTGGTAATATGTTTTTTAGCATGTGAAGTTGCTTTATCAAAGCATTTGTGAATGCAGTTTAGTAGCTGATTCCGCTACGTGGAGAATTTTGACTGAATTATGCATTCATTATGAATTTAAGCATGTCATGTTTATCAAGAATCGTTATCAATAACTTAGTATAAACAAAGCATTTCAATTCAATCAGAAATGTGTATTTAAGTCTCTCTTTTGCATTGTTGAGTCCATAAAATGGAGCCATATGACCAACCACTAGGAGTCCCCAGAGCTCAAACTTAAAAGCTGTAGCTCAAGGGAGTACTTTAAAAGATGGCACGCCTCTCCTGGGGTCATCCTTACTAGGTCGCAGGAGACTGAGGGTGAATTTCCAAAAAGCATCCTTGGGGGTAGCTGCACTTCTTGCAGCCTCCACAGCACATGAAACAACTGTTGGTGGTGCCCTTGCCATCCTGCAGTCACCACAAGCAGAAGAAGATAGGCAGACTAGCCCACACTGGACATTATGGGGCAATCCTAGGCTGGAAAATGTATATTAAATGAGCGAGTCTCCCCACTCTGTTCTTTTGTTTTTTAATCTAGGGTATCCGTACCCACTGGGCACCCGGGTGCAACCATTAGGGGCATATTCACAAGGAGCCATCGCCGAATTAACGGCACTTTATCGCAGCCAAAGTCGTGATAAATTTACCCCCCCCCATTCACAAGCCCACAGCACCAGTATACCCGCGATAGCAGCCGCCAAAAACATCGCCACAGAGGACCCTCGCAAATATCGCTAATGAGATGCAGAGTAGGCGTTCCCGTGACAAAAGCCGAGACAACAGCACACCTCAACATTCACAACAACCAGCCACATCCACGATAAAAACACAAAACAGGCGATAAGGCGCGTTAGCACCAGGAAATCTACACCTGCTCTGACCTGGTGTAAAGTCGGACGGCAGCCAGCACCACAAAAGGGAGCACAGCCCAGGGCCACAACCGAAGGGCAACAGATGCCATGAAGCCACACATCATGCAGCCCGGACACCCAAGAGGGCCACAACACCCACCCCCACCACCCCAGGACCCCATCCCACACCCGGAACACACCCCCCCGGACCAACACAGACGCAGCGCAGACAAAGACAGCGGAACCCCAGGAAACGTACCAGCCGCACAGACCCAACATCTGACAATGTCACCTTCCACTCCAGGCTGAAAGGGACAACCAACCTACGCATCCTGACCATCATCGCCTAACAGGCCTACGGCAACAACACAGCGGACAACCAACATCCCACCCCACACAAAGCTGATGGCGTGGCTGCACCTGTTGGCCCCTGAGACCCCCATCCAACACCCGCCAGAGTCGGAGGAGTCCCACAGCCAGCCACATCCAAGTCCCCCACACCTGTCCTGGACATCACCATCACCCTGGTATCCTAGTCCCCATACGTACAACACAATGCGCAGGATCCGCTGGAGACCAAGCAAGGACCATACGCCATAGCAGGATGCACGCACGTGTTGGGGCAACACACAGCACACATGTACTACCTGTGCCCCCTGGTGACACAGCACACAATCACCGCAACAGGAAGCACACGTCTCACACCAATGTGCAGGCAACAACAGAACACCGTGGAACACCCAACAATGTCGCCTTCAAATACACAGCCAGTGTGCATGATACCTTCATCCTCCGACAGTCCATCATCAACCAGCGTTCCCAGGATGGCAACAAGGCAAATGTACAGCCCCGTGGCAATATACAAATGAACACCCCACACACCTCAACACCACAACCATGCAACTCACAACTCTGGCAATGCACACGTCACAAAATCACATACAACAGGCACAACAATATGCCCACCCACCAGACACGACAGAACAACTTACAATGTCCACATGGGCAAGCCCTGAAAATGAGCCAGCAACGGCATGGCACCTCAGCCACATACTAGCCGAATGTGGGGAGAGGTGGCAACCAGGCATGTGTGAAGGATGCAGTAGAACCATGATTGGGAAAGTACACAATGCCAAGAGTGCCGGAGATGTGCTGGACACCTCGCAGTATGCAGAACACACCCATATCCACGGCGACATACACCGCTTGCGTATGGAGTGTAGTGGACAGTGGACGCCACCATGTCACCACAGCCAGTGGGGGACCTCGCGGAAATGTTGCCTGTTACGCCCCCCCCAAGCGTCAGTGGAGTGGGATGGCCCGGCGTACGCCACGCCAGCGTAGGGGTGTGAATAAAAACGACATAGGCCTGGGCGTGGTCCACTTCCGGAAAGACCCACGTCTCTGCCAGGACGGCGCCTCCCACCTCGCCACGAGGCCGACGCCATCCTCGTGAGTGGAGTTGCCTGAGATGCTGTGCACCTGCCGGACCCCGGCACGCTGGTCTACGAACCAGTCAGGCCAGCCCCTGCGCAGCCAGGCCACACTGATCACCTTCCGACACCGGCGTGTGTCAAGGAGGGCCCACCACGTGCCGGCGCAAGCCACAAGCCCTAGGCCCGAGACCTTGGCAGCCACCTCAGACCATCACGGCTGCCACGACACCGGCCCGCTTTATTCCTTTTTCGTTGACGTACTCCACTGCCGCCCCCGGCCTACTCTTTGGACCAGTAGGTCCCACATGTGGAACTGTGTCTTGAGTCATGAATGGCAGTGACCCCATATCCCGGCCAGCGGCCACAGCACCAGACCCCTCCAGTTCAGTGAGGCATAGTTCCATATGGGCATCTTGCGACACGTGGTGCCACTGAACCTGAACTACGCAGGCCGGTGGGGCCATCCAACCTATGCCGGCGACACTCGGTGAATGGGCCGTGCTGACCGCTGCCTCAGGCCTACACCACGGTCAGGTAGGTCACACATTTGGAACTGAGTCTTGATTACACTATGGCAGTGAACATCATTTAAGGCAGAGAACAATACACTATACACCCTCCGATGTGGTGGCAGCAAGTCTGTGCATGGCATCACAACCACACGTGTCTGTGGGCCTACGCGGACCACTGCCCTCAGCCTACGCTGCGCAGGAGTGGGATCACTGATTTGGAACTGAACATCGGTAATTCAGAAGGCAGAATACATTTCCTCGCACGCACGGAGGGGTGTAAGAGGATGACACGTTGCAGTCCGGAGGGAACAGGATCAGCGTCACGGAGGTGATTGAACACTACCGACAACTGCCACTGTGTCATCGACTCTGTGCCTTGCGAGCCAACGACCCGTGGCTGTGGGCCACTGATGACCGCTGCCTCCGGCCTACACTGCGGTCCAGTAGGTCACAGAGCCTTGATTTGGCATTCTTGGAGTTCACATCTGTGTACGGGCATCATCGCAGACTGCATCCCCTCACAGCACCTGTGCCACTAAGTTTGTTCCCCGACATTCATGGACACTCACTGGTCGGACATTGGTGGCGTTTGTGTCCATGGACTAGGGGCTAGTTTTCATCCTCATGTAGCCGATCCCGAATTGTTGGTGAGGACAAGGGTTGCGCTTTCCACTCCTCCATTTGCTGCTTCCAGATAACATCAGACCTTCCGCATCATGCCCTGGAGGACACCTTCCACTGTCCCCCGAAACCCTCCGCAACATACACCTCGGACATTGATGGGGACCCGCTCAGGTCGCATGGCCCATCTGACTGCACCGCAAGTCACCGTCCCGTGGCTGGGTGCCTGTGCCGGCTGCAGTGCATCCGGGGCCACTAACTCTGTGCTGCTCAGGCCTGGGACCCCTTCTTCTGAGTCATTGAATGGCCTCTGTAGCGATGGCCTTGGGGTCATCAACGCCATGTGTCTGTGGCCCTGCGCTGTCCGCCTCCTCCGGCCCCAACTGCGGTCCACCAGGGCCCACACATGGCATCGAGTCTTGACCGGCCCGGACGTCGCATCACCGCAGGAGGCACACGCCACCACCGCAAGGACCACCTTCAACCGCCATCTGCCAGAGTCGAAAGGGTGGTCCTGACAGACCTAAGGAGTTGCTCAGACCTGTCGTGGATGCCATCATCGGACTGATACCCTGCTCAGCACTCCAGGTGCCAGTGACTCAGTGCACAGCAAGCCATTGTCCGTTACTGATTGAGTTTTGTGCTGTTGTGAGGTTGCGCAGCAATGTCACCTCATGCAGTGGGGAAGACCTGGGACTATGATGAGGAAGATGTGTCAAGTGTGCGGAAGGGAGAGGGCACAGACAATGGGAGGGCAGGAGGCAACAGCCCCACGGCAGGAATGCAGACTGGTGGTGGTAGTCAAGCTACACACCCGGAGCTATTGCTGGGTATTGCGCTGTGGACTGCGGACGCAACTGTCACCTCAGGCAGTGTGGGAGACCTGGGACGTTGATGAGGAAGTTGATGCAGGTGTAACACACCCCACTGCATCTGCATCAGGACTGATCCGAAGGGACACAATCCTAGCAATTTCTTCACATGAGCGCGCTCTTCTCTAGTGCCCCTGCCTCAGTGCACTGCAACTCAAGAAACGTCCAGACTGAATATTGGGTGACCTCTGTCCTTACTCCGGATCCCACCATGTTGCTCTGCAGTTGACTCTGTTATGCTGGTGTTTTCTGTTTCCATTGCACTGGTGTCCACTGTTCAGGTTGTTGGTAGCACCAAGCACTCCGTGCGGGCTGGTTTATACTCACCCCACACACATCCAGCACAGGCGTCACTGTACATGTGGCCCTGCCAATAAAGGGGCCGGGTGCACGTGCCCGTGGCCAGTTCAACATGATATGTGCATGTGTCTCTGTGGAGGTGTGGGTCTCCTTTGTGGGGTGTAGGTGGTCCCTGAAGGGTATTGGACACCCACGTATGTGTTCTAGTTCGCATTCCATGGGTTCGGCAACACCCTCACCTGTTGGGCCACCTCCTTTTGGCGTTCTGCCACCTGGCATTGGGATGCCATGTGTGGGTGGGTGAAGTGTTGTGAGCCAGCCGTGATTGCGGGTGCTTCATGCTGTGTGGTCTGTTGCAGGGGCTGGGTTCTCCTCTGAGTGGCTTGTCTGCCCTGGTCCTGGTGGTGGGTTGTGTGGGATGTCCATGGGCTGTTGTAGGGCGTCAGTGTCTGGGCTGTGGTGTTCGTCTCGGGCATCACTGATGGGTTGTCTGTTCGGACCTGCTGGAGGTGTTGTTTGTCCCTCTGCACTGTGAAGGGGAGGTGCATGTTGGCATTGTGTTGGCGCCTTGTTCTTGTCGACATGCAGACTGTGTGACGATGTACATTGTGAGTGTTTGGGCGGTGGTGGCTATTTGAGTTGGGACAGTGTCCATTTGGCCTACATGGCTGATGTGGAGTTGTAGGGGTAGATGTGCATCTCACAGTTCCCTGCTCTGTCCGATGTGATTGTTCTGTTACTGTGTCTGGTTGGACCCAGTTGTGTCCCCTGTCCTGCAGTGTGGGTGTTGCTCTTTGTGCCACATTGTCATGGTATGTGCTGTGATTGCTATGTGTGTGTGCTGCAGTGTGCCACGGGGATGGGGGAGATGTCCCTGGGTAATTGTGGGTGTGCAGTGTGTTACACCTCATTGTGCATGTGTGGCATTGTGCCCATCACCCACCGTCCCCCCAGTCCCTGTTGGATCCTCACCCTGTTGTTGTTGTGTCAGGTCCTGTCGGGCTGTGTCTGTACTCCCTACTCCTTGCACCCTCTCCACACTGATGACTGTGGCCTGGGTTTCCTCCTGCTCTTCCTGTGGCACTGGACTGCCACCTCCTGTCGCCGTTGCTGCCTTCCTGTTGGCAGCGGGTTTGTACCTGGTTTAGGTTGTCAGGTCCTGCCGGCGCCTCTTGGCCTCCTGGATTGGCCTCCTGGGCTCTGCGACTGCATTCCAGGCGGTCTGCTTGTGGGTCATTTGCTGGTAGTGTTCTGTCGCCTCCGTGGCCTTGGTCTTGTTTTCCTGCGGTCTGCACCCCGTCTTCCTCTCCATTTTCTCCTTGGCCTTCCCTGACCCACTTGTTCCTTGCTGGTGGTCTGTGGGGGTTGTGGTGTTCGCGTTGCCCTCTGCGCTGGGTCAGGGTGCATAGATGTTGCTACGTGCTTTGACTTGTTTCTGGAGTGTTGTGCCTGTGGTTTTTATGGTGCAATTGCCCGCCAGACGCGTGGGAGTTGCAGGCCTGAGGCTGCTTTTCGCAGCTTTTTGTACCGCGATTGGCCTCATCGCATGATTTCTCGCGTTTCGCATTTTTGGGGCGTGGTGTTGATTTACACGCTGGCATTTGACGCGTTATCTGGTGACTATCGCATGCTACCGCCTTGTTGTGAATTCCACTTTGACTCAGGGTTATTTTCCCGTGATAGGCTGCGTTATTGAAAGTTGCGTTACGCTACTCTTGCGGTAGTTATCACGCGTTCTTGTGAATATACCCCACAGTCTTTGTGATGTGGGTTGCAGGGGGAGCCTCAAGGATGCCACAGCCCTGGTAAGCTCCTGCCACATCACAGCCCTGGTGTGCGCACAGAGCCAGCATCAGTTTCCAGCTCTCCCACCCACGCTCTTCTCCTGCAGATGGGAAGAGAATGGGTGCCTTACTCCCTCCAGCACCCCAGCAGCACGTCTGGGGGCAGTGTAGCATGGTGCATTCTGCCCCCAATCACCACTGATTCACTTCTGTCCCGGAGGGATGGGCTCCCCTGACACTCCTAAAGTGTGTCGAGCCTCCTCCAGTCATTGGGGCCCAGGGGTGGGGGTCTCAGGCCTCATTCAGTACTGCAGCAGCCCTTTGCTTCTCTTTGCATAAGTCCCTCGGGACATGAGGGCCCCTAGTGGCACAAAGTGACCACGGGGGGGCGGGGCACATATGTACTCTCCCTGAAGGGTGTAAGTAAACAAAGATGCACTGTCCCCCCAGGCCTGGCCCACTCCGGTGGCTTTAAAGTAAATAGTGGCAGAGCCCTACGCACTCCATGTCTAGTTTTTCTGGGGTAAATCATTGAATCTTTAAAAAGGAACATCTCCGGCCCATTGGGACCAATTTCTCCATCCTGGACTCATTTTGCTCCTGGTGGCGAGTTCTATCCACAGTTTTCAACATGCCTCCAGTCTTCTAAAGTGGTGCATTTTGCATGGAGCTGAATTTGCCAGTTCCCAGCACCAGCCTTCTCCTCTGCCTGGCTCCTGGTGCTCCCTTCCTGCTGGTGATTGCATCTTGTGCAGCCCCTTCACTACCAGCTGGCAGAGCAACTCCCCTGCCTGCACTCCCCAGGCCTCAGAGCCTCTTGGCTGTCTTGCAGAGCACCCCTGGGGCGGGAGCAGTGGACTTTTCCCCCACTGACCTCTGGCAGCATAAGGGCGGCAGTGCCATTGGCCCTGAAAAGACCCATCCTAGTCCTGGGTTCCGCTGGAGTCAAAAACTTTATTCGATCTTGGTAGGGCATCAGTTGGCTACTCTTTCCAAAACAAAGTATATAAAAAAAGTGATGGATGGCATGCTTGAATTAATCTCAGTCACTGAGGCCGCATTCCAGTCCATCATTTTTTTGCACACCATTTCACCTCTGTTTGATCCTAGCATATGAAAACCTGTCTAGACCCTGTTCCAATAGAACTATTTTCTCTAAAGAAATATACAGACTCTGTCTAGGTTCTTGCTGGAGCACAGACAAAACACACCTGTAACCCTGCGAGGAGCTGGACACTGTTTGAACTGTTGATTACTGTAAGAAAAAGTCCAAACATCCAAATAGTTTGTCTTCTTGCTTGGGCAGAGGCACACACGCCGGTACCCCAGTGAGAAGCCAGATACTTATTGAATTATTCTTAACCTAAGAAAAATCTAAACTGCCTAGGACTCCTTGCTTGGGCACAAAAATCTGTGCATCTGCCCTGGAAAGAAGCTAGAGACTGTCTGGATTTTTTTTTAGGCTAAGAAAAAAATCCAAACATTTCTTCTTGAAGAATTTCAGAAACATTCTATGCCCCAGCAAGGAGCTGGACACAGGAGTTTTTATGAGTTTTTTAAGTCTAAGAAACACACGGCTGGGCCTCGGGTCGACCAGCACCTAAGGAAACCTACCAACACCAGGCATTTCTGAACACTAGAATCTTGGAAGAGACTTGGGGGGCATAGTGTTCATGGAGCACAACACTTTGTTTTACCCAGAATTCCCTTCCCTTGTCAAACATAAAAAAATAATCCCAGGATTTGTAATGGAAAGTGTTGGAATTCATGACTAACAGCAAAAGTCCTACCGCCTAGTGTTCCCACTCACTAAAAACAAAGTCAATTTAATGAAAATAGATCTTCACATGGTTTCAATTTAGCCTATTCGTGTTCCATGCAATAGCCCCACCACACATGCCAAACTGCAGACATACTTCTTGAAATCTTCCCAATCAAAAACATTTTGAGGTGTCTGGTGTGTAGACTCTTCTCAAAGCCAAGGGAAATCCACAGGTCTGATAACCCCAGATACAGAAGAACTAGGGAGACACTGATTTGGCAGGGGTTTGGTCCTGTGTGAGGAGGATTGAAAGAACCTGCAATGTTTTGGGCAAAACTATGCTGAAAATCTGGCAGACGTCTCTTTCAGCACATTGTCCTACTGAGCAAATGAGGGCCATTGGGCACCCACCAGTAGAAACCCTGTGATATCTAAATGTTGAAAATATATGGTTGTAGTAGGTTTCCATACATCCCTAGAGTGACACCTACGAACAATAGACGTGTAGCCTAACCCAGCATTTCGCTTGCAGTTGTTCTCCAAATTCCAACATGCACTGTAATCAGTTTATTGCCTTTGGGCACCATGAACCCATAGAAATCCCATGGATGTCTGGTATACCCATGCTATGATGACTGAGAGGAACAAAACTGAAATATGTTTTGTTGAAGAGAGACTGGTGAGAATCGTCCAGGTTTTGGGAACAAATGCAACAAATCTGAAAAACATAATATTCAGAGTGTTATACCTTACAGACCAGGGAAAGGGAGGTTTATCTTGCACCAATAGATTCCTTAGATAGTAAAGAATTAGAAAATATATAGGATTTATTCTGTCCACATAGTCTTCATTTTTAAATTTGTCATCAAATAAACAGTGCACCATAAAAAGTGATTCTTCCACAATTTTGTGATCTGTGGTAATATTACATAAATTATTGTGCAAACTATATTCCTGGGAAAAACCCATGCATATTTGGTCTTGCCAGAGTCCAGACTGTCAGAGCATTTCCTTTGCTAGCGTTCTGGGATTCATGTTTGTCCAATTGAGAAATGCAACAAAATATTGAGTACATTTGTTGAAGAACTCAAAATATCTCCACGTTTTTCATTATATCTTCAGGCTTCTGTGAGATGATTGCACAAACGCATAGCCCTGAATGTGTCAGAAATATATTTTGTTTGCGTGGATGGACAAAGAGACATTCATTTAAACAATCTATTCCTATTTTTGTAGGCAAAAGCTAGAGAACAGAGGTATATAAACACCCTTGTATAGAAGAGTCCTCAGAAGATAACATGATACATTCAGACTCTGAGACTAGTCTAACTCTGTTTCCCTCCATTACGCCACAATTGGTGAATGGCCTATTAGGATGATGATCAAAGCACTGTACTTAATGCTGAGACAAACATGGGGTGTAATAATGTAATACATGCTCTGAAATATACTTCCATATCAGGTATACGTCCACAGTGGGGTCTTAAAGCTACTAGCCCTATATCCTAGCTCACAAGATACAAGTGAAGTTCATATGCAAGTACAATAACATGTTGTCCACCACCACCCCATAATGCCCTAGACAACGGCTCCTTATAATCCCGGGAGGCACTCCCCACTAGTATGTTAGTGGCAACACACTGTCAATGTTGCCAATCAGCAAGCCTTATACCATAACCCCAATGGCGTATGCAAGTTGCATCTCATGGCTATCAAGGCCAAGTTATTGTTCACTTGTTTGGTCGGACACAGTTCTACTGTCTGACCTAGTATTGGGTAGTTCTAGATTAGTTTGGTTACTTAGCTCACACAATGGGCAACTTGCTAACACGCAAGACAGAAACACCTGTTCTCTCACTGGTACATGAGATGCCATCTGCACAACACACAAACACCACTGGAACATACAACATAACCACCTGGAATGTCCGAGGGCTGATCTCGGTACATAAGAGACACAGGGTCTTTGCTCAAATGCGTAGGTGTAAAACATACATACTACTCCTCCAGGAAACCCACCTAAGGGCAATGAAGCTGCTAAACTGCAGAAAAAATGGAGAGGGAGGATCTTCAATACATCCTACTCAGCATTCGCACGGGGAGCCGTTATATGGATAAGAGCAGGAAGCTCCTTTGAAGTTGTAGAGAAGTGTATTGATACTACTGGATGATATGTCTTACTATGGGGAAACTTAGATGGGAAGCCTGTAATCCTTGGCAGTATATACGCCCCGAACACAGAACAAGACAAATTCTTACAACATCTGAACACAGCACTGGTCTGATTACCTCTAGGTGCTGGTAGAAGACTACAATGCAGTTTTTGACCCAACCTAGACCGCTCACACCCCCCATTGCAAGGCATGGCAGCTACTCGTCAAGCCAAAGCCCTCCATGTTTGGGCACAGGGCTGGTCACTGTCAGGCGCATGGCGCAGTAAAAACGAGGGCATACGCGAATACCTGTATTACTCCCCACTACACACACTTCACACAAGACTAGACCGCATTTTTTTCTCACAAGCTGTCTTATCCCAAGTTACACGGACCACTTACCTTGGAAATCACTGTCTGACTATAACACACTAGAACTTACCCTGACATGGGGACGAATCCCTACACCGGTTCCCACATGCAGAATGAACCCTCAGCTATTAGAAGACAGGGTATTCAGGGATATAATCGCCACGGCAATAGCTAACTACTTCACAGAAAAGACTCACACAGCTTCCACCCGACTAGTCGAATGGGAAGCATTCAAAACTGTTATCAGGGGCATATCCATTAATGCAGTAGGAGGAGCATGCCAAACGATTCATAAAGAGTTGAAAAGAGTAGAAAATAGTCTAGGAGCACTAGAACAAGCAACAGCGGCAGACCCGGGAAAGGCCCCAGAATTGCAAAAGGCACGCATCCACTACGCAGAATTATTAGAATATCTGCGTCACATAGACTACCAAGCATACAACCAGAAAATCCATTCTGAAGCAGACAAAACAGGCACACTCCTTGCACAAATACTATGGAAGGCCCCTACACCAGTCCCTATCCTAGAAATTAACACTCCAACGATGGGCAATGTGACTACACAAAAAGGAATTAGTTCCGCCTTCTGTGACTACTACGAAACACTATATGATGCCCCCCGACATTAGAGCCCCAGGAACTAGAAGACTCCCAGCATAGACTTCATTACCCGCAAATATCACCAGACGAGAAGAAAAGCCTAGCTGCTCCAATAACAAAAACGTAGATTAGAGAGGCTATTAAGGAGCTCCCTCATAACAAAACGCCTGGCCTAGATGGCTTGCCAGTGGAATACTACTATACCTTCTCAGCCCAATTAGTCCCACACCTGGAGCGACTCTACCAAACGGCTTTACAAGTAGGTAAACTACCCCCTACCATGATGCAGGCTCTGGTGACCTCGCTCCCAAAACCAGGTAGGGACCCCAAAGACATCACGAGATACAGGCCGCTATCATTACTGAATACTGAATATAAAATACTAAGTAAAGTACTGGCCCGCCGATTACTCCCAATACTGCCACAACTAATACATACAGACCAATGCGGCTTTGTGCCGGGTCGTCACACATCCCTGAACATAAGGCGGCTCTACCATGTAATGGATGCCTCCCCAGATACCCACCAGAAAGCCGGTTGCATCTCTTTAGACCTGCGACAGGCATTTGACACCCTCAGCTGGGAATATATGATAGTAGCCCTTAGCAAATTCGGCATCCTCCCAAGTACTTGCAATGGATAAAATTGCTATATACAGCACCCACTGCAAGAGCACGCACAGGCATACATATCTCACAAGCCTACCACATATGCAGAGGCACAAGGCAAGGATGCCCACTCTCTCCTATACTGTTCGTACTATCGCTGGAGCCCCTAGCATTGCGATTGCGCCAAGAAGCAGCGGACTGGGGTATCCACATAGGCTAAACAACCCACGCAATATCTCTCTATGCTGACGATATAATACAGCACATCAAGAATCTCCAAGGCGATCTGTGATCAATAGCTAATATCTTTACACAATTTAAACACATTGCAGGGCTCACCATACACAAGACCAAGTCACAAACATTCCTTTTCAAAAGCGACCCACAACTCACATTGATCCCATTCGGAAATCTGGGACTCCACGTTGAACCTACCACCTTTAGATACTTGGGGATTCAAATATACAGGTCTCCCCAAGATCTCTTGGATGGAAACCTACTAAAAGCAATCTCCTCACTGCGACCGCAAGTATCTTTCTGGACTTAACTCCCCCTTTGAGTGGCTGGACGCATTGCGATATCAAAAGTGGTCATGCTTCCACGTGTACTATACTATTTCGCTAATTTACCCATAGTGATCCCTGCCCACTGTTTCGCAACTTTAAATTCACTCCTGACAGAACTGATCTGGGTAACAGGCCGTAGACGGGTAGGACTAACGAAACTCCAACTCTCACCCGACGAAGGCGGCCTAGGGGCACCAGATTTTAGAGCATACTGCTTTGCAAGCCAATTGCAATGGCTAGCG
Source organism: Calotriton arnoldi (assembly GCA_963921515.1). Classification (NCBI taxonomy): domain Eukaryota; kingdom Metazoa; phylum Chordata; class Amphibia; order Caudata; family Salamandridae; genus Calotriton; species Calotriton arnoldi. Next base: position 6,063 of record CAWUFW010002702.1, on the reverse strand, counting down.
TACTGGCTGGCTCGACGTAATTTGCATGAAATAGGCTATACAAAGAAAATGCTAGCCCAAGGTGCTTTGCACACATTATTGCTCCCTCGGAAACCGACCCCAACAACAGTACTGCTGAAAATTCCTATTGTATACTGGAAATCTGCTCTGAAATATACGAAGAAAGTAATTCCCTACGCCCCAAATATCCCACTGTTGGGCCTCCCCACCACTGCTGGGACACTTACAAGCCGACACTTACATGCATGGGAACAAGCAGGCATCACAACGGTGGGAGCACTATTTGGGAACGGTACACTGCTTAATCACACCGACTTCATCGACGAGCAAGGTCTTCCAGACTCCTTATTCCTTACACACGCAAATATTATACGATAAGTCCGAATATACTGGTCCCCGAATGGTATGGAACCCCCCACGCATGAACTCGTGGACTCTCACCAGTTGATGGCAAATGGCAGACACTTAATTTTTTGGGCTATATAAAGGTATATGTATGCACTCTGCGGTATCACTCGCATACCTGAGAGAAAAATGGGAACAGGAACTAGGTAAGGAATTACAAGATAAGGAATGGAAAGACATACTGGCTTTCCCCAAGAAAGTCTCCCGCAACACTAGATTCAAACTAATCCAATTTATGATATTGCACAGATCATACCTCACACCGCACAGGCTACATAACATGTTTCCAGAAATGCCAGCAAAATGCCCAAGGTGTGTAGACCCAGATGCAACCATGATGCATATGCTATGTGCATGCCCGACACTGACACCCTTTGGATCATATGTGTTAGACAGAATACGAAAAACAACAGGGGGAATACAATGGGACACAGCTGAAGGCTGCATACTGGGACTGCATCGCTGACCCAAGACACACAAAGTCCAAATGAATTGCCGACCTACCATTGCTTATCGCGAAACTTTTCCCTCCAAATACGTGGAATTGCCAAGATGAAGTGATCCAGTGGAGGGGTGGGGGCAGTAAGCAGCACACTTCGAAGGGAGGAATACAGAGGATTGCGGAAAACACCAATATCCATTGAATGGGATATGCTACTGGAATCTTTTAAGGCTGTAGATGAGACAGTAACCTGAGCAGTACATACCAGTGCCTATAGCACAAAAACACTACAATACCCCTATAAGTGCTGCACCTAGCAACAATACCTGGGCAATTCCCTCTAATCGTCAACCCAGGGCCTAGAAGAGATCCCTTCTACACTCAAATCAAAACAACTGTGTATTTACATATAATCCTAACTAAGTGGTGCACATAAATTTAACATGCACAGTATACTATACCCCAGTAGGTATATTGCTGAATGGGTTTCTTATATCGCCCAGATAATGCCCCATGAGCCTTCAAAACGGGAGGGAAGGGGTACCTAGAGTCACACAAATATCAAGGTTACCTCCTCACCAGGACACTGCCTCGCCGCGGCTGCTTAGTTAGGATTATATGTAAATACACAGTTGTTTTGATTTGAGTGTAGAAGGGATCTCTTCTAGGTCCTGATGAGAAGCCAGGGGAGGGCTTCGAAACATGTCGACACAGGAGACACTGCTCATTAAAGCATAGTATCTCCATCTCATTCCCCACTTTTAACGATACCAGCTCAAAGGAACAGTAAACAAAAAATTTTCCACTGAGCCAGGTATTTTTTAATTTTTCACCATTCACTATTCACTCACTTCTGACCCTTCCACTCACACTCCTACACCACACATAGTATTGTTTTTCATAACCAGTGCTCCCACGTAGTCGTAGGTCATAGCACACCCTGTCCCGCAGCGGGGCGGGAAGACCCCGATGATGAAGCATGCCACCAAGGGTCCTTTTGGTGGGTGAGGGGTATTTAAACAAAGCTGTGTGCTTTCCACCATTGTAGGAGACACACGTAGTCTGGAGGAACACTTCTATACTTTCCGATAAGGGTGGATCCCTTTGTTTTTTGACAATATAACTTGAGGAGGACGTATCCACCTCTTCTGCTCTTTTGAGCATTACCTCTTCACTCCCTTCTTGTGTTACTTTGAATTCCCTCTAATCACCACACTAAGGGAAAGGCCCAACGCCCTCTCAGTAGGAAAAGATATACCCTGTACCTACAGACGTAGGCATCTCGTGTACCATATACTATATGCAATAGAGTGCTAGGTAAAGGGGGAGGTGGGGTTAGTTCTGGTTTTATAACAGAACCCGCACATAGGATATCACAATGACAGAATATACGAGCAAAGGTTTATATTTACATTGGCTAAACAGCATCGTCTTGTAACTCTCTCTGTAACAGGTCATTTGGCCTTTGCGATCATATTCCATATGTATTAACGATGGCGCGCAGCCATTACTGTCATTTGTACTATGCATAATATAAAATCTATGAAGTATGTTTAAAACAAAAAATGTAAACACCCTTGTGGTGAAAGGGTTAATAAAATGAATAGGGAGATGAAACTTGTTTTACTGTTTTTTGGGAATTTCCACTGTTTATTTTTCCATCAAGAAACGTTATTGTAGGAGGGCTGGAGTGTAACGATAAGATATTAGGATTCAAGAGATGTCATTCCCTTCATGCATCCTGGTGTTTTATAAAATATATTTCCAGAGATACAATGCAAAGTGTTTCATATTCTCCCTGGCACTGAGCTTGCCTCTGGATGCAGTGATGGGTGGAAAGATGTCGATAAGGACCCAATAACTCCTCTGGGAGGAGCAGTCCCCACAAAGAAATGTGTGTAATAGGAATAGACAAGACATGTTATCACTGAAACTATTTCAGTGTTCAGTTCATTTCATTTTAAAGCTTAAAAGTTATGGATGGGCAACATCAGTTCTAAAAAGTGCATAAAAAGATGAGAGTAAAGTTTCAGCATTCCCTGGAGTTTGGAATGTCCTTCTTTGGAGCACTGAGAAGAGGATGTAGCCTTACGGCTAGAGCGCTCGACCTCGAAGCTGGGGAACCGCGTTCGAGTCTCGGCAACGTCCCTCAACATCCTGTGATTCTGGGCAAATCGCTTAATCTCCCCGTGCCTAATAAAAATGAATGTGTCCTCTTGTAACACAACTGGTGCTCATGTAAAGCGCTCTGATACCCAATTTCTCGGGTCTAGTTCGCGCTATATAAAACTCTAAAATAAAAACTGAAGTAGATACGGGAGTGACCGACCTAGAGCCCTAGTGGTTCTGTTGCAGTAAGGAAAGGATCCTTTCAGCATCATTATTGAATATTGGTGTTATTTGCACCTGATGTAATCCATTGGCTGAAGGAGATCAACGCAAGTTCCCAGGAGAGTCGCCCCTTTGCAATGTTGCCCGTCTGCCATGGATTTCGCAGCTACCCACATCACCAAACTGGGTCAATTTTCATGGTAAAAACTTGGGGCTACATGCACGAAGTATTTTTGAGGTCGCAAACAGCCCGATTTGCAGAATTGGGCCATTTGTGACCTCAAAAATGCTTTTTTGAGGTACAAACAGTACTTCTACAGAATCGCAGTTTGGGTTTGCCTATCGGTATTTGAATAGGGTGTGTTTGGGCATCCCTTCCAAATTCCATTTTGCAAAAGCGTGTATTAATGTTTTACACCCGAATTATGGTTGCAAAGCATACATTTTTTACCAACTAGTGAAAAGAAGTGGTAACCATTCACAAATAGAAAGGGGTCCACAAGGGACTGCTTTCACCCCTTCCCCTTTGAAAATGTAAAACAAATATTTTGTTAGAGCAGGCAATGGTCCCACTGCCTACTCTAAAAAATTAAACTTAAATGTTTCAATTTTTTTCTTTTAAAATACATTCAGTCTTCCTTTAAGGAAAACAGACCATGTTTCAAAGAAAAAAAGATTGCTTTATTTAAAAGCAATCACAGACATGGTGGTCTGCTGACCCCAGCAGGCCACCATCCCTGTGTTAGCTAGCATGCCTAATGAGTAGCAAACTGCAACCTACCTCTTAAAAATTCATGAGGTGGGTCAACTTTCGACTCACTAAGAATCACTATTTCAAAAATAAAAGATTCATATACTAGGAATAGCGATTTCCTAATTGCGATTCGCAGAAAATCGAAATTATGGAATGGCTATTCCTAATGGTGATACATCTGGTCCTTGATGTTTGCACATTGCGTTTCGGGGGCTTCCCTGTCATTGCCAAATGGCCCAACCATGCTATGGGGTCCAGCTTTTATTGTGATTAGTCCGGGAAGACAGAGCAGTAGAACATTTGATATTATCAATTGAGTTTCTCTCCATTTTTTGCTTCCATCTGTAATTCAGCATGGAAGAAAGAACACATTTTACAAAATGAAGTCTGAACTATGATAGCCTGGTAACCCCAAATTCAGAGGTGAACAAATAATCAATATTACTACACTCAGTATCTAGGGCACATGTAAAACAATGTTTAGGTTTCCTTCATACCCATTTTTATTCATTACATTTCACCTTATAAATTGGCACATGGTTGGTACACAATGAAAAAATAATATATGCTACAACTCTGGTCTTCATTCTGAGCATCACCTGTTTTGGACAACCTGGAAAAACAATATATTTCTGAAACCAGAAGGTTCTCAGAAATGTAATTATTACATTTGTGAAAAAGCCATCGAGGAAAGAAGTTACACCGCTGCCGCCTAGTGCTCGATTTTCATACTCTATTTCATTTTTTATTTCAATGATTACTTCCTTTGGGTAAGCTCTGAGCGATCTACATGGATGTCCCCTTGCTGAATTACGAGTTTTAGCTACTTCTCATTAAATGTATAGCTTTCCAGATTCAGACATGAGTTTCACACTTGCTTCCACCACAATCTGCAACCCAAAAAATAGGAAAACTCGACTATCACATAGAAAAATGCAAAAACAATTTTGTACAACTCTGCTCAAAGGAGGGACGATGATAATTTTAACACAGCAAATCTTTTGTTGATGCCAATTATACAAAAAAAAGCAGTACACTTTCTTGCACAGCACTTTGTCCCATTTTAGAAAAACAATCTTAAATGATGTGATAGTTTAGCTATTTTCTTTGTTCCCTCCAAGGGAATCAGCAAACCTTGTATAAATAATAATGCAACCAATAGGGAAGTGCCCCCACGACTCCTCATTAAAAGGTCCTGATTGAAGACGCCCCCCCCCCACCACCAAGGCTAAAGCTGTGGGAGAGGTAGATGCTTGCACGCTTGTACTACAAGTCAGCACAGAAGTGATCATGGTGCCACTGGCAGGGTGCCTGGCAGGAAGCAGCTCTTGTGAGACAGAAAGAACCGTGGTGTACACCTGACAATGAGAGACCCAGGGGCCTATTTACTAGGAAACTGTCGGAGCGCAGAGTTAAGACAAGAAGGCTAACGCCACGCTCCAACAGTTTCCAAACGCAGTGATGCGCCGTATGCACAAGAATACGGCGCACCCCTGCCTTTCCCCTAGCACTAAATGTAGCTGCCTAGCGCCAACGCCTGTTGCAGGCCATTACATTGCAAAATGCCATCACTGATTGTTTATGTGCAGGAAGGAACACCTTCCTGCATGTAAACAATCAGTAATGGCGTTTTGTAACTTCTACGTGTGCTGCAGAATGCAGCACACATAGAAGTTGCAACTCGTCATTTTTTTAATGATTGTTAATGTGCAGGAAGGGACACCCTCCTGCACATAAACAATCGATGTCGTTTTGATGTTTCTATGTGCAGCACACATAGAAACAGCAAAAATAAGGAGAAATAAAGCATTTCTCCTCGTTTTGCAATGTTAAGGCTAGGTTTTCCCTAGTCTTAATTTTGGCGCTACCCCATATTTACGCCATCCTTGTGAATAGGGGGCAGCGTCGAAATCAATGGGTGTTGTGGCGGAATGCCCACTGCAACACTCATTGCCCTCCCCTATCATGCTAAGTGTAGCATGAATAAGGCGAAGCCCCTATCGCCACAGGAACGTTGGAAAATGTGACGTTCCTGTGGCGATAGGGGCTTGTAAATATGCCCCTAGTGCCTTAGAGAGAGGCCATTCTCGTTGGGGTGAATAGGGAGGGTCTGAGAACCTGACATGAATAA